>OW388291.1:72384435-73584435 GCA_936450465.1 Gibbula magus | reverse complement strand
TACACTTGACCTTCGGTTTGGTATGTAATGCAGTACAGAACCCTTGCTTCGGTTCAGATCTACAAATGCAACAAACTAAAGTCACAACAAAACATTTTATTTCTTGAATACCTAATTATGAGTCTTGTTAATATTACCATCAGTTGACAAAGTTTGACCCTGCAAGTCCAGGGACCAAATAGAGCTACCGGTATTTTGCTCTGTGGTTCTGATGGTTGTCATTTTCTCCAATGTTGAAGAGTAACATGAAATAATACTACATGTGGTCAATGTGGTCTCTATTATGGTTTGGATAGTCAGCCAAATTTATCATTTATAATTCTTAATTGTTAAGTTACACAAGATCTACACACAATTTTCAGCATTATTGACCTTTGAGGACTAATAAATACTTTTAAGGATGAGATCTCTTTTACCCCAATTAGAGACTAAATATAACTCTGGATGCACCTCTAAAGTGCTCTAAATAGCATTCATAGGCTGATTAGCACTTTGAATTATGATACCCCAAACTAGTATAACCCCCTATTCCCCAACACACCCATTACATTTCGTCTTCTCCAGAACCGTTGCACCCCAAAAGCTGAAATTTTGTGGAGAGGTACCTTGCACCTAAGGGATCAAAGTTTGTTCATTTGACCCTGACAACCCCCCCCCCCCCCCCCCCCCCCTCAAATATGGATGTGGCAGGTATTTTGACTAAAACCATTAAAACTTTAAAACCGTTTGCCTTTGGATGCTGACATTTTCAGAATATGTTATTGTTACATGGAGACTTAAATTTGTTCATTTGGTCTTGATCCCCAACCAAATATGAGGGTGGCAGAATGTCCAACCTAAAATCTTTAGACGACTTCTCCCCAAGAACCAGTAATGCTAGAAATCTAAAATTTTCAGAATACTATCCTTGTTACATGGACACTCAAGTCTGTAAATATGTCTTGAATCCCACCCCACACCCCTCAAATATTGGCATAACAATGTGTCCACAATCAAATATTCTTTCGACTTTCCTCAAGGAACCAGCACTGCTGAGAAGCTCGAACTTTCTTTGTTGAATGGAGATACTGTAAATTTCATTGTCTTACTCTGACACAAAACTAAGGTCGTGGCAGTGGGTACAACTTAAAGTGGTGCACTCCTTAAAGTACTTGAAAGGAGGGTTCTATCAGGGTATTTTTTGTAGAAACGAAATTCGAAAGGATGTTCCTGTTTACACATATATGTAATTAATACATGATTAAAACACAGTCAAATTGAAAGATACTAATGAAAGTATATTTTGATGAGTTTATATTTCACAACTTGATAAACACAAGCGCACATTTGTTGAAAAATAAAAACAATGAGAACTGAGGCCAGTCATTGGTGCTGTGAGTGGGGAAAACTTTGTGACAGCATAACAGGAAATTGTTTACTAGTTTTATGACATTTAATGTGTTTCTATGTGAATACTCTATCAGTGTATGTATTTCATTATTAAAAATTTTAAAAATTAGGTGCAATAGTGTCTTTTCATTTCATGTAATACAAAAAATCCAAGATGGTGACAGACCCCTCCCTTTAAATATCTTTGGCAATGTTAACAGCTAAGCCTTTCAAATGATCCCCATGCCATGTCTGTAGCACTGTAAATAAGTAATTTAAGGACACTGGTCTCATTAGTTTGTTTTCACAGTACAGTTTGAGTGACTTGGCTAAGGGGGTCAGTAGGCTGGCTGGAACCCAGTTAATTACACAATAGCCACGTACCAGCTAGTTTTAACTTACTGGGATAGGGTAGTACAGTACGTAATTTGGTTCGGGAGGGGGAGTGGGGAATTCCTTTTTGCTTCTATGAGGTATATTCTGAGCTGTTTATTTAACACATTCAGGCATTTCAACAATTTTTTACAATTTACCCCTATTTATCACCGATTGGCTAAATACATATACATTCACAGGGTACTTTCAACTGCTTTTCTTTCTGTTTACAGTTTCCCTGGACTGCTGATATAAGGTTTTCACTGGTTTCTTGAGAAAACCTAAAAAAGATCATTACATTCGTATGTATTTTTTAAAAAATAATTTTATTTCTTTTTCAGATACACAGACATATATATGTTGTTACATTCATAGTACAAACGTTTTCAATAGAAGTACAAACACATATTGGTACAGAACAACTGCAAAACAAAAATACAGGATTTCACTTAAAGTTCTCTCGTTTCTTTTTTAAACCTGGCATTTAACATTCAAGAAGTTGTAGTGAGTTTTAAATGGTAAATAGATTATGGCATACAGACCAGAATTTAGTGAATTTCAAATAATTGCATTCTGAGTAACATACGAGTTTGTCAATTTCGTAGGCATGTTTTAAATCTTGTTTTATTGTATGAAGTTGCGGTAAAGATCCATTTAATTTGGATATGTATATATTATACTTGACTGTTGTTATAATAAGGTTGAGAATCATATTTCGTCTTTCAGGATATCCGAGACATATATTGCGTTTTGAAAGGTTAAATTTGGAATCTGTTTTTTGCTCTTTTTGTATGTATTATTCCAGTGTAAGAAATAAAGTTTCTCAAAATTTGTTTATTCATCCACTAACAAGGATGACATTATTATAAATAATTATCTTTTGGCAAGAAATACCGGATTTCTTATCTTTGATGTGATGGATCAACTTGCTAGAGTAATTCCTTGTATCATTTAAGCCTGGAGTGACTCTAACATAGTATGTTCAACATATTTTCAGCTATTCAATGCGAGAAAACAAAAGGAGCAGGGCCTATATGTAAAAGCAGAAGAGCAAGAGGAAAGCACTGCTTGAAACATGTGGTTAGTTTTGTCTATACAATGGAAGTTCTTCATTATCTCATTAGGCCTTTTGTGAAAGGTGGTTAAATTATGCAAATCTTCTTAGAATATAAAAGTCCAGAATTATTAAATTTTGTGCAGATGTTTATCTTGACCAATGTTGACTCAAAAACTATATGACTTAAAATGTAAGTTATCAATCTGGTGTTGGCGGGGTTACATCTCCCACATGATTGACTATATTGATTAATGTTGTCTGAAGGGGGTCAAACTACAAACTGGACTGTGTGAGCTCAGCAATGCTCACTGTTGCCCTGTTTCTTGAAAATGTTAAACTTCAATGCGGTGGTTATTGTTTATCCTCGCCGCTAATGGCTGCAATATTCACAAAATAAATATAATTTCAACCATAATCCCTAGATGTGCCTATTATGGGTTATCTCTACATAAGATTTTATGACGTGAACAGAGAATCTATGAGGGAGTTATTTTGTCTGGAGCATCTCCCCAAATAAAGATATTAGCTTTATGATAAATTATTCACATGTCAACCATGATACCTAGATCTGAATTACATACTTGTTTGGCCAAATAAAAAAAAAAGAATTTGTTTCTGGTTTCCGTCCTCGTCAGTTTCAAACAAAAGAAAGGGGCAGATAAATCTAATTCTTTAGCCTCAATCATTGGACATTGAAAATGTCACTCGCTTCTGTTGAGATGGAGTGTAAGAGTGTAAGATTATTGACCATTTGGAAAAGTAACACATATTTAAGCGGGATTGTGCTTTATTTATATAAATAATTGTGTAATAAAAAAATGTTTTAAACCGGTGAGAAGTTTGTATAAAATGGAATTTATCTCTTCATTCGAAAAAAAAAATGTGGTAAATAAATATTAATTAAAATGCGTCATCGCATTGTTTTTTCTTTTTTGGGCCTTACAGATATTGCACTCAAATTATGAGAGCAATATCTGTAGAACTGTCATATTGTCATAAGTATATCTCTAAAACTTAAAATTGCAGTGGTGTGTTCTTACAAAGGACTATACATTGATGTGCCTTTAACTGTTTTGAAGCTTTTTCCTTTTACCAATGTTGAAAGAGGGGGTAAAATGAGTGAACTGTGATCCGATGACTAATTCTCTTGTTGACGAATACAAAGTAAAGGCAGTCTTTTTTATATTAATTTTGAAAATTTATGTTTGTTAATCAGTAACTTCAGTTATATTACAGTGTTACTACTGCCTATAAAATAATACTTACAAGATTTCCAATATTTTGT
Organism: Gibbula magus; assembly: GCA_936450465.1. Taxonomy (NCBI): domain Eukaryota; kingdom Metazoa; phylum Mollusca; class Gastropoda; order Trochida; family Trochidae; genus Gibbula; species Gibbula magus. Next base: position 73,580,350 of record OW388291.1, on the reverse strand, counting down.
GTTTTAGTGTCGGGGCCAAAGTGTAGACAAAACAACCAGTGATTGAAGGTATTGATGAAGGCTGTGACTCCTGTCTGGATACAACAATGGACCCTGAATTTGTACAACCTCTGTATTTGTTTTACACATGATGTTTTATTCTATAGCATTGGAATGATACAGAGTATTAATATCTTCTTCAACTTGCTTTATCAGCACTTGTATGGGATTTTGACCCTTAAAAATAACAAATATTGATAATTGGGATGTATGGATAGCTGACTTCTTTATTGCAATGAATGTGACTCTACTGTGTAGATACTAACACTGTTATCGAGCAGTTGCAAGTGTTAGTACCTACACCAAAACATCTACATCTACATCAAAGAAGATACATCGAAAAGCAATCCACATTGAAAATCCCTCATCAATGATAATAACATGTAACAAAATGTATTAAATTTTAAGGGATTATTTTGGACTCTATTGAAAGCTTTCTAAGTGCAGAAATTGTACTAATTTTGACTTAATACTAAAGATCATCAGATCAAATTATTTTGTCCTATCACTTTATCCCAACTTTAAAGGATACAAGTTGATAAAAAAAAGACAATTCAAACCTTAAAATATACTTTTTACAACATCTGAGAAAAGTTTTTCAGGTATAGTTTTTAAAAAATGCTGTAATTGCCAGCTGCTGCTCCATTATCAGTGGTCATTTCTTCCTGATTTAGTGCATTCACAATGTTCATGTTCTGGAATTTGTGATGTTGACAGTCTCACTTTTTAAATCTTCACTTCATAAATAACAAGTCATAACAAACAAATCAGGTTTATTATTGCATCAATCTATAAATAGCCTTTTATGCCTCAATATATCCAAATAATTTGCCTTAAGTACACTTGTTGGCAATATTGATTCCTTGAAATTTTTTGACAAAAACTGCATTGTCAATAATGAAATTTTTTTTTAAATTACTTTTTATATCAAGAATTTTATTGATAACTAAAAATACTTAAATGTTTCTTTATACAATTACTTGACCTTCTTACTACAATAGTAGAGTGTATCATCTGACTAGATCTACTAGATTCATTTTCATCATAAACTTCTTTTTTTTTCTGTAAACATTGTTTAATGCTACCTGTTACAGTATGTTTTGGAAACTGAATGTAAAAAGAATCCATTTCAAGTGATTCATTTGTGAACCTTCCAATGAAATGATACTATAATTATCTTTTAGCTGTCATATGGTTTATCTCAGTGTATGTTTTCTGAGCTTTGATTGCTACCGGTATATTTTGAATGTTTTATGCTCTGCACTTGTAGTAATCTATATTGTCTCAAGCTGTGTCTTATTGTTATCAAATTGTTGAAATAACACCAAAGCTCTTAATCTTTTCTGATCCTATGAATTGAAGGGGTAAGGAAAATATGTGATTGTTTGATAGTTTGATGTTCAGGCAAAATACTTGTAGATGTGTATTTAATGCATGTTTTTAAAATAAACAAAACAATGTTCACTCTATTTTTAGCTGTATTTTTGGTTTGATGAATTAATAAAGTTATGACTTGTTATAAAGTTATGCCTAAAAAGCATGTATAATAAACTAGTGATCTTGATGTACCTGATTTTGCTTCACTCAGAATAAAATGTATTTATGATGTGCTTTTTTTTCATTTCACATTCATTCATCGAAGTGATACATTTAGAGCAGGACTCTTGTTATAGTAAATGTGTTGTCTACAAAAGTCTTAATTTCATTCATATCTTAATAATAGAGGGTATACTGCCCAAACAAAAAGATATATGCTCAGATAACATTACGAAAGATGTTTATGTTTAAATTTTGCCATCAATGAGGGCAGCTTCATCAGACCTGGTCAACTCTAATGAAGCTGCCTTCATGGGTGACAAAACGTTATGTGGACATCTTTCTGTACTTTCAGTAAAGTCTCTTATTTCTGTACTAATTATCACCAGTCCCTCATTTAGCAGGGGATACAGCATTTGGCAAGGTATTTCTCTACAACCGAAATGGAGTAGTTGAATTACTCTTCACAGGATTCTTTTCATATTTTGCATATTTGTTCACCATAGTGAGAGTAATGTTCCTACATAGTTTTGTGACCTTGAGCTTCATTTCAAGGTCACAATGAGCCATTATACCCTTGTCAGCTGGATGTCCCAAATTGACTGGATTCTTACACATAACTACGCCTAGAGAAGATAAAGGGTTGGTTGGATTTTGGTCACAGCAGAACTTTTAATTTTTCTTTATGTGAACTTACATGTAAACGCTTGTCAGCGGGATATCTCAATAGTTGTTCACTGGAATCTCATTATCTTACACCAATGTCCTACTTGGGAAGATTCACTAGTCTATTTTGGTGACCTTGACATTATTTTTTAATTTCGAAGTATTAAGTTGTGGCAGGGGATCATGGCCCTCTGGTCACAACTGCTTGTGACTTGTGAGAGGTGCCATCCGGTATCCCAATTGCCAGTCCAGACCATACATCGCCAGCCTCACTGTAGATATGAGACATTTAATGTGATAATCATATCTTGAGGAATGTTGATTACAGAAACACTAGTTTGTATTGAATAAAATAATTTAACGTATTTTGAACACATATTTTATTTAGTGCTGGGTAGAATAAACCAAACGTCCAGGATACCCGGATGTTACTGAAATCAACAAGTACAACTGTGTGCATACCTAGCGTCAGTAAGGCCGCGTTTTATATACCCTTGTCTTGACATTTTCCAGGGAACTAAAAGCTCAAGAATACCAAGTTTGATAGTGATTTATGACTCGCACAAGTTAAAAGGCCTAGTGTCATAGTTTTCCTAGCCTTTTCTGAATAGCCCTACCCCTAGTTTCAGAAAGGCCAAATTTCACATTGATCGCCGACTTTTGCTACATAAACCCTAACCCCAGCTTCAGAAAGGCCACATTTCCTAATGAAGGCCGATTTTTAGTAGATAAACCTTAATCCTGGGTCCAGAAAGACCATATTTCATAATGATGGCCGACTTCATCTAGATTAACCCAAACCCCAGCTTCAGAAAGGCCAAATTTCACATTGATGGCCGACTTTTGCTAGATATACCCTAACCCTAGCTTCAGAAAGACCACATTTCACAATGATGGCCGACTTCATCTAGATAAACCTTAACCCCAGCTTCAGAAAGACCACAATTCACATTGATGGCCGACTAAAGCTAGATAAACCCTAACCCTAGCTTCAGAAAGGCCAAATTTCACAATGCTGGCGGCTTTTGCTAGATCAACCCTAACCCAAGCTTCGGAAAGACCACATTTCATAACGATGGCCGACTTCATCTAGATAAACCCTAACCCCAGCTTCAGAAAGGCCAAATTTCACATTGATAGCCGACTTTCGCTAGATAAACCCTAACCGTTGCTTTAGAAAGGCCACATTACATAATGATGGCCGACTTCATCTAGATAAACCCTAGCCCTAGCTTTAGAAAGACCACATTTCATAATGATGGCCGACTTCATCTAGATAAAACCTAACCCCAGCTTCAGAAAGGTGAAATTTCACATTGATGGCCGACTTTTGCTAGATATACCCTAACCCAGGCTTTAGAAAGCCCACATTACATAATGATGGCCGACTTCATCTAGATAAACCCTAACCCTAGCTTTAGAAAGACCACATTTCATAATGATGGTCGACTTCATCTAGATAAACCCTAACCTGAGCTTCAGAAAGGCCAAATTTCACTTTGATGACCGACCTTATCTAGATAAACCCTAACCCCAGCTTCAGAAAGGCCAAATGTCACATTGATGGCGGCTTTTGCATGATATAAGCGCAAACCCCAGCTTCTGCTTACAGAAATATTGACCTTCCCTCGCCTTGCTCCTGCCAATCACCGTCTGGAGCTACTGTTGCCTCAATGCCTGGATGGTTTATTTTCGAGTACATGTACTAGTATGTCTATGTTTATTCTACAAAGACAACCTTTGCCTTTCATGGATGTTTGTTTTAAATATATTATCAATGCATTTCATTGGCCTGCACAAACACTTATCAAGGTCACAACGCACGTTTTTGATATATTTGGAAAATCATGTGGTGTAATTTTGTCAAATTTTGAATGCAGCCAATTCGCTGCATCTGTCGAGAATCAGGTTCAGGATTGTTTATTTCTATAGCTCTTTAGACCTGAAAAGGGCCAGATATGCTTATGGCATAGACCATCACCCTGCCACAATTGACATTTTCAACTGCTTCAGTCCCAAAGCTGTAAATTTTGTTGAGAGGTACTTTGCACCTAGGGGATCAAAGTTTGTGATTTTGGTCTATGAATTTTGTAACAAGCAGTTGTCACTAAGATGACACGATCCCCTGCCGCAAATTGATACTTCAAAATAATGTCAAGGTCACCAAAATCGACTGGGCCCTAATATTTCATAAAAGAATATTGGTGTAAGATAATGATATGAATCCAAAGACCAGTTCTTGAGATATCCTGCTGACAAGCTCAACAAGCAAGATCAAATGCCAACAAATTCAAAGATCCGATGTGACATTGAAAATAATGTTAAGGTCACAACAATCTGATGAGCTCTTTGTCCTTCCTAGTAGAAGCTATGTCCTATATATCAAGATAATCCAGTAAACGGTACTGGAGATATCTTGCTTAACATGCGAGTTGACATGCCGAAAAATACAAACTTCCGTGTGACCTTGAGAATAATGTCAAGGTCCCCTAAATGTAATCAGCCCTTTGTCTTCCCTAGGAGATGCTATGTGTAAGACATAATGAGAATCCAGTCAATAGGAGATATTCCGCTGACAAGGGTAACATGACAAAGTCTCACTTTGACCTTGAAAAGACGGTCAAGGTCACAAAACTCTGTAGGAACATTACTCTCACTATGGTGAACCTACATGCAAAATATCAAAAAATCGAGTGAACAGTACTTGAGTTATTCCATTTTACAGATTCTAGCCTATGACATAGTCAGTGTATGGATTGTTTCAAAGTCTGATAAACTACCGAGATTTCCCTACATGATGAGGCAAACAATGTCAAGGATCATATATGTACTTTATTCAAGGATATGTTTTCAAATACATATGGTATAAAAATGCAAATAGTTTTAACTTGAAACATGATACAAGAAATGATACATATAACTCACACGGAAAAAACAAATGTGACATGTCGCTTACAATGATTGCCAATATGAAATCTTATCAGTGTGGTCATGGTGACAGTGTGCAGGGTATTGAGTTTGAAAGCAAAACACCAATTTCTCAAACAGTTTCGGTACATGTCCATGAAACTTTGCCCCAAAATGTTCATTTTTATGAAAGCCATACAAGGTTTGTTTTGTAGAACACACTGCAACATTAATGTTTATATTGCGAATAAAAAATTGCTTTGAATATATGAAGGAAAAAAAATTTCTTTATTTTTACTCATCAAAATTGAGTTTTATATAGTATAAACTCCCTGATCCTCTTTAGGTGATGTGTCCCTTTAAGTGTATTTGGATTGATTTTGCGACAAAATTTCACAACATATGCATTATGTATTTTGGAGTAATGGCTTATCAGAACACTAACTGAAAGTGCTTAAATTCACCATAACGCTTTAAGGCAATGACATTACCTTCACTTATATTCACAGTAAATATTAATTTTGTTTGTTATTCCAATTACAGATATACGTAAATTTAGTTTTGAATTAAAATGTTGTTGTATAATTGATAAATAGAAGTTCTATGCACTCTTCCATTGTATTGAATAATACTTACACAATAGGCGATCAAATTTACACTTGAAGCGACCAAACTTGCAGTGACATCAAGTTTATATGTTTGAAGAAGTAATTTTAAAAATTGGCAAAGTGATGACATGTTTGGTGACTACTATAATCATTTTATTAATGTTTGTTTATTCAACTGTGCACATCATTATACAGTATTAGCGATAACAAAAATATGTGGATCAGTGAAAAATCTAAATGAATATGCCAAATTAAAAACGATGATAAAATGTCAGTGCTTAATTTAACTTTGTTTCTCCTAAAAGTGTTATTAATTTTCAAAATATGATTAGCTATATATCCCCTTATTTGATTAAAATATATCTAAAAGAATTCTGATGTTATTCATTGAAAGTGTGCACTTAATCGAAGTCGACCAAATCGATCAAAACAATAGTGTAATTTTCCGACACCAGTTTTAAAGGGCGATAAGTCTTTAAATAATTTGATGACCAACAAGCATTCTTTCATTTTGGGATTTAAGACATAATACACTTGCTTTTTTAAAAAAAAGTTACGAATTCTAAAATTAACAAGCAAAAAAGTGAGCATGGCTCACTAATACCCCGGACTGTTAAAGTTTGACATTTTTATTTTACTTAAAGAGAGAGGTGTCTGCACATAAAATATAAAATAGTAAAATCAACAAGAACACAGAATTAGCTTTTTATGAAAGTTACATGAAAAAGAAAATGATAAAGTCAACAAATCACAACACAGAAGTAGCTTCATTTTTTCTAGCTCAGAATATGACAAAGTAAACAAATTTAAAAATTCACAAAAAATTTAAAAATTCACCAATTCGGTATACATTTGGCAATGCACCTCTCCTAGTAGTGAAGAAGACATGTACCAAATTTGAAAAGGATGAGAAGAATAGTTTTTCTGTAATCAATCGGACACAAATTGTCTTGACAGATGGACGGACGGAATCATTGGTATTACCGGTACTATATACCCCCGACCTTTTTTGGTTGGGGGAATAATAATTTTTCGTCCCATCTCTCTGTAGAAGAATTCTCTTTTAAATCATTCAGTGACACTCTTTGAATTGAAAGACTCTGGCTTGTAGTTTGACCACCTTTATATAGCATTAATTAATTTGAAAACATGAAGTCAATCATGTCAATGAATAACAATGATTGTCAATGGAATTGTAACCCCAAAAGACACTACATCACCACATTGGTAACTTCTCCATACAAATTTGAAGTTTCAAATTTCAAACAGGTCTGAAAATTTTTTCGTTTTTGGTCAAAATTCATTGATCAATCTGACCAGCCAAGCCTGACATCATGTCTCTCTTCTGTTGAACATCCATACTGCTGAAAACTCATAAATATATTCAAAGGTGCTTGTCAATGATGTTATGGCTGGGTAGGTTTACATATGAAGCTACTGTTTGTCTCAGGAGGACTGGGATGGATGTGGTGGAGTGTTGAAGAGAGGATGGCAGAGTGAAAGACTTTGGCATTAGGCAGGCAGTTGCTATATGAAACATCAGGTGGTACTTGAGGTAAGATGTCCCATAGAGATCTCTTGGTTTGTCCATTCAATAAAGACACAGGAATCCTGCAATAAGATAGTAGACAGCACTAAATATACAATTATACATTTCATTCAAAAATAATAGTTATGAACAATAAAATTTTACAAGAAGTAACCCTGTAAGTGATAAACAGATGCTTATGATCCATTTTCATAATGTATTAAAATTTTACAATATGTGAAAGCAGATTATTCTAATAAGCTTTTCAGAATAAACATACATTTTATTTTACAATTAAAATATTAGCAGCCTTTTATTAGCAAAACATATATGTCACTTCTTGCTTTATAACAGTGAACAGTATAACAAAAATCTAATATGGAAACAAAACCTGGCCTAGTCTTTGGTTAAAGTCTATCTTGTTGCCATAAAAAAACACCCCAGAATATGTATGAGCCGTGTAACTCAAAATACTTTGGATGGTTTGAAATCATTCTCCTGATATCGCATCATGATACACATTATGTTTTTCTGTATCCGCTATGTTGCTTTATTCAGACAAGTAGGCTGATGCCTTCAGGAGGAGATTTAATTTTGCATCTCATTACCAAAGTTGGAAGTTATAATGAGGACAGTTCTTCCTACAATTTTCTTACAAATTTATCAACTTTCTACCATTTTAATTAAATATTTTTAAATTGTTAATCATAAAAATCCTTTGTGAAATAATGATTCTTAGTACCATTATTGATCAAAATAAGAGAATCAATTAATGATTTATTTACTGGCCTGGACCTGTAAAGGTTTCTATTAAATGAACCTTTTTTATGCCTAAAAGAATTCACAAAATTATTTTCAAAATTGTGAGGGCTATTATATTTTCATGCCAAAATGATTAATTAAAAGGTTATGGGCCAGTAAAGACATGTTACAGACAGATTGATGACCGCACATACCCCATCTTAATACCCCAGCAACAATTTTATTGCAGGGAAAAAATATATTCCTTAACAGCAAAGTCACGTTGACTTTACTGATTACTGAAATCTCATGAAACAGTTTTCAAGTTCTGATCAAAAAGGAAAATATGAATTTCTTGTATGATAAGAAACTCTTTACACAGACAGAACTCACTTCTATATCAACAATAAAGTTAATTTTGGAGAGGGATAAAATAAGCCAAATTGAGTAAGAACTATATCATACATGAAACATGTACATTGGCCATAAATATAAAGAGTTCTAGTCAACTGATCTCCTCGCTTTCCTACGGAAACAAAGAAGTTCAATAAATGTGCTAGCATATCTGTTACTACCTGTCTACTTCTCCATAGTTTTGATGAGAGCTGATGTCATTTCCTGCAGCTGACAGTGCTTTCCTCTTACTGTGACAGTCAACTGAAATGAGTTTCTAACTGAGCTCCACTTTTTTGTTCTTCAAACTTTCCTCAGACCTGTAAAAGGTGTAACAATCAGTTTCAATAATCCTTCTTGTAGTAAAGATTTTACGCACATTACACACAACTAAAGATGTTCATCAACAGATTTTATGCTTTCAACAAAAACTCTTCAAATTCATCTTCACTACTAATAATTTAATAATGACTTCAGTAGCGGATCCGGAAGGGGGGAGGGGTGCTGTGCGCGAACAGGCTCGGCGGTTGACCTGGACCCCCCAAAGAACAAGATCAAATTTGTAGCCAACCCTTTGACAATAAAGTATTTCTTTTAAGTGACGTCATGAAACAATGATACATGACGACAACTACAATAGTGTCACAAGAAGTGGCCATGATGGAGTATTTACAATTCATGGCAAAATTTGTTTCACTAGGTTTCAGCTTAATTTTGTGAGGATATTGTTGAAACAATTGAAAATATACATTCTAGAAACTTTTCTGAGACTGCTGTGTTTGATCCCTTGTGATATAATTTTTTTTCAATTGAAGAACAGATCAGAAGTTTTGCTTTTTAGATCTTTGAGTTCTCAAGAAAAATAGGTTTTTAGAGCATGGCCTCTATTATCTTATTAGGGGCCACCATATCTATAATTTATGATCCCCAATGGCTATGTAGTGATATAAAAGTGATTTGGAATTGGATTCAGTTCAATGTATTAGTATTAGCATATCAATGCTACAATGGATCAGTCCTGTCATACCTGGTCAAGCTCACTGACGTTTACCAATAGTCCAGAGTCCTTCGCTCAGTAAATCAGCATCTCTTCCATATTCCTGAAACAATTTGGCCAAAGATCTTCCAATTATAATGTTGCAGTTCTATGGAACAAACTTCCAATCGAACTCAAAGAAATCAAAACACTCACTTTTCAAGGGACAGTGACATATCTCTTCAGACAGTCATATTATATGAAAGCTAAACTAGAATCTATCCCCTAGTGTTCTGTCTCCCTGCCGTAATACCAGCAGCCGCGATATAAGTGAAATACTCTTGAAAGCGGTATTAAAACCCAACTCTCCTTCTCTCTGTCCCCATTGAACATAAATAACTTTAATACTTATTGTACTATTAGCTATGCCATACAAATGGACTTTTGTTTTATATGGGTATTCAAATTTGATTTGACTCAAAATGATTATGGTAATGCATAAACAGAAATGTTCATGATGAAAACCTGTTTTGACCATGAGCACTAGACATGATCACGCTTCTCTTGTTTTGAAAATAATGTTTGCTAAAATTTGTATTTCTCAAATCTAGATGAAGATGCTTTATAAAATAGCAGAGTATCAACACCAATAAAATTCACAAATTTTTCTGTTGAAACATTGGAATCGAACCTATAGGTTTCTGGCTATAAAATTTAACGAAGTTTTATTTGATTTTATTTGAAGAAGATTGCTTAATTTTTAAAGAACTTTATAAATAAATATGTACCTTATAAATACTACTACAAGACCACATGTGATGACAATTTGCAATAAATTAACACAATTTGAATTGCCAACATGACACAATCTGAGTTTGGCTTCACCTAACCCTATGATTCTAGAAGCCTGAAACCTGTGTATGTTAAAGGCGCTGTAGCACGGTTTTCTTACTGAAATAAAGTGCTTTCCAAAAATATAAATAAGTGTTACCAATGGGCAATGGCTAAATAACACTCCTAAATCAATATAAAGAGTTCCAAAACGAATATACATGGTTCAATTAAGCCATGCCAGTCCATTTTGCTTCGAGCGGCCATTTGAACGTGTTCACATTAAAATGCCCCCTCGCTGGTTGTTCAAGAATTTAGTTTTAAATATGGTACAATGATGGAATGGTCAACCTTCTTGCTCTCTGAACTCTCAAATTCTCATGAGGACTACAAATCTACCTCTCACACTGAAGAGTTCCACACCACTGCCGCTATGTACGTCTCGCCATTTTCTTTGAATACAGATACCGGAGGTCGTTTTCTATGGATACGGCTTATCAGGTCGTCTAATGAGAAATTTTGCTTATTAACGCACCATTATTTATGTTGTATAAACTTTAATAATAAATGGCAAATTTGAGAAAACACAATGAGCAAAAAATGTGCTACAGCCCCTTACGCCATTTTGTTTTTACTTTATGTGAAATGAGAAAAACACTTCATATTTAATCACTGAAAATGTTTTGATATAATAAAACATAAATATTAATATAATGATAATAATAATAGTGGATATTTTGTATCGCTCACTCTCTTCCATGCAAAAACTTCAAGTTGTATCCTATCACAAACATATTTCCACAAAGAAAATCCAATTGAAAATCATTGAGGAATAAACCACCTATTTTCAAAATTGTCAAAATTAGGTGTGATAGGCCATCAGGTTCTGAAAACAGAAATAGGTAATAAATCTATAGCCATACATTTTCTTATTATGCTAAGTATGCTCAACATAGTGTAGATTGGTCCTGAAACCCCATTTAACTAATAAGATTAGTAAAGTACAGAGCTGTAGGGTAAAGTATTTTGGAGTATTTTGATTTTAATTGACATTTGGTATGTGATAAGGCAAACTGTTTTACAATGTTTTGATTGTTTGGAGTTTTGTAATTGTTTTAGTAGTCTGTAATTATTATTATTTTGTGCCCTTATTTGTAACAACACTGTAACAAAAGTAGAGCCATGGGCTGCAGTGATTTATTATCGAAGGTCGAAGATCTAAGTAAACTCAAGTAATACAATGTTAACAAGAAAAAGAAGAAGATGAAAATAGGTTTTTAGGTGATGACCCCTGTGACCCACATTTGGGGTCACAGGGTCACCAAATCTACAATCTACAGTGGCCAAGGAGTCTGTTCACATTCCAGCTTTCTAGAGCCTTTCGTACTGGAGAAGATGAGAATAATGTTTAGGTCATGACCTCTGTGACCCACATTTTGGGTGACAGGGTCACCAAATCTACAATTTAGAATTCCCCATTGGCCAAGGAGTCTGTACACAACATTTCAGTTTTCTAGAGCCTTTCATACAAAGAAGTTGTTGAAAATACATTCTTAGGTCATGACCCATGTGATACACATTTGGGGTCACAGTCACCAAATTACAATTTAGAATCCCAATAAGCCAAGGAGTCTGTACACAACAATTGAGCTTTCCAGACTAAAGCTTTGTGTACTGGAGAAGAAGATGAAAATACTTTTTTGGGTGTGACCCCTGTGACCCATATTAGCTAGGGGTCAAAAGGTCACAAAATCACAAATTTAGAATCCCCATTGGCCAAGGAGTCTGTACACAACATTTCAGCTCTCTAGACCTTTTTGTACTGGAGAAGAAGATGAAAATAGAATTTTAGGTCATGACCCCTGTGACCTACATTTGAGGTCACAGAGTCACGAAATCTACAATTTATATAATCCCCATTGGCCAAGGAGTCTGTACATAATAATTCAGCTCTCTAGAATCACTGGTTCTGGAGAAGCAGTCGAAAATACAAAAAGTTTACTAACGGACAGACCAACGGACGGACGGACGCCGGACACCATGCCAGGCCATAAGCCCATCAGGCCTTTCAAGTCTGATGAGCTAAAAAACTTACCATATATTACTTATATACCAGCTTACCAAGTTGATAAAAGGTATCACAATGAACAGTTAATCTCTGGTAAGTTGGTCAGTTTTACAGTGTTGGTCCAAGCTGAAATGTGAGAGGGTTAAATAGTTAATTTTTCAACATCAAGTAAAAGGAAATGAGGAAAACTGGAGTCCTCTTTTGAACATGTGATTTTTTTTTTTAGATTGTCAGTATTTTGTCAGTGTTTAGATATTGATCAGAAATGTGTTTACTTATTTTATTAACATTCAGAAACGTTCTTATACAAATGTTTTATCAAAATAGCGGTTTAGTACCAAACTCACATATATACATCGTGCAGAGGCGACGTAGATAAGCTGTTGATTTGATCCAAAATTGATTCTTGGCGGGGCCCATCTTGGTGCAAAACCGGAAGTTTCAAAATGGCAAATGCTTCGGAAACGAAAGGAGATTGTGTGAACTAAGTTCTCGTCAAATACTCCCTTGATAATATTTTATTAGCATTATTTTATCAGCATGTTACAATAATTAATTCTGCCAATCTGACATTTTTATTTTATAATATAGACATGTAGGTAGGTTAGGTGGAATAAATAATATTAACGAAAAAAATGTGTTTTTCTTCCATATAGGAATTTATAACCTGCAGCTGTAGGCCTATCCACAAATCGTAAATCTAAGAGCTCCGAAGGCATATCTTGGGACAACTATTAAAATTGTTCAAAACAATCTCTAATTGATATAGATCTATATATATCGAGAGAGTCACGGACAGATAGCCTACTATATAGGCCTATCGTAACGAAACCGATTTATCTTGTTTCTCATATATCGATCCTGTTTTAAAAAGACACTGTAATTTTGAGGAGATTATGTCCATTCTCATTCTGATTTTTAAAAAGAAATACTTTTATATCATATATTTATAGCCTACATTGATTGCACACATTCAACGTGAAATAGCCTACATGTAGGCCTATCTTCGAAACATTATCGACCTAAAAAAATAACATTATTAGAATTTAGAACAACCGAACAAGTATCACAAGCATGTATTTTAAACTTTATTATAAAGGACCCATAAAGAATGTTCTTTTTCTTTCAGTTGTCCAACAAATTATTCGAGGCACATGCGCAAAAGAGAGTCTATTTGGGTAGATTTGATTGGTCAATTGGAGTTTAGTGGTGTTAGTGTTTGAAACAGTAACCCCTCATACCGGACGGTATAACGGTATACCGTACGTCCTCTTGAAGCGGTAACCCCTGCAAACATAAGAGCGCTTCAAGCGAGTAACTCCATTCGGATCGGGTGATGAAAACCCCTCGCATTTGTTCGTCTTTTCGTTGAAGTAAAATCGCGGAATAGAAGCTCTGCATGGGCCTCCCCTTCGTTCTAAAACGCATGGATCTGTAAAATAATAATAATAATATAATCGTTGCATCTTTTAGCGAAAAAATGGTTATAGCTAATCAAGGGAAAATGTCCGTTTTATAGCCAATATAACATGGCATGATAGCGGAGTCAAAAGAGAGTTTTACTTGGAACAACCAATGTGGATCAGAAAGGTTATATTTTGGAACAAATACAACTCTACTTCCTTTTTAACACATCAAGAGTTTTAAGGACTTTAATTTAAGGAGTGGAATGTTAATTTTTTAAATAGTTTTCACAAAATAAAATAGCATATTTCGAGGAAAACACATTAAACGAGAAAATGATGATCTTACGTTTATGTTATCATTATGACATTGTCAAATGGCCCTTTACAACGGCGTCGCTGATTGCCCAACTAGATTCAATTGCAGCGTAAAAAAAAAAGAAGAAAAAAAGCGTAAAACAACAGAGGTTAAGATCGGAAATCTGAAGGGAGTAACCTCTGTGGGGAAGAGAATGCAATTAATCAGTTTTCGAAATCGATGCATGGTTATTCTACAGTTGCATGCCATACGTCTTGGACTGTATGTAGTACTTACACGAGATGTTAATCTGTGCCAAAGAAATTTAAATTGTTATCATGCACCCTAGAAAAAATACAATTACTGCTGCAACCAGGCGCATAGCGGTATATATTTTGCTAATCAACACGAACGATAAATATCAACGAAATGGGGATGACTTAGATTCAATTCAACACACCCAATTAAGACTAATATATTATTATAACCTCAAACTCATATTGGAATTATGTTAAATTTATAATTGCATATATAATTTTAAAATTCGCTTTTAATTTTCTCACCTTTGCAGAATTTCCATAAATATTGACACAATAATGCAATGGCAATTCTTTGAAACTGTTGAAAATTTCAGAAAGTGCAAGATAGTTGCCACTTTGAATTATTTTCCTCCCCGGCTATCAATTGCGTTATCAGCCAAAAGGATGACTTATTGTTACATCTACAAGTTTCAATATTCAATTAATGCGAGCTGCAAACGAAACTGCGTAAGAAGAAAACGATATTTGAACATTTATATAAAGCTATAAAGACAGGGTTATATCGAAATATCCACGCCATCATATTTTTTTTAAATATTTGTGAAATGACCAAAACCCTGCTTGTTCAGTAATTTTATAATTTATTAAAAATAAACACATGTATTTATTGACTTTCCACAACGTAACAAATAATTTATCATTAAGGCTAATCAACATATCTTATTATGCCGTACTTATGCACTTTCAGTGTTGATTAATGGCTTCGCTTCACATTGTTTTATATTTTATCAAAAACATTTTTTTTTAAAAACCCTTCATTATTTAAAATTTTCTGATCCGAATATATCATAAAAGTTAATGACCAGAGTTTAGACATCACATGCATATAGCGGATGTTTCTTAAAATGAAATCTTGCAGGCGATTATTAACTTAAGCGAAAGTTTAGAATGTAATAAAGGAAAATCCGTGAAATTCATCACATTCTAATCGTTTTAAGAAACTTAGTCATGTTATAAATTAAACATGTATATATAACCCGTCCGATTTGTCACATGTATGTTGAACAAATGTATAAACAAAACCATTAACTTACAAAGTGACGCTTTAATAATTATTTGTACCAACTTTTGTTTTTCAAAATTATTAGATTGGAAATGCTTATCATTTTTCAGCTAGTGTGATCACTGATGTTCGGTGATTCTACCATTTATTTCCTGATTAATCCGAGAATAGTATTCCCCTTTGAGATAGTTTCCGAAAGTAAAGCATTTTCTTGCTATTCTGGCGTAGGTTCGACTGCTTTAGAGAAAAAAATGAAGGATGATAATATTTGTATCCAATGGGCGGATTATCTAAATCTTTTTGCAATGATAAATTAATATTACGTATCATGAAAGTATGACTGTATCAGTGACGTGACGAAAATAACATCAGCTATTTCCCCGAGGGTGAAGCTCGACGCCAAAACAGATGCAGATGACACAGCGTTGTTACATAAAGAGAGGGCGGTTCTGTTTGTATAATACATGATTGACATAGTGTCATTATGTATCTATAACAGTTGTAACAGCTTGCAGGCTCGTAGCAACAGGGGGGCTTGGCGGCGGGGGGTTAGTGGGGGGGGGGGGGGGGGGGGGGGGGGGGGGGGGCGTGACTGAGCCCCCCCCCCCACAAATTTCAGGAACATTTTTTTTTTTTGGGCTCTCTATTCCAAAGTGTTTTTCAACCTGAAATACATTGCAAATAACTTCGTAATAGAAGTGAACAAAATAATTTTCACTGCGTAGAGGAGTATTACCCCCCCCCCCCCCCCCCCCCCCCCCCCCCCCCCCCCCCCCGGCAAGCCTCGGATATTTGTAACTTTAATCAACTCGTGTTGATATATTTGATATCAGAAGACACTTGGGTGAGATTCTCTATATATACCATAAATGAGATCATTAAAGTTAAAACGTAAAGCATTTGAATCAAAGAAGACAGACGGTTTAACAAATGAAATAGAGCTGGTGACGTGATTACTATTAACATAACAGGAACGGCATTTGCAGGTAGATCAATGATAATCGAGTTGTCACCTGACTGGCATCCTATCGATTTAAACAAGTTATCACAGATGAAAAGAATTAACACTTGAAATATCACCATTGGATAAGTTGATGCATTTTTAAATCTATATAATGCTAAATTAAATTCTTAAAACTTACAGTACCTAAAGTTCACCATTAATTTAAAGTGCGTCTTTTCGGACCCATATATGTCCAATTTTCATGTTTGACACTTTTGACTCTGATGATACTAATGATAAGATGTGATTTACAAAACCTCTATGACCTCACACCACTATACTGCCCATCACATTATGCTTCATAAATCCCGATGAACTGTAGTATCCCCAGGATTATATACACACTATTAATGGTAAACCTCCGCATAATTGTTCATTTCAGACAGTCTTTCCAAGATCGTAGCATATGGTTAGCATTACTTACAATTCTTTATCAACCTACTAGCCACATAGCGTGATACTTGAAACGACCTTTCTAAACCCTGTCACCCGGTACGAGGGACTAAGCATTGTAAGTCCCTCCAGGAGGATTAATTTACACAGACAGTTGTAAACCCTGTTAGAACGAATTACAATGATTGTAAATCCTGATGTAGTTGCTAAGATGACGGCTTGAAAGTAAAGATCTGAAGAAACTAACTTAGACTAATTTTGAAAATTTAAAATTTCATAAGTTTACGACAGAATATGTACAGCAAATGTTTTGCAGAAAGTGCGTCCCGAACCCGTATCCACTATCACCTGTAGTAACTGAGTCAACGCTTGAGACTAGTACTGCGCCAAGGAGGCGGACGAGATTTCACGCTTCAAAAGAAACTCATATAGCGCGGCTGTTAACAGGCTGACATCACCGAGGGATCCTCAATATAACGCCAGGGATCCTCAATTTAACGCGATAACAAGTAAAAAGCCTGTTTTACACTTAAAAACGGTTGATAATATAGATAAGCAATTCTACCTCGGATATGGTCGGGTTTTTCCTTCCTATCAGGGTCCACAACCGTACCATATCCTCGGTATTATGGCTTATCCTTATATTATATACACGATATCAATGGTAAATACTTATCAACCGACATCCGTATAATTGTTCATTTTCAAGATCGTATCATATTGTTAGCATTGGTTACATTTCGTTATCAACCTACTAGCCACATAACGTGATACTTGAAACGACCTTTCTAAACCCTATCACCCAACATTGTAAGTCCCTCCAGGAGGGTTTACACAGACAGTTGTAAACCCTGTTAGAACGAATTACAATGATTGTAAACCCTGATATATTTGCTAAGATGACGGTAAAGATCTGAAGAAACTAACTTTGACTAATTGAAATTTATGACAGAATATGAACAGCAAATGTTTTGAAGAAAGTTTGTCTCGAATCCACTAACACATGTGGTACGTGAGCTTTAGTCTACTGCGCCAACGAGGCAGATGCGATTCCACGATACACAATCTCTGGTAAGTCCTCGAAATTGAGGTTTCTCCATTACTTAAACGCAGAGATATAAAGTTTAAGACGACAGTTATTGCATGAAATTGCGAGATCTAGCTCTAAATTTAAACGGAAGGCGGGAAACCGCAGTGGTTAGCGCTTCGGATAAAGAAGTAAGGGGTTCGGAGGGCTAGGCAACTTTGTCTGCATGCAGTAAGGTTAGGCTGTAATACTAGTCCCAAACGATGCTCGCAGGTTTCACCGCAGTGCATATCAATGAGCCTGTTGCGGGCTTTCTCCCTGCGATAATACTAGCAGCCGCGTGATACAAGTGAAATACTCTTTTGGAAGCGATGTTTACCTCACCTCAACTTAATTTAAATACCAATCTGCAAATGTTTAGCCGAAATGCCGTCTCGAACCTGATCCTGATCTAAGTCTTCATACCATCACACCAAACCAGCGATAATACTACTGTAATACTGAAGCGGGTTGTGATTTTTTGGATTACTTGAAATGAAAACACGCTATATTGTACCAACTTTTACAACTTTTTAATAATAAAAGACAGACACTGATACAGTATTCACATAGTAACACATAACTTGTCATAAAACTAATAAACAATTTGCTGTTATGTTGTAGCGAAGTTTTCCCCACTCGCAGCGCTGATGAATGGCTTCAGTTCGCATTTTGTTTTTATTTTTTAACAAATGTGCACTTGTCTTTATCAAGTTGTGAAATATAAAGTCATCAAAATATTAACTTCATTGCTATCTTTCAATTGACTGCGTTTTAATCATGTATTTATAGCATACATTATGTAAACGTGAATATCCTCTTAAATTTCGTTTCCACAAAAAATACCCCGACAGAACCCTTCCGGCTTATAGCTACGGCATTGCTTTTGGTTTTAATTTAAAACCCTTAAACTCGGGATAAAAATGCCACTCGTGCTTATCCCTTAGGTTGCGGGTTTCAAATCTCACCAAAAAAACACTTTGGCATGTTTTATCACACACAAAAGATATATTGCTCTTGTAAATTGGTCATACGGATATGTAACTCTTATTGAGAGTGCGTAGTGACAGTTCTTTGATGAAAAAGAAGCCGATTTAAAAAAGCCAATATTCAATTGCCCGTCATTCATATATCATTATTTTGTATGCTTGAATATATGTCCTACTAAGCCCTAATAATGAACTCTTATATTCTATAGATTTAAAAAAAAGTTATATTACCTTATTGGAATGAGATTGCAAAAGGTTACCTTGACATAATTTTATTTGTCACAGAGTTAAGTCCCCTTGAACACGGAGCCGAGAAACAACTTTTGAAAAACTGATAATCTCCAAGGGTCAATAACTAAAGTTCTGGGGCTTAATTCAAATTTCTGCTGAATATGCTTTGTAGCTCATCGGACCTGAAATACCCGGATTACTACATGGCATGGTGTTCGGAGTCCGTCCATTCATCTGTCCATAAAGTTTTGCTTTTACGACTTCTCTTCCAGAACCAGTGACTTCAGAGCTTCTTCAACTTTATTCAAGTATATAGGCCCCTGGGCCCAAATACAGGTACATGGAAACACATATTTCGTATACAAAAATAATATTAAGTAATAATACGCACAACTTACGAGAAGTAGATAACATGAAAATAATAATTAATCGCAAGAAATTTCATTTAGCTTTTTACATCGTTTTTTTATAGGCATAATAAACATAGTGGCTTAATTTTTTCAACATGTAGTTATCGTTAGTAGTAAGAATTTGTTTAAATGTATACATGTTTACATTTCTAATACTTGGCAGATATATTTTTCTTAAATCATTATAATATGGACACACAGAAATAAAATGAAATTCGTCTTCTATTCCTTCATTACAAATTGGACAAATTCTAGACAACCTATCAATTTTCTGCCATCTTCCCTCATTAACCTTTAAACGTAACAGCCCCGATCGTAATTTAACAATGCTTTTACGAAATTTAAAATCCACTATTTCAAATAAATATTTCTGCGGTGTAAGTAGACTTTTAATTTTCTCTATATGTATCATATATGGTACTGTTATTCAGTGTAGAGTTCCAATTTTGAAAAAAAATATATCTTTTGCCCGTATTTTAAAAATATTGATAAATTGTACCCTATCTCCTATACTTTGCGAAATCCAAACGAAACCAAGTCCATGAGAAAAAAGCATATTTCTAATTTCTGAGGCCCAAGTTTTATGGCCGATATCATCCAAATGAAGTGACGTATTATAAGATTTCTTAGGTAAACGATCTTCATGCATATACAAAATCTTCATCCAATAGTTTAAACTGCGCACAGCAGAATTAATATATAATGGGTATCTACCACATTCACCATACACAATCGCATTAGGTGTTTGTGGACCGACATTTAAAACAATCTTACAGGCAGATAAATGATTTTTTTCAATATTTTCATATCTTTTGACCCCCCAAACTTCTGAAGCATACAAAAGCATTGGTTGTATTTGACTATCAAATATTTTAAAGAATACATCAGGCGAAAGAATTCCAAGTTTTCTCAAGTTAACACTTATTTCTGTAAGAGCTTTCTTGGCTCGTAAGGAAAGATCATCAAGTGCTTTTGTCATACTGAGATTACAAGTGAATAAAAATCCCAAATATTTATAGCTATTAACACTTTCCATTTGTACATCATTTAAGAACCACACATCGTTCTTCGATAACCTTCCACCCTTCCTAAAGATAACAATGTTTGATTTTTCCATATTCACAGTTAATCCCCATTTCTTAGTATAAGAAGCTTAAATATTTAATTGGCACTGAAGGCCACATTGTGTGTCTGAAATTAATATAACATCGTCAGCAAAAAGTAACATCAGTATTTGAATCATATCAGGGAACATTTGAATACCATGTTTTCCATTTTGTAATATCTCTATAGACAAGTCATTAACGAATAATGAAAAGAGCATTGGACTAAGCATACATCCTTGTCTTAAACCGAATGGGCACTCGAAGTATTCAGTTGTATTTGAATTAAATCTCACACATGATTTAACTGACTCATAAATACCCTTTAAAGCATTTAACATTTTACCATCAAGTCCGTAGTTTGATAATAGAATCCACAATCTTGATCTATCAACTGAGTCAAAAGCTTTCTGGAAGTATATAAATGCGACATATACTTTTCTTCTTTTCTTACTTAATGATTTTTCAATAATAGAATATAATGTAAAAATATGACTGAGCCCCCCCCCCCACAAATTTCAGGAACATTTTTTTTTTTGGGCTCTCTATTCCAAAGTGTTTTTCAACCTGAAATACATTGCAAATAACTTCGTAATAGAAGTGAACAAAATAATTTTCACTGCGTAGAGGAGTATTACCCCCCCCCCCCCCCCCCCCCCCGACTGAGCTTACAAATTCCAAATTCCAGTTAGTTTGATAGTTTTACAGTTGAGATTGATTCATTGCTTACTTCTCACACAGGTGCAAGAATCTTGCCACGAATATAGTTTTGAGCTATGCATATAGTTTTAGATCCCTTCATATATCATTTTACAGTTTTACATCCTACCTAATCAAATCTTAATTTAAAGCAATATGTTAACAATGGATTAGACCCTTCACCTTTGACAACAATATGTTTATAGCATCAACGAAATCTGCAATGATTAAACAAATCGCAACATCGTCGGATTTGAACAGAGGTTACGTGGGATGAAATGATGTAAATAAGCACTCTATTGAAGAGAATAAGCACTCTATTGAAGAGAATAAGCACTCTATTGAAGAGAATAAGCACTCTATTGAAGAGAATAAGCACTCTATTGAAGAGAACGATCGGCCCTTTGATCGGTGGTTCGAACGCAAGGGTGTCTGTGACTCACCGTGTCTGTCTAGGGTTCTGTTTGTAAGCTAAGCAAGTAATATAAGGTTCCAGGGATGGGAATAATGAGACAAATAAGATGTACACATGACTCACCTTGTGTGTCTTCAACCTGCTGCCAACTAGGCATCACCAGAAACGTAACCAGAAATGAGCAGACGACAAGTCGCAACATGGCGGAAAGTGTAAAAATATCTACTCAAACTTTGCATCGGTTTATATATTGTCTCAATATATTTGTTTTAAGTTCAGAGAGCGAATGAATGAACCAATTAAAACTGACATTCGACTTGTACAATCAGTCCAAACAACGTATATCCTGAAAAGGTTAGTTTGCGTGTTTTAGGTTTTGAATCACAAGGTCACATCCTACAAGAAATTCAATTTTGTTCAAATGTCCCCATACCGTTTTCTCGCTCATTATACACAGATACCGCTGTACAAATGGTGGGGTTATGTTGATCTCCAACCCTCCATTTGTGTAGTAACACTGAAGAGGATACGAAAAACACCTAGAGGTTGTTTAAACGTCCTTCGTAACTTGCAATGGGTAGCATTTATCAAATAATAAACTTCGTGTCAAGCAAAAATTGGAGTTGCTCAAATAATTGTCGATGTCACCAATCATCCCGGATGATCGTAAAATCCTATAGTAAATACAATTAAAGCTTTCTTGCCTACCTTATTTATATATATTTATCATCCAAAACTGGTTCCCACAGTAGATATCGCTTGTGTGAGATCAAGCGATATCTACAAGTGATATCTACATTGTAGATATCGCTACAATCAAATCGTCATAATCCTATTACATCGTCAATTAATGACATCACAAAGCTTTGACATCACTGAGAACACTGCTGACAATGATATGACGTCACAATGGTGATGACATTACAATGCTATGATGTCATAATGCTTATGACGTCACAATGCTATGACCTCACTGAGATCACTGCTGAAGAAGCAAAATGGCAGTTTTGTGTTTCAGATATGTTATTCTTCAGCTAATAATTGTTGAAGAATGACTTTGAATGATAAATAAAATCTCACCCTCGTGTCTTCTGATATCAAATATATCAACACGCGTTGATTAAAGTAAAAATATCCTCGGCAAGCCTCGGATATTTTTAACTTTAATCAACTCGTGTTGATATATTTGATATCAGAAGACACTTGGGTGAGATTCTCTATATATACCATAAATGAGATCATTAAAGTTAAAACGTAAAGCATTTGAATCAAAGAAGACAGACGGTTTAACAAATGAAATAGAGCTGGTGACGTGATTACTATTAACATAACAGGAACGGCATTTGCAGGTAGATCAATGATAATCGAGTTGTCACCTGACTGGCATCCTATCGATTTAAACAAGTTATCACAGATGAAAAGAATTAACACTTGAAATATCACCATTGGATAAGTTGATGCATTTTTAAATCTATATAATGCTAAATTAAATTCTTAAAACTTACAGTACCTAAAGTTCACCATTAATTTAAAGTGCGTCTTTTCGGACCCATATATGTCCAATTTTCATGTTTGACACTTTTGACTCTGATGATACTAATGATAAGATGTGATTTACAAAACCTCTATGACCTCACACCACTATACTGCCCATCACATTATGCTTCATAAATCCCGATGAACTGTAGTATCCCCAGGATTATATACACACTATTAATGGTAAACCTCCGCATAATTGTTCATTTCAGACAGTCTTTCCAAGATCGTAGCATATGGTTAGCATTACTTACAATTCTTTATCAACCTACTAGCCACATAGCGTGATACTTGAAACGACCTTTCTAAACCCTATCACCCGGTACGAGGGACTAAGCATTGTAAGTCCCTCCAGGAGGATTAATTTACACAGACAGTTGTAAACCCTGTTAGAACGAATTACAATGATTGTAAATCCTGATGTAGTTGCTAAGATGACGGCTTGAAAGTAAAGATCTGAAGAAACTAACTTAGACTAATTTTGAAAATTTAAAATTTCATAAGTTTACGACAGAATATGTACAGCAAATGTTTTGCAGAAAGTGCGTCCCGAACCCGTATCCACTATCACCTGTAGTAACTGAGTCAACGCTTGAGACTAGTACTGCGCCAAGGAGGCGGACGAGATTTCACGCTTCAAAAGAAACTCATATAGCGCGGCTGTTAACAGGCTGACATCACCGAGGGATCCTCAATATAACGCCAGGGATCCTCAATTTAACGCGATAACAAGTAAAAAGCCTGTTTTACACTTAAAAACGGTTGATAATATAGATAAGCAATTCTACCTCGGATATGGTCGGGTTTTTCCTTCCTATCAGGGTCCACAACCGTACCATATCCTCGGTATTATGGCTTATCCTTATATTATATACACGATATCAATGGTAAATACTTATCAACCGACATCCGTATAATTGTTCATTTTCAAGATCGTATCATATTGTTAGCATTGGTTACATTTCGTTATCAACCTACTAGCCACATAACGTGATACTTGAAACGACCTTTCTAAACCCTATCACCCAACATTGTAAGTCCCTCCAGGAGGGTTTACACAGACAGTTGTAAACCCTGTTAGAACGAATTACAATGATTGTAAACCCTGATATATTTGCTAAGATGACGGTAAAGATCTGAAGAAACTAACTTTGACTAATTGAAATTTATGACAGAATATGAACAGCAAATGTTTTGAAGAAAGTTTGTCTCGAATCCACTAACACATGTGGTACGTGAGCTTTAGTCTACTGCGCCAACGAGGCAGATGCGATTCCACGATACACAATCTCTGGTAAGTCCTCGAAATTGAGGTTTCTCCATTACTTAAACGCAGAGATATAAAGTTTAAGACGACAGTTATTGCATGAAATTGCGAGATCTAGCTCTAAATTTAAACGGAAGGCGGGAAACCGCAGTGGTTAGCGCTTCGGATAAAGAAGTAAGGGGTTCGGAGGGCTAGGCAACTTTGTCTGCATGCAGTAAGGTTAGGCTGTAATACTAGTCCCAAACGATGCTCGCAGGTTTCACCGCAGTGCATATCAATGAGCCTGTTGCGGGCTTTCTCCCTGCGATAATACTAGCAGCCGCGTGATACAAGTGAAATACTCTTTTGGAAGCGATGTTTACCTCACCTCAACTTAATTTAAATACCAATCTGCAAATGTTTAGCCGAAATGCCGTCTCGAACCTGATCCTGATCTAAGTCTTCATACCATCACACCAAACCAGCGATAATACTACTGTAATACTGAAGCGGGTTGTGATTTTTTGGATTACTTGAAATGAAAACACGCTATATTGTACCAACTTTTACAACTTTTTAATAATAAAAGACAGACACTGATACAGTATTCACATAGTAACACATAACTTGTCATAAAACTAATAAACAATTTGCTGTTATGTTGTAGCGAAGTTTTCCCCACTCGCAGCGCTGATGAATGGCTTCAGTTCGCATTTTGTTTTTATTTTTTAACAAATGTGCACTTGTCTTTATCAAGTTGTGAAATATAAAGTCATCAAAATATTAACTTCATTGCTATCTTTCAATTGACTGCGTTTTAATCATGTATTTATAGCATACATTATGTAAACGTGAATATCCTCTTAAATTTCGTTTCCACAAAAAATACCCCGACAGAACCCTTCCGGCTTATAGCTACGGCATTGCTTTTGGTTTTAATTTAAAACCCTTAAACTCGGGATAAAAATGCCACTCGTGCTTATCCCTTAGGTTGCGGGTTTCAAATCTCACCAAAAAAACACTTTGGCATGTTTTATCACACACAAAAGATATATTGCTCTTGTAAATTGGTCATACGGATATGTAACTCTTATTGAGAGTGCGTAGTGACAGTTCTTTGATGAAAAAGAAGCCGATTTAAAAAAGCCAATATTCAATTGCCCGTCATTCATATATCATTATTTTGTATGCTTGAATATATGTCCTACTAAGCCCTAATAATGAACTCTTATATTCTATAGATTTAAAAAAAAGTTATATTACCTTATTGGAATGAGATTGCAAAAGGTTACCTTGACATAATTTTATTTGTCACAGAGTTAAGTCCCCTTGAACACGGAGCCGAGAAACAACTTTTGAAAAACTGATAATCTCCAAGGGTCAATAACTAAAGTTCTGGGGCTTAATTCAAATTTCTGCTGAATATGCTTTGTAGCTCATCGGACCTGAAATACCCGGATTACTACATGGCATGGTGTTCGGAGTCCGTCCATTCATCTGTCCATAAAGTTTTGCTTTTACGACTTCTCTTCCAGAACCAGTGACTTCAGAGCTTCTTCAACTTTATTCAAGTATATAGGCCCCTGGGCCCAAATACAGGTACATGGAAACACATATTTCGTATACAAAAATAATATTAAGTAATAATACGCACAACTTACGAGAAGTAGATAACATGAAAATAATAATTAATCGCAAGAAATTTCATTTAGCTTTTTACATCGTTTTTTTATAGGCATAATAAACATAGTGGCTTAATTTTTTCAACATGTAGTTATCGTTAGTAGTAAGAATTTGTTTAAATGTATACATGTTTACATTTCTAATACTTGGCAGATATATTTTTCTTAAATCATTATAATATGGACACACAGAAATAAAATGAAATTCGTCTTCTATTCCTTCATTACAAATTGGACAAATTCTAGACAACCTATCAATTTTCTGCCATCTTCCCTCATTAACCTTTAAACGTAACAGCCCCGATCGTAATTTAACAATGCTTTTACGAAATTTAAAATCCACTATTTCAAATAAATATTTCTGCGGTGTAAGTAGACTTTTAATTTTCTCTATATGTATCATATATGGTACTGTTATTCAGTGTAGAGTTCCAATTTTGAAAAAAATATATCTTTTGCCCGTATTTTAAAAATATTGATAAATTGTACCCTATCTCCTATACTTTGCGAAATCCAAACGAAACCAAGTCCATGAGAAAAAAGCATATTTCTAATTTCTGAGGCCCAAGTTTTATGGCCGATATCATCCAAATGAAGTGACGTATTATAAGATTTCTTAGGTAAACGATCTTCATGCATATACAAAATCTTCATCCAATAGTTTAAACTGCGCACAGCAGAATTAATATATAATGGGTATCTACCACATTCACCATACACAATCGCATTAGGTGTTTGTGGACCGACATTTAAAACAATCTTACAGGCAGATAAATGATTTTTTTCAATATTTTCATATCTTTTGACCCCCCAAACTTCTGAAGCATACAAAAGCATTGGTTGTATTTGACTATCAAATATTTTAAAGAATACATCAGGCGAAAGAATTCCAAGTTTTCTCAAGTTAACACTTATTTCTGTAAGAGCTTTCTTGGCTCGTAAGGAAAGATCATCAAGTGCTTTTGTCATACTGAGATTACAAGTGAATAAAAATCCCAAATATTTATAGCTATTAACACTTTCCATTTGTACATCATTTAAGAACCACACATCGTTCTTCGATAACCTTCCACCCTTCCTAAAGATAACAATGTTTGATTTTTCCATATTCACAGTTAATCCCCATTTCTTAGTATAAGAAGCTTAAATATTTAATTGGCACTG
Organism: Gibbula magus; assembly: GCA_936450465.1. Taxonomy (NCBI): domain Eukaryota; kingdom Metazoa; phylum Mollusca; class Gastropoda; order Trochida; family Trochidae; genus Gibbula; species Gibbula magus. Next base: position 73,553,096 of record OW388291.1, on the reverse strand, counting down.
AAGGCCACATTGTGTGTCTGAAATTAATATAACATCGTCAGCAAAAAGTAACATCAGTATTTGAATCATATCAGGGAACATTTGAATACCATGTTTTCCATTTTGTAATATCTCTATAGACAAGTCATTAATGAATAATGAAAAGAGCATTGGACTAAGCATACATCCTTGTCTTAAACCGAATGGGCACTCGAAGTATTCAGTTGTATTTGAATTAAATCTCACACATGATTTAACTGACTCATAAATACCCTTTAAAGCATTTAACATTTTACCATCAAGTCCGTAGTTTGATAATAGAATCCACAATCTTGATCTATCAACTGAGTCAAAAGCTTTCTGGAAGTATATAAATGCGACATATACTTTTCTTCTTTTCTTACTTAATGATTTTTCAATAATAGAATATAATGTAAAAATATGGTCTACAGTGGAATACCCTCTTCTAAACCCAGCTTGGTTTTCGGATACTTTGTTCATTATATTTGCCCATTGCGTAAGACGTTCATTTAATATGCTGGTGTGTAGACTTTGCTTACAATACTCAGAGATGAAATTGTATGTACAGAGTCATAAGCCAATAAGGATTCTAAATTGGTGATTGAAGGACTTGGTGACCCTGTGACCCCAAATCTTTTCAAAGACGATAAGCTAAGAAACAAGAGTCATAAGAAGATGACATAACCCACCGGTCCCACATCTTTGAAAACCACATCCTTGAACGATAATTGTACCACTTCAGTAGGTGGGTAATATACATGCTTTTCAAGAGGATAATGTGAATAGTTTAGGTGTTGTCTTCTGGAAACGTAACCCTGAATGATGTCCAAATACAACACGTTCCTGAATATATCAAAGGCACAACTTCAATACGTGGGTAACACATAATATGCAAATTTAGATAAAGATATCGTGAACAGTTTTTGAGTTCTGCTCCGGAAACAAACGATTAGCCTATATGTTCCAAGAAACTACATACCGGTTGGATAAAAACTAGAATGCTGTGTACATACTCCTCAGTCAAAGTGTATTCATAATTGTAGCTTTAGTGGCCCAATTACCTCAAATATGGGTCGCATTATTCTTCTGTAATGGAGAATGCATTAGGAGCTGTGGATAATCAATAATCAACGAGCCATTACTTACTGCTTGTTTTAGAGACACTCCATGCTCGAATGAGGCTTCCGTGATGATGATGAGATGAGATTTTACGAGCGATTTTCAGCGGAGCTATTCTCTCACTCGGGGCACTAATAAAGTTCCGAATTTTTCCGAAATTGGATAATTTTGATGCCACGGCCTAAAGGTTGGAGGCTATTTTGGAATTTGGAAATTTGGCTTCCGTGGTCAAACCTTGGCGTTTATACACGATTACAAGTGAAAATCCATTGATCTTTGCCGACATTCTGCACTCTTGTCGATATCATTCTGTGCTTAATGCAGGTCTCCCTCAATCTGTTCGAATCTCTTCCTTTCTCAACCGCAATTTTCCGCGAGTATACCGCAAGTCTTCTGTAGTCTTCCTTGCATTTTCGTAGTTCTTCCGTATAGAACGATCAGTGTCGTAGCTCGTCCGTGAAAACCGTAGTTTGTCGCAAATATTCCATATATGGGTCACATATGATCGCAATGTCTTGCTTGCAAATTAGCTCGCAATGCGTTCATTACGGTTTCAATGGGGTCTTGGTACGGTCGTAGGTCAGTTGCGTCAACTCGCAACTCGATCGTGTCAACTCGCAGTGCGTTCGCACTAATTTTTCACTGGCGACCAAATAGTGGCGAGCCTCTAAAACCCAAGTGCGATCCCACAGCGACTGAGTTCTTTTTATCAGTGAGTTAATGTGACTAACCATGAGTATTCCCGCGACAAATCAGTTGTCAATAGTGATGTCTGAACGGACCAGGAACGCACAGAGACCTCACCATGATCGTACCACGACCGATCTAGATCGACATGAAGGCATTCTCTGTCATACTTTTTCCACTTGATTTACAATAGTTGTAGATCTATTCTTACTTGGCCATATTCCCCTTGGGACAATGAATACTGTTCTAAAGGCAAAGACGTCATCGGGCAACAAGAAGTAGGGCAGCTTCCTTGATTCAACATTTGAATTAGGGTCAGTTGATTCAATAGGTTCGTGAACGTGTTAGTCTTGGTACACTACTGACACACTACAGTAGTCGCTTCCACTTTGTCCAGGACTGAGGTACAAGGATTTTGATTTGTCTCATCATAATTAAGGTGCAGTCGCCGATATTCTGCAGTTCTGTAATAGATACATGATGACACAAGTGGTGAATACAAATTATCATCGAGCTATCATCTCACGAGGGGGCGGAGCCCCCGAGTGAGTGATAGCGAGATGATATTTTGTATACACCCACTTGTGTCAATAATGTATCTGTTTTATCCAATGGGCAACGTTCGACAAATAATACTTTCGCGCTTAATAATCAGTCTGGGGAAATCCGCTGTTCGAGATGGTTTACCCGTTTCACCTCAGGAAGTCAGTCGGGCTTTGGAACCAGTCCCGCAGGTTCCTTTTCCGGCTGGTGTTTTCGAGGCATGTGACATTTCTTCTTACATACATGTACATCAACATACAGAATTGTCAAGTGAACATTAATTATCACACCCAAATGACTGTTCATTATTTTCCGCTGGATTCATTGCCTTCGAGTTAGTTAGTGACGATTTAAAAACAATGGTGTTTCTAATCAGCTGATCATTTGTTTTTATCATTAAACTAGTACTGAGTGACATTTGTTTTGTTTTTCCATTGAGCGACATACATCCCTTTGATGTCATCTGGTTTTGCAACAATGTTGTAATTACTCAAGGTCGCCAGCCAGGTGTCTGTAGCTCCGCCCTCCGACCGCCCTGCTTCTCCACGGTCGTCCTATCAGAGAGTTTAAAATAACTGTGGCTGATAAATAAGTGACGTCATAAATACAACCACACTTGTCTTGATACATGATATATCGTCTCAAAAACATCAAAGGGAATTTATCCGCCCATTGGATAATGTTGGGTTACACAAAACAAAGCAACGACCAGGGCCATATCATTTTCCATCTTATCTAGGTACTGTCTGTATGATAGTCAGACACAGAATGACATGATTGCAGCCGGTCAGGGTAATTTTTCACTTTGGACCCGACCAGTCGTGCAAAAAGTTGTAATGAGGTCACATATGTCTCAATGCGGTCATGTGAAAAGTCGCCATGGTCATATTGATTTCGTACAAGAATCGCCACTGTCATATGGTCGCACTCGATTGCACAAGCTGTTGCACTGGTCGCAAATCGGTTGCAAGTCGATCGCATGTCAATCGCAGAAACTGTTGCGTTGGTTTCAGCATCGCCCTAGCCACTCACATGTGAACTCGCCAATTCGGTTGTAGGAACCACAGCACGACGTGTTGAGACTGACTTGTGAGCGATGCGACCGATGTTATCAGTCTCCACTCTGTATCAACGTTATTGCCAAAAAAGTCAACTGTGATCACTTTTTGGTCGGATTGGGTTCATACACCTGGGTTGGTGGAACCGCAAACTCAAAACTGTTGAAAATAGATGGCCTAAATGTCTGGGACCGCTGCGACCGGCTTGATCGCGGCGATCATACACTGTAACATATCGGTCGCGGTTCGGTGGAACGTGGGCCTTACATGGCAATCATTGAGAGGCCCCGGACCGTAGAGCGTCCAGTGTACGACCTGTCTGCCTCTCCGGAGCACTTGTTGAGTGATAAGAGTCGACGGAGTCCTCTCCGCGGAATTTTTTCTGCGTGTCAGTGTCGGTTTGTTCTCACTGTGCAGGCAGGCTGCAGGGGATTAGGATTAGCTGTGTTGTTAAAATGTGTTGAAATGCTACTTAAATGACATGGGAAGTTCAATAGGTTAGGTAACCCTCGTCATGCTCTATTGAAATTCACAATCAAAACAACTAACAACATTAAAGTTGGCTTCAATCGCTTTATTTAAGTGTGTACACTTACTGATTCCATTCTCTGATTCTACAGAATCCATTCTCTATTCAAAAAAGGTCTGACCGAAGCCTTTTCATAAACAGGTAGGAAAAATGGGTCCAGCCTTATCTGCTTTTACAAATAATGTTGTGTTCTGAAAGTAATCATAAGAATAAGTTTACAAGAAAAGCGGTCTGAGACCTGAACAATATATATATACAAAGAAATTGCAACACCCGAAAGCTTTATATCTATCAAACTATCAAATCAAACATGTGTATAATTGACCAAGATGTGAAAAGGAAATCAATTTTGGAGTCCAGAAAAGATATATAAACAGTAAAAAAGTAAAAACTTAAAAAACATTCTAACAAAGACTTAGTTAGTTAAAAATGTACAAAATATTTCCATTTCAACTGTAAGGAAGTGCAAAATAGTCAATTGTGGGGAATGTACATTGTAATCTCCATCTGTTGCTGCTTTAGAGCGAACACTGACAATGGAATATCTTCATCGTATTCGAACCATCATGCAATTTGTTTTATCAGTTTCAGTATAGCTAAAAGACATATAATCTTGGTTATTATTGTCATTTGGTTGTCGCGGTGCCCAACAGTCTGCCTCCACCATGGTTCCATCGGACCAAAGCCATTTACCTTCTTCAACCTCGTCTGTACAGAAGGCAGAACGGGTAAAAATTTTAAATTTTAAATTTCATTAATTTTTTTTTATAAACGTTTTAATGTTGACTAAATGAGAACAAATTCAACACAGATACATTGAATGAATATAAAAGGAAATTAATATATGGTGTATGTTAGACTGTCTGTCTACTATGAGATATCTAATCAGATTATGTTATGGAACACTTAACTATCGGTTTATAATGCAAAAATGCAAATTGATAAGTCTAGGTTTCGCGTTGATACGATGCTTCAAAACATGCCAAATTACATGATATTTGCACTAAACAAACTCTCAGTACGCAAGGTGTACAATAAGGTAATATTCCGTGTTGGAGAACAGTTCAGATTTATTTTTACTACAGGTCAAGTTTTACATATGATTTACTTATCATTAAGGCAGAGTTTACAAGGTCGAGATGAGCAATACATGTTATAGACGTCTTTCCTCATCATGTTACATTTCTAACATTCAGATCTGTGTAAACGCAAAATCAAAACCATCTCTGGACATCGTTTGCGATACTTTAGGGCGAAATCTGACAAAGAAATATTTTTTTCGCAGAATTCCAACTATCATGCCATTTGTTTTTGTTAGTTTCGCCAAAACTGAAAAACATATAATCTTGGTCATTCAAGTTATTTGGTTGTCCCGGCGCCCAAAAGTCTGTCTCCACCTTGGGTCCATCGGAATGTTAATACAGCTCCGTACTTAAACTGGGGGGGGGGGGGGGGGGGGGGGGGGGGGGGGGGGGGGGGGGGGGGGGGGGGGGGGGGGGGGGGGGGGGGGGGGGGGGGGGGCGTGGTGTTAATACAGCTCCGTACTTAAACTAACTCATACTCTAAAGGTACTCTGGGTAAACGTTGCAATATACTTGCAGTATGCATTATACTCAAACATCCATTTGCACTATCAGAATTTTGTTCACTTCTTACAAAGTATATAGAGCCAGTTGTGCTTATTGTCATTGTCTATTTAGATACGTCAGACACGATACTTGTAACTTATATGCAGACGTTACGTACATTATCAGAATTTTCTATAAGTGAAAATTATCACAAAGTTTGAGAAGATGTCCGCCATCTTGTTGACACTCACTCTCCGCTTCATGCCAGGTCTTCCTATCCATGGATAGTTTGTAGTAGAGGTTCAAGGACTGTACCCACTTGTAACCAGCATCTTTGAGAAAACAGAATTTTAGAAACAATATTTAAGCACTGTGCACACAGACATCCTATGTCCTATGTCAGGATCCAGTGACATACCTTCTTTATATATATATATATATATATATATATATATATATATATATATGTGTGTGTGTGTAGGTGTATATTTAGGGTCTGGCGCCTGTGTCCCCACGATACTGGCTGTCAGGTCGGCCTTGAGCGATTTCCCCCATATTTTTTGGTTGCATCTGACCTCAAACTTGCTTTGACATGACCGATCTTCAGTCCTCGGAAAATGATTATTATACCCCCGCTACGAATATATAGCTATATAGCGGTCCTTCCGTCCGTCCATCCTTCAGTCCGGTCAATTTTCTCAAAAACCGTCAAAGGTACATTAACCAAACTTTGTACAGTTGTTAACCTTGTTCTTCCGATCGCGCACAGACAATTTTCAATTTTCTGAGATTTAAATTTTTTGTCGTTTCCATGGAAACGTCACTTTTTGGACTTATTGTGTTTTATTGTGTTCAATGGGGACAAGTTTTCTCGAATACTATTTAACCTAGGTGAATGAAATTTTTGTTGTGAGTACTCATGACCATACTCTTTATCGAGTTCGAAAACCAGTTCCGAAATATTATTTTTTACGGAGTTATGGCCCATGATGGTTGGAATGATGAGAAACTAATATTTCTTTGTCAGATTTCGCTCTAAAGCAGGAGATGATTTTGATTTTCCTTATATATACAAAGATATGAATGTTAGCAATGGAACATGATGAGGAAAGACGTATTTAACATGTATTGTTCATATCAAGCTTGAACACTCTGCCTTGATAATAAGTAAATCATGTGTAAAACCCGACCTTTAGTAATAAAAAACCCAACATCGTTGCATTGTCACGAATTGAGCACAAAGGAAATACATAAATACGTTACAAGATATGAGATGGTTGAAATGTACAAAGATAAGTTAAAAAATTAACAAAACAGTGTATATAGATATGACTGTCACGTTTTGATTAGAGATTCAAATAGTGAATGTTTGATGGAATAAATGACATTTTTGTGCGTTTCAACTTCACATTTGGTACTCGGTAACGTCATCCCCCCCCCCCCCCCCCCCCCCCCCCCCCCAGACGCATGAGACGATGAGAATAACTTGAACTGATTCTAAGCAATCAAATTATCTCCCTGATATGTAGACTGCAATACTTATCAATTTCTCAGTCTACATTTATCCTGCAAAGTCAAAATGCGACACCAGGACTGAATGTTAAAAATTCGATACTATTAAAATAGAGACAGCAAGCGCGAGTCAATGCTGAACGACCTCAGTTTACATACATTGAAGTTGTGTTTGACATTTCTTCTATACATAGTCGATAGTCCACATGTGGCCTCAAACGCCCCAAACATGGCCCACGTGCAAAACTAATGGCCAGTTTTCGGACATTCTCCTACACATAAAGTATACTTTGCAACCCCGATTTGTATTTACGGGTGGATAAATAACAATATTTAAGTGACAATCAATTTAAATATCAAAACTTTTACATCGTCAGAAAGTGTATTTGTAATCTGTTACTTATGACTCTTGATAGTAAGGGAAGACAGGGTCATCTGTTTACTTATCTTGTCCTAATTGGTTCTTCATCAGTCGATTATCAAGTTGGTCAGTTTAGGTGTGAGATGTTGCTGATAAAAACAATATATAAATGTAAAGACTTCCAATGCTAAGATCAATCACCATCACAGAGAAACAGGTAACATGTGAACGACACAATTGAAACAATGACGGGTAAATTTGAATGAGTCTGCTTTTTTAAATCAAAATATGTACTTTTACTCAAATATGAAAAGCAAAATTACTAATATAAGTATAACCTCTTTATTGTTAACATACAAAACGTTTTCGAGTATATTCTTATTCTAATATTTTTAGGACTGTATAGGAATGTCCAAAATGAAATCTTGCTTATCAAAGATTGCCAAATAAATTGTACTTGTTTTTCATTTTCTCACATCATTACGTATGCTCTTGTAAGCCTACATGTCTATTTCATGAACGTCTATACAACTATCCCTTCTGGGACAGTTGGTTCAATATGTCTATTGTGGAACTCAATATATCAATGCAGTGTTCAGTTTGATTTACAAAAGGTGTTGTTTCTTGTTTGGTTCTAATCTTTCTCATTATATACTCTCTTTGAACTGCATATTTGCTTAATGAAGCCCCTGTCACCATGACTAGTACAATCTACTGACACGCAACCAGGGGCAAACAAATAAACAAGAACAATAATGTTTAACACCACCATGGCTCCTTTGACAACATTTACTGTATATAAATAATATATGTTTGTTACAGTTATGCGCAAAAGCCAGGAAACACAGATCATTGGTTGTTTCGTTGTATCTTGTCATATGCTGATGATCAAGAGGAATCACAGAGTAGCAGTTTTAAGTCATTTAGCATCATCCAAACAGATACCTTCCAGAAATGCAGATATAATGTCTGCTACTTCTTGACTCCATTCTTGTACGTTCGTTGCTATTGGAACGAGTTGTATGTAGTACATCTGAACTGATTTGGTATAGTACTGTCGTAGATTCATCGTTTTATTGTATGCTCTTTACTGCTGGAACTTGTATCTGTTTCATCTGAACTGGTTGTGCATAGTATCGAAAATTCCTCTTCCTTTTCAAAGTAACAGTCACTCCAAGCAATGCAGCTGTCTCTGCAAATGATCATGGTGCTCCAGGACTATATAGTCCAACTCTTGAGTCCAGGAGTATCAGTCAGATCTAAGATCCACTGTGTCTCCTTGTGTTCTCTGGACTACAAGTGTTCCTCTGTGTTCTATGAACAGACACGTCGTTTGTGTCACATACAGGACAAAGAGTATGAACCGGGAAATTTGAACATCTCCGCCCCTGGATATCAGTACCTAAAAAGGAGAAAAGTTATGTTTTGGTTACACATTAGCTTATGATAATTAGATTTTCTATTTCGTATGTAATTCTTAAGATGACAATCTTAAAGATGATTTGATTTTATTTGATCTGTAAACGTTATTACCCGAAATTTGATTTTAAGATTTTATGTAATCGTGTAATGAATTAGTTTTTTTTAACTTGTTCTTGTTGCCTCTTCGTTATCTGTATTAATTTGTTATTTAATGGCAATCGTAACTCAGGTAATCTTTTCTGCAGTCTAATTAAAACCAGAGAGTAATTAGTTACACAATATACAGTCTGACTAGGCAAAATGACACAGTCCGTCAGATTAACCTTTGACTCCAGTTTTTACCTATTCATCTCTTACTGAAACGCGGCTTGGTTTAATAAAATCAGCTTCAACGGCAGACCATCTTCTAGCAGTTTAGATTGCTCAACAAAGTATATATTGCACATACAAAGCAGTTATACTGCATTCAATACGCTTGTCTTTGATGTGTCGTTGAATCAATGGACCAGATCGAATTCAGTGAGCCACAAGAGCTGCCTCATGTGTCCATAGGAAATAGATTTGACCCATCCGGATAGACTGTTCGTCGATAGCTTGTCATCTAGCATCGAGATTCTTATATTAAATAAAAGCTAAAGAAATTGAACTACACAATAGCAAGCCAAAACAACTTAATATAACATAGAGACCAGTAGGCTCCTTTTCACTTCATTTTCTTTCCAAAAATAGGTAAAAGAATCTCTTTCCCGGAGATCTGGATCTAAACCATTCTGACAGCGAATCTCGCATTGTGTCATTTACCATTATGACGAGAACGGGATTCGGGCAACAGAAACTACTTTTGTTTCCTTTAATTCACATACAGAGTAATTTTTCAATTCATGTTTTCCTGCGTAAACACAAATAAGAAAATTGTAACGAAACTTGTGCCATGTTCAATAAGCGATGAACGATCACTTTTAAACCTCTTGAATGCGATTGCTCGATGTAGTGCTACGTAGTAAAGCGAGCAAACTTCGAGGAATAGCACCATGTCGTTCAGGAGAGATAGCTCACTGTTATGGAACAGAGCCCTTGCTCTGGAAGTATTTACAAATCTTAGCTTAGCTTTATTCATTTATGATCAGCACCATGCTATATGTGAAATTGAAATAAATAAGTCGTATTCTTTTTATGTGAACGTCATTGCCATTTTATGGTGATTTTAGTCCAAGGGTGAATTAAAGCTAAACACAAAAAGTCCATTAGCAGGATAGATTATCAATCAATAAAGGCAAAGTTTGCGAACAAGTCAAGAATAATACAACAAAATGCATGTCCTCAGATACTTAGTTATCGATCTACGGACCGGGTTGTAACGGCTAACCGGCATCTAAAATATGTGACAAATCGAGCAATCCCTTTTGTAATCGGCAAAGAAACAAGAAAAAAGTGAGCATGGCTCACATACCCCCGCCATCCGCTATCCGTCCATTGAGAATTATAGATGTGAAGGTTACTATGTTTAAAAAACAGCTTCAAGCATCATAATATTGTCCAAAATAATTTAAGGAACTGACTGTTATTACAAAATTTCATTCACCCAGATAGTTTTCAGGTAACTTAATTTTTCCCATTAGAGCATCACACCGGTAATTTGTACCAAGTTCAAATACAGATTCAAGGGCTTCATAACTCTGTAAAAAATAATATTTCATTCACCTAGATGTAATAGTTTCCGAGAAAACTTGTCCCCATTGGAGCATCACAGTTCGTTTGGTACTAAGTTCAATTTCGGATTCAAGGGCCATAACTCCGTAAAAAATAATATTTCGGAACTGGTTTTCGAACTGGATGAAGAGTATCATCTGGACTACCTCCATATTAAATTTCATTCACCTAGATGTAATAGTTTCCGAGAAAACTTGTCCCCATTGGAGCATCACAGTTCTTTTTGTACTAAGTTCAATTTCGGATTCAAGGGCCATAACTCCGTAAAAAATAATATTTCGGAACTGGTTTTCGAACTGGATGAAGAGTATCATCTGGACTACCTCCATATTAAATCTCATTCACCTAGATGTAATAGTTTCCGAGAAAACGTGTCCCCATTGGAGCATCACAGTTCTTTTTGTACTAAGTTCAATTTCGGATTCAAGGGCCATAACTCCGTAAAAAATAATATTTCGGAACTGGTTTTCGAACTGGATGAAGAGTATCATCTGGACTACCTCCATATTAAATTTCATTCACCTAGATGTAATAGTTTCCGAGAAAACGTGTCCCCATTGGAGCATCACAGTTCTTTTTGTACTAAGTTCAATTTCGGATTCAAGGGCCATAACTCCGTAAAAAATAATATTTCGGAACTGGTTTTCGAACTGGATGAAGAGTATCATCTGGACTACCTCCATATTAAATTTCATTCACCTAGATGTAATAGTTTCCGAGAAAATTTGTCCCCATTGGAGCATCACAGTTCTTTTTGTACTAAGTTCAATTTCGGATTCAAGGGGTCATAACTCCGTAAAAAATAATATTTCGGAACTGGTTTTCGAACTCGATAAAGAGTATGGTCATGAGTACTCACAACTAAAATTTCATTCACCTAGGTTGAACAGCAGCCGAGAAAACTTGTCCCCATTGAACACAATAAAACTAAGTCCAAAAAGTGACGTTTCCATGAAAACGACAAAAAAATTAAATCTCAGAAAATTGAAAATTGTCTGTGCGCGATCGGAAGAACATGGTTAACAACTGTACAAAGTTTGGTTAATGTACCTTTGACGGTTTTTGAGAAAATTGACCGGACAGAAGGATGGACGGACGGAAAGACGGGCGGAAGGACCGCTATATACCCCCGCTTACTTCATAGCAGGGGTTTATTAATTCACTATCAATGTTATGGCATGTATACGGCATTTACGGCCTAGACCATATAATTCGACAACTGGGCCAATATGGGGAAACTGGGCCAATACGGGAAAAACTGGGCCAATACGAGACAAACTGGGCCAATATGAGTCTGAGCATGTGCAGTTGCACATTTGGTGAAAGCCTGAAGCTGTCGCTTCACAACTTTGACCCGTGCTATTTGTTCACCAATCTTGTTAATAATTATTATTTCAATATACATGAGATGTCTAGTGTTGTGCAAATAGAATGAAAAGAAGTTAATTAATAAAATTGTCATTAATTATGTATTTCCGTATTGGCCGAGTTACAGGTCCTCGGTCCGTTGTATTGGCCCTCGACTTCGTCTCGTGTCTATACAACGGACCGAGGACCTGGAACTGAGCCAATACGGAAATACTTAATTAATGACATTAGTGAATAAGTGGCGTGACATCAGGTTTGTAAGTCACATCTTTTCATTAGTCTCATCAAAGTCAATGGTTTAGTGTCAAATATGAACAATGGACGACATTGGACATTTCGGAATCCAAAAGGATGCACTTTTAAGAATTTTCATGAAATTTCTTAGTATCTTTTACTATGAATCGAATCCCAATAGTATTTATATAAAAAAATCGGCAATTCAAACACAATCTCTTATGTGTACCTCTTATTATTTAAATTTTAACCGTTAAGTTATAATATTGAAATTGGTGGTCAATGGTTAATAAACATATGTAATTATTCCATTTTTTAAGAATTATTTTCTTTGGAGAATTTTGTTCGAAAACTATTGAAGATAAATACATGATTGGTAGCTCACTTAAAGTATTTAGACTGATTAAGTAAGTGGGAATAAAATCAGACATGGGGTTCAAGATCAAGCGAAAGTCTTGAAGACCTAAAGATGATGATAGTTAATATTATTAATATTTGTGTTATCTTGTTAATTTTAACGAGTTCATAAACATATATAGTTTACAAGATGACTCTCGTCTTTGTCCATTTCAACCATCAACTTGGTACTTTTTATTCAGGCCACATGACCTGTACTACAACTTTGTTACAATATTTGATATAAGTATATGTAGTTCTCACTTGACCAAAATTATATGAGTAGGTGTTTTTATTTCACTGCTTTTGAGAATTACTTTCGGGGAAGAGGATATACCCAGTTCCAAATAAGGTCGAATCAAAATCTCTAAAGGACATTGGACATAGGATTGAAAAAACAACTAAGACTCAGATTTAAACCTTTCCCATAAAATAATATAAACATAGAATCATTTACTCTGTAACTCATGAGAATTTAAACAAAACACAATTTTAGGTTGAACATTTAAATTTTTCGATATCTAGTAACAAATTGCCATTTATAATCCACAAGGACCAAAGTGTCTGAACACAACATTTCAGGTTTTATGGCTTTTATATTTCTTGAGAATAAAACCAAAAATATGTAGCATATGCCTATCTGGACAGGTGCTCACAATATTTCAGCTTTCCAGTGTGCATTAATCAGAAGATTATTTTAGAACATAACACCTGGGGTCCTATATATGGGACCACCGTACCACCAAACTTTCAATTCATAATCTTAATTGATCAAAGAATCTGTACACACAGTTTAAGTTGTAAGGCTTTTAATTCTGAAAAGAAAACGGAAATATGTTTTAGGGCGAGTCCTCTGAGGCACCAAATCTACAGTTTATAATGTCAAAAGCTGGAGTGTCGGAGCTTTTTCCTTCTTGAGAAGATGACGAAAATAGTTTATTTAGGTCACCTAGTTGGTATACTGTCTTATGATTTTGGCATTATCTCCAGATCTGTACTTAACGTTGTTTTCGCCCCTGGTGAATGTTCTGTAGTATTTGTAATCTTGGTAGCTTCCTTTGTTGAATCAACGTGCGTGGTTTCTAGTGGGGTAGATCCCCCGCCTTCTTCTGAAGTCGACGTTGATGCGTTTTCTGAGTCAGGTGATGACGGCGCACTAGCTTCGTTTTCAACAACAGAGGGCATGATAATCGACGAAAGAAGTGAACTTCCGGTGGTTGGTGTTTCGGCCTCGCTTTCTGAAGCCTCATTTTCAACAGGCGCCTGATTTGAAGCTAAAACACATGCCGCCTGGCAACTACTGATACTGTCATAATTGTTGTTATTCCCTTCACATCCACCATAAATGAATAGTTCACAAGCACTGCTGGTACTGTTGTAGAAATAATGTTGGAAGAGGCCGCGACAATAGCCTTTCTCTGGTTCAGAGGTGCAGTCTGGGTCAGCAACTTCCGGTTTTGAAGCCAGGGCTGACAGAGGTTGAGGAATGACGAGGTGTTCTGTTGCCAAATGGTTCGGCGGGTCCTGGTTTGTAGTATCCTTTAGGTTAGAGCCGCCTTCTGGAGAAGATGAATCTGTCTGTTTTCCCTCCTCAATAGTTGGTTTGAAATCATCATTAGAGTCATCTTTATTACCTGTTGTGTTCTTGGTTAGACTGTCACTTCCGACTGGAGTTGTCTCGCTGTTGTTTGTTGAAATGTCAGAATTATTTGTTAGTTGTGCTCCCGAAGATCCTGACACCAACTGTGAACCCTGATTAATAGTAACATTACCTACTTCCGCTGTCAAAGAAACAATATCAGTGTTGTTCTTTGAGATATCGGTTCGGTTTTTAGCAACTGTTTGGAGTTTTTCAGTGTCCTCAAGAAGTAAACCACCGTCTTCCTCGATGGTTGAAGTACTCCCAACTGTGGCGCCGGTACCGATACCGTCTTCTGTCCCATTACTGCCTGTGGTATTTCTGGGTGTCAGGACAACACTGTCAGGGTGAGAATTTATCGCACTGTTACCCTTATCCTTGTGTGTATTTTCGGTGTCACCAGCGTCTTTATCTGCCCCTTGCTCTCTTCCAGGTTTCTCTTCTGCTTCACTGAGTTCAACAATGTTTTCCTTAATATCGCTACTGGCCACGTCGCCAGCCTCCGCGGGTTGAGAAGCGTTACTACCGCCCGGGACATTAGCTGCACCTCCAGATTCAGCAGCAGTAATAACCGACGTAGGCGCTGCAATCGGGAGTGACGAAGTCGCCTTTGATTCCGTCGCGGTGTCTTCAGAACCGCCATCATAGACATCTGGGGCGGTTTCTATGGATTCATTATTGTTTGACGATGGCCAAGGAGTAACCTTGACCTCACATGTTTCCCGACATCCTGCGCTTGTTGCGAAATTGTTCTGGTTACCGTTACATCCGCCATAGATAAACCTTTTGCAATCGTTTGTTGATGGGTCGAAATGGAACCGGATGAAGAATCCTCGGCAGTTTCCTTGTTTGGAGGGTAATGAGCAAACTGGAAGCGACAAAAAAACATGAGAGATTACCTCTTCAATAATAATAAAAACAATATCAGCAGAAGCTGGAGATATTGAAGTAACGTCCATTAATTTTGTTATTGAAAAAATAATCAAAGATTAACCATATATAAATTCAAACCCTTTCCAGTATTACCCTACTCTAACCCAAACTGTCATATATATTGTCAGAAGGTTACCTCCAAAGCAACCTTTACCGGGTACCCATTTGTTCTGCTGGCCAGAAGACGGGCGCTTTTAAAGGGTCACACAGATATGTCTCAACTCATATCTCAGTTTAGGACAGGAAATAACCCTTCAAACATACCCACCCAGCGGGTCAACAACCAACCCACGAGCTTCACGTCATGTGTCTGAATTACTATGATAGTGGAGCTATGCATATTTTACTTACATTGGCATGGGATTATATCAGCAACAATATTAATAACATTCCATCAATACGACCACCTTAACTTTATAATTAATCATAAGAATCAGTATGGACCATAAGAAAGAATACTATAAGGAGATAGTAAGATGTTACCGTTGATTCATGAATACTAAACATTGATTGAAAACATATTTTATTCATTTAAGAAATGAATTGGGCAATGAAGTTGTGAAACTTACAGAAGCCCTCTCCAGGTAATCAACAACATATATGACACTATAATTGATAGCTGTAAAATAACTACATGTTCTTACTATTAATGTACTTACATTCTTTCCTTTGGCCTTCTGTCTCGTAGATAGCAAGAAGTGTTATCAGTAGCAGGATCTGAAATATTGAGAAAGAAACTCTGTATACCCTTATGCCGTCCAACTTCAAGTTAAAGATGCATCCAATGTGTTACATAAAAACATGTATTTCGCTAAAATACGTGCCAACATACGACATGAGCTGATTTCATTTGAAACAATGTCACTCAACTTGCATATTCATCACCAATCGTCAAATATATCATATTTACTACTTTCCAATTAAAATCGGGCAACATAATTATACATGTGCAAAAACCGAAACTACACGCCCCATGTACATACCCGTATAGTTATACGACCTATTAAACATTATCAGCCCAAATTTGTCTTTTTGTCTGTTGTTAATAAGTTTCGAGAATTACGTTTGACTCATTGACGCGCGCCACACGCGGTGCATTGTCCGGTTTTCGATCAGAAATCGATATTTTACCTTAATATCGTCGGTAGGGAGACCGGGGTCAATAGTAACACGGGGCAATAGTAACAAGGGCAATTACTCTTCGAGGAAAGCACATATGTCATCCTTGAAGATATCAAATTATCGCCCCTAACACCCCTCTTCTACAACCCAACTGCCATGGCGGTATGAGCTACGACATTTGAGCAAATGACAAAAATCAATATTTCGCTAAGGTAAGTAAAAATTTTGAAATTCCATCTTTTTTTTCTCTCGCCTTAGTAAATAGTTGTTTGGAATTTTACTTAATCTTAGTTAAAAGAAAAATCATTAATTCAGATATTTAAATTTAAGTTTGAACATCTCGACACGTTTTTGAAGCGTGTCATGTGACTTAACATGGATGGGTTAGACAGGGGCAATTGTAACACGCCTGTTACAATTGACCCCGATAGGATTAAACTTGATGTTACAATTGCCCCTGTATATTTTTATTGCAACTTTTACCCTTTATTTTACAGATATGCTTGCGGATGGGTTGGATAAGAGTGTGAGCGGTGGAGGGATAATAAAACAGATATACAAACGTGAAATAGGGTATAGAGAAAACGGAACAAGAAGATTGGAAACAAATTATCTCTGTATTTTTCTGAGCAAACTGTTTTTGTCAGAGCCTAATGATGATATGCAATGGGAAATCATATTTCTGTTGATGAACCTGGTTACGGACAATACATACTTCGGGACGACATCTGCCGAATTACTCGAGGACATCCTTACGTCATACAACGGGAGAGAGCCTCTCTCTGTCCTATTATGTGCTAGCCGTTACCTGAACCATATTGAACCACTGGTTAATGACGAGGATGTGTATGTACCCCAAGTGTACCATCTAATTGACCCTCTGGTTGATGAACTGAAACGTGAAGCCGTCTGTTAACGTACTTGGTAATCATGGTGCGCCACAGAAAAAGAAAAACCGAGAGGGGAAAAAACTACAATAAATTACGGTCTGCCTCTGAAGCTGTGTTAAAATATGGTCGTTCTGTTCGAAGTACAGCCGAAGCATATGAATTGTGTCATGTGACCTTGTGGAGATATTGTAAAAAACTAAAGTTGAAAAATCAAGACCATGTTCCACCTGTGATGGGGTACAAACCTCACAATAAGGTGTTTTCAAAGGAAAAAGAGGCAGAACTGGTAAAATATCTCAAGCGTGCGGCAAACATCTACTATGGCTTGAGTCCAAGACAGGTCCGCACATTAGCATATCAGTGTGCTGTCACTTATAAACTTCAGTTCCCAACCTCGTGGCGTGAAACCAAAATGGCCAGTAGTGACTGGTTTACCGCTTTCATGAAGAGACACAAAGACCTGGCTGTAAGAAAACCACAGGCAACTAGTCTTGCACGAGCCACAGCCTTTAATGAAGCAACTGTAGGCAGATTCTTTGACAACCTTGCTGAAGTTCTCGAAACATATCATTTCCTTCCAAATGATGTGTACAACATGGATGAAACAGGGGTAACAACCGTACAAAGGCCAAGTTATGTGGTTGCACAAACGGGGAAGAAGCAAATTGGTGCTCTGACATCACAGGAAAGAGGAACCTTAGTCACCTGTGCTCTTGCAGTTAATGCCACTGGGAACTGCGTTCCTCCTATGCTGATATTCCCCAGAAAAAACTTCAAACAGCACTTTATTAGAGACGGACCTCCGGGGTGTACTGGCAGAGCAAATGGATCAGGATGGATGCAACAAAATGATTTCCTTGCGTACATGAAGCATTTCCAAACGCACGCCAAGGCCAGCAAGGACAAGCCAGTGCTCCTTATCTTGGACAACCACGAGTCTCATTTGTCCATAGATGCGCTCAGTTACAGCAAGGACACTGGAATCATCCTACTCTCGTTGCCTCCACATACATACCACAAGCTTCAACCACTTGACAGGGCTGTGTTCGGACCCCTGAAGAAGGCCATCAACAGAAGCTGTGACTCATGGATGTTAAGTAACCCTGGTCAAACAATGACAATATACAACATCCCTCAAATTGTGCGTGATGCTCTGCCTTTGGCTGCGACCCAGAGGAATATCATCTCTTGTTTCAGGTGTACAGGCATTGTGCCCTTCAACAGAAACATCTTTGGTGAGATAGATTTTGACCCATCATATGTCACTGATCGACCTGACCCGAATTCAGATGAACGCCCGGGGACATCGACAGAGCCAGATGAACGCCCAGGGACATCGACAGAGCCAGATGAACGCCCAGGGACATCGACAGAGCCAGATGAACGCCCGGGGACATCGACAGAGCCAGATGAACGCCCAGGGACATCGACAGAGCCAGATGAACGCCCAGGGACATCGACAGAGCCAGATGAACGCCCAGGGACATCG
This sequence comes from Gibbula magus, assembly GCA_936450465.1. Classification (NCBI taxonomy): domain Eukaryota; kingdom Metazoa; phylum Mollusca; class Gastropoda; order Trochida; family Trochidae; genus Gibbula; species Gibbula magus. Next base: position 73,534,516 of record OW388291.1, on the reverse strand, counting down.
ACAGAGCCAGATGAACGCCCGGGGACATCGACAGAGCCAGATGAACGCCCGGGGACATCGACAGAGCCAGATGAACGCCCAGGGACATCGACAGAGCCAGATGAACGCCCGGGGACATCGACAGAGCCAGATGAACGCCCGGGGACAACGACAGAGCCAGATGAACGCCAGGGTGTATCAAAAGATAGTCCTATGAATCTTTGCAAAGGTATTGGTTTTTCGCCAGAGGCTGTAAAACCATTCCCCAAGGCCGGGCCAAGGAAACAATCCAAGGGAGGACGAAAGAAGCGAACATCTGAGATTCTTACTAACACCCCTGTGAAGAAGAGGTTAGAGGAAGAAAAGAAAAAGGTGAATGAAAAAAAGAAACCAAAACAAAAACGCCATACAAAGTCACAGGCAAAAAGCGTAGCTGAATCAGATTCAGAATCTGAATTTAACATTTGCTTGATTTGCTGTGACTCGTTTGCAAACAGCCGTTCGGGTGAAAAATGGGTCCAGTGTATGTCCTGTAAACACTGGGCTCATGATGACTGCACTGCAGGGGGCAGAAGCTTTATTTGCCCGAACTGTACATCGGATGATGATGACTTTTAAATCTTTATTTCTTGATTCCTGATACGTTGAGTTTGATGGCGTTACATTTTACAAACAGAGATTTGTTTAATACAACTTTGTGACCCATTTCACAAATCTGGTTTCACCTTTATCATGTCTAATTTGAAGAATAGAAGTTTGAGTTAATAATTCTTTCAATTTGATATTGGCCTAGTTTATTTAAGTTTGAAAGAAAGAACTTACTGTCTTTGGAGTTCTATTGTTCTTCTTGGTGATAACGTTTGGTTATCATTTAATTTACATATATATTTATATATGTGAGTATCACGACAATATGTTCGTGAAAGGCATTTATATGTTTAAAAAAAAGCATAGAACTATGACTTTGAGTTCAGTTTAAAACTGGATAACGCAGTTTCGGATTCTCTGTGTTTGAGAAGTAGTTGATACGTTGAGTTTGATGCCGTTACATTTTACAAACACTGATTTGTTTAATATAACTTTGTGACCCATTGCACAAGCCATGTTTCACCTTTATCATGTCTAATTTGAAGGAAAGTATAGTTTGAGTCAATAATTCTTTCAATTTGATATTGGCCTATTTTATTTCAGTTTGAAAGAAAGAGCTTACAATGTTCGGAGTTCTGTTGTTCTTCTTCTTTATGATAACGTTTATGGTTATCGTTTAAGTTTATTTTATTGTGAGTATCACGAAAATATGCTCTTGTAAGGCGTTTATGTGTTTTAAAAAAAACCCATAGAACTATGACTTTGAGTTCAGTTTAAAACTGGATAACGACACAGTTTCGGATTCTCTGTGTTTGAGAAGTAGTTGATAAGTGTTCCAGCTGCTTTGTTATTTTAATAAGAACAATTGATATTATCTTTGTTTGTCAATTTCATTGATTAAAGTTTGTTACTTGTGAACGTTTTGTGTTACTATTGACCCCTCTATGTGTTACAATTGACCCTTATACGAGGACGGTTGTAACATGGTGTACCTACTTTGTAAGATGACTGTAACTTATTTAAATGAAGTCCGAGAAACACAACTGAGCGTGGATTTTATAGCCAAGATGCCATTCTATCAGAGTTAAACAAGTGAACTGACCTGAGTTCATTCATTGCCCGCAGATATTGGGTTAAGTGATTTTTGTTACTATTGACCCCGGTCTCCCCTATGCTGAGTCGACTGTCATCAAAACGGCAATTTTCGGCAAAAGTCAGCACTTCTCGATAAAATAACACAATTTATAACGTTTGGCATATGTGACCCCAAATAACACAGTGGATGTACCTTTAAACAGGGGAATCGAAATGTGGTTACATTTACTGATTGACAGTATATAGAGAATATCACCCAAGTGTCTTCTGATATCAAATATATCAACACGAGGTGATAAAAGTTACAAATATCCGAGGATATTTTTACTCTTATCAACGAGTGTTGATATATTTGATATCAGAAGACACAAGGGTGAGATTCTATTCATCATCCAAAATCATTTTTTAAACGTTTCAATGAAAATAGTGTTCATCTCTGAGCTTAGTTCTGCCATTTGACTTCCAATTTGGCGATGTCATAACAGTGTGACGTCATCATGTTTATGGCGTCATAGCATTGTGATGTCATTACTCGATGATGTAAAAGCACTGTGATGTCATGTATTTGATGGTGACCGGGCATTGTTCAAAATCTAAATCTCCTAGGAGATATCGCTTGATCTCACACAAGCGATATCTCCTATGGAACACAGTTTTGGATGATAAATCTAAATCTATAATGTGGTTACATTTACTGATTGAAAGTATATTTAAAACTATAATTTACCAGTGGTAAACGTCTCAAAGTATAGCAAAATGCCTTCTCTGCCCACAGAGGTTATACTCAAGCCATTGCTTCCCAAGTAACCTTTGTTACATGTGGAGTATTTTCTTGGCTCGAAATGAAGATTGATTGGTTGCGATCAAAGTAGGTTGTGTAATAGATGACGCATCGATGTATTTGAAATTGTGGAACTTGTTTAATTATAAAAATGATGATAATAGACCAAATCATAAACAATGAGTGAACATATGTTTTTGTGTATGACACATATTCGAAGTGCATATGCAAATGAGAAACACCCCTTTCAGTCACAACTTGGTCATTATAATTGAAATAAAACGTGATTTTCTTGGATAGAAAGTGCAGAAGGAATTCTTTGTAGGATATTTACTGCTTGAGAATTTTGCTAGAAGCGAGAAATACGGCCACATGATGACATAGGTGACGTGGGACGAAATGACAGGAGCTGCAAAGACAATCTGGATATTGATACATATATCCTGATGGAGCAAGATGATGAAAATTATATCAGAATGTATTTGACAATCAATTAAAATGTAAGCATACTACATGAATGACCACAATAATATTATTTTAACTTGAAATTGACTTTCCTAGTATTGAACGTAGATTTATTTTAAAGGTCCATTGTAAAATCTTGATTAACTTGAAACTCATGTAAATATGTAAGTTGATATAAATCTAGCTTATTAGAATCGGGTTCAAAAAATTAAAGTTTTACTCAAATTAAGTATTTTGTATCAAGCGTATAATTTAAATCACTGTTGTAAACATATAAATGTGGGCTTCGTTTTATGTAACAATGCACATTATACATGTCTGTTTTTGAAAAGAAATGAAAATGTCGGAAAAAAGATAGGTGTATAAATGTTTTCTATTCTGGAAGCGACATTGTCTCTGCAAAGTTCGTAAGTCTAAATATCGGTATGAAATGAAAATAAGACAACTTTCCTTCTGATGTGTGAGAGTAAAGCACTGCGTGCATAACATAAAGGTTCAGATGTAAGAACTATTAAATATCTACATGTACTTACCTTCATAACGACTAGACGCCGACACTGAACTTTAGTAAGAAGGTACCGGTGTAATTTGCTGATATCCAGGTGTAACGACGATTACGTTGTGAAAAGTCCTCCCCCTTCCGTACTCAAAAATAGTTACACCACGTGTTTTTTAAAATTGTTTCTTCTTTCCTCTCTTCGAAAACAAAAGAACATTTTCTTAAATCATCCTTTCTTCTGGCAAAGCATGTTGGTGTGCACTATGACGTCACAATTCGTGTTTTACCTGTGAGGTAGAGGTGTGACTATCTATTGGAACAATCAACTCTCACGTTCTGCATTGTCACTTGTTTACTCCTCTTCATCTCTGTACACACAGAAGGAGACAAACACCGTGTTGATGTCTTGTTGGAGAGGAACTTATTCACACTACGTAGAATTACGTGGGTTGTTTCTCAATAGTTTCACCGGGTTGTATCAGAGCTTTTTTCTTTTTGTGAAGAATAAAATTGTATCAGTTATAATCAGGTGAATTCTTTAAACTGATTTCACACCGAAATTGGGTTGTGATAATAAAAATAGGGTTTTTGTTTTGTTTTGTTACATATTTCAATTTTGAAACATGAGTTAAAACCAAATTCAGATTAATGTCTAGTAGTTATTTCTTTTTGCGTTGCGTCTATATTCAGTACTAAATGCCACCGAAAAATTATGCATATAAGATGCAAGTCTGGACCTGGTATATTTAATAAGAATAACAGTTGAACGGAGATAGCTATCATATTTTACCGATTTTGACACAAACATATATAGTTGGATTTTTTTTATTATGGTTTCACTGACGATTAACACAGCAAGTACATCTGAAACCATCGCAGGTGAATGACAATTCTGATCCACACATACAGAAGTATATGTACAAAAGGTTTACACGTCCAATGGCATCCACCTGCTACTAATTCGCTTGATGTGAGCAAAAGATGTACGCTCAAAGGTTAAACTCTTGGGCAAACTGCAATTCCAAGTTTTACATGAGTTTAGATAGCGTGGGTGGAAGAATGATCTCCGTATTCGTTCAGGTGTGGGTGTGAACTCAAAGGGAGGCTTCTATCGAAGTATCCGCCACTTTCGTTTTCTTCCGTGAAATGGGAAAAACTCTATATGTTAACCCGTATAAACTAAACTAATAATGATAAATAATAAACTTTTTACCTTCAGTGATATGTTTCAACTTGATTGTGTTAAAATCGCGCAATAGCAAATGTATGTACATGTAACTGGAATGTCATTTCGAATTTCATTTCCACAAATAAATACCCAGATTTAGAACCTTCCCTTTAAAAGAAGAATGGCTTAGTCCGACAGTTCATTAAAGAAACTTCAAAACAAACAGAAAAAGGTTTAAAACAACAGACCAACTATAGAATTCTCAGTTTTGATTAATTCATACTTGAGACTGTTGTATTTCTTTGAAGTTAACAACGTTTGTTTATAAGAACGTTAATACTTTTCTTGTTAAGCGCCGTTTATTTATAACATTGTATTGTGCGTAATGTAAGCGTTTGGAATATTTCGAAATGATTGGAGAATATGATCTTTAATGTGTAGATATACGATGTTCATGGGATCATAGTGACACACAATGGTGTAACTTTGAAAATGATTGGCATAAATGTGATGTCAAAGATGAATTCTTAATTTAATAAATAAACAATAAATTATGAGCATTTCGTTTTAAATGACATTATTGATGCTGCTAAAGAAAAGAACTGTACTAGTTTCTGGAAAACTATTAAAGGCTACTGTCACAATACTCTTGATCAGAATCAGGATATTACACCACAATTGTGGTATGATTATTTCAAACAACTATTAAACCCAGAACTTGGTAACAATAATGATTTTAGTGATCATGTTACCAATTTTCTCACAAACCACAATATTGAGGAGTGTGATTATTGTAGTGAGAGTGACAATGAAATGGCGACTGTTATTACAGACCAAGAAATATTACATGCGGTAAACAAACTTAAAAATGGTAAAGCTCCCGGGGAAGATGGTATACCAGCGGAAGCCATTAAAGAAGTATGTAACATTATTCTACCTCTATTGCATAAATTGTTTAACAGAATCTTAGAAACTGGTTCATTTCCATCATCTTGGAATGTAGGGTTAATCGTACCTCTTCACAAGGCCGGACCGAAGTCTGATCCCGGAAATTATAGAGGAATCGCACTACTTGATGTAATCAGTAAAGTGTTTCTAACTATTATAAATGACAGAATAAAAATTTTGGATTGATACACAGGATCTTATCTCTGAATCCCAGGCAGGCTTTAGGGGGGGATATACGACCAGTGACCAAGCTTTCATCCTACATTCAGTTATCCATAAATATATAAGAAAGAAGAGGGGCAAATTTTATTGTATCTTTGTGGATTTCCAAAAAGCGTTTGACTCTGTCAACAGAAATAATTTGATGTATGTATTACTTCAAAGAGGCATACATGGGAAAAACATACCTTACTTAGCAGTGTTTATCAAAACGTAAAAGCTTCGGTAAGGTACAATAAATCGGCAATGACTAATGTTTTTAACACATCATGTGGAGTGCGACAGGGGTGCATATTGTCACCGGCACTTTTTATATTGTATATTGATGAACTGGTGAACGATATAATAACATCCGATACCTTTGGTATATTCATTGAGGAGTCTTTAAAAACACTATCTTTGCTGCTATTTGCGGATGATGTTGCAATATTTGCAGATACAGTTGTTAATCTTCAGAAGAAAATAGATATTTTAGTAAGTTACTGTGAAAAGTTGGGTTTAGTAATAAACTCTAAGAAAACGAAAGTTGTAGTTTTCAAAAAAGGTGGAACACTATAGAAATATGAAAAATGGTTTATTAAGGGGAACAAAATAGAAGTAACTTCTTATTACAAATATTTAGGTATTGTCTTTTCATGTAGGAACATGTTTACTAAAGCGTGTGAGACTTTATCCCAACAGGCTGAAAAGGCATTATTTCCAATCAAACGTTTTATAAATAAATTTTAAAATCTGCCCGTTGAAGCTGCTTTCAGAATATTTGATTATTTGAAAATTAAGCCTATATTGTTATATGGCGCTGAATTATGGGGTTGGGAATCCCGAAAACCTATTGAAAAGGTGCACACAAACTTTTGTAAAACTGTTCTACAAGTTGGTTCTAGATCCCCAAACAAAGCTATCCTAGCCGAGTGCGGGCGATATCCGTTATGTCTGTATGCCAATATCAAACTACTTGCATTTTGGAAACGACTTCTCTATCAGCCACCATATAGATACACCAAAAAATGCTATGAAATGTTAAAAAGATTTGACGAAGCGGGGGATGAAAATTGGGTTTCGAAAGTAAGGAAACTGCTTTGCATATACGGCTTTAATTATGTATGGATGAATCAGACCATTGTAAATAAAAACTATTTCCTGGAAAATTTTAAGCAACGATGTAAAGATGTATACTTCCAAGAATGGAACCATGAAATGTCCATATCAAGCTCTCTAAAATTGTATTCTTTGATAAAACATGACTACTTTCCTGAGAAATATTTATCCATCAATAATGCAGGATTACGGAGATGCCTGACAAAATTACGCTGTAATATACATGGATTCAGGATGAATGCTTACAGATTTTATTCCATACTGTAAAGCACAACTTGAAGATGAACTACATGTACATGTCATCCTGGTATGTCCAGCATATACAAATTTGCGAATTAAATATCTTCCATCATATTGCCATCATCATCCATGTATTTACAAACTGATTTACCTCTTAACTATGATTGATTATGATAACCTATTCAAACTTTGTATTTTCTTGTCTTAAACTTAAACATATATTGTCAGTGGCGCAGCAACGTTCTTGTTATATTTTACACATGTTGTACTGTTGGCCTCATGGCCATTTATACGGAATAAATGATTGATTGATTAATTTAATAAATATAACCCAATGCATCATTGTTACCAGGCGTATATACTCGTGCATAGGGTGTCAATCGTTATTCCAATTTGAGAACAAACACCTGTATATGCAAATAAATAAAACAAACCACACGTGTTACTTCAATCAAACCACATGCAATGAATTTGAAGATTTTTTATTGTATTGAAACAACTCCCCAATTATCCATCAACACACTCATTTATTTTGGCATGTTGAGATACAGAGCTGAAGAGAGCTGAAGTTGTTGTCGTTTTCCTGACATCCACCGTAGTAGAAGTTCTCACACTGGCCTGTAGCGCTGTTGTAGTAGTAGCGGAGGATGAGGGCTTCACAGGCACCGACCTTCATCGGCTCGTTACACACTCCTGGGGGGAGATGGAGAGAGATTTAGAGAGGGACAAGACACCCATATAGTCTACACTGTACATACTTAGCAGAATCAAAGACGTATATCCATCTAATTCGTTGGCAGAATGTATTATTATGTTTGAATGTTCAGTCATATTTACTTCTCTCATAGTCGGTTCCAGAAATTAGGGGAGGAATTAGGGGAGGGATGGACTTATTGAAAAGGGGTAAGGGGAGGGATAACAGTTTTGGTGCATCAAATTTCGAAGGGGAGGGGGAGGGGGGGATAACAGTTTTGGTGCATCAAATTTCGAAGGGGGGACAGAGAAGAGACATATCCCCCTCCTATCTGGATCCGCCACTGTCTTTGGTCATAATCTGCAATACCATCTATGTATCTGCTATCTTTGTATGGATTGAGCTTTTTTAACATTATTGAGTGCTTAATAATCTTTTTCTTTTTTTTAAACAATACTTTTTATATAACACGTTGATTTTCAGCGAATGCCTTACTTCAAATTACATAAAGGTTAAACCTTGAAAGGCATAAAGTATTGGGATATACATAACAAAAAAAACTATCTCTGAAAGTTGATTCCAGTTTCTTGCTTTTCGTTTTTATAAAGTCTACATTTGAACATTTAATGGTTGATGCTATGTATTGGGGTCGTAAATAGTGAATATAGTAATCTTAAAAACAATATTTCTTCGTAAAACCTTTACTCTTCCAGGTCATCGATCCTGTTTTAAATATAAATGTATGTGGTTTGATTGATGTAACATATTCATTAATAGAAGAATAGAACGGGGTGAATTGATTCTGTTAATTTAGTTTGATTATGTTGGTTTGTATGCTACGCCAAGCGTCTTCTTGTGTTAATGGTGGCGTCGATAGTGGATAGTGTTATGTAGTGGAAAAGAGTTTATTATAATTTATTAAGAATATATTATATTTGGTTAAATGGACTATGTAATATGACATGAGATTGTTTGGCGTGAGGGTATATAAGCAAGATGAATGAGTATTTTATTGGAAATGTTAGAGTGTTTGAAGTAGAGTCTCCTCTCATTAAGTATTTAAGATAATAAATAATAACTGTATTATCCGGGTGGAACGTGTTTCGAGCATAAGATCACAAAGCACGTGGAGATATGCCGAGTTATAGGGGGTTAAAGTTCAGAGGTCAGAATGACAGCGACATCTCGGAAAATATTATTGGAGAATACACTGGATACGCCCAGGATTGAGGGGAGAATGAAAAGGGTTAAAGCGGGAAGTATAGAGAAGTTAGAGAGTTAGCGGCGTACATTCAGCAAGGCGGGGCCAAGCTTGAAGATGGGAGTTGAACACTGAACAGGGAAGCAGGGTTTAGATCGAGGAGAATCGTTTGGTAGAAGCTTTAAGTAGAAGACATAATGTTCAGAGTCAGTGATTATATGATGACAGAAAGTAGCATATAGAGAGATGGAACCGAGGTTTGGGTAATGTATTCTTATTCTTTAATGGTGGTATTCTGTAACCTCTTCTAAGTGTTTGAATAAAATGTAAAACATGTATATTTTATTTATTGAATCAGTACACCTCTCTATAAGCCAAGCTAGATTCCCAAAGTAAAATGAAAAGAACTTGCAGGTTAGATGAAAGTATATATAACATTGACAAGTAGGACTGGAGCAGGGCTACCTGCTTATATAAGGACCGAGTCACTGTTCAAGTCATTCTGACATTCCTACCACTTCTTGCTTCCTACAAGTCATTAATATAATATACTAATATCATTACTGTCAGTACACAATAGTGTCTGAATCCATTAGTGTATCAATAGGTTGTATGTTGACAACGAAACACAATTTGTACAATGTAATCATAACGGTGTACATTCACCTGTTCACGCACATATAATTTATCACCTAATTTATAATAAATCACCTACCTTTGAGACTGGCGGAGAGAACTCCACTGACTGTAACCAACAGAACGAAAGCTCCGAACATGCCTGAATTGAAATAAACAGAGCTTAAAACTTCATTCAGATATGTCAATCGATATATCGTACAATGTGAGAAATGTGAATGAATTTTTAAATGAATAAAACTTTGCAGGCTAAAGTTGAAAAACTACAGAAATTAGATTACACGTTTGTGGTTAAATCAAAGTATTTTTACTAACATTGCATTGATGATTAAACGTTATTAAACAATTTCACTGGCCATTATATAAACGGGTTCGATCTTAGAATACATATATGAATAGTAACATTGTATAACCTAATACCTATACCTTCACCTATTAGAGTTGACATACAACGGTACAGGTAAATCAACACATTCATATATTCATATATATATATACCATAAGAGTAAGTTGAATGTTCCAAGATCTAAATCAGTTTATTGCTTGAAAATCTTCGAAACGATTTTATCACACTTAAAAAGCATAATTTGGAATGTATCACTTACTTATGTCTGTATTCTGGTAAACTGTTGATATCGAATGATTATCTCGATCTCTGAGACTACAGAATGTCTGAACAGCTGGCGGTTTTCCCTACAAGATATTCTCAAGATAGCCTCAGACTTTGGTGAAATCAATAGATATAGTTAAATGTAAATCAACGTGACATTAAAACATACTAAAACTCGCTAAACTCCCAGTTTAGAATGTTGACAAAGCATTAACCAATGAACACTTGGTGGGTACACAGTTGCTTTGACCTATGGTGACCTTACAAATACATGTCATTTAGATAGCGAACCAATGTAACATAGTTATATTTGGGATCGCACTAGTCCAGGAAGAGTTCCTTGTAGGATTCAAACCCACATCCTCAGAGTATGGGTCCCGAAAAAGTACGAGAAATTGTATTATTGTAGAAAGTGTGATCCTAAATATAATAATGTTACCTATCGCGATGTGACACATTTACAAAATTTGAGTGAAATATTTTGTTGAGATAATTTCAACATATTTATTTATTTGACAGAAATAAAGCGTCAAAGGTATGTTCAATCCGTTTAGATATTACATGTTTCCCATATAATATAACATAATTTTATTCGTAACTCTTGGTGCCCTTGAACATACATACATACATACATACATACATACAAGTCATACATACATACATACATACATACATACACACATACACACATACAAACATACATACATACATACATACATACATACATGGAGAGATGCATGTAACTTAAAAAAGTTAGGTTTTATAACTTGAGATGGCAAGGTAGCAGCCAGAATGTAGAAATAGCCCTACTGCAGGCCGTGTCCTGCACTGGAAGATGGAGGAGGGTCGAACGACTAAGAACGATCGAAACACTTTCCAGTTTTATATTTTCCAATTTCTTCACTACAAAACATCAATGTAATAAGTTTATGTAATTAACAGCCTTAATCCGTTTTGGAACTTTCCATAGGAAAACTGAAGTGGGTCGGATTCAAGAAAGCGATCAACACATTTCAATTTTGTATCTCTTTATTACAAAATAACAGAGCCATTTAATGACAGGCTGCGATACATTCGTGCCTGGTAAGGAAGTTGTTGTCGTTCCCACCACATCCGCCAAAGGAGAACTGCTTGCATTGACCGGCGACGGTGTCGTAGTAGTAGCGGGTGAAGGCGCCGTCACAGGGACCGTACTCCTCCTTCATCTGGCACTCTGTCCATGTCAGATAAACATAATGGTCACTTTATCAGTTAAGGTCAATAGGCATAGATCATGTAGAGTATTATCCAGGTTTAACATTTATAAAGCGTAAGGGTGACCATTGATTCACAAGGGACTATTGCGATAGTCTATTGTGACAAACTATTGCGATAGCGATAGTCTATTGTGGCCTACTATTCTGATACATATTGCGATGGTTTATCAATAAACAAAAACGAACAAATTCTAGAAAGAGTAATGTTACTATCGATAGCGTACTATTGACACAGCAACTATTGCGATAAATCCATAGTTCGATCTATTGTTACACCCCTAATAAAGCGGGTCTAGGACAATTGCCACCCGGACAACTGCCACCTGGGACAATTTCTACCCAAGGTTGTGGCCAACCAGGGCAATTGCCAACCCAAAAAGGTGAAATAAACAGAAACAGTTTTTGAAAGTTCGATTATGAGCATTAAAGCTCATCTAGTGAGCATCTATATAGCCAGCATCAGGCATATAGCATTGTTAATAACGGGCACATACATACACTTCTTATCAGCATTCTGTTTTTTAAGTATCAAATCTATCATAGTTAAGTGACACCCAACATCGAATAGGATAGTCATTTATTTTGGAAAATATACTCAAAGTGATATCAAATGGTTAAATTCTGAATGAAACTTTTAAATAAAATGCCTATATTTCATTATGATATGTATATTATGTATAATTGTTCATAAATCTAAACACACTGACGGAGATAAAATGTTCACCTCTTAAAATAATTCTATACTCCTGGGCATATATTTTCGAGGATATTCTAGCGCTAAGGTGAAAATCTAGTGTACAGGTCGCCTTTTAGTGCCAGGTAACCTGTGGAGCCGAATAAAACGATGAGTTAGGAGAAAATACGAAAGCTCTGTACCAACCATTCTCTCCCCACAGAAATCAGTTCTCTCGTTGACTGACTGACATTGACTTGAGTATAGGGCTTCCACGGGTCCAAAATATTGGACTCGAGTACTCGAGGGGTTGGACTCGACTCGGACTCGAGTACTCGAAATTGATACCTTTAAGCTAAGTGGCAGCATGTCACAATAACATTTTGTAAGTCTTTGAGGCTTTAGATTATGCATACAGTGGAACATTGATATACCACGAAGTACTACCCATATCGCGATACAATATGGCCATATGTCCCCCAAAATAATCAGTACCCATACAACGTTCAGCACTACAGTTGATGAATCTAACACCATTTCAGGTTCAAATGAAATAATATTTAGGCAATTTATTTTCTGGCTCAGTGATAAAGACATGCATGTTCAACTTGCACAAGGTGACTAAAATTAATGTGAAATTAATGTGATCTTTTATCGAGTCCTCGAGTCTCAGAAAATGGACTCGAGTCCAGCTAAACCCGACTCGTACTCGAGTACTCGAGTACCCGTGGAAGCCCTACGAGTAACTGCTGTGGCGGGTGTATGTGTATCATTGAGATAAACACTGATGTCAATAGAAGACTCAATTAACATCGTGTTGAAGATTGAATTGCAAAGGAAATTATATAATCCACTTACTGTCGGCAGTGCATGATGCCAGGAACACCATAACGATACAGATGAGAACAAGTCGACTCATAGTTCTGAAATATTTTCAATTTTTATCTTTACACGTCTTCTTCCTCCTATTAGTTGTCGATTAAGTCGCTGGAGGCAAGATTGCACACACTTCCTAACAAAAGAAAATTATCGGGGTAAACATAATGAATTTAGATTTTAATCAAGCAGATCATGAGAAGAAATGGCCGGTATTGGTATTTAGTGAGAAGGCAAGCTCTATTACTAACTACTGACTAACTACAGGGGTATTTTAGACGAGGTAGTTGTGTATTGGTGCATATCCCACATCGTGTATACATGTAGTTATATATGACATATCAAACTGATAACCTGTAAACGTACATTTTAGCCAGTAGATGTTAATACCAGTAACTCCATATACTATCGACGCTATCATATTTTACCATGATTTGTTTGGGAACCTGTTACATGTTTGTTTCAACTTTCTTGTGATATTGAACTGTCCTAAAAACGTTATCATGAACTATACTATTACTTTACTATTATAGACACATTTGTTTGATTAAACTTTCGTTTATATTGACACAGGTACTGATAAATGGAATCGAAATTTAAACATATTATAAAAAATCATAATATTAACAGTAGCATACCTCCAACGTGAATCGACAGAAGAATCAGGCCACGATAGATAATGGTAAGTGTCTTGAAAACAGGGAGGTTGCCACTCCTCGATGTGTTTCTGATTAGGAGCGTAGATATGGTAAGTACGAGAAATAGAGTTCATCTAAAACAACTGCCTGATGACACAGGAGATTTATAACATACACGTATGCAGTTGCTCCACTGAAACTTAATACTGTACAGTGTTACCTATCAGTCTAATAGAAACTCTGAAAATATGATTCCAGTAATCTCTGCTCTCATATTGAGAAACTCTAGCTGTTAGGTTGGCTCAAAACGATAATCAAACGAAAGTAAACATGTACAGTTTACAAAACCATATAAAGAGCTTCACAACTGAAGGAAAAGGGAACACGTTGGTATCATTCATAATGCATGATGTGACGCAAATGACTATTTTATGGAGTAGATATATACAATGTATAGAGCCTATGTAGATTAAAATCGATGTTATGACAATAGTATGTTGTATCCATAAATCTCTTTGATGTCCTTTGTTGCCGAGCATGAAATCATTAACAAGTCTTCAAAGGGCATTTAGAAGTGGAATACATAAGAAAAACATCATTTTCTGGATAACAACTTCTGTATTGTGAACATAAAGGATTTTTTTAATATATGCTTACATACATAATAATTTTCACAATAAAGCCATCGTTATTCAGAGGGTTTTTACTTTTCTTAGAATCACATTACACACTCAGCACTTGAAACTAACAAGTTTACAAAACTAAACTTGTTGAGAAATGACCAAAAATGTTTCTCAAAAAAGCAAGTAAAGATGAACTGAACTGTACAGAAACGTTATCGATGCAATGATTAAGTTCAAAAGTTGTATTAACAGAAATATTATTTAAAACTTGTGTTCGTAGGTGAAGCATTTATCGTGTCGAATATTAAGACCAATATCCTTTTAAGATGAACATGTTTATTCAACTTCCTTTCTAATCTTTATCAGAACTAAAGACTTATAATCCTAGGAGAGAACAGCGCGCAATTAGAGTTACCTCCCTTCACGTGACCAGTGTTCAGCAGATCATTGCCACGAACATCGGAGAAAGCGCTATCTGATCATGGATAAATTGAATTTTGATGAAAGAGAAAGAAAGGTTTATCTGGATTACAATGCCACAACACCTCTAGCAGAAGAAGTACTGACTGCAATCAACCAGGCACTACGCGATGCATGGGGCAACCCTTCAAGTCCCCACACACATGGAGTAAAAGCCAAGATGTTGATAGCAGAGGCAAGGCAACATGTGGCCCAAATGGTTGGAGGAAAACCATCAGACGTGATTTTTACATCTGGTGGAACAGAAGGCAATAACTGGATATTCCATTCAGCAGTCAAGTTTTATCATTCAAAATTAAAACTGGAATTGAACAATAACCAGAAGAGACTTCCCCACTTCATAACATCAAATTTGGAACATGACTCTGTGAAGCTAGCCTTGGAAACTATGGTAGCAGAGGGTGTGGCAGATTGTACATTTGTTCCTGCGTCCAAGTTGAGTGGGAGAGTAGAAGTCGAGGATGTTGTGAGTTCCATCCGAGCAGACACTGTGATGATTAGCATTATGCTTGCCAACAATGAGACTGGTGTTATTCAGCCTGTGGGGGAGATCTGCGGTGCAATAAGGAAGATTAAGCGTGGCCCTGGAGAGACCAAGCGAATTCTGCTTCATACAGATGCGGCCCAGGCCCTAGGTAAAATCCCTGTTGATGTAGAACATTTACAGGTCGACTACCTCACTGTCGTGGGACACAAGTTCTATGGTCCCCGGATAGGGGCAATTTATGTCCACAATTTGGACACAGCTGGAACTCCAGTCTACCCTTTGTTTTGTGGAGGAGGGCAGGAAAGAAGCTACAGACCAGGCACAGAAAACACAGGAATGATAGCAGGGCTGGGCACAGCAGCAGAACTTGTAGTGAGAAACCTTGTGAAGGATGAGAGTCACCTGCGTGAAGTTCGCGACTACCTGGAGGAAGAACTGAAGAAGCAGTTCACCGACAGAGTCCATATAAACGGGAAGTTCGAGAAAAGTGAAAGACTGCCCAACACGTGCAACTTTTCTTTCCTGGGTGATGGACTGGAAGGCTATAAGGTGTTGGCAGAGGCAGAGTGCTTGCAGGCCAGTGTCGGAGCTGCATGCCATAAGCAGAACATCATTTCCCCGATCCTTCTGGCTAGCGGTGTCAGTGAGCAAGTTGCACGCAATGCCCTCAGACTGTCCGTGGGACGCTCAACAACTAAAGACGACATTGATCTTGTCATCAAAGATCTCCAAAGAAGTGTTGATTCACTCAGCAGAGATGCATGTTCAAAGTAAAGAAAACCATCACTAATTTACCAACTTAATGAGCCGAGTCATACGCTGTACAACCTACTCATTGTTTGGGAAAATGACATTCGGTTACAACTGTCCTAAACAAATTTCAATCATATTTAACACATTGATTAGTTTGACTTATTTATATTTGAGAAAGTTTGGTGGAAGATTACAGCAAGATGTCAAACTTTATTTCATATTTGAATGATTTTGTGTTAACTACTTAAATTAAGCCTGCTTGGAATAAAGAGAATCATGTCACAGCCAATACAGATCAAATTTAAAATAAAATTTAAATAATTTAAACAGCTCAAATGGACTCAACTATCATATTTTAACTAGCAATTGTTTAACAAATTCACAATGTGATCATCAGGATTGGTATCTGATTGGATATAACAGAAGTGGTCAAAAGCTTTTGTCTCCAGAAATAACAAAAACATCTGTCCTTATGCATTGAGGTGGAACCTGCAAGCATCGACTGTAACTAGCGAATTATGGATGGTACTGTGCTGAAATTAAGTGAAGCATTGCAGATTGCACCCAAACCTTAATCTGCATGTCGTTGAAAGCTTTGGTCTCCAGAAATAACAAAGACAGACTTGTAGAAAAGGCACATTTTATTTACAAATTTTCTTATTGAATGTTAAAAAAATAACAAATATAACAAACATAATGACAAGTCATATCAATTTCATAATTAAAAAGGTAAAATTAACTAAATGCACAATCCGAGTTCAGATCCCAAACAATTTCTAATGTTCAAGGATATCAAAGAACAATTCTTGCACTTGAACAATTGCAAACTTTCATCACTTTCACTCTATATGAAAAACTTTCAAGCAAAAAAGATTGTGCTTGTAAAAATCAATCTCAAAACAGCAACCATTGCTACACTCAAAAGCATCCATAGAAGATAAAAGCTGGTAAGTATCTAGACTAAACTACAAATGTTTGAGAGGTATTATATAAGTTGGTATTACTGATACAGCAAGTCTTCATGGACCCTATAGCAACTCGTCCATTATATAAGTTGGTATTACTGATACGGCAAGTCTTCATGGACCCTATAGCAACTTGTCCATGTGGATGTTGATACCATTTTCAAGAACTGCATAACAAAATGTCACTACTGTGTGAAAAGGTTGAAAGCATGTGTGTCCTATTTGTGGACTTAACTAAGACATTCTATTTCATTCACTCTTGAAAGATATGAATTGCGACTTAGTAGATTGTAAATGAATTCATATACTCAAACAAATCAATTAAGTGATACCGATTATTTTGTATTCCCCCTTCCAGGACAAAATGTAAGTTTTAAAGTAAGCATTTGTTGTATATATTTCATTCAGAAACCAAATTACCTGTTGTAAGTGAAAATGAAGTAGTAATTATTCAAATGAGGACAGACACCGCTGAAAACAAGACTCCCATTCTGGTTTGTGGCGGGGGACAACTAATTGCATGTTCAGTAGTATGGATAAGATATTGAATGGGTGAAGAGAACACAAACAATTGTTCTAAGGTGTCTGAAGAAATACATAAATTGAAAAAGATTAATATCATAATCATGATGATTGCTTCTGGCTCACCTGAAGGTGATAAAGTATTTGTTACTTTGTGAAAATTGAAAATTAGTAAAAACGTAGCGGTTTTCATTTTACGCAATGCAATAAAACAAGATGCGGACAGTCTGAAATAGAATCCTCTCTTTAAACTTTAAAAAATCCTCAACATATGTTCATGTAATTCTTCCATAAGTTTGACCCTAAAATTTTCAAAACATTTTCATGAAATGTTCAGTCAAACTTATCCTCACTTATCTTAAATGATATATGTCCCATACATGATCATAAGATATTAGGTTACTCGGCCTAGTCAATACTTGATCAATTATTCTGAACAAAAAGGTTGAAAAATGATACAAAATGTATAAGACATGAATGAACCAAACATTCTCAGCAATAAAAATGATAGAAACTATGCTACTGTATTTATTTTGTATACATAAATTGATCCATGACAAATAACAAAATGTATGGTCAATGATGTAAGATATGGACGACAGAAGGTTAGGTGAATTTGGAGAATTTCACATACACGTGTATCTAGTAAAATGTCAAAGAAAGCATGAAATGCTACTGTGGGTATAAATTTTTGGGTGAAACCTGCAAGGTTTTGCTGAGAGAAATGATTAAAGATTCAATAATGAAATGAAACACAAATGATCAAGAGCGGAATTTGTGAATGGTGGATATTAAGAAAATGAACTTTGAATGGATAAAAGGTAGAAAAGATTAAAACAAAAAATACTTATAAATTTACAAATAATTTTTTAACATATGAATGAGTTGGACACATACAATTCATTGACATTGAATGTAATAAAAAGAAAAATAGAAAAATTAACCAATGATTTGATCGATTGGTGTATCACTAATACACAGTTGTTAAAGTATAAAAGCTAAAAGAAACATGGAGAAATGGGTGTTGACCACAACTGACAAGGACAAATGAGACTGATTGCATGAGGAAATGAATTGTAGGATGATATGGATGGATAAATGAGACAATGATTGCAAAGAAGAGACAAAACATTGAATAAAACAATGGCAATGAATCTTGTGAGATGATAATGAATGAATAAGATGGTGATGATAATGGATAATGATGAATCAGATAGTAATGAAGTGATGATAATGGATGATAATGATGATGAATAAGATGGTAATAATATGATGATAATGGATAATGATGAATCAGATGGTAATGAAGTGATGATAATGATGACGAATAAGATGGTAATGAAGTGATGATACCATGGATGATAATGATGAATAAAATGGTAATGAAGTGATGATAATGATGAATAAGATGGTAATGAAGTGATGATACCATGGATGAAAATGATGAATAAGATGGTAATGAATTGATGAGAATGATGAATAAGATGGTACTGAAATAATGATACCATGGATGATAATGATGAATAAGATGGTAATGAAGTGGTGACAATGGATGATGATAATGCATGATGAAATGGTAATGAATAGATAATAATGAATGATGGATGAACAAATGAATGACAAAAGAAAAGGATGAATGAGAATAATGGATGTAATACAGAGGTGACAATGAATGAATACAGAGGAGACAATGGATGAATACAGAGGTGACAATGAATGAATGCAGAGGTGACAATGAATGAATGCAGAGGTGACAATGAATGAATACAGAGGTGACAATGAATGAATACAGAGGAGACAATGGATGAATACACAGGTGACAATGCATGAATACAGAGGAGACAATGGATGAATACACAGGTGACAATGGATGAATACACAGGTGACAATGGATGAATACACAGGTGACACTGCATTTATCAGATAATCCACGTGGATTTTCTTCAATGGAAGATGTGGTGTAAATGATAAGATTTTATGAATGAATAACAATGAATGATTGGAAGAAATACAGAATATAAGATGGCAATGGGTAAATGACTAGATGACATGAAGCATGAATTTGTGCACAGATCAATGGCACAAGACAATGACAGAAAATCACATTGACTGATACTGAGTGAATTTTATTGACATGGAAACAAATGAATGAACAAAGGAAAAGGGTAAATGGTGGATGAAAAGAAGAATAAATGAATGACAAAGAGGTTGAATGATGGATGAATGAATAAGGAAAAGGTGAATGATGGATGGATGAAAAGATGAATGAAAGACAAAGGAAAAGGTGAATGATGAGTGAGTGAATTATTGCTAAACGCCGCTTCGGCAGTATTGCAGCCATTAGCGGCGAGTGAATGATGAATGAGAAGATTAATAAATGAATGACAAATAGCTAGGGTGAGGGTGGATCGATAGAAAGATGAATGACAAAGGAAAAGGGTGAACAATGCATGAACAAAAAGATGAATAAATGAATGACAAAGGAAAAGGGTGAATGATGGATAGATGAGATGATGAATAAACTAGAAGGTGTTTTTACTCGTAAAAACAGATGTCTCTCCCTTCCCCCAATTCAATTTCAGTTGTTAACCTTCCAAAAGACCAAATCCAAATTGTTGCCATGGAAACAGAACAAAATTAATTTTTTAAAGTTCAAACACCCCAAAAGCATATCTTAATTAAATCGGGAGGTAGTGTTCCAAATTTGGTGAAGATAGCCCTCTTAGTTTTAGAGATCTGCTCTGGAAACAAACCACACCCTTCTAAAGGGCAATGTCCAAATTGTTGCCACGGAAACTGAAAAATATAAAAGTTCAAACCCCCAAAAGGCACATCTACATGATATGGGGAAGCTGTATACCAAATTTGGTGAAGATTGGTCAAGTAGTTTCAGAGGTATGCTCCGGAAACAATGGGAACGCGGACGCCAATGACGGGAAGTCAACCAAAAACATTGTCTCCCGACCCTTCGTTAGGAAACATAATGATGGATGGATGAAATGAATGAATAAGAAGGTAAATGATGGACAGGTGAGATGAATGAATGACCAATGAAAAGGTGAATGGATATTGGATGAGAAGATTAATACATGAATAACAAAGAGGATGAATGGTGGATGGATGAGCAGATGAATGAATGGCAAAGAAAAAGGTGAATGATGGATGGATGAGAAGATAAATAAATGAAATGAATGACGGATGGATGAGATAAATGAATGAATGACAAGGGTGAATGACGGATGGATGAGAAGATGAATGAATGAAATGAATGATGGATGGATGAGATAAATGAATGAATGACATAAGACAAGGGTAAATGATGGTGAAGATGGTAAATAATGGATGGATAGGAAGATGAATGAAAGGCAAAGAAAAAGGGTTGAATGATAGATTCATAAGATGATTGAATGAGAAAGGAAAGGGTAAATGACAGATATATAATTAGAACAGTTAGATTGCACTTTTCCAGTCTGGATATCCTGCTCAAAGCGCACAAATAGACAAGAAGATTAATACATGAATGACAAAGCAGGTGAATGATGGGTGAATGAATGACAAAGGAAAAGATAATTGATGGATGAATGAGAAGATGAATGATAAATGGATATGAAAATGAATGAATGAAAAAGAAAAAAGGGTTGAATATTAGATGAGGGTGAATGATGGATGTATGGATGAGAAGATGAATGAATGACAAAAAGAGGGTGAATGATCGATGAATGAGAAGAATGAATGAATGAATGACAAAAAGAGGGTGAATGATGGATGAATGAATGACAAAGAAAAAGGGTAAGCAATGGATGAGAAGATTAATACATAAAAGAGAGGGTGAATGACGGATGAATGAAATGAATGAGGGTAAATAATGAATGGGTGAGAAGACGAAAGAATAAATGACAAAGGAGAAGATGAATAGTGGATGAGAGGATGGATAAATGAATGACAAAAGAAGGTAAAAGAATGATGAATGAATGAATGAATGACAAAGGAAAAGGGTGCATGATGGGTGAATGAGAAGATGAATGAATGACAAGAGAACATGATGGATGAATGAGAGGTGGGTGAGGTGAGGTGAGGTGACTAAGGGTTTAACACGGCTCCAAAAGTATTTCACTTATATTACGGCTACTAGTATTATGGCAGGAAGAAAGCCGCAATGCCATGTGGTTATGTAGTGCGGTGAAACCTGCAAGCATTGTCTGGAACTAGCAAACCATGGGTGGACCTGGTACTACACTGAAATTTAGTGTAGCATTGCAACCAAACCTTACTGCGTGTAGAACATTTCTCTACTGCAGATAAAGAGTTCGAGCCTCTGGTGGGATTCAAACCTCGGACCTCTTGATCAAAAGCCGAACGTGCCAACCACTGCGCTATCCCGCCCCTGGATGAATAAGAAGATGAATGAATGAATGTCAAAGGAAAAGGGTAAATGATGGATGACGAGAAAAATGAATGAATGACAAAGGAAAAGGGTAAATGATGGATGACGAGAAGAATGAATGAATGACAAAGGAAAAGGGTAAATGATGGATGATGAGAAGAATGAATAAATGACAAAGGAAAAGGGTAAATGATTGATGACGAGAAGAATGAATGAATGACAAAGGAAAAGGGACAATGATGGATGACGAGAAGAATGAATGAATGACAAAGGAAAAGGGTAAATGATGGATGACGAGAAGAATGAATGAATGACAAAGGAAAAGGGTAAATGATGGATGATGAGAAGAATGAATGAATGACAAAGGAAAAGGGTAAATGATGGATGATGAGAAGAATGAATGAATGACAAAGGAAAAGGGTAAATGATGGATGACGAAAAGAATGAATGAATGACAAAGGAAAAGGGTAAATGTTGGATGACAAGAGGAATGAATGAATGACAAAAGAAAAGGGTAAATGATGGATGACGAGAAGAATGAATGAATGTCAAAGGAAAAGAGTAAATGATGGATGAATGAAAAGATGAAGGAGTGAATGAATGACAAAAGAGGGTGAATGATTGACGGATGAGAAGACGGAAGAAATGAATGAATGACAAAAGAGGATGGATGAGAGGTGAGGTGAGTTGGGGTTTAATGCCGTTTTCAAGATTATTTCACCTTTATCACGACTGCTAGTAATTATGGCAAGGGGAAAGCTTGTAACGCCATGTGCGATGAAACATGCTAGCATCGGCTGGAACTAGCGAACCATGAGAAGATGAATGAATTAATGACAAAAGAGGGTATATAAATGAATGACAAAAGGGGGTGAATGATGGATGGATGAGAAGATGAATGTATGAATGAATGAACGACAAAGGAAAAGGGTAAATTATAGATGAATGAGAAGAGGAATGAATGACAAGAGGGTGAATGATGGATGGATGGATGAGAAGATGAATGATTGAATGAATTACAAGAGGGTAAATGATGAATGAGAGGATGAATGAATGAATGAATGACAAAAGGGTAAATGATGGATCATGGATGAGAAGAATGATGAATGACAAAGGAAAAAGGTAAATGATAGATGAATGACAAGATGAATGAATGACAAGAGGGTGAATGAGTCAGTCTGATTAAAATCGACGGTTTTCCGTGGAATAAGAATTGAAAAATAGTGCATCTACCGGGATACGAACTCAGTCGTAGGTTCCACGCCAAACCGTCTGAATACAGCCCGTAGACTCGCGTGTTCGAGCGCAATCCAGGCAGCCAATCAAAAGATGCCCAACAAATGCTTTCGGTGCGAGAAGCTAGGGGCAGATAACTCCAAACAGCTATCCTTTTGTCTGTTCCGAATGCTTTCAAAACCGCGACCGTTTAAATCCTACTATGTGATTGGTCAGCTATTTGACTGGGCTTTGGCTGCGCTAAACTGGTACGGTCATACGCCTATACGGGATGTTCTCAGACCTTGTGGCGAGGAATCTACAGAATCTGTTCGTATCCCATTTTGCAAATTTTATTCCTCGGAACAAGGTCGATTTTAATCAGACTGGTGAATGAGTGAGTGAGTGAGTTGGGGTTTAACGCCGCTTTCAAGAGTATTTCACTTATATTGCGGCTGCTAGAATTATGGCAGGGAGAAAGCCCCAACGCTATGTGGCTATGCATTGCGGTGAAACCTGCGAGCATCGGCTGGAACTTGCGAACCATGGGTGATACTACGCTGAAATTCAGTGTAGTATTGCACCCAAACCTTATTGCGTGTAGAACAGTTCTCTACTGCAGACAAAGTTGCCGTGCCCCTGGCGGGATATGAACCCTGGACCTCTTGATCTAAAGCCGAACGCGCTTACCACTGTGCTATCCCGCCCCCAGGGTGAATGATGGATGGATGTATGAAAAGAAGATGAATGACTGAATGAATGACAAGAAGAAGATGAATGAATGAATGACAAGAGGATAAATGGTGGATCGTGGATGAGAAGAATGATTAAATGACCAACGAGGGTGAATGATGGATGGATGAGAATATGAATGAATGAATGAATGTCAAAGAAAAAGGATAAATGATGGATGAGAAGATGAATGAAAGAATGAATGACAAAGGGTGAAAGATGGGTGAATGAGAAGATGAATGAATGAATGACAAAAAAGGGGAAATGATGGATGGAAGAGAAGATGAATGAATGTCAAAGGAAAAGAGTAAATGATGGATGAATGAAAAGATGAAGGAGTGAATGAATGACAAAAGAAAAGGGTAAATGATGGATGACGAGATGAATGAATGAATGACAAAAGAGGGTAAATGATGGATGACGAGAAGAATGAATGAATGTCAAAGGAAAAGAGTAAATGATGGATGAATGAAAAGATGAAGGAGTGAATGAATGACAAAAGAGGGTGAATGATTGACGGATGAGAAGACGGAAGAAATGAATGAATGACAAAAGAGGATGGATGAGAGGTGAGGTGAGTTGGGGTTTAATGCCGTTTTCAAGATTATTTCACCTATATCACGACTGCTAGTAATTATGGCAAGGAGAAAGCTTGTAACGCCATGTGCGATGAAACATGCTAGCATCTGCTGGAACTAGCGAACCATGAGAAGATGAATGAATTAATGAATGACAAAAGAGGGTATATAAATGAATGACAAAAGGGGGTGAATGATGGATGGATGAGAAGCTGAATTAATGAATGAATGAACGACAAAGGAAAAGGGTAAATTATAGATGAATGAGAAGAGGAATGAATGACAAGAGGGTGAATGATGGATGGATGGATGAGAAGATGAATGATTGAATGAATTACAAGCGGGTAAATGATAATGAGAGGATGAATGAATGAATGAATGAATGACAAAAGGGTAAATGATGGATCATGGATGAGAAGAATGATGAATGACAAAGGAAAAAGGTAAATGATAGATGAATGACAAGATGAATGAATGACAAGAGGGTGAATGAGTGAGTGAGTTGGGGTTTAACGCTGCTTTCAAGAGTATTTCACTTATATTGCGGCTGCTAGAATTATGGCAGGGAGAAAGCCCCAACGCTATGTGGCTATGCATTGCGGTGAAACCTGCGAGCATCGGCTGGAACTTGCGAACCATGGGTGATACTACGCTGAAATTCAGTGTAGTATTGCACCCAAACCTTACTGCGTGTAGGACAGTTCTCTACTGCAGACAAAGTTGCCGTGCCCCTGGCGGGATATGAACCCTGGACCTCTTGATCTAAAGCCGAACACGCTTACCACTGTGCTATCCCGCCCCCAGGGTGAATGATGGATGGATGAATGAGAAGATGAATGACAAGAAGAAGATGAATGAATGAATGACAACGAGGGTGAATGATGGATGGATGAGAATATGAATAAATGAATGAATGTCAAAGAAAAAGGATAAATGATGGATGAGAAGATGAATGAAAGAATGAATGACAAAGGGTGAATGAGGGTAAATAATGGATGGATGAGAAGATGAATGAATGAATGACAACAGAGGGCGACTGATGGATGGATGAGATGAATGAATGACAAAAGGGTGAATGATAAGATGAATGAATGAATGACAAAAGAGGGTGACTGATGGATAGAAGAGAAGATGAATGAATGACAAAAGAGTGAATGATTATTGAATGAGAAGATGAATGAATGAATGACGAAAGAGGGTGAATGATGGATAGAAGAGAAGTTGAATGAATGACAAAGTAAAAGGGTAAATGAATGAGAAGATATATGAATGACAAACGGATGAATGATGGAAGTATGGATGGATGAGAAAATGAATAAAAGAATGAATGACAAAAGGGTGAATGAGAAGATGAATGAATTAATGACAGAAGAGGGTGAATGATGGATTGAATGAATGTCAAAGGAAAAGGATAAATGATGGATGAGAAGAATGAATGAACGACAAAGGAAAAGGGTAAATGAATGAGAAGATGAATGAATGAATGAATGAATGACAAATGAGGGTGAATGAGAAGATGAATGAATGAATGAATGACAAGAGGGTGAATGATTGATGAATGAGGAGTGAATGACAAAATACAGTGAATGATGGATGGATGAGATGAATGAATAAATGACAAAAAATGGTGACTGATGGATGGACGAGAAGAAGCTCAGACTAAACCAGTTTACGTGGAACGTAATATGGGACATGAGTTGAGAAACCTCTGCGGAGAGACATGAGGAAAACAGTGAATGATAAATGGATGAGATGATGAATTAATGAATGACAATGGATAAATGATCAGATGATGATAAGATAATTGATGAATGCAGTAGTGTAGATAAATGGAATGAAGTAACAGAGGTACATATATAAATTTATTGATTTGTTGGATAATATCGCCCTAACTGTTACATTGTAAAATATGAATTTACTAAGAAAGTTCCAAATGAAAAGTGAGCGAGTTATTGTTTAATGCCACTTAAGCAGTATCACAGTGGTTACATAGCGGTCCAAATGAAGAAAGAATAAACCTGACTGTGACATTACAATGAAGACACAAAAGTTGAATATCAAAATCAGCTGGAGTTGAAAACTGCTCAGAAATTCTGTTTAATTGACATAAATTAAAGTGAAACAGTCAAAAACAGATTGGCAGTAAGATTTTATGAAAATTTCTTATAAATTTTAACCAATTCATGGATTCCAAAGGAAATTTATTGGAATGGATTTCTAAGGGATGACAGAAATCAAAACAGTATTTGAAACAATAAAACAGTCATCAACGTCTTCCACCATATTGGTCATTAAAACTAAAGCAATAATTGACTTCTTATTTACGATCTCCATCAAAGTATTGATACCCTCAACCCACACACCAAATTTGATTATCCTATCTTAAACGATTTCAAAGAAATACTGTCCGCATATTACCTATATTCATCCTTCCACTTTGATAATATGCACCTTTCTGGTGGACAATGGCTTTGAAAGTGTTTCCAGGCTACCAGTGAAATAGAAATACTGCTAGTGGAAAGGATATTCCAATTGAAGACAATATGATCAGGAAGATATATTCGGCCATCTTGAAAGAGTAGACACTGAGAAACATTGGTTAAGGGTTAATATATAACCAGTGTTAAGCAAACAGTCTGACTATAGGTGATAGTATATTAATTCTGATTGATTAATTTTCCCATGATTTAACTTTTTAATACAAATTTCACAAAATATTTTTTATTTCCTTGGTTTCTTCTCAGCTGATCTCTGGAAGTAGTTTCTGATGGTCTTCATTCCCTTAATTGGTGTCTGCAAGAGAAAAATATGCATAAGTTATTTTTCGGAAAAATAAATAAATATTTTCCTGTTCCGACATGGTCTTCCAATAGAGGTTACTCCCTTCAGATTTTCTCACCTCACCTCTGTTCGATAAATTTATTAACATCAGAAATATTAGAAGGACATATGCTAATGAGCAAGGCCCTTAAGAGTCAAATGCTTAGATCTTTGAAGTCACTTGGTCAATATGGCTGTTGAAAGCTGAGTTTTTATTGGTTAAAAAGCAGGGATACAGTATGAGGTTCCCATTTCCCCTGCTAGGGAATTTTGCTGGAGTCCTCAATTTCAATTGAAAAGGTTAATTTCGATCCCTGGTAATGGTCCAGAAATTGGCACCAGCTGAACATAAGCTATCATGAAAGAGTCGATCATCTATTATATTCAGAAAGCTCATCCAAGATGAATAGAAGCACTACCGTTATTGAAATAATTAGTTTCCCTATTAGAAATTCAAGGCCAAAAGTGATCCCTCCCCTCCAACTCTTCAATAAATCTAAATCAATGCCATTTTCATTGCATTTTTCCACTCCTTGACCAAAAAGTCTGTGTTATCAAATATTCAAAATTAAAACAAGAGCACAAAGTTAACTCACTCTGGTAATAGATCGTCCAGGAGACGAACAATCACTTCTTGCACTGAAGTCATCTTCTGAGGTTACAGACTTAGCCGGACTCGGCAGGATCCCTTTATTGAGTCTCATCTGCGTCAACCAATCGTGACATTTCTTGTTCTGACTCGGACTCGCCATAACGAGAGACAGTCTGTCCTGCCCCGCTTCAGATTCATCCACCACAGAGTTGGGTAGGTTGCGAGTTGGAGAGAAGACCAAACCCTTCTCGCTGTTTGCACATTTGTCAAGAAGAGAGTTCTTCACCCCTCCTTCACTCGGGATATCCGAGGAGCCTACACTCTCCGCATTGTTCAACTCAGTTTCAAGATCACGTAAAACTACATCGCTTTTTGATGGACTATTTTTTTCAATATGTCTACGTTTAGATTCCTGACTAGTTGCTTCACCAATATCCAACTTTCTTTTTGAAGTTTTCTTCTTGTTCTCCTTTTCCACATAAGCTTCAAATGGAACAGTGATTGAAGTGCTCTGAAAATACCCAGCATCCTCTTCTTCCTCGCCTAATTTTAATCGTGACGCTTTGCGAGGAGACGGATGGAAAGTTGGTTTCTGGGGAGAATGTAAGTGAACTTGTTCACTATACACAGGGGCATTTTGAACTGTTTTTTGGTCCTTTGATGAATGCTTTTTAAACCAGTCTTTAATTGATGGAGATTTTCCTATACTTGGCGAGCGTCCTCCTGGTGAGGAGCGGGGTTGACTAAGAGGAGAGAAATCTTTCTGTGGACATGTTGGCTTCTTTGGCGTCTCCTTGGCAACAGGAATTGTGGATGTGCCTGTATTGGACAAAAAATATTTATGATTACTTAGAGGAATTACATTTTAGTTGCAAGAAAGGTTAAACAATGCCAAATATTTGTATTCTACTGTTTAAAGGTGAATGTGTCATATTAGTCAAAAGTATTAGACAAATAAATGCAACTTTAAGGGTTTTTTTCATTATCTGTTTCTGAATGATGATTACCTGTAATAAGTCTACATGATTGAAAATCTATTTCCTTGAACATAATAAAAATTAGAGATGGGTGGTTTTACCGGTATACCGGAAAACCGTGGTTTTTCGATCAAGTGGTACGTACCGTGGTACGTTGGAGAAAACCGGGGTTTTTATCATTAGAAAAAATTACCTTTTACAGAATGATATTTGTCAGAAAATTTAATATCTTACTAATAAAAGTAACTATTCTTTAAATGGTTCTTTAAACTGTTGTTATCTGATGTAGTTTGAATGTAATACATCTCTAATGAAAGTGTCTGCAATTTGCTAACTGATTGGTTGCATGTTGATATCCTGATATTCCTTAAGAAAAACTTGAAATGATAGTTATGATTTTATCTACTTTTGAATTTTTCATCTTTGGTGTTCTATTATACTGAGTTCTGAATAAAAAGACATCTGGAACAATTCTACCTGTATATTATACATAACCTAATCCTATTCATTGCAAGCACGGTATATCGTGGTAAATACAGTGGTACTTGGGCAAAAAAATAGGTATACCGCGGTACTGAAATGTTCGTGGTACCCAACCCTAATAAAAATCTTAAAGGTTACATCATTGTATACCGGTAGTAAAATCTGTAAGAATGAAAATCAACTATTAATTTCACAAATAAAGCAATAGATAAAACTGCAAAAGATAAAATAATGTTACCTATCTCCCTGTGGGTTCTTTCGGCTGTGCCAGACACCTCACCAAATAATGGCGGCTTAACTCTCCGCAGTAGTCTCCATAGTTTCATTGAGTTGTCGTCAGAGAGTGTCGCAAGCTGTGAAAGGTATTACAGATTACAATGAACATGTAAGTAAGCTACAACATAAGAGGCTTATCCTCAACTTGGTGCTGCAGCAACCTTCCCAACTTACAAACACAAGGCATAACTCTTGCTGGTCTCCATTACTGGCTGATTTAGGCCTTGCAGTATTTTCTTAAAGGATAGATGAAATGCATTTTTCTCAAGAATGACAGATGATTACCTCTACGTATATTGTATATCGGAATCAATTGAGCATAAAATCGAGACAATATACACTTGCAATTGATAATTAAGACGATTTTAATTCACCCATTTTAACACTATCGCAATTTGTTCGGCGAAACCTTTTGAAAATGCTCACTGAGGCGTGACTGTGATAAGCGATAGACGGGGCGGCTAGATAGCTTCTCCGCCGATGTCTCGTTAATTAATTAATGATAATTATCACTGCCGCTAAATGAATTTATGAGGTGTATTACATCGCCAAAAAGACATGTTTATGTAATAATTGTGTAATTGTCATCTGCGGAATTACCTAGTTGGATATCTAAACATTCGATATATGGGAAATTTAAGTTGGTTTATTGAAGATATCTTTGTGAAATTAACAATCAAAATGTTGCGAAATTACGTTGAATTGTGACTATCGCTGAAAATCAAATTCCTCCACATACGTCACAGAAGTCATCCCTTCACGGGTCACACCCCCGCAGACTTTCATTCTGGTCGCCGGGGCTAAATCAGGCGGTTTTTTAAAAAGCCGTATATAAGTAATTTATGGACCGATTTCAGAAATTTAAAATCGAGCAATTGTCAAATTGACATCCCATTTTAATGAATCCGATTTGGACCATATGTCATTTCATCCATCCTTTAATATCTCTGTGCTTGGAAATCCCGGCCACTATGCATTTCAGGTGCAGCAGAAATACTGCAAGGCTTAAATCAGCCAGTAATGGAGACTGTCAAGAGTTAGGCCTTGCCTAGGAAGTTGTACCCTTCCAGGAACACCTATCATTATCCCTTGCCCAAACTAGGAATATTCCTGAAAGTCAACCCCTCAGCAATGGTTTGGTGTTTATCTTTTATGCAGGTGAAGGCTTTAGTGTTATGGACACATACACACACACAAACACATTTGTTGTGACTGGTGCAGAAGAATATGCCAATAAAACATACCAAAGTATGACCATCGATTGATTGCAGAAAAAATTTTTTTTGTTATTTGAAGTCATTTTCTACAAGCAGTTAGCAGTTTTTTTATATATTCATCCCAGACAAACACGTATTTTCTACCTTGGTAAAATCTGAGCAGTTCCAGCTGACACTCGTCACTTCCGCTTTGTGACCTTTCAATACCACCGGAGAGTTACTTGGCTTGTCAATCTGAAAATAGCAAAAAACATAAAACTTTACATTAAGACAAGTAGAATATACGATGGACTACACCAGAGGAGATAGGCTAGAATTGGTAGCCGAAGGAGTGACCGGTTTAATTTGGTGAGAACTAACAAAAGATCTACAGAGTCAGTGAGAGTGTGGTAGTATGAAGTGTTGATGCTTGGTGGGACATAGGAAAATTAAATATGTATACACAAGCTTTCATATTATATAGATAGCCAATACAAACTATGTGTAGTCGTAAGTTTTAATTGTGTATTGACTAAGAAGACAACATGACATTAATTGATATACCCCAATCATTATGCATCTAAAATACACATGTAATTGTTACCTTATAGCCTTTCATTTTTATTATAACAGCAGCATATACAATCACTATATATAACTCAATGACTTAAATACCACCATGTTGCATTTCTGTTGCAGTGTAATGTAGGGAGGATGCCTAGGCTATGCTTGATTCGGGACCCGGCACACTACCCGTCGTACGCCGGAAGCGTCGCAACCGACGAATCACTTGATTTGAACCTGGCGTACGCCTTAGGCGCACTCCAAATGCGCCGGTTGAAAATTACCGGCGAAAGCAGCGTGTAATGGCGGACAAATGTTATCCTTGCGACATTCAATAACTATTTTTTAATGAATTTGCTGAATTTGAATTTTGACAATCTAGACAGTTGACTGATTTTTTTTAATATTACTGGTTCTTTAAAACAATGCATCACACGTTAATAAGGTATTAACAGATGTTTTGAAATAATTCCCATAAAATACTTTTTTGATATAAATGACATGTTTATTGAAGCTAGTTTGAGGGATGAGGACGTCTTCCTGTCTGTACCCCGATACACTTGCTACAACTAAGCCGAGTTCAGGAACAGCATACGCCGGACACGTGGCCGTTGTATACGCCGCCAAAGCGAATCAAGCATAGCCAAAGTTTCACCAATAACAGAGTAAGGGAGATAACTCATTGTCACAGACTGATGGGAGCACTGAATTCAAGGCAAACAGGACAGAAAGAAATTATTTATAAGAAAAATGTGGGTTTGTATTACAGTTTATGACACGTACCTCCCAGATGTAAGCCATGGAGTCGCTTGACCCACTGAGAAGGAAGTCGTTGTCGGGACTGAGAGAAGATTTGATGTAGAACGTCTGATTCTGATGTCCGCGGAAAGTCCTCACCGGTTGTTGGTTGTACGTGATTAGGTCATACTGGTAGATGATATCATCCGTGCAGTTTGCGAACAGGTTAGCTCCATAGGAATCTACCGTTAAGCTTGAGAAACCTAGAGGGATAAAATACTAAAATATGACTGAGATGAAAAAATTGTGACATTTTTATGTCAGACAAGTTTTATTTTATTCTATGAATTTTGTAACCGTCTTCACTAGTGTTGAATTGAATTAATACATTTTGAGGTTGCATAAGAAACAGTTTTCATGTTTCATGTACTTCTCAAAATATAAATGGATAGTATTAAGAAACAGTCACAGGATTACTGTTTTTCACAGCATATGTACCATGAGATAAAGCTTCAACATTTCAAGAGAAAAAATTATCATTTGTTTTAAAGGGACACTGCGTCGAGGATAAAAATGAGATCACTTTTATATCTACCTATGCTGATTAACATGCCTGCTAATGGGTTACGCTTCGCTTCACTGTCTACATGCAGTAGTTTTTATTACTAATTACTTGAATTGTCTTAATTTGGGGTCTGTCACTCTTTACCAGATACGTTAATCAGCACAGGTAGATAATCTGATTTCATACTTCTCCTCGACGCGGTGTCCCTTTTAAGACAATGAATACTTTTTTTTTTTCAACGTTTATTATACTTACCATGCTTGCTTGCTCTTGGACCAGCGTAAGGGAAAGAGTAGCGTGCTACAGGGTCAGAGTTCAAGGCGGTGTAGTTCTTCCGTAGATCCCAAACTTTTATGCATCTAAAACAACATTTGATTCATGCTACTTTAGTAAGGTCGTTGATCGACTCAAACTGATTTTAAATATAATTATTATTTGGCACGTTATGTTTTCTCAAATTTGCCATTTATTATTAAAGTTTATACAATATATTGTTACATTAAGGGATAAAACATCTCATTACAGGACCCGATAAGCTGTATCCATAGAAAACGATTATCATAATTTGAAGAAGACAGTGTGAAAAATAAAGCGACAGTGATGTGAAACTCTTCAATGTGGGAGGTAGATTTGTAGGTCTCATGTGAATTTAATAATAATAACAAGTAGTTGTCACTAAGGTGACATGATCCCCCGCCGCAAATTAATACTTCAAAATTTAAAAATAATGTCAAGATCAGCAAAATTGACCGTCAAACATGTTAAAAAAGTCAAAGTTCCACTGTGACCTTGAGAAAAATGGCAAGGTCATCAAAATCTAATCTACCCTTTGTGTAAGATATGATGAAATTCCAGTGAATGGTTCTTGAGATATCCCGCTGACAAGTATTACACACATGTACATCAACATGTCGAAAAATTTAAAATTCCACTGTGACCTTGAGAATAATGTCAAGGTCACCAAAATCTTATCAGTCCTTTTGCTTTTTGTAAGATATAATGAAATTTCGGTGAATGGTTCTTGAGTTATTCTGCTGACAACCTTAACATGTACATTAACATGTCGAAAAATTCAAAGTTCTGCTGTGACCTTGAAAATAATGTCAAGGTCACCAAAATCTATTCAGCCGGTCGTCTTCCCTAGAAGGTGCTTTGAGTAAGAAATGATGGAATTCCAGTGAATGGTTCTTGAGATATTCCGCTGACAAGCTTTACATGTACATTAACATGTTGAAAACTTCAAAGTGCTGCTGTGACCTTGAAAATAATGTCAATTTCACCAAAATCTAATCAGCCCATCATCATCCCTAGAAGGTGCTTTGTGCAAGAAATGATGGAATTCCGGTGAATGGTTCTTGAGATATCCCGCTGACAAGCTTTACATGTACATTAACATGTTGAAAACTTCAAAGTTCCGCTGTGACCTTGAAAATAATGTCAAGGTCACCAAAATCTAATCAACCCGTCGTCTTGCCTTGGAGAAGCTATGTATAAAATATGAAGAGAATCCAGCGAATGGTTATTGAGATATCCCGCTGACCAGGGTAAAATGACAAAGTCTCGTTGTGACCTTGAAATGAAGGTCAAGGTCTCAAACTACTGTAGGAACATTACTCTTCCTATGATGAACCCATATGCAAAATATGAAAAGAATCCAGTGAATGGTATTTGAGTTATTCCATTTCGTACGGACGTACGGACGGACGGACGGACGTACGGACGGACGCAGACGAATACTATATCCCCCGCTTCGCGCTAAACGCGCGGCGGGGGATAATAATAATAATTATTATTTATTAGCCCGAAAGGGAATTTGTTTACATCAGTTGCTCCTGTATACATAAAACACATGTAACAATAAACAAGCACACTAAAACACAGGACTCGTGACATAAACAATATAGACAATGACAACACGAAAGAATGTCAGCCAGAAACAAAACATTAAAATATGCAAGATGAAGGTTAAAATGAGTCCTAAAAATTTCAGATTAATCAATACAGGTGTCAAAATAATTGAGGAATTTGAGAGTTCAGACAGCAAAATGGTTGACCATTCCCCCACTGTACCATATTTAAAAATCTTCTCAGAGTGTTTAGGTATCGCTACACCAGTCAGATCACTTGAAGTACCTTTGAGCGGCTATTCTTATGTGAACACCTTAAAATGGCCACTCAATGGGAAATTGACTTGCATGACTTAACCGAACCTTGTACATTCAATATAAGATCTCTTTTTATTGGACTCAGGGGTATTATTTAGCCATTAGTAACACATATTTTTATTTTTGTGAGAACACTTATTTCAGTAAGAGAATTGTGCTACAGCACCTTGAAGGCCTACATAAATATTTTCTTTTAAATGTCTCAAACACATACAAATGCCGCAATAAAAACAATGAGCTTACCCATCGACTGCCCCAGATGAGATAAGTAGCATGTCTGACTGGAAGGCGACGGCTGTGACACTCTGCTGGCTGTCCTGGAAAATTAATTATACCAGAAATAATAATAATGCATGAATTGAGGATAATAAATGACCTTCCTTTTAATGCCTTCATTATTAAACAAGTTAACGATTTGGTAAAAACGAGCGAAAGCGAGTTTGATACAAATCATTCACTAGTTCAATAAAAATTATGTTATATGGAAGGAAATTTAGTATTCTGTTTATTACTTGTCCAAATTAATCAAGCGAAATTGTCAACAGTGTGCTGAATCTTAGATTTCCGCAAGTCATGTATCATTGTGATGGCGGTACGACCATTGTGACGTCACAACTGCATATTATTGTGACGTCATACTTGCACCGGTATTACATTAGTTTAATATTGCCATATAAATATTACACAGATATCTTCCACGGGTAAGTGATAACAAGATTTCACACACAATAAAGTTTCCCACACAAGAGAAAGACGCTACATGTACCCACCATGACCTGCCCTAGTCTGCTCTTCTTCTTGCTCTTCACACCTTGGATAGCGTGAGCATTTCTTATCACATTAATGGGCGGAATGTAGCCATCTAGGGAAAAATATAATAATGTCACAGTCACCGTTGATATAAAACATTAACATCCAGGCAATTTGTTTTCTCTCGCATGGTCTTAATGTAAGTTGAAAGTATGGTGAAGGTCAGAAAAATTCAAATGTGACCTTTCTTTCCCTGTGACTAAAATGTAAACAGATACCAGTGAATAATTCAAAGTTAAAACATACCAATATGCAAATATGTATACAGTAGACACTGCACCACGCTGAACGTGTGCGAGGAGAAAGAGAAGTTTGTTTTTAATTATCCCCTTTATGCTTCCAAATTTATATATGCTTTTGAGAAAATCGATTTAATTCATTAGAGCCAAGGAGATAATCGTGACTTTTTTGGATACTCCAAGAGATTCAGTTTTTAAAAGATAAAAATGACTGCAATACCTTTCTGTGCACATCTCTTGTCGTACAGCATAACATGGCCGTCTCGAGATCCGGTTGCCAGAACAGCTGCAATATATAGGGCCTTGTCAGTTAATTACTGCGGATATTTATTCTGACAACTTAAAATCAGTTTCGGTACATTTATTTTTCTGGTACAATGATTTTTGTTAAATATAATTGATACAGAGAACAAAACAAAAGTGAGCACAGCTTTCATGCACCACAAGTTTGTTGATGAGGGTTGCATTTGAAGCCAACAATAATTCTGACATATAAATATAGTCTTACCTTTAAGACTACAAAGATTGAGGTCAACTATATTGTTCATTAGAAGAGCAGGATAAAAAAGCTTGAAAAGTATCTATAACATCATGCAACTAAATTTCTACATCTAAATTGTCAACAAAAGGTTGAGACAAAGTTTATGAATGTCAACAATCTCTGATTAAAAATGTGGCTCTACTTGATTCGAAGGTAAAGGATTAACATTGAGAGGGTAAGATTATGTAGATTTCTCAGTACTCACAATCATCGAACCTCCTGAAAGCGACGGACCGTAGACTGCTAGTGTGTCCCTTGAACACTTCAAGTCTCGTGCTTGTCTCTGGGTCCCACAACACTGCCGTCTGGTCTCCCGACGCAGTCACGATCTTCTCTTCCGAGTGCATCCATGCAACGTCAAATATTGCATTGTTGTGTGCCTGCCATTCTGTAGCACAGCATCAAATGCATCTATATATTTGTTGCTCCCAGAGCACACAATTACGAACTCACAAGTACATGCACGTTATCATGTTATTTGTTATTCAACATTACACTGCAAATCTTTGTTGACGATGATGAAGTTGCAATACAATGAACTTTGAGCATCGCCTTATAAATTTTATACTTGAAAATTAAATAAGCAAATGACACAAAGACATACTTATCAAAGTGTTTCCTGCAAGTCAGTGCATTCTACCTTAAAGGATAGATGCAATGACATATGGTCAAAATCGGATTCATTAAAATGGGATGTCAATTTGTCAATTGCTCTATTTTAAATTTATGAAATCAGTCCATAAATTACTTATATACGGCTTTTTTAAAAAAACGCCTAATTTATCCACGGCGACCAGAATGAAAGTCTGCGGGGTTGTGGCCCCTAAGGGATGACTTCTGTGACGTCACTGAAGTAATCTTATTATCGGTGATAGTCATAACGTAATTTCGCAACATTTTAATTGTTAATTTCACAAAGAAATTTTCAATAAACCAACATAAATTTCCCACATATAGAATGTTTAGATATCCAACTAGGTAATTCCGCAGATGACAATTACACAATTATTGCATAAACATGTTTTTTGGGCGATGTAATACACCTCATAAATTCATTTAGCAGCAGTGATAATCATCATAAATTAATTAACGAGGCTCGGCGGAGTAGCTGTCTAGCCGGCCCCGTCTGTCGCTTATCACAGTCACACCTCAGTGAGCATTTTCAAAATGAATCGCCCTACTAATTGCGGCAGTGTTAAATTGGGTGAATTAAAATCGTCTTAATAATCAATCGCAAGTATATATTGTTTTAATTTTATGCTAAATTGATTCCGATATACAATATACGTAGAGGTAATCATCTGTTATTCTTGAGAAAAATGCATTTCATCGAATCTTTAAACTTTAACATGCTAAGTAAATGCAAAATTATTTATTTCGGACTTTTAGGAATCATTACACATGAGCAAAGGGATATACACAAGTTTTGTAGGAGATCATGATTGATTTACATGAAAGATGACTGATTAGCAACAGAGTTCAACAAATGTTGCTAGTCGTACCTGTGAGTATGGCGCGTGGTCCGGTGAAGAGAGTATTGTAGAGGACAAGGAACCCATTCTCATCTACCAGACTCAGCAGGTGGCACGACGACTCCACTTGACGACACAACATTGTACATATATTATAAATACTCAACCTTTAAATAAACAACGTGATATATTTATGAAAATGTTCTTTTTAAAAAAAAAGCTTTTTCAGAGGAATTGACACAACTTAAGTAAAGCTGTGAATGGCAATGCTAACTGTGGTAACTTGAGATCTGAATCACATTATTATATACAGCTTGTCGGGGGGTTACATTTGTTGATAGTTTAACATAAATCATTCCCTGCCAACAAGTACTCATTTCCCTCGCTTAGGGAGTAATAATTTTACTGACATTACGACACCAACACAATTCAATCGAAGTCATACGCTCCCAACTAACCCCTCACAAGAGAGGAGATTCACACTTTCAGACACAAACGATATGAATCTCAGAATCTAAAAAAAAAAAAAACCACTGAATACAATTTCAATGAGTCCATGACTTATGTTTAAACAAAAACAAGAATTTTGAAATGGTTTAAGGCATACCTGGACAGAAACTACAGGCAAGGGGTGGTACAGATACCTGGAAAAAAAAGGACAATTTACATAGATATCAGATAGAAAATGTTATATATATATTCTTCAAAAACTTGAGTTTTCAAAAGTAAAAAAAAATTTCATTGAGATTTTAGCAATTTTCTGGTATTTCTATTGACATACTTGACATACTCTTACAAATACATACTTTTCTTTATCTTTCCATGATTACTCATCAATGTGACACCTCATTTACACAGCATATTCCTAAATCATGACAATATATGTTTTATTGTCTCAGGGACCAAAATGTTATACCTTTAATTCTATGTATATGTTGTTAACCCTTTCACCCCTGCATGCTAGGCAACTAGGCAAGTAAATGCATTAAGCGTTCAGGTTTCTTAGTGGTGATGACGATGTTATATCTACAATGTATATTTTTCACTGATAAACAGTATTAACATGTTTTCAACTGGGATAATTGGTTTGTGATCAATTTCACAGACACTTAATTAGAGAAAATTATTCTTGCAAAATATAAGTCTACAGGAATCGCATCATCTCTACTTGATCATAATTTTACAATTGCCCCCTGATTGTTATGTTTGAATGTCCAATTACCACATCATCTTCAGAAGCAAGTATATAGTCATCACTTGTTAAAGACTCAAATTCCTCAACTAGTGGAAACAGCTGTCGTCGATAACAGTTTCTTCTTTTATCTGAAAAATTTCAGAAAGATACAGATGAGATCAATAGAAAAAACAATCTTATTCATTGTCAAGTGTGAAAATACTTTTAACAAAATGACATTTTTGATATTGTTAATGAACACATTATATCTTCATTCCAAGAAACATTTACAAGATAAAAGCCAAAGTTCAGATCAGTTCATACAGTCTCTGGATATTATTTTATCATATCATATTATGTCCGAACGTTTTATTATGGACCCATTATTATGACTAATATTTCACACGTTGGCAATAAAGGGCAACATTTAAAGCAGATACTACAAATCAAATACTTGGTGGAAATTAGTCTCTGTTGGTTGACAATTAATGCGAACTGGAATTTGGAAAGAAGCCATGTTTTAAACATCGCTAGATAGAAACAAAGTACAGAAATATTAAAACTAGTTACCTTTATACCTGTTTAAAACACTGTTGAATAACATATTAAAAAAGTAAAAACAATTCGATGTTATTAAATTCCTATTTATAAAAATTTTGATATTATTTCAGTCATCAACTCCCGCGAAATTTTTTGTTTTCCGCGCACTCTGACGTCAAGCCTCGTTCGTAAATGTAAGTAAATACCAAAAGGACATACCTTAAATTATTTTTTTTAAAATTAACAATACTTTGACTATTTCTGTGAAAATAATTATCATGTATTTCGCTAAATGACATTAAAAGTAATCAAAATGATTTTGACGACATATCGTCCGTACGTGACTTCGGTTCATGGAGGCCGCCATATTGGATAGTTCTAGAAGCGTCTGCCAGCGTGAGAATTTCATGCCTGTTCTATCCAGATTCATCTAACACTTTATCAGATACTAAAATGCCCGAATACGCTCAAAGTTCGAAATCGGAATATAAAGACAAGGATAAGCCTTCTCAAATTAGGATTAGCAACATTGTTGCTGCCAAAGGTAGGTTTATATTCCATGATAGGTGCAGATTATCAGTTCAATCATAACATTGAGATGACATGACTAGACATGAGAAATAATGTGCTGAACTCAATACCTTGAACGTGATTTGAAACCAAATTTGGGTGATCAAGCCAATTATTTATAAAAAGAATTAAATTGTAAAGTGTATTTTCCATATATTCAGAGAAGAAAACCTTAAATAAAAATAAGCGTAACCATAGTAAACATTCCATTTATAATTGTAAACATTCCTTCACATTTTGGAAAGCGTCAAAGTGGAATCAAATATGGAATTTATTGACAGATACTCCTATATAACTAAGTTCAGAAAATAGTTTTAACGGCTATTTATGAGCACAAATGACATGGGGTTTTTTTTTATTATTGTTCAGATTTATTTATTAACACGTTATGTTCTTCAGCTGTTGCAGATGCAATCCGAACTAGCTTGGGCCCCAGGGGCATGGATAAGATGGTAATTTTTTTATTTAAAGTTGACAATAAAAATTAATGTAACTTCAAAATTACATTTGTAATTCTCTCATTATACTCTGTATGTGTATCATTCGCCCACTTTGTTTTTATGAACTTCCATTTCTTAGATAAGTCAGTTTTTATTATTCAACACATTTATGATTCTTTTTTTATGAAATAGATCCAAGCTTCAAATGGCGATGTAACAATCACAAATGATGGCGCCACCATTCTGAAGCAGATGCAAGTACTCCACCCAGCAGCAAAAATGGTAAAACTTGATTGATAATAACTTGTACAAACCCAAAACATATTGCATCAATAATTAACTTTTACCCTCCTTTAATGAAGATAGATCATTTTTTCTAAAACTTCATATTTACATATTTTCACTATTCAGCTGGTGGATTTATCAAAGGCCCAGGATATTGAGGCAGGAGATGGAACTACATCGGTTGTCGTGCTGGCAGGCAGTATGCTGGATGCTTGCTCCAAGCTCTTGGAGAAAGGTATATCTTCGGAATGTATTCAAAACAGATTTATGCCAACAAAATAATTACTACCTATTAACCTTATTGGTAATCTACATGTAAGTCCACAGTTGCAAAAACATTAATATGGTCTAAAACAGTTAGTTTTGTCATTGGTTAATATCAAGCAAAGTGTCTGCTGTAGAGATTAGAGAAGTGTGTACATACAGTAGAGTTTGGATATAACACAGGATTTTAGTACCATAATACTAGCTTAGTTGCTGTGGAGTAATTAAAATACACTATATAGCTATGTTCAGCTCGAATAACTTCACCTCAAATCCTATCAGCCTGCCTTCTAATTCAACATTTTGAATTCCACAACTTCGAAGTCCTCATGATGTAGAAGGCAATATAATGATAACCTAAGCCAAACTCTTGTATTAATTTCAGGTATCCACCCAACCACAATCTCGGAGTCCTTCCAGAGAGCTGCAGGCAAAGCTACAGAAATTCTAGACAGCATGGTTACACCACTTGAATTGTCAGATAGAGAATCACTACTTAAAAGTGCATCCACCTCGCTCAACTCTAAAGTAAGGAAATAATGTTTGTGAATTTGTTATATGTTGACTGTAACTTGCTGAGAAGTTCCATGTTAGGTCGCTCAGAAATAAGCTGAATGTTTATTGTCTTTGAGTTATAAATAATTTTCCTCTGACCTGCTGATTTGATTGAGGTATTGTATCGTTTGACAAGATTATAATCTATTGATTTTTATCTTTCATCAGGTTGTCTCCCAATATTCCAACATTCTGTCTCCAATCGCTGTTGACACTGTGATGAAAGTCATCGACCCCGCCACCGCAGACAATGTAGATCTTAAGGACATCAGAATCATCAAGAAACTAGGGTATGGATAGGCTTCTAAAATAATGTTTTGCACTGTGGATTGTTATACCCCTGCCATAGTGCTTTGTGTGTTCATCCGTGTGTTTGAAAGCTGTTTGACTTGGAAACTTCAAGTTTGGTATGGAATTAACCTGTATGGTGCTGTTTTGCCTTTCAGCGGTTTCAAGGTTCAAATGATTGGTGAAATTTTGACCCCAAAAAGGCCAGATTTTGAGTCTCGTTTCCGGAGGCTTATTCAAAAAGTATATTTTTAATTGCAGTTTTTATCACCATGTATCATCTTTTTTCAAATCAATTCTCTTGTCAATCCAATGGTCTTCTTGTATCATCTGGAGTACTTCATTGAAGGGGTATGATTTGATTCCAGTATGCAATGACTTTGTGTAAACAATACAAGTATTTGTATTCCAGAGGCACTGTTGATGACACAGAACTGATCGATGGTCTTGTCTTCACACAAAAGACTGCAGGCAATGGACCCACCAGGACAGAGAAGGCAAAGATTGCACTCATTCAGTTCTGCATTTCACCACCAAAGACAGATGTGAGTTCTTTGGGGAAATCCTTCTGGTATTGAATTGAAATATTAATTGATAAAGTAAAATTTAAAGTTGGTGTTATGAGATTGACATGAATGGTGCAAAACCTAAAACAATAAGTGATGTTTTTTTGGCATTGTTTAAAGGAGATTTTATGTTCATTGTTGATCAATATGTTATCTCCCTTGTCCAGATTGAGAACTTCTCAGCCTGTTTGAAAATATATATGAGTGATTTAGTCTGAGGTTTTCTATCCACCATGTTGATCAGTGTCTGATTACCTCCCTTTGCCCAGATGGAGAATCAAGTTATTGTATCGGACTACAGTCAGATGGATCGTGTCTTGAAAGAAGAGAGGAGCTATATCCTCAACATCGTCAAACAAATCAAGAAGGCTGGGTGTAATGTTCTCCTTATTCAGAAGTCCATTCTTAGGTAAGTTCAATTATAACTTGGCTGTTGTCTAATTAGTTGAAATGACAATTATTGCAATTTCTGGTATCTGGTCTTCAATCTTTTTCGCAAAAGTAACTTTGCGTATATCTTGGACTGGAGAAATTATCAGTAAATTTCCTCTTTAAGTAATGAGTAATTGAAATGAATTTGGAAGGGGAATTTTTACTTGTCTCCCACAGAACAAAAAGCCCTAGAAAGCTAAAGGGGGATTATAATTTTGCTTTGGTGACTTGGCCCCAATAAGGGCCACATGGGCCTATTTTGCAACTTCCTCCCAGAACAAAGAGGCCTAGAAAGCCGAAATCTTGTGTGGAGACTCCTTAGGCAATGGGAATTATGAATTATAGAGTTTGGGCCACAACTTATAACCTGTTTTGCGTCTTCATGTCAAACCTATTTTGTAATGCTCTATAGGAGTTTTCTATAGACATCTGCACAGATAGAATTAGAGATCTTACCTGAAGGGTCGGCAGAAATAGTGAGCCAAACTCACTTATTTTATTGTTGAGCCAACTTGAGGTATCAAAATAATATTGTCAGAATGTATGCATTCTATGATCACAATGTTTTATTGAACACTTCATTTATCTCCTCTAATCAGGGATGCTGTAAGTGACCTTGCCCTTCACTTTTTGGCCAAAATGAAGATATTGGTTGTCAAGGATATTGAGAGGGAAGAAGTGGAGTTTGTGTGCAAGGTATGCTTCAAAATATTGGTGACCTGAAATAACATTTAATCGGATGATTTTGTAAAATAATACACAAAGTATTCTCCCATAAATCACTTCTGTAATTTTGAATGTTTGCATTGCTTATTTCTGAAATATTGACTTAGCTTGGGTAAAAACTAGCCAAAATATTTTCTTGATTAGCGTATTAAAACATCACTTTCACACAAACTGTTTTCAAAGCCTTAAAGAAACCCTGTTAACTATAAATTTGTATTGTTCACAGACATTGAACTGCAGACCCATTGCAAGCTTGGACCACTTCACACCAGAGCATCTCGGAAGTGCAGAGCTGGTGGAGGAAGTGTCTACAGGCAGCGATAAAGTTGTCAAGGTTTGTAATATTCACCATTCTTTCACAGTACTTTCTTCTCTTCACGTAACTAAAGGCTCAGTTATTACAGACTTAATGTGTTTTTTGTGGAAAAAGATTAATATGATGGATGTGTTTACATTATGATATATTTGAGAGAATGT
The DNA here is from genome assembly GCA_936450465.1 of Gibbula magus. Classification (NCBI taxonomy): domain Eukaryota; kingdom Metazoa; phylum Mollusca; class Gastropoda; order Trochida; family Trochidae; genus Gibbula; species Gibbula magus. Next base: position 73,490,358 of record OW388291.1, on the reverse strand, counting down.
CATGCTTTATCCTAGGAAATGTTTTGACTTTACTTTTCAGTCTTGTTGTCGGTTTCTACTTCTTAATGTTACTGAAAATCATAGTTGGCATATTGATTTTAGACTTGGGTGGTGACTGTGACCTTGTGGCTTAAGGGTACTTTTGTCTAAGGGAACCTACAGCAAGTCTTACCTTGAAGCTATTCATTTATTGCATCATATCTTTGTGTTCAGATCACTGGTATCGCCAACATGGGTAAAACTATCAGCGTGATTCTGCGCGGGTCCAACAAGTTAGTGCTAGAGGAGGCAGACCGATCACTCCATGATGCCCTCTGTGTCATCAGATGTCTCGTCAAGAGGAAGTGAGTAGAGTTTTCTTATCATTATGCCTTTCCTGATGGGATTGAAAATCTACCTTTTCTTATATATCTAGTTCAAGTCTCATTTTCGAAAGTAGTAGAAAATGAAAATAGCTTTCGTATCAGTAGTTGTTGCTTCTTTTTGTTTCTTTATTTACCATTTTAAAAAGATATTTTCATTGACTATGCTGTGAAGTTGTTTGAAAGTTGAATTCTATAGCCTTACTGTTCAAATTCAAATCAATGCAATCACTTTGGTTACATTTACCATATTTGATTGACAACGAATATCCTTATTCCTAACATATGATTGATGATGAAAAATAAGACCTAATTCCTAACACAAATCCTCTTCACAGAGCCCTGATAGCAGGAGGCGGTGCACCAGAGACAGAGCTTGCACTTCGTCTGAACGAGTTCTCAAACACTCTCACTGGTATGGAGCAGTACTGCTTCCGTGCGTTTGCCGAGTCCCTGGAGATCATCCCTTTCACACTCGCAGAAAACGCTGGCCTCAACCCCATCGGGACAGTCACTGAGCTCAGGAACAAACATGCACAAGGAGAGAAAACAGCTGGAATAAACGTCCGAAAAGTATGTACAGTGTCATTATATTAATACCAATTCTGTCTTTGAGCCACTTATTGTCTCCAAATGAAAGGAATCTTAAAGGTAGTTAATAAATGCTAAGTTTATCAAGTTTTTGTCAAGAAGAAATCTTTGGACAATTAAAACTCGATTGTAAAAAATTTAAGCTGCTTTCCATTTTTAACTCGTCAGACCTGAAAGGCTTGATGGGCTTATAGCATGGCATGGTGTCCGGCGTCCGGCCGTCCGTCAACCTTTTGTTTTTTCGACTTCTCCAGAACCAATGAAACTAGAGAGCTGAAACTCCTTGGCTGAAGAGGATTCTAAATTGTAGATTTGGTGACCCTGGGGCCCAAAATAAAGGCCTCACAGGCCATGACCTAAAAACCTATTTTCATCTTTCTTCTCCAGAACGAAAAGACCTAGAAGGCTGTAATATTGTGTTCAGATTCTTTAGCCAATTGGGATTCTTAATTGTAGTTTTGGTGACCCTTGGGCCCAAAACAAAGGCCTCACAGGCCATGACATAAAAACCTATTTTCATCTTCTTCTCCAGAACAAAAAGACCTAGAGGGCTTATATATTTTGTGCAGAGTCTTTAGCCAATGGTGATTCCAAATTGTAGATTTGGTGACCCTGTGGCCCCAAATTCTACATCCAACAATACAATTTGTGTTGAGCTACAGAGCCCATGACTCTATTTTTTTCTTTTTCTGTTTAATACTTGAAAAGTAGTTAATAATTTAATGAAATCAATGTTAAAGTATTCTAAATTTATCTAGTCATTTTTTTTTTGTCTGCAGGGGGCCATTACCAACATCTTGGAAGAGAATGTTGTTCAGCCATTGCTTGTGTCGACCAGTGCTATCACCTTGGCTGCTGAGACGGTCAGGAGTATACTCAAGATAGATGATATTGTAAGTAGTTTGTCTATCTTCAGAACTGCCTACTAAGTCTGAGTGATAATGTCTGAATAAAATAGAAATATTGTAGTCAGTATCCACAAATGTGCTGCATGCAAAGTGTTATTTCCCCTATACAATACCCTCATGACCAAGCTGAATAATTAAAAATATTATACACTCACTGGCTTATAAAATTATTTGAACTATAAAAATTAAAAAACTTCTTTCTTTACAGGTGAACTGTTTGAAGTGAGGAACCAAGTGTATCATCTTGATCATCTAATAGTGCTTCTAATCCTTTATCATATCACCAAGCTTCTGTGCGTTCAGCATCCTTGGACAGTGCTCCAAATGGACAAACTGGTCTTATAAAAAGCCAATCGGCTGGCCAATCATGCGATGAACAATTCTGCTCTGCATACAGAACAGGGTGAAATGAATTAATTTAATGTGATATTCTGTCAATCTATTTGTACTTTATGCTGTGAACACGCTGAATTAAACATGATTTCAGTATCTATTGTGACTCCTTACTTTATTTGAAATATTGGTCTGTCGTTAGACTCCTGTGAATTTGTATTTATTTTTTTCCTCGGTCATTCTGCTACATCGAGTACAAAACAATTGAATATTAACTACCCTTTATGATAACTAACGTGCCTTGGTGAACATTTCTCTCTATTGTTGAAAACTTTGGATATAACATTTAAGTAATTATATTCCTGACATTCAGGATGTATAGCCTTCCATGTGTACATCCATGATGTATACCCAGTAAGAGTTAATCCTGTTGTCATTGACTGTCTGGGGTTACTTTAAAATTATGAGAAGAGCTTAGTATTAATGCATCAGTCCTAGTTGAAAATTGTTATTCATTGACCACATAAATTTCCAATTAATTAATGTTATATGAAGGTGGTCAAACTACATGCAGGAAGTGGGCTACCCTCAGTTTTGTTTTGAGAGTTGTTCTGCATCAACCTTATACATTAAAGGCACACAATCTCACAATTGATAAGGGTATGGAATGGCAATTTTGAATTGTTTATGATCCTAGGAAATTTAAATTAACCACCATCATCTTCATGATAAGTGCCCACTACCCTAACAAGACCCGATACCATTGCATCTTCAAGCATGTAGAGCTTGCCTTTCCAACCTGTACATCATATACCACAGGCATGTTTGTGCTACCTCTAAAGCCAATCTTATAACAAGGACATGTGGTAGATAAAGCAATGACAAAAAGGTTATACCCCTTCTTCCCATGTTCTAATTTGACAGTTCTCTTACCAAGCGGCGGAGAATCCGGATTGGTTGCATTTTGGATAATCATTTATGTGAACGTAAGAAATTCCCGTAAATTAACTTTTTATTACAGAGAATCCTGTTACATAACAGGACTGCTTGTCCAGGGAAGCAGGAGTCTTATTTAAAGGGGCAGAAGCACGTTTTTTCGCTCAAATAAGTTGATGAAATATATTTGAAAAATAATTTCACCAATAGTAAAACATCTTTCTCTCTTCGGAAAATAAAGTTTAAAATGAGTGTACATGTTTTGGTCAAGCCATGGGAATCGTTTTTGTAATACAAAATAATAAATTGTGTTCACAATAAAATGGCCGCCATGCAATTTTTGCTTTATATACAACATAGTTTTTACCACTACAGATAATTGGTTTGTGTAATAAGATGTTTTACCCTCTAAAGTTAATTTAAATGACATAAACTATCATTATAAATGGTAAATTTGAAAAAATAAATTTTGCAAAAAAACGTGCTACTGCCCCTTTAAAAAAAGAAAAAAGAAATAAATGAAATAGTTTCTGTGATTTACACAAAACAATGCACATCCGTTCACTCACACATTCACCCATCATATAGACATGAGATTATTGTTTATTTGTCTAACCATAGACAGAGATTATAAAATATAGCCATGGTGAGACTCATGGGTGTAATGAAGCAATAAAAGTAATACAATTCTACGAAAGAAGATTATGCTACTGGAGTCGAATAAAGACTGGTAGAAAAGCCAGTGTGAATAAAATTTATTATGTTCACATCTATCAGTAAAAAATTGCTTTTCTATGTTGTATCTATTTTGTAGAAAATGCTTGAGGGATAGTTTCACCTTTAAGTTTGCATTTATGAATAAAGAAACTTAGAAAGAATTAGAACTAGGTCAAAGACTATCAGTTACATTTTCTTTAATACCAAGTAAAATGAGATCGGGCAGAAAAGCAAATAATGGTAATAAAATTTTTAATAGTATTCAAAATAAGAAACTAAGTATAATGTTCTCAGGGTTCGCTAGTTCCAGCAATCGGTGACACCGTTGTAAAAGTGACATTAGCCAATGACACGTCAAAATGCTAAAATAAACGTAAGATAAGTTTTATCATTTACAGTGTTTTCCTCGAAATAAGCATTTTGATTTTGTGAAAACAATTTATCATAAACTTGCTGATAAAGACCAAATCAGAGACAAATACCCAAAAAACCCAGTTTATTTGTATAATTTACATCAGACATTCGAAGGACATTCAAATTGGCAAGACCCGAGTCATATGCTAAGATCTTTGAAGTCACTTGGTCGACATAGCCGCTGAAAGACGAGTTTTCATTGGTTATGAAACAGGGATACAGTATGAGGTTACCTTTTTCCCTGCTAGGGAATTTTGCTGGAGCTGTGAAATCCAGCCCTATTGAAACATGTTAGGATCGGAAATCTGAAGGGACTAACCTCTGTGGGAAGAGAATGGTCTGAAAGGTGAATTGAGGACTTTTGGAATGTGTCCATTGGTTATGTATAATTCCCATAGAAAATTTCAAGATATTCAACCCGAGTGAAATTACCCTCATGAACATGGTCAATTCTCTGATATCATATAACAAAAAAAGAGTTAGGGGTTCAACCTGATACCACAATTTAGGCCTGAAGAATTTAAACCAAGGCTGTGTCTTGCTGGACTCCTGGAAATAATACCTCGCTATCTCTACACGCATTTGGTCTTTGAAACAGTTGCTGTCCAGCATGTTTAAAGTTAACCCAATGAGAACATGTTTGACAGTCGACTTAACATCCTCAGTTATTTCCAGGTGCTACTTTCACAAAACATCATTACTAATTACTCGGAGTCCCATTCTTTAAAATTTCACCAGGGTTACCCTACTTCTAGTCACCTACGATCACCTTATAGCCTGTCAGAATGGCAATCTTATATAAATAGTACTTGTTCAGGGTTTCAACCGCGTTACTACACAATGCCCAAGCTTTTTATGTACCATGAACATGAGGACGATTGTTATCTACGAAAGCAACCTTCATTTGCCTATTGGTTCCAAACTGTTTAGTGATGAAGGCTGTTGCAACTAATCAATTCATCTCCATCATTCTTAAAACAGCTAAGCGAAATAAAGATAAGTTAGGTGGTTGGTCTCGATGAACTGATGTGTTGTGTCTAAAGCGGCCATAAAATAACGAATTTGTACAATCAAATACCACATTTTGTCGGAAACTATATTCAAGAAAACACATGGATAACAGACTAATGAAACCAATTTAGTCGCAATGTGGAACTCTTCGACACAGATTCTCGTGTCGTTAAAAATATTGATGACCAAAAAAAATCAACACCATACGCATGTTTTCCATCGAATATGGAAGTCATGAAGCGATTCTCTAGCCTTTATGCTATACATGCCAATAACATAAAGGTATTGGTTCTTGGAAATGTGAAATAACATACTACTGATACCTTTGACAAATAATATATCGATTAATATTTATTTTTGACTGAAACTTTAATACATAGGATGTTGTTTTGAACCAATTTCATGATAATTAGAAATAGGAGGAGTTAAGATGAACAAACAAACCTAATAAACTAAGTAAGAAGGGAGCAAGCTGTGCATTCATTGGAATGCGGCACAACAACATTTACGATTATTCAAACACAGAGAGATTCTGTTGGACTTCGTCTCTCATCAAAATATATTTCCATCAATTTATTTCAAACTGTCTGTAATCAAAGCTTTTGAAATAATGGTATTTTCATCATGGACGTTTTCATGAAGTCATAATTTACGATTGAAGTGTCGCGTTATTTTATGTTACTGTAAATGCTATTAACTCTCAATCATAAATAACAGAAAAACTTCATATGAAAAAGGCGTTCTAACATCGTAGTAAGTTGAATGAGAGCTGTTTATGATTTGGCTCCATATATCGTTTACAAGTGATGCAGATATCCAAGGCAATACTCATAACGAAAGGAAAACGGCATTTCCTAACACTGATACATGTATATAGCTGACATTTCGACTATCAAAATATTTATCTAGAGTTTTTGAATTCTTCATAGATATTTTTTGTTTACGGCTGTTGACATAGAATTTCAACCAAAACAAACCACCCAACTCGACAAGCTACTTTTATGAGAGCTTCAAATTAATAAAGCAAAGAAATGTACACGTTCCCAATGTGGAGAATGATGCCTATATATCACCGACCACGGCTAAAACAGGATTATCTACATTGTAGGGAAGATTAACCCTCACACTTCTCTGACATTATTGAGAAGACAGCTGACAAAGTTATCACCAATCAATGTTATAATGTATATGACACAAACGAGATCGGTGCTTTAAGAGCCTGTATTATTTATGAATTAATATTAGTATATTAATTGTTGAACTTGAATAATATGATAAATAAACTAATTAATACGTTTCCCAATAATGCCAGTGATCTATTTTGGGACAAGATTAAAGTTATGTACCAAGGTCAGATGACAGTCGCTACCAATCTATAGCATCCCGCGACCTATCCTGCAGTTGTTTAAATAACTATATAACATAATAACATTCGGTAAAACATATCTTACTGGTTTGAATATAACCAATATCTTCCGTGATGTCAATGAACAGAAACGACTTTTATTTCCTGTTTTAGTTTTAAGTATCCCCTCACACTAAATTAAAGGATTCATACTAGAAAATATATGTCTGTAACTGTCGAAACGTTGACGTTTGTGCAATAATGCTTGGTTCACGTATGTCTTGCTTCATCTAACAGGTCTTTTCAAATAATAGATGGGTTTAATTATTGCATTATTATTTTGATATGGTCCAATGAGAATTATTCTAATTAACAAACATGAACCAAAACAAACCGACCCCTAGATCATAGAATACGGGCAAGGATAAATAATCGTTACATCATTGGATACTGCTTTAGTTTTGGTTGTATGAATAGAGAGGTTTTGACACAATATTAAAGATGACAATTTCTGTGTTTTTCAGTGCCCTTTATAACATAAACAAAGATATACTTGAAATGTCAAGGAAGCCAGAGTAATTGCAAGCATGTCTTACACACTTAATATTTACGATGACAAGAAAGAAAACAGAAGACGTTGTTTCAATGTAAATGTGTAATTTATGAAGAAGTTTGATAGTAATTGACGTACAAAAGCAAGATGTACAAGAAGTACTTAAAGTTGGTGATTTGTTGAAGCCAGTTGAACCAGGAATTTCTAAATAGAATCTAATTAGACGTCTATACTACATGGAAATGAGCCATGGAGAGCCACGAACTCTAGGATTGTCAAACCAAGAACGGCGTTACCCCTTTACTTAGACAAAGAGACAAAAACCATGTTCCCAATGGACCCCAGCTGAGTTCCCCGATCCAACCGAATGTCGAGAAGATCTTACACCAAGTAGACTCATCATGGCACAAGTTCAACACTTCAGACACAAACGAGCATTCCTTGAAGACAAACTTCAGAACGTTTCTGCTCAACGAGACTCCCAACTTCCGGAATGCAAGGCATAACCCTTGCCAGTCTCCATTACTGGCTGATTTAGGCCTTGCAGTTTTTCCTCTGGGCCAACTATGCATTTCAGGAGCAGCACAACAAGCCGAGGAAAATACTGCAAGGCTTAAATCAGCCAGAAATGAAGACTGGCAAGAGTTATGCCTTGCGTTTGGAAGTTGCGAGACTCCACACTACAGCTCCACCAGAGGTCCAGGTGTTGCGAGACTCCACACTCCAGCTCCACCAGATGTCCAGGTGTTGCGAGACTCCACACTCCAGCTCCACCAGAGGTCCAGGTGTTTCGAGACTCCACACTCCAGCTCCACCAGAGGTCCAGGTGTTGTGAGACTCCACACTCCAGCTCCACCAGGGGTCCAGGTGTTGCGAGACTCCACACTCCAGCTCCACCACAGGTCCAGATGTTGCGAGACTCCACACTCCAGCTCCACCAGGGGTCCAGGTGTTGCGAGACTCCACACTCCAGCTCCACCAGAAGTCCAGATGTTGCGAGACTCCACACTCCAGCTCCACCAGAGGTCCAGGTGTTGCGAGACTCCACACTCCAGCTCGACCAGAGGTCCAGATGTTGCGAGACTCCACACTCCAGCTCCACCAGAGGTCCAGGTGTTTCGAGACTCCACACTCCAGCTCCACCAGAGGTCCAGGTGTTGCGAGACTTCACACTCCAGCTCCACCAGAGGTCCAGATGTTGCGAGACTCCACCCTCCAGCTCCACCAGAGGTCCAGATGTTGCGAGACTCCACACTCCAGCTCCACCAGAGGTCCAGGTGTTGCGAGACTCAACACTCCAGCTCCACCAGAGGTCCAGATGTTGCGAGACTCCACACTCCAGCTCCACCAGAGGTCCAGGTGTTGCGAGACTCCACACTCAAGCTCCACCAGATGTCCAGGTGTTGCGAGACTCCACATTCCAGCTCCACCAGAGGTCCAGGTGTTGCGAGACTCCACACTCCAGCTCCACCAGAGGTCCAGGTTTTGCGAGACTCCACACTCCAGCTCCACCAGAGGTCCAGATGTTGCGAGACTCCACACTCCAGCTCCACCAGAGGTCCAGGTGTTGCGAGACTCCACACTCCAGCTCCACCAGAGGTCCAGGTGTTTCGAGACTCCACACTCCAGCTCCACCAGAGGTCCAGGTGTTGCGAGACTTCACACTCCAGCTCCACCAGAGGTCCAGATGTTGCGAGACTCCACACTCCAGCTCCACCAGAGGTCCAGATGTTGCGAGACTCCACACTCCAGCTCCACCAGAGGTCCAGGTGTTTCGAGACTCCACGCTCCAGCTCCACCAGAGGTCCAGGTGTTGCGAGACTTCACACTCCAGCTCCACCAGAGGTCCAGATGTTGCGAGACTCCACACTCCAGCTCCACCAGAGGTCCAGATGTTGCGAGACTCCACACTCCAGCTCCACCAGAGGTCCAGGTGTTGCGAGACTCCACACTCCAGCTCCACCAGAGGTCCAGATGTTGCGAGACTCCACACTCCAGCTCCACCAGAGGTCCAGGTGTTGCGAGACTCCACACTCCAGCTCCACCAGAGGTCCAGGTGTTGCGAGACTCCACACTCCAGCTCCACCAGAGGTCCAGGTGTTGCGAGACTTCACACTCCAGCTCCACCAGAGGTCCAGGTGTTTCGAGACTCCACACTCCAGCTCCACCAGAGGTCCAGGTGTTGCGAGACTTCACACTCCAGCTCCACCAGAGGTCCAGGTGTTGCGAGACTCCACACTCCAGCTCCACCAGAGGTCCAGATGTTGCGAGACTCCACACTCCAGCTCCACCAGAGGTCCAGGTGTTTCGAGACTCCACACTCCAGCTCCACCAGAGGTCCAGGTGTTGCGAGACTTCACACTCCAGCTCCACCAGGGGTCCAGGTGTTGCGAGACTCCACACTCCAGCTCCATCAGAATTCCAGATGTTGCGAGACTCCACGCTCCAGCTCCACCAGAGGTCCAGTGTTGCGAGACTCCACACTCCAGCTCCACCAGAGGTCCAGATGTTGCGAGACTCCACACTCCAGCTCCACCAGAGGTCCAGATGTTGCGAGACTCCACACTCCAGCTCCACCAGAGGTCCAGATGTTGCGAGACTCCACACTCCAGCTCCACCAGAGGTCCAGATGTTGCGAGACTTCACACTCCAGCTCCACCAGAGGTCCAGATGTTGCGAGACTCCACACTCCAGCTCCACCAGAGGTCCAGATGTTGCGAGACTCCACACTCCACACTCCAGCTCCACCAGAGGTCCAGGTGTTTCGAGACTCCACACTCCAGCTCCACCAGAGGTCCAGATGTTGCGAGACTTCACACTCCAGCTCCACCAGAGGTCCAGATGTTGCGAGACTCCACACTCCAGCTCCACCAGAGGTCCAGATGTTGCGAGACTCCACACTCCAGCTCCACCAGAGGTCCAGATGTTGCGAGACTCCACACTCCAGCTCCACCAGAGGTCCAGATGTTGCGAGACTCCACACTCCAGCTCCACCAGAGGTCCAGATGTTGCGAGACTCCACACTCCAGCTCCACCAGAGGTCCAGATGTTGCGAGACTCCACACTCCAGCTCCACCAGAGGTCCAGATGTTGCGAGACTCCACACTCCAGCTCCACCAGAGGTCCAGATGTTGCGAGACTCCACGCTCCAGCTCCACCAGAGGTCCAGATGTTACGAGACTCCACACTCCAGCTCCACCAGAGGTCCAGATGTTGCGAGACTCCACACTCCAGCTCCACCAGAGGTCCAGATGTTGCGAGACTCCACGCTCCAGCTCCACCAGAGGTCCAGATGTTGCGAGACTCCATACTCCAGCTCCACCAGAGGTCCAGATGTTGCGAGACTCCACACTCCAGCTCCACCAGGGGTCCAGGTGTTGCGAGACTCCACACTCCAGCTCGACCAGAGGTCCAGGTGTTGCGAGACTTCACACTCCAGCTCCACCAGAGGTCCAGGTGTAGCGAGACTCCACACTCCAGCTCCACCAGAGGTCCAGACGCTCCATGACTTCCAGCAATCACATTTACTTCCTTGAGAACTAGAGGCGTTGGTCTTAATTATACATAATTTAGTTTTTACAAGAAATGGTGATTGTAGAAGACTACAAAACGGGTCACGTGAGTTTAGCTAAGTTGGTCTTCAATCAGCTTGAATTGTCAGCCCAAAACATGGCAATCTCCTGCATAAAATTCGAGGAAACTAACTCTAGCGAAATACAATTAAAAGTTTTTAGTTTATTTATTTATTTCTAAACTGACATTCATAACATTGCGATGGTTTATCAGAAGCTATGTTAATTTGTTGGTTCAATTCTTTCAAGCTTAATACCTGCCAAATGCATTTGATTGAAATAATTTTGTTTGGATATTATCTTCCATACGCATCGGGCGAGATATGCATTTACAAGAAATTCACATTCAAGTAAATGCATATCTCGCCCGATGGGTGCGAAAGATGAGATGTTATCGGTAAATGAAGAATTAAAATTCGTTTTATTGCGCAATGATCTAATTCAATCAAACATTAAGCTCATTGTTGATGTCGTTGAAAAAATGATTTAACCTTGTTTCAGATATTACGACTCTTTGGACTTAAAAGTCCTGATATCGATAATTAACAGGACACTTTTGTGAATGGTTGCCATGGATAACGAGGTCTAAGTGGAAAGTAAACGCTTGAAAAGGACTGTCTGTGTGCATGCATCCCCTCATTACTGAGTGTCATCAAATTGGCAGACATTGAGTGAAAAGGTTCATGGTATGGCGTGTTGATCTTGAAACTGTAGAGCAAATGTCGCCCAAATCGATTAATGTCTAGAAAATGCCGCCATATAGGTTGTCACACAATTTGAAGGCATTTGGTAAAGCGTTTTATACAAGATGTGTTTTTAGCATGGTCCGTCCTGCGTCGGGCTTCGTCCGTAAATTTTTACATTCTCCTCCTTCAACCCCAAAACTGACATTTTGTGGAGAGGTACCTCGCACCAGCCGGCACCGGAATCAACGTTTGTGAATTTCGCCCTGGGCCCCTGACCCCCCTCCTCGACATATGGGCTTGGCAAACATTTTACCTGAACGACAATAAACCTTAAATTACCAGAATGGTGTCTTTGTTACATAGAGACCAAAGTTTGTTCATTTGGTCTTGACCCCTCCTCAAAAATGTCATGACAGGAATCATTATAACGACTTCTGTGAAACCAATTGACATAGGAAGATAAAAGATTTCAGAATATCTTTGTTATATGGTGACTTAATTTGTGCAGTTTAAAGTTGTGCAACCTTTTTATGACTAACTTATCTCCCTTTGATGCAATGGTCACTTTCAAACGAGCATGTCTATAGAACATGTTTGTAGAACAATACATATGGAATTAGAGTCGTTTTATTTACTTCGCTGTATATTAAATTCAGGTGCAGAGTTTGGGGATGTGCATTCGGGGAAGTGGCGTAGCTGAGAAGGGGGGGGGGGGGGGGGGGGGGGGTGGCATTAGACTGACTGGGGTCTAGCTAATTGAGTAACGGCCAAGTCCAGTAAGTTCCATCTAATGAGAAGCTGAATATTGGATACAACTGCCCTTCTGGCGTTTGGAAGAGGGCGGACGGTACAGTGGTGAGGAAGTGTGGAGTTGGGGAGGGGATATATTTACATGTATATATGCTTTTATGAGATACGGCCTTAGCTATTTTTATCAATAACATTTAGGCATTTTGACAAAAGAATTTGTCCTATGTATTTCTTGAGAAAATCTGTTTTATTGATCTTTAACCTTACATAATAAATAATGCAAACTTGATGAGCTATACAGTCACCGTTTCTTCTCAAAGAGGTTACTCCCTTCAGATTTTCTTTCATGACCCCTGTTTCATAATGATGATATTTCACTATTCTCGCTTAATCTCCTGGCGGTGAAAATTTACAACACAGGTGACGTCATTATTTACGCATGTCGAATCAAGCAACTACGACCAAATTCTGTTTTATTTGCGCATCGCACAGATGAAGCAACTCTTGTTATTTCGACAGTAACGGAATGTTCAGTTTTTAAAAAGTTGTAACAAATGAGAGGTTTTGAGTTAATTGTTCCATGAAACCGATGCTGAATATGAAAACGTCATCTCTTCATAACTCTTTTTGGACTCTGTAGGAACACACAGAGGTCTTCTGAGCAAAGTGTCCTTCTCGGAACATACATCTTTAAAAGGTCTTGGATGTAGGTTGGTGCTGTGCCATTCATGCATTGGTACGCAGAGTACAATGTTTTGTATGTCATCCTTGACAGGAGGTCAGTATAGGTCTTGCAGCACTTGATATATATGGCCATCTTTTGGAGAACGTGCCACAATCCTTGCAGCAGTATTTTGTTTACACTCCAGTTTTCGTGCTCCGGTGACTATACTACACTGCAATGGTCTACTTGAAATCACCAGACAGTACCAGTTTGATTGCAGGTTCCTTCGTCACAAAACTTTCTAATGTTGCTAACGTTATATGGATGATACTCGGTCCACGTGTTTCTTTAACGAGAGTTCCTGGTTAGGGAACGCTAAAATCACTGAGCATGATCTCAATTGCATCTTTTATCTTTTAAGAGTGGTGTTGAAGTAGGTGATATACCATCTACAAGTACAGCTGGAATCTTATACACAGGTATGACTGGAACCACGTGCAGTATCAGAGATGCCCATTCTGGACATTCTGAGTCTGTGCAGTAATCTGTCATATATTCAGAAGTTTCAGAAATATGGAGGATAAACTATGTGAGGATGTGTCATGGCAAGACAGGTTCCAAAGTCAAATACTGTAAGTCAAATACTGTAAGTCAAATACTGTAAGTCAAGTGTTGTAAGAGCTAACATACTTGTCCATTCACTCCGAAATTTCAGCATCGGCAATACTTATTTCTATTCAAAGCATATGTAAAGTTTCAATGAGGAGTTGATTTCATAAGAATGAACCAGTGTAGCTTCTTTACACAAGATGGATTGTATTCTTGTGAAGACATTTTTGTTGAAAGAGGCTAGAAGGTAGTTTTAAAAAACATTAAGTTACAGAGTCAGTACTTGGGGTGCCGCCCTTGTAAGATATGCTCAGATTAAGAAAAACAAACTCCATTCGGTTTCTTTGGTAGGAGTTAGAAACTGTGGACAGGTACCGCTCCCTGACACAAACTGACCACTCCATACAAACTGTGGTCAGGTATCGCTCCCTGACACAAACTGACCACTCCATACATACCCCCTTTAGAAGCAGCTGTCAAAATCATCCCCATTACCATAAACTGTAAAACCTATCCAAGACGGTTGTCAACCTAGCTCAAATACAAGACCCTGGTGACAGGTCAGAACTTTGAGTCGAACGATCTAATTTGAAGACTTCATCAACCTTGTCAAGACCAACCTGAGCAATACCATCATCTTCAAGATCCTCAAGAGGACCAAGCTGGCTAAAGTTGAAGTGACAGCATAAGAGCTTTCATAAGAACAAAGAAATTGGTGACCCAATGCTTTATATACAAAAGTTCATTCATTGACAATATCCATTTGCCTGTGCAGTTATGAAAGTTGATGACAAAATGGCAGTAAAAATCCAAGAGGATAAAGGTGAAAAGTAAATCATTCATCATGCATCTATCACCATGATCCAACCATTACCAGCCATCGCCCCAGATCGAAAGTGCCTATGTTTCAACGTTGTCTACACAAGCTACAGCCATCTGCACATATCTAGACATATCCATTTAAAACAAGACCATCCATCTAAGAAATACATTCAATATGGCTATATTGTTGATAGAATGTTACCATCCAACCTCCGTCAAAACGAAGAACGAAAACCCCATTCCAGAGCCATCTGCTGTTTGAATGACCATCTCCTAACCACCTCGTCCGCTATAACGGACTACTGGAAACATGTCTCTGTGAATCAATCTCTTCATTGTTTACCGAGTATGACGTCCAACGAACAATGTTTCTCCTATTTAAATCTAAAGTTGCAGCCGAAGCTTTCAGGTACAAAGGCAACCTTAAAAAATGTGTCACAAAAATGTGTTGCCTTTTTAAAGTTATTCTCATTATTGATTTGGAGCGCCTACTTTCCAGCGTATCTGCTTGCCCAACGACACTATTACAGTCCGTTGTTTAGTATACATGTATCTCTGAAAAGGTGCGTCTTCAGAAGTTTTCTGAAAGTTTGAAGGCTTCACTTTTCAGAGCTGACACTTTGTTTTAGTGTCCAGTACAGTCAGTAAGTTATTTTCTGCTGATCTTAGTTGTAGACTCGGCTGGTAAAAGTCTGATATATTGTGGTGCATTGGGATGGTTCAGATTTATGGAGGTTAAGGAACCGTTAAGATCAGGATTTAAAACCAGGTTTTGCAACACCGCTCATTTTTAGCTCAGCATGGCTGAAAGGCCAGCTGGGCTTATTGCAGAACATGGCGTCCGGCTTCCGTCCATCCATTCGTCTGTAAACCTTTCGCTTTTTCGACTTCTTCTCCACCACCAATGACTCTAGAGAGCTGAATGTGCATACTCCTTGGGGAATGGGGATTCTAAATTGTAGATTTGGTGACCTTATAAGTTATAACCCTAAATAGGGTCACAGGGGTCATGAACTTAAAAACCTAATTTCATCTTCTACTCCAGTGCCAAAAGGCCTAGAGGGCTAAAATGATGTGTGCAGACTCCTTGGCCAATGGGGATTCTAAATTATAGATTTGGTGACCTTATAACCCCAAAAAGAGTCACAGGGTCATGACCTTAACAACCCATTTTCATCTTCTTCTTCAGTACTAATGACTCCGGAGAGCTGAAATGTTGTCCTCAGACTCCTTTGCCAATGGGGATTCTAAATTGCTGTTTTTGCGAGCCCGTGATCCCAAACAGGGTTACAGGGTGTCACAATCTAAAAAGCACTATTTTCATCTTTTTCTCAAGTCCTTCAAGTTTATTATACCTGTGATAATTTCTCCCGGAAATTTACATTTTGAAATTTATTTAGTGTTTTGTTTAAAGCCTGAAGAACTACAGAGCCAATGGCTCTGTTTTAATATGTTTTTGTTACTATGTATGCAGCAGTGTTTTTGACGTTTTGAAGAAGGTTGTGTTGGTCCGGTGAAGCATTGTAGTAGTCCAGTCTTGACAAGACTTACCTGTGTATAAGCAGGTTGGTTGTGTCGACAAGAATCCACGGATCTTTTCTATGTTTCTGATATGGATATTTGCAGTTGTTGCTACTCGGGGGCTTGCGCCTCATTGTGACAGTTCAAGGTTGTGGACACAGTTCGAGGGCAAGACAGTTTAACTTCCTGTAGTTATTGGTGATTATAGGGCTATGAGGAGTTGTACCGATATATATTCTTGTTTGTTTTTATCATTTATAAGAAAGTTTCTTGACATCCATTGGTGTATATCCTTCAAGAAATGATCAAAGTTTTCGAGTCCAGTGCCAATATTGGCTGACTTAACACTGATATAAATCTGATTATCGCTAGCATTCCATGGACGTCCAGTCCATGTTGACGGATTAGGTTGCCCAGAGGAATAATGTAGAGAGAGGGGAGAAGACAGGACCCAAGACTGAGCTCTGGGGTACTGCACAAGGCATTTAATGACAGTCTGAGTACACACAGAATAAAAGGTTATTAAAGAGGTTGGCAAAAGGCAAACATCCTATAAGAAGATGAGGTAATTAATTGAGCTATGTTCCCTGTACCAGGTTTTGTTATGTTTAAAAGTCACAAAACGGTTTTCAGCCCCTGTGACCTCAGTTAAGGTTGGTGACAAACAAATCTAGTTTCATCCCCATGACTTTTAGACCCTGTATGCATCAAATCCGTTTACTAGAGCTTTTGGGTCCGGAAAAGGAGTTGAAAATGGGTTAAGGGTGTGGTGCCTTTTAGGAGTCAACGGGTCATCAAAACCACTATTTTTAATCCCCATTGGCCAAGTAGCCTGTTTGCAAAATTTCGACTTTCTAGGTCATCGAGCTTTTGTGAAACACCAAACTAAGGTCACCAAATTTGTTTCTTCCTTGGTCAAGGAGGCTTTACGAATTATTTCATCATTACAGGATTTGTTAACAATAACAAGTCATGTGATAGAAATGTAATAGTCGGTCATATCAATTTTCAATGCCAGGTGTTGATAACTTTCTTCGGCTGTTCGATTTTGAGAAGAAAATTAAAGATATTTTAGGGAATAATCCCTCTGTAGTCGATGAGTCTTAGTTCTTGAGATGAATTATTTTAGGAGTTAAGGTTTGTAAACTATGACCGATTTCACGGCACTGATAGCAGTTGTTTAACCAGTTAGTAAGCTCAAAGATCAGCTCAAGTAAGGGTGGATATTTTTTCAGTTCTGTAAGATGGTACAAGAAGCATGAAATGGAGCTTGCTTAAACGTGAAACAAAATCGTTTATTTATCTTTTACTGGCTTATGTATAAAGAACATTATTTTGAAGTGCTAGAATGTGTGTTGGACTGTACTATAAATGATCTTTTTGAAGATCTGAAAGTCATTTTATCAAATGTGTCATGTTTAAGCTGCAAAAAGAAGTATAAACGTTGAAGGTAGAGTTCATTTAGCATGTTGCAATATCATTGGCACTAATTAAAATGGTTTCTAGAGAAATATCTCATTGTCAGAGGATCGTGCAATATATTGTGATACGCATTGCAATACATTGCATAACATGATTATATTTGGAATAATACTACCTTCAATAGTACAAATTCTTGTACTTTTATCTTTTTTTCACTAAAGTAAGTTTCTGCAGATATTGTTGATTTGCTTTCTAGTGTCGGATATCTTGTTTATTCCTAGATTAATGTAGCTGCTGTCTTCATTGACTTCCTGAGCACCAACAGACCAGCTTCCAGCGTTCATATAGCTTCACGGTCTTGTTGAATATGACAAGAGTACTTTTCCATGGGTAATGTTTAACCCCAAGATGAAACCGAGGGAGGTTCATGTCGTGCGGCAGTCCGTCAATCCAAAATAGGGTAACTGTGTTCTGAAATCAATTCTTCCCATAGCTGTTTTATCAAACTTTCTGAAACTTACATATACTTTGGATATATATCAGTAAACAGTGTAACACCTATGATATTTCCGGACGAAACGGATGACTGTTTTCATGAGTTATGGCCCTTGACATAGAGGAATTGATTTTCTTATTTTAGACTTATGGTTAAACTTACACCTAGCTTGGCTTTAACTTCAATGATATGTCTTTGAAACTCTGTCCGTGCTTCCCTTAAATACTTAAACATAAAAGACATTGAAATAAAGTCATATTCTTTTACCTTCAAACCTTGACATTGATGAAAGAATGCTCAGGTAGCCTTGATATATAAGACACCTTTTCATTGCACTGTCCATCGGTGAATCGTATGTAGATAGGGTTCCTTAGTGCCAAGCTTTAATGATTCATAGAATAACCCGGACTGTCAGGATCAGTCGAAGGCTATCTCTCTACATCAAGAAAGCAAGCAAACATATTACTTTTCTCTTCTTCACACCCGGGCAAGAACTATAGAGGCATCATGCATCTGGAGCTCAATAGAAATCACAACAAGAACCAAAATAAGAATCTTTAACTCAAAGGTGAAGTCAGTGCTCCTCTACGGCTCTGAAACATGGAGGACAACAGTAACATCTTCCAGAAAAAAATACAGTTCTTCATAAACAAATGCCTTAAACAAATCCTCCGCATATTGTGGCCAAATACCATCAGCAACATCAGGCTTTGGAAAATCATGAGGCGAGAACCCATAGAACTGGAAATCAAGCGCAACACAATCAACACAACATCAACAGACAGGCCGTAACCTGTAACCCACGGGAAAGGAAAAGAGGAAGACCACGTAACACCTGGCGCAGGGATGTTGAAACCGAGATATGACAACAAGGTTATAAATAATAATAATAATAATAGTGCATATTTATAAAGCGCACATATCCACGCTCGAAAGCATGCTCATGGCAACAACTGACAAAAGTAGCACAAGAAAGTGGTGATGGTTTGTCCCTGGCCCATGTTCCGCAGGGAATAGGCTACAGAGCCTTTAGTCAAGTATAAGTCAAGTCTTCATTCCCGGGGGCTTTTCCGCGTTTGAGAGTTGCCATTTCCCTTGAAATTTCTCTTTATATGTGATATACTTTAAATATGCGTTGATGTACCTTTGTCTGTACTTGTAGACTTTACTTGACCAATGCATGTCTGTGCCAAATGCATTATTAGAGAGTGGAGGACCTCATCGTAGAGCTGCGTCATATGCATTCTGAAATTTCTGTCCATCACCAAAGTCTTATTCTGAAATTGTTCTATAACCATGATTTTTTTCTTGAAGTAACTATCTATCGGAATGAAGCGTTGTCAATTTCTGCAGCAAATTCGTTTCCCTAACATGCATTCCTGTGAAGCTCCTCAATTCAATATGCTGTGAACCACGATGAATCCATATGAATCCATGATGACATGCTTGAGACATTAGGGAAGAACTCTCCTTCATATGCCACTGTCAAGACTGGTTAGTTGAATTCAACAGACAGGGACAACATTGAAGATAAACGTACACATCCTAGTCGTCCAAACAATAAAGTATAAGGATATGATAACGAATGACTGGCGAATCACCGCTGTTGCATGCAGTTGTGATTTGCCAGGAATGGTTTATTTACTTATCACTGAAACTCAGAAAACAAGTGTGTCTTCAACTTCAACCAAACGCAAGGCATAACTCTTGCCAGTTTGCATTACTGGCTGAATTAACCCTTGCGGTATTTCCCTGGCTTTGTTGTGTCAAGATAGTGAATCGCTGCACCAGAAATGCATAGCGGGACAGGATTTCTAAACACAGATTTCTTAAGGAAATACTGCAAGGCCTAAATCAGCCAGTAATGGAGACTGGCAAGAGTTATGCCTTGCATTGGGAAGTTGGTGTGTCTCCGCTCGATGGGTTGCACGGCATTGACGTTTGATCCAAAGCGGACAACATACACCATGTATTTTTCTGCGATTCGTCTGATCTAATTTCCTTCCATCTGTTACCAACTCTGAAAAAGATTTCTTTCCCGAAAGAATTTCGATAATCACGATGATGTCTTTGCTGCTGTAAAGTGTTCGAAGACAGAATTTTCTATAGAACTGCACCGATGGCAAAAGTGCATAACATTGTAAATGATGGTTATCTTGATGAATGAATGAACTTGAGATGAGTTCTTGTTATTGTTCTGTATGACGTTTAATACTTATCAATCACGTACAATCTGGCTTCCCTTTGCATCCCTGAAGTCAGCACTACCGAAGTCTCAGACTACAACTAGACTTACTTACTACTACTCAGTAACTCTGTAATACAACAAATGTATGCACTATATCTGTATCATGGGCATGTGGCCCCTTTACGAAATAACCGCATACCATGCAACTACAGTCCGTGTCAGCTTAGTCAACCAGAGGTATCTTCAACATTGTAAGAAAGTTAACTGTTAAGTAAACAAATATTGTCTTTCATTACCCGACATGGTCACAGAATATCAGTTCACTCTCGTTTCTTGTCACAAGATGGCGGGCAAACGTAAAGCTATCACTTTTGATACTAAACTTCGAATCATAGAGGCCGTTGATTTGGGTGTAAAATCTAAGAAAAACATCGCTTTGGACTTTGATGTTCCAAAATCTACTCTCAGTGGCATCGTGATCTGATTGTGTGCGAGACGATGGGGTCGGACACTGCTGTGTTCGATTCACTCGCAGATGTTTTTCAAGCTGTCGACAAAATGAAGAAGGCCCAACGAGGTGTGCAAACGAAGATTGCAGACTTTCTCAAACGTACTAGTGCTATGGATATGTAATTGCATTTTTTGGAAATGTTGTATCCTTGATCCTAGATTATGTTTTCATTAAACAAGAATAAAGATGTGAAGTGCAGTACAATTTATCTTTGTTATTTTGTGATTAGACATGTACGTTTTAATTTTGTACATATGATGGACATGATCCAAGATGGCTTCCAAACGTGAGTAGCGAACACCGGATATAGCGAACTAAATTCGCTGGTCCCTTGGAGTTCGTTATATCCGAGTTCTACTGTAGATATAAAGCTAGTCATACGAATGTCAAAAGAAACACAGACGCGTGTTCCGCGTTTGCTTCGTGGTTAATCACGAGTTCCATGGGTTGACTGAGGCAGCAGTTGCCACAGTCATTACCCAGCGTATGTTAATTATCTGTCATCGAAACACAGAGGATTAATGCCTTCCTTCCATCTCCTTTCACCTGCATTTCAACAACAAACTTACCAGAGACATATATGTTTATTACAAGTTAATTCAAACATCAACAAACGACATGGTATTTGACTGGCGACAACCATGGGAACACTTCAGTTAACAGATTCCATGCCAAAAGGTCGCGAACCATTCTCTCCCCTATAGAAATATATATTGGTGTGATGTATTGATAAGAGTATATATCGGAATGAATAGTACTAGTTTATTACCTCTCATTGTCCGTAAATAGAGATTATTAACCGAGGAAGTGTGTCATATGACTTTTACGAAACGAGTGTGAATGTTTGTATTGCCCGGGCGAGAGCGAGGGTTATACATAAATTTGCACGAGTTTGGTAAAAGTCATGCATGTGGCACACTTTCGAGTGGAATAATTTGTTTATTGCCCATTCTATTCCTTATGATTCGCGTCAAAATAGTCAGGGAACGACCCACTTCTCTTGCGACACAAAGCTACAGTGACGTCATGAACTATCATTTTATGACGTCACAGACGACAAAATTCGGGAAGTCGCTAGGCAAACGTTATGTGTGCACATGTGCTCATATCAATAATATTAACTCAGTTATTTTCAACCATATGGGTAATAAAACATGTTAGGTTTAAGTATATATGTTGTTCTTGAAGACGCAATATCCCTGCTTGTGTTCAACCTGTGCGTCAAATATGTTTCCAATCCTTGCAAATCCTCGTGAAAACAGTGAAACAGTACAGTCTGATTAAAATCGACCTTGTTCCGAGGAATAAAACTTGAAATAATGCATCTACCGGGATACGAACAGGCTCTGTAGATTCCTCGCCAGAAGGTCGGTTTTGCGAGAAAACATCTGAACGATATGAGTTCGTATCCTGGTAGATGCACCATTTTGTAATTTTTATTCCTCGGAAAACCGTCGATTTTAATCAGACTGTGAAATGGTACAACATGAATTCCTGTACAAAATACAATAAATCAGAGGATAGTATGTAAGATAGGAAACATTTCGAGGTAATTTGTAATACCATGTTTCCCTGACCAGAAAAGCCTATTTTGTGTTTTCATTATAATACCACTTATAAATCCTTTGATCTCGTGATGGGATAAAGCCTAAAGGTCTATTTTCATTCGAGGTATATATTCCGACTTTACCCAGTGACTTGGTGAGAGTTAAGTAATATATCACACTGAAAACACAACATATCCTTATCATCGCGCAGCACATACTAACATGGCTAGCATTTTATATTCCTTCAAATAGAATTGTGAACAACACCAGTTCCATAGGCTAGTAAACTAATGAATAAGGCATCTAGACACATGTTACTATTTCTCTCAACCGGCCTATTTCATATTTGTAAATATCTAATTTATAGAGGGTACTAATCGGTCTTTCGTGTAATATATTGTTTATAATGCGAGTGCATGATTTGTATTAAACGAGCAAAAGATTTATAAAAGTTTTATTCCAAATACTTCATGTAGATCTATATCTCAAAGTAACGACAAAACGACGACTCGTCCCTTGATAGCACGACAGGATGTTAGGTTATCTCCCCTAGTGTCTTTGACAAACAGTACTGGTGTATTTTCTCATATATATTATATATATGTTTTTTTTAAATATTTAGCTAACAATATTAATTGATTTGTTCAACTATGTTACTGTCCATTCGTAGGCTTTTAGTTTGTTGGTATTTCAATTTTTTAAAGTTTTTAATCGCCTTTAAACATCAAATCGGGCAGAAAGAGTCGAACTTATGAATATGCATGACTTGTACGGAGTTTCTTAGCATTAAGTCACGTAAATACGTTATTGTTTGAAGCTATATTGGTCAGAATGTGGAGATCTTAAAGAAAAATGTAATTTGAAATAGGTTGCTATATGGCACAAACAACCAGAGAACTTGTATTTTAAAAGCAACCTAAACCTCCATAAATCTGCCGTCCAAGGTTTCTTATTGAACAAGAAATTAAACCAGTCATATACACGAAAAGGTTTAACAATGGTTAATATTTATTTTAAATACCCTAAGTCATTAATAATCGTTGCAGTAGGACACACATATTATTAACTTGATCAAGGAAAGCATTGCAAAATAGCAGTTAAAGCGAATGGGTACAGTACAGTAAACGTATAAAAAGTGTGCCCCGTCTCATGAACGTTAAATGCTAAGCAATATTTAAAAAGCATTTACTTCCCATTCCGTTAAAATTTATCATCTCAATTTGACCCCAAGCCAATGAATTATGAACATATCAATTACATAGTCCGATAGCGCCTGGCCGTTTCTTTGTCTGCAAACTATATGCAAAGCGTCAAGTCGTAAAGCGATTCTTAAATTCATTGTTGAAGCAAAACTAGACAGGGAAAACTGCTTTGATTTGGGAACTATCACGTATTCAGGAATCAACATTGTGAATCAACACACAAGTGAGCTGGTCCATTTTCCTCAAGATATCTATATATAGATCTCATCACATTTTTTTAATAATTTGAAAGTTAAAATTAAAACAAGAATTGATATTCTTCTCAGAGAGAAGCATAACTGTGCATTGAGCACGCCTGAGCGGTATGATAGTTGCTATATTTATAAATGACCCCTGCAATCCAAGTTATTTTGATCTGCTTCTCTTAGGATGCACTACGTAGGTCTGGGTTAACAACTGTCACGCACAGTGGAACTATATTCTTGCGCATGTAGACAGGTGTCCTTTTCCCTGACGTCACATAGTTGCTAAGTTACTGAGTTTTTCCACCCTTCTTCGCCGGCGTATGAGTACTATGATCCCGTGGTAACTACTTTTGTATCACTGATCATTCTGTTTGACCGGTGCGCCAAATCCCGATTAAATTTGATTGTTCTAATGTCCACTAAAAGGGGGGAGGCGGTTTAATCGGGTTGGAGAGGGTCCTAGCTTGAACAAAGAAACTACCATTTGTCCCTTTGTTCGATATTTTCTACTAAGTTCCCAACAAATGACATAAGTGTTAATAATATCGATTAAGCAATTCCCACCACGATATAAGTGTAAATTTACAGTTTTTTAGTTTAAAAATGCATAAAAGTCGAAATTGTGAAAAATGTGTTTTTCTCGAAAATGTGACATTTTGTGTCCGATCTATGTGCATATAATGATAGTTGGTACCAAGTGGTGACGTTTGATACCCTGCATGCCTATATTCTGTGATGGACCTACCTCAAGTGTATTTTAGAGTGAAAACCGAGTGTTGCCGAAGGACGAATGACGTCACGTGTGAAAAGAGGAGGAAGACAGTGGTAGGCAGTCCGAGAAATGGCGACTCCATGATCTGTCGCTTCAGGGGGGTAATGAAGTGGACCTTCGTCTTTTTATACCCCATGTGTGTGCATGAATGTGCTTTATTCAACTAATAAGGATACTATCTTTAAATTACCACCACATACAAGAAAATGGCGGCAAATATGTACAGAGTTGGAGGTACGTATAATTTCGGAATATGGAAAGCATGGACGGAGCAACTCCGGTCCCGCGGCATGATACCTCAACACCTTTACTGTGACACTATGATGTTGTTATGCATGATGTTTCGTCCGATCTCTTCTAAACTTATTCTTATCACTTGATAGACTTTAGATATACATATTTTGAGCTTTGAGAATGTTTAGTAGTTTTTAATTCACATGAGTACAGTGCGTGCGTATGCACGAGAGGTGTGATTCGGTTCAACTTCACTAAGATTCGAGTTAACTATTTTAAATGTCAAATTTTCAACTTTTAATGACATTTCCATATAGAAAATGTGTAAAAAATTAGGTATATCGCTGGTTTGGTATCTAGATCACCCTCAGTGAAGCACACGGAAACCCCGATTACCCCGGGGGACTATTTTTCGTCAGTGGCTTGTACATACAAACCGGTATATTGACGAGCACACACAAAGACCTTTTTTGTTTCCTTTGCAGATTATGTATATTTTGAAACATCATCAACTTCCCCGTTCCAAATTCGGCGGATTGAGGAACTCAACAAGGTAAGAGCCTTATTTTTGTGTGTAAATTCAGTAGATCGCGTGTTGTTAAATTTGTAAATCTGTAAATTCCGGTGATTGCGCCCGCTGATTTGGGTTATTGTTATTCAATGCTTATCCAATGGCCGACTAAATGTCTCAACATCTTCCTTGCAGACGCCAAATGGAAACGTGGAAGCGAAAGTTATGTGTTTCTATCGAAGGAGGGATATATCCAGTTCGCTTATTGTCCTAGCCGACAAGCATCAAAGTAAGTAGAAATTGGGATGTTTGTTTATCGATGGGCAAGCGATGCGATTAGTTGATTCGGTGCCTGACGGGTCACGCGTGCATGTCGACGAAGTAGGGCAGAGGGGTTGTGTTATGAACATGG
This sequence comes from Gibbula magus, assembly GCA_936450465.1. Taxonomy (NCBI): domain Eukaryota; kingdom Metazoa; phylum Mollusca; class Gastropoda; order Trochida; family Trochidae; genus Gibbula; species Gibbula magus. The sequence continues at coordinate 73,465,024 of OW388291.1, read as the reverse complement.
GCTGCATGGACATGATCGTACATGGAAAATACTCCCATTGAACACCCTGATAGTTTAAAAACACTGGTCCACGTGGGTACAAGCGAGTGTTGAAAATAGTCCGGCTTGCTTGCAGATATTTGATTGGAGGACTCCACTTCATTCATGTTTTGGTTGTAACTTTTAGTGTGGAGTTGTAAAATTCTGCTGTTTTGCAATTTTCATAATAGTTTAACATTGAATAATAATATATTAAACAAATATATATACAGCTACATGCAAATTGTCACCTATGCTATTGTTACAAAGTGTTGATATGGGGCAAGGAAGTACCTGTGAATTTCACAGATTTGTTGAATATTTCAATGGCTAGCTAGTATATATATATGTTTTGATAAAACTTATTTAGAATATTAAAAAATAAATCATCCAATTAATTGCTTATTAAAAAATAAGTATGCATTTTGAACTAATCAATCTCATGTTTAAGTGAAAACCTGCCTCATTAGCTGATTTTGATGTATCTTGATGCATGCCTACTTTCTGAAGGAATACTTAAGGATTCGAAATGTATCTTTTAGTCACTTTTTCAAATTCATATAGAATATCTTGTTGTTGTAAATGATATATTTCAATCAATAAGATTACCAACGTACACAAAGCGACAAATGACAGTTTCTAAACTGATCAAAATATAGAGCAATTGTTACATCGCAACAGATCACATACTGTCTTGTATCTAACAAAAATGCTATTGGAATTGTAAACATAAACTTCAGTCAACCAGGGTGAGTGGTACACAAACCAATTGGATGCAGTCAATTGCAATTTCAATATGACACTACACTACTGAAGACAATCAGCTTTCGATTACGTCAAGCTCTAGTCAATGAAAGTTAACAAATGATTTAGCTGATGTCACATGACCTGTTAAAACTTGACTACGGCTTGAAAATTGTTATTTTGGCTGAAAAGGATAAATTAATGTTAATATGGTTCCCGTATTTCAAAAGATCATAAGGGTTGAAAGGTATGAAAATGGTTGAATGTAAAAAAAACTGTAATTTGTTGCAATTTATTTACTTATAATGTTTATTACAGATGTTAGTAAACTTTTTTCTGATACAAATGTTTTCTTGCGTATGTAATATAGAATCCTGATTGGATGTAAAACGTATAATCAAAGTTGGTTATGTTAACAGTGTTCAGTCTTATCCCTCAACAAGAACACCTGCTCCTACACACTTAGGGTACTTATCTGTTTTTAGCTAGACTATTATTATAAAATATGAGACAATTTTTTAATGGATAGATAAATAACAAGGGCAATGCGTGTAACAAAGTTTCACTAGTAAGGGTACATTCATCTCGAGAGAGAGAGAGCAGCAAACTTTTGTGTTAGTATAGGGGTTATGTGGGAAGAAATGAGTTAATTTACCTCTGGGGAGCAAATACTAAACACGTTGAAAAGATTTTTTTTATTGACACTGGAGATATTGTCACCGTTTTGACGCTATTCTATAGACTTTAAATTCTCAAGTGCATATATAATAACATTTGTCCACCTTTGAAATGATTTTATGTTTACAGGTACTCGATTAAAAGTGATCAATCATCAACCAATTTGTTTAGTTTTTTAAACGCTGACACTCTTAATTTTATCTTGTAGTAATTCATCAATTATTAGGGAACATTACTGCACATTGCAAACACTAAGGGTAATACACCACAGTGAACACACTGACAATATTGCTTCATCTAAATGTACAACATATTCATTCTCATTGTAATTTAATTGATAAAGATTTTGCTTCAATTTTAGGATTTTAGTGTCTACAAATGTAAAACATGATCAAATGATATTCATACAAAACTTAGTTCTTGTCAAAGTTTATATATATATATATTAATTTTGGTTATTAAAAAATACTATGAAAACAATTGTCTATTTAGGTTTGGTCAAGCTGATTTTTCACTTTCACCCTACATACTGAATAGCAATGTTCATATAATAGATAATCATTATATCTAGTTTCGTACATGTAAAGAATTTTTTTTAAGTCAAGACATCATAAATGATGTTTTGAGTGTCCTTGTGTTGTTCTTACAAACTGTATAAAGAGTCTGAGACTGAAGAAGTTAACCTTGTTGATAACATTGTCATTATTTACAAGAAATCTTATCCTCCAAAATCAATCACAGAATTTAAAACAAAACGTTTCCATGGTTACAGGCGATGCACTTGATGCCAAGAAGGTGTACGGACCCGACAGTGAAGATGGTAAGTTGTCGCTGTTGATGTTCTTTTTCTTATTATGAATGTTGATACTGTGTTTCGTCTGTCTCAGGGACAATATTTCATTTGATTCTATTATACAATCGTTGCTGATGGCTGCGATACTGCCGAAGCGGTGTTAAGCAATAATTCACTCACTCACTCACTCTATTATACAATGTAACTCATATTCAGTATCGGAGTTTGTTTGTCCCGACACCCATGTCTTCTGTACCAGAGGAGGCAGTCAACCACAGATTGCAGGATTCACTGTGTTGACTTCATTTAGAGTGAATTTGTTTTCTTGTGTCTCATCCATAGGCCTTAAAATTCAATGACTATGTTGGAAAATATTCCTATGTGTACTCCTCTTGGTATACCAGTATTAGAAGATCAATCTGATATAAGGCTACAACAAGGTCACAGTTCATCTCATCATCCATTTCTCTAGGGGGGATGGGAAAGCGCAGTGGTTAGTGCATTCTGATCGAGAGGTCCAGGGTTTGAATTCCGCCAGGGGCCGCATGGCAACTTTGTCTGTAGTAGAGAACTGTTCTACACGCAGTAACATTTGGGTGCTATGCTACATTGAATTTCAGCGTAGTACCACCCATGGTTCGCTAGTTCCAGGCGATGTTTGCAGGTTTCACCGCAATGCATAGCCACATGGCTTCTCCCTGTAATAATACTAGCAGCCATGAAATACTCTTGAAAGCGGTAGGGGTGTAACAATACATCGAACTATCGATGCATTGCAATAGTTGGCTTGGCAATAGTACTATATCGATAGTATACAAAAACACTATCGCTATCGCAATTGTAAGGTTAACTATCGATACTATCGAAACTATTAAATTTCCCTTAATTATGAAAGATTTCCACAAGCCTCACTGCATTTAATTCAAGATGTTTAATTTTAGAATGTCAAAAGGAAAGAACTAGAGATAGGAAATAGCAAAATGACAAATAGTCTTTTCATTTATGATTTCTTTACTGATTTTGGTTCCATAGTCCTTACATCAATTAAACATTTCTACTAAAACCTATAAGAAATCTAGCTGATTATTGCGTATTTGTATAAAAAAAACCTATCGCAATAGTTATTGCAATAGTGAGTTACAATAGTAAGTGGCAATAGACTATCGTTATCGCAATAGTCTCTTTGGGTCAAAATCCCGCCAGGGGCACGGCAACTTCGTCTGCAGTAGAGAACTGTTCTACAAGCAGTAAGGTTTGGGTGCAATGCTACACTGAATTTCTGCGTAGTACCACCCATGGTTCGCTAGTTCCAGCCGTTGCTCGCAGGTTTCACCGCAATGCATAGCCACATGGCATTGCAGGCTTTCTCCTGCCGTTATACTAGCAGCCGCGATATAAGTGAAATACTCTTGAAAGCGGCGTTAAACCCTAACTCACCTCACCTCACCTCTTTGGGACAATAGTCACCCCTAGAAAGCGGCGTTAAACCCCAAATCATCTCAACTCAATTTCTCTTAGGTTCACTTGAACAGTTCTCAATCCTGTATACTGTATCCGGGTTAGAAATAACACCAGTCTGGTAGCCTCTAGCTGGTGGAAAGATGCTGAGCTTGTAAAATGAAATGAGCAGTTGTCTGAAGGATTTGCCAAGATTCGAAGACGATGGCATGAATGTTTAAATCTGTTCGGAATAGAAATTCAGAATTCAGAAATGCACATACGTAGTCAGTGTTGTTTGTAGATCTCTCTTAATGGGATTTCTTCAATCAACATACTTCATGTTGAATATATTTATTATTGAGAAAATACTGTAAAGAGGGAGACTCAATCTTAACTTTTGACACTGGACATGCAGGGTTGGAAATTAACCTTTTCAATCCACCAGCCATTCATTTCTGGAAGTACTAGTCTGAACCCATTTCAAGCCAAATACATCTCCACGATTATATAATCTTTAAATTTCACTAGCCCTTCGTACAACCAGTCACTACACGTTACTAGCTCAACATGATGTGTACTAGCCATGGGCTGCAGGACTAGTGCTAATTTCGAATCCTGACATGCTTGGCAAATTGATAAATAAAATTTATGATATTTTAACCGAAAAAAACTGAGTTATTTTGCAAGTTTAAAAAAAATTTCATGCCAAAATTGGTTGGAATTCTCAAATTTCACTGGCAAGTGGTAGGAGCTCAGTTCACTACTTACTTAGAAGCCTGTGTGGGCTTTGCAGTACAGTAAGCGGTGTGAACCTTCTAGTCGCTTGTAATCTACAGCCATGTTTTGTGGTCAGTATGTTTTACCTAGTTGTGTATTGACTGAGCAGACTGCAGGTATCATAGTTTCATGCAAGATGCATAGGTGACGATACAATATATATCCATATACCAATGTATTACTTAAAAGTAGATGCCCATTGAAAACTCTTTCTTAGGAAATATCAACATTGAGGCACTCGTGTTGTAAAATAGACTGACATGGTAGCTCGTATAAAATAAAATAAAATATGACGATTTATTGCTATCCATCATTCAGTGAAGATGCTATAAGGTTTTGATACAGTGTTAGATTTTGAACATTATTAGTCGGCTCTCCCTTTCTGCACAAAGAAAAGATCTTCAAACGTCAGATCACTTCATCTCGTCCAAACCCTGAAAAGTAAGATAACATCTGCTGTTTACCGGGACATAGTTCTTTATTGATAGCAGTCTTCTCCGTTTTAGGCATTGCATTTTCAAAGTGTGTTTATTGAGTATTTCACGTATTTTTTGGTGATTTCCTAATGTCTTGGATGTATATTTTTTTACCACGTCGCAAGGTGATTCATTTCACAACGTACCTAATTATGCTGCATAACATGATTATGTTTCTAGTCAAGAATGTCGCTGCAGTTTAGCCTAGATACTAGACAAGCCACATTTTGCTATTCAAAGTCAATAATTCTAGGAGTCTCCTTGTACTTATTGATTCAAACTCTCAATCGTTGTAGCATACTAATTCTCATTTATATGTTAATGTTGCAGCTCATTATAAAACTGATAACTATTGTTAAAATAAGATGGAAACATCTTTTTATTTGAACTTTTCTTCTTCAACAGTAACATCTAGCATTCTCTTAGTCTTCTTTCTTTGACCTTAGGTGTATCGTTTTATTGGGACAAGATCAACCATCTATATTCATCGCTTAGTAATGCCAGTCTGCAAGAAAACTGTTTGCATCACATCAGGCAGTGATGAATAGCAACATGCGGATTTAAAATTCATGTTAACCACGGGCGTGCTGTAGACCAGTACATGAGTCAAAATATTCATTGTTTAGTGTTTACCCTAGTGTAAGCCCTGCTCCCATATCTCAGGACTAAAGTTGAATTTCGAAGAAAAATATCAAATCTAAAGGGAAAAAATTAGTCAGGTCAAGATCACGTATTGATGAAGTGAAAAAGGCACAGATTTGCCAATTCAATGTTGATGTGATTTGTTCTTGTTCAAAAAATTTCTGATGGGTGTGAGAAGTATTATTTTCACTGATGCAGAAGCAAAAAATTCAGTTATGTAATGCCAAGTTACGTCATCAGTGACAGTGGCTATGGTGTCACAGATGTGGAAAGGATCAAATGTTTTTGAGTCTCTGTCTACGACATGCTACACTGACATATCTGTGCTATATATCCAATATATTTCTGATGCTGTGTGTTAGTACCATTCCTAAGGGCCTCCTATGATCCAGACACGGATGACAGTGATACAGATCCTATGATCCAACTGTTTTATCCGATCACTTAGGAACAACACTGTCGATGAGAAAAATGACTGACAGTGACAAATCCCAAAGATCCGACTGTTATATTTCACCACCAGAGAGGCCTCTAGTGAAATTAGCTAATGTGCACTTGAAGGCGGTCTGCCCGCCCGTTATGTCTGAAGGTACACAGGGAGCAGGTTATATGCATGTCTCTCTGTACACCGTCCTTTCTGCAGTGAACGAGGCACCGTCGCTGCATGTCTCTATTGATCCGCGGTGAACATAAGGTTACTGCTTTGGTGAGTTTAATTTGCAAGCCCTCGATGCCATTATTGATTTTACTGTACTATATTCATCATGGCTGCCGGCCCCAAATGACTTGACTATGTAGACAATAGTATCATAGACAGTATCATGTCTCGCGATGAACTGTGAAATTGTTGGTATTATTAAGTATTGGAGAATTGACCCCTTTCGTTGTTACAGAGGTTTGGCCCAAATGGAGAATTGGACAGTTGAATGTTCGTGGATTTTTGTAGTTGATCAGTGATTGGTGAAAGAGATCTTCTTTTATGATAATGGTATTAAATATAATGTTATATTAATCCAGGTGTCATGATGTTGTTCCAGTGTCACACCCAAGAACTTTTATGAAGCTGGTTATAATAGTATTATCGTACAAATGTTAACAAACTGCAATTCAGGTAAAAAAAAGTCTGGTGTACGATTCCTGCAACAAAATTCCACTTTTTATGTTAAAACCTGCTTAGTAAAGATTTGTAGGTAACACAGAAAGTATCATGGATATTTCCTATAGTCAACTCGTTCCAGTTTATGTTTGTAGGTTTCACAGGTTTTACTGTATGGCATAGCTGCAATGGTGTTGCAGGCTTTCTCCAAGTGTTTTAAGTGAAATACTCAAATACTCTGGCTTGACCTGATTTACTCTGTATTTGACTTATTAACTGATTTAAATATGAAGAACAAATTATCAATTAATACAAGATAATGTGATGTGTCATGTTTTACTTGTGTGAATTGTCAGTCACAATAAATTGAAGGATTAAATTGCAATCTGATGGCAACTTAACTTCTTGAAATAATTTCTACCTCTGCCATGGAGTTGATATTAGAAGTATACCCAGACATGCCTACCCTTACGATTTTGGCGTAAGGATTACTATTTTGGGGGTCAAATTACGACCTTACGATCAAGAAAAAATTACGGTAAAATCAAATAAATCAAAAGAAATTTCATATCATTTCTCTTTTCATAAATCTTGTGTATTTCTAATAAACTCTGTGTGTGAACTTACCTGTGATTGTCATTTATTAACTGTTTTGATGATCGAAAAGCTAGTAATACTTACGTAAACACAAATCAACAGTTACTGTCAAAACCAGGAAGTATACAAATTGATAAATATGGCAGTGCGCATGACGTTTCAATTATCCATTCGTAATAATTCTGTTATACCGAGTTTGTCTAGAAGCAACGAAACGAAAGCCTTGAATCGAAACGAGTTGTAAATTATGTAGTTATCAAAAATTAGTTACCTTACTATTAATTGGCTGAAATTACTATTTTTTAAAGGTGCTCCTACTATTTCTTACAAAAAGGGGTAGGCATGTCTGTATACCAAAAAATGTCTAACTTTAACAGGGATTAAGATGTTTTCACTGTGTGAAAATCAAGCCAATTAATTGTTCAGCTTAGTGGTTAGTTATTATTAAAAAGAGGGTCAGTCATCTGGCTGGTTTCACAGTTTATTGCTACACTGATGTTGTTTATAGATATTTAGTAATTTGTATTCTTGATTTCCTGTAAGGAGGAGATTTTCAATTTGTTGTTTCTCTTTTGTTTTATTGAATCTTTTTTTTTGGATACAAGATCTACACTAGATATGAACAGTAAAAGTACAAGTGAATAAATCATTTTGCTACTTTTCCCTTCAAGGACTTATCCCACTTATGGCTGCAATGTTCCGCATGCAGGGCTAAACAACTCACTCACTCATTCACTCAAGAATTTGTGTAGGAAGATCTATACACAAATGAAGTGATGTTTGTCTTCGGTCACTTATCTCATCTTCTTTCAAATTTGTCTTTGGCCACACATCTGATTCAAATGAACATAGCTGAACGTTTGAATGGTTCAGGGTTGTAATGCAAACACATAAAGCATAAGTTGTTCGAACCCCGTTCTCCTTCAGAGGTTGATTGATGTAGCTGTATAGAGAGGGGGAGGTGTGAATACGCAACCACTGCAGTAACTGTCTTCATTATTGGCGTCTGCTGCCTGGCGCATCTGTCTGCGTCGTCTACTCCCTCCAGTCTCTCAATGTAGGTCACAGCGAGTGCCTTGTTCCACTCCATTAGAGCTTCAGCTATCCCGCGTAGGCATTATGGAGTTTATCACATGCTCCAGCTGAAATAGCAATGGGATATAAACAGATATCTGTATCTATTGCAGAGTATTGTTCCATAACTGATTTGGACATAATTGGATAAGATTGATAGGTGCATTATCCAAGATTAACAATTATAATTAGTTTATAATATGTTCATGCCAACTAACACCAAATATGGAGTAAGTGACAAAAATTAACTGCTAAAAGATTAAATTTACTAAGCTTTGAATTTAGAGTTTAAATTTTGGGAACAGTTTTAGTGTCGGGATTTACCGTAATGAACAAAGAGTGGGAGTGAAGTCGGTGGAGCGGAACGATGAGGGAGACAAAGAGTTTGTAGTTAGGCTAGATTGACAGCTGGTACGGGACACAAAGACTGCTTCGTTCTGGTGGGGTGGGGAGGCTAGTGGGGTCCCGTGTATAGTCCCCATGGTGCTTGCACCATAGTGACCGTGTGTTGACCGTTCAGTATCGGCCCCTTGTATATTCTAATACACCCAAATACAAGTGTTAGTTTTGAGGGAGCACTATGCTGTCTTCTGGGAACGGTCCCATATACAATCCTCAAAGGACTCATACCTGTGTTATGTAATCAATCTGGACTCGCTTGTATATTCCAATACACACAAATACAAGTGTTAGTTCCTCCATGGGACAGTCCCATATACAATACCTATGGTACTTGCATACTTATTTTAAGATCGTCAATATTCCAATACACCCGTGAAGTACACTAACATCTTCGGCCTCAAAAGCCTACAACTTTAGGTTATTTTATTATTAGTATCTTCGCTTTGTCCCTTTCATAGAGAAAAGAAGATGTATATCCATAAAATAGTTATTCATTCTTCCTAATAGATTTATCATCTTTAAAAAGATATTTATGATAAGATGAAAATTGATGTTACAAATACACAGCTAGAGGTTTTACAAAATATGTAGAGGTAACAGTGTATTGTTACAGTAGTTATGTGGGACAACTTCACTTGAGTAACCTCGGGGGAGGAGTAACAGTATCTAATAGTTGAATGCTTTGATATCAAATAACACCTCTGCACTGAAACTTTTTAATAGTATATTAATGCTGTCAGGGTGTCAGGGCTTTAGGATAAAAAATGTTGTCAACTTAGATGTTGTATTGTTCAATTCTGAATAAGAAGTTGATGCATACGGAATCAATATACCAGCTATAGATTTATTGATAATGAAACATGTCCAAGCTTGATCAACAACTTACCTGACTAACAATAGAATACTCAACAAAACCCACAACATTATTAAACTGTTAACTCAAAAGTTTATCCTTTATCTGTGGGTCAGTGAATATTCTTGGATTGTCTGTCTTTAGCCATGCAGTGCTCTATCCTGGATTATTTCCCTTTGTTAACGAGTTACTATGATTCCTATAGACTGGCCACCAAGAGTACTCAGTAGTTTAAATGTTAAACACCTGGATCACTTGCACATATCTTCCTTAGCCTGACTCAATGTTTAGTCTTATCACTGTTGGCTAAGTTTGCTCTCAACATAATAAAAGGAACTAACTGAATGTTATCACTTGTGGGCTAAGCATACCCTTGATTTTGATTGGGTAAGAATGTTTGTATTTATACAGTTTAATATTACAATAGATTTAATGTTGATAGATTTGATATATTTACAACCATATATGGACGTGGATTGTTTCAGATAATTTTATGAAAAATTAGAGGAGATTTGTATTATTTTCAAAGTAAGAGATATAGTTACTGCTCACGACAGTTCATCTTTAGTTTTTTTGTAAGGGGAGATAAGTGTCTGTCTTATTTGTGTGACCACAGGTCCACGATTGGAAATTGAAATTATGATTGTTTTTTAATTTTAAGATGCAGTCATTTCATATCTCTTAGCTGACTAAGGATTATTTTTGTTGTATATGTTGCTTCAGTACAGTGAGACCTTGTTTAACCGGACCCCATATATCTGGAAACCCGGTCATCCGCACAGTAGTATTTCAAATTTAGTCTTTATGCATTTCTATGCAAATGATGATTCGCTTAACTACACAACTAGCTATCCGGACGATTTTCCAAATTTAACCAAATTGTGCAGATAAACAGGGTCCGACTGTACATTGGAATAGACTGAGAACAGGATAGATCTTAAACAATACAGATTGAGATAATGATTGATTTTCCAAGAATAGTCTGACATTTCCCCTGTCTAAATCATTGTCACATTGTAGACAGTGCACTTCCCTGCTCACAACAAAAGTGAACATACACATACAAAGCAGGAAGTGTAATACTAAGTTGGTTGTTACAATGTATCAAAGCTAGATAAAGTGTCGTATCTTAATTCACAGCAAAAAGAAGGAAAAGTTTGCCATCTAGACGACGGCGCAGAAGGAGTGTTTGTATGTTGTGTAATGTTTGCAGTTTCACTGCTTCATGATAAACAGTTATTTTGTTGAGTTGTTGGAAAATGTTTGTTGATCGTTGAAATTCTCAAATTTCTTGTTTCAGACGTTGTATTTGTTTTGCTTGTTTATTATTCAAAATCTAGAAAGTAATTAAATCTTTTTAATGTTGATAAATCTGGGAAAAATCTGGGGAATTTTTTTTTTGATTTTCAACAAATTTCATCGTCACCATATCTGATGAAAGCAAATCTACTACCAAAGATAACATCATTCATATAACTAAATATAAAATAACAAAGGTATTCCAAAGTCTTTTAGCTTCCTATTTTTCTTCGTGAATCGATAATGCGAGCCTGGATGAACTTTGTTCTGTTTGGCTATTTGTGATCGTACATGAGCAAACATGTCAGCAGCAGCAATATGAGGTCAGAGGTCGCCTGACATGCTCTTTGTTGACCCAGTGTGGTTGGAACAAAGACCCTCAGGGTCAAAGGTGTTTGTCTATCTATCACATCAAACATTGAAATGTGCAACACAGAATATAGGAAATCTAAATTTTTTTCACAAAAATCTTATTTTGGGAAATACTTTTTGTTAGAAGCACCTGCCCCATATCAGTACATGTATATATTTTTCGATATCACAATCAATCTACCAATCATGGAAAATTTGTGATGCAAAAAAAAATAAAATCTTATTATATAAGAGTAAAATAATATCTCAATATTGATTTAATGTTCAAGGCTTTTAAGATATTTATGTTTCCCTCTTTGTCATTCATCTTTGAAAACGAAGCATAAAGGAAAAACAAAAAGGAATCATCAGTTGTTTATTTTCGGCCAATTTAAAAATTTTAGGGTACTTTTATAAATTTGTCTTTTTAGAAATTGTTTAATGATTTGTTTACTAACATTTTTAAACTAAAATGTAATTAAAATTTGAAAAAAAAGAAGAAAATTAAGTATAAATCTGAAACAAAATTAAAGTATTATAATCACAAAAGTTTCTAAACTGAACTTTTCAATCGCTTTAAACATGTGAATGCTTCCCACCCACTCCTCCCCTTGCAGAATTGATTTTGTATTTTCTTACCGACATGCTGATAGTTTTCCATCTTGTAGATGTCAGTTTGTATCAAGTTGAAAGAAAGCTCTTTTAGCTAAGTGTAATCAGATTAGTAAAGTATCGGCAGTGTTGTTGGCAAGGAGAGTTTATATGTCATTAAGCCAAGGTGACCTTGTGCTCTCATTAGGATACACAAACATCCCATCATGTATTGGAATTGTCTTATCTTAAATTATAATAACAAGTTTTAGTTTTTGTTCACTTTTTAAATGGATTGTTAAATATTAAGTCACCGAATATGCTAAAATACATGAGAATTGTGACATACCTTAAATTTTATTAAAATTTGTAGCTCATCAGGCATGAAAGGCCTGAGCTATGACATAGTAAACCTTTCACATTTTTAACTTCTCCTGAAGCTGGACTTTGATGGGGAGGTACCTTTGCACCAAAGGGATTAAAAATTTTCCTTTACCAAATGTTGATATTAGATAAAGGTTTTGTACATATGGTCCCCTTGTCCCCAGGTACCCTAATGCCTAAAAAGCTGAAGTAGCCTAAATATGAAATGGGGGCAGGAAAGCGCAGTGGCTAGCGCGTTCGGCTTCTGATCAAGAGCTCTGTGGTTCGAATCACGCCACTGGCAGGTCAACTTTATCTGCAGTAAAGAACTGTTGTTCTTCACGCAGTAAGGTTTGGGTGAAATGCTACACTGATTTCAGCGTAGTACCACCCATGGTTCGCTAGTTCCAGCCGATGCTCGCCGATTTCACCGCATTGCATAGCCACATGGCGTTGCGGGCTTTCCTCCTGCAATAATACTAGCAGCTACGATGTAGGTGAAATACTCTTAAATATCCTAAATATGAAATGCACCAGGGTACAATTGTATCCACACCAAGGCTACTGAGAGTTACAGTTGGTTTGTGTTCACTATTCAAAGTTAAAAATTTGTTCAAAATTGTTTTGTGTGTTTTTGAAATATTTATTATAGTTTATATTTAGGAAAAAAAAATAACAGAGGTGACATACAAAATATGTATTTTGATTTTGTTTACGTTAATCATAAAACTTTAGTTTTATGTTTGTAAGATGTGGGAGTATACAATTAGAAACATAATAATTGAAGTTCCTAAGACAAAAACAAATGAAAGTCTTGAGATAGAAATAATTTAAAATCGTTAAATAGAAAACAATTACAAGTAGTTTAATCAACAATTAAAATTGACAAAGAAGAACTCATTCTTTATCCTTTAATGTGAAATTGTTAGATACAAATGTCATCATCTGTCTGGGAAACATGCAAGAAATCACAAGATGTTCATATTACTACTGACGGATGAAATGAATTGTCTAGCATAACTATTTTGATTGCAGTTGTCAAGGAACCTTTGTGTTGCATAGATAAATGATTTATGTTTATTCGCTGAAAGGCCATATATAATTTTATATATCATGTCTAGATTAAATGTCAAATATTGGAAGAAGGGAATTTTTAGCAAGATTGTTTAACTTGAGTAAGTTGGGTTGGTGCTTAATGCCGCACTAAACAGTGTTTTCCTTTCTAGAAGGACACTTGGTTTTCAACACTTAATACTATAAATATGTGTTTTTTCTAAATTTAAGAAAATATATAATAATTCTGGATATTTATTTTCAGTCGAAATGGAAGATGAGGAAGAGTCGCAGCAGTCTGAAAAATCTGAAAAATCTGAAAAATCAGCAAATTCTGAGAAGTCTGAGAAATCAGAAAAACTAGAAGAAAAATCTGAAAAACCAGATGAAAAGTCGGATGAAAAGTCGGATGTAAAGTCAGAAGTAAAGTCGGACGTAAAGTCAGATGAAAACTTAGATGAAAAGTCGAATGAAAAGTCTGAAGAGAAGACAGAAGAAAAGACTGAAGAAAAGACTGAAAAATCAGAGAAGACATCTGAAAACAGTGAGAAATCAGAAAAGACTGAGAATTCTAGCGGAAGTGTTAGCGAAAAGCAGCGGCATCAGTTGAAGCATAGAGAGCTGTTCCTGTCGAGACAAGTAGAAACACTCCCCGCAACACACATACGAGGCAAATGTGTTGTCACCCTACTCAATGAAACAGAATCCCTCTTGTCATATTTGAATAAAGACGTGAGTAAAAATTACCTTTATTATTCCCGGTGGAAGATGCTGCAGTGTACTATTTATAGGGCAATATAAACTAGTGTAATACTGCTGCAAGTATGACGTCGCAATATTGAGCAGTTGTGACATCACAATGATTGTTCCGCCATCACAATGGTACATCAAGTCTTAGCTTCAGCACACTGTCAGCTAATTCGCTTGGTTAATTTGGCAATTAATAAACAGATTACTAAACTCTCTTCCATATGGTAACATGTTCCATTAAACTCGTAAATGATTTGGTATGAAAAAGCTTTCGCTCGTTTTATACCAAATTATTAACTATAATAATAAAAAATTTTATTAAATGGAGATTTGTTTAGTATCCTCTATTTATTGAAGCCACCTGACTGCTGGATTCTTTACAATGCATATTTGGATGGGCCTCCTGTTCATCCAAATCTATGCTTATGTTCATGTTCAATTCTTCAATCAGAAAGTAGGATTGGGATAGTGTAGTGGTTAGCGCGTTCGGCTTCGGATCAAGAGGTCCAGGGTTCGAATCCCTCCAGGGGCACGGCAACTTTGTCTGCAGTAGAGAACTGTTCTACACGCAGTAAGGTTTGGGTGCAATGCTACACTGAATTATAGCGTAGTACCACCCATGGTTCGCTAGTTCCAGCCGATGCTTGCAGGTTTCACTGCAATGCATAACCACATGGCACTGCGGGCTTTCTCCCTGCCAGAATACTAGCAGCCGCAATATAAGTGAAATACTCTTGAGAGCGGCGTTAAACCCAAACTCTCCCCACGAATCCCGCCAGGGGCACGGCAACTTTGTCTGCCATAGAGAACAGTTCTACATGCAGGAAGGTTTGGGTGCAATGCTACACTGGATGTCAGCACAGTGTTACCAATGTATTGATATTTCCAGCCGGTTTCACAGTAATGCATAGCCACAGTTGTGTTGCAGACTTTCTCCCTGCAATAACACTAGCAGCTGTGATGTAAGTGAAATACTCTTCAAAGCCACGTTAAACCCCAAATCACTTCACCGTACCTCAACCAAATGGATCTTGGAACTATTGAACTATGTTGCATAATACTTAATACTCTTGATGCCTCATGTTGTAACATTTAAAAATATCTCTCATGCAAAATACAACCAATTGTTTATACACATACATATCCTGATATATTATTATCGGTGTTTTGTATTCTGCTCCTTTTATTTATGATTATACATTGAATGTTTTCAGTTGTCGAGAGGCGTCAATTTTCATTCATATTTGTGCCTCATACATCTCAAGTAACAGCTGGTGTCGGACAACTTTACAGTCATATGACCTTAAATTAACCGTCTGTTAACACACAACAATGAGCCATAAATAAAATGAGGAAATATTCATACCCGTAAATTTATTTTTTTTGGTTTTAAACATTTTATTCATTCACCTCTGTAACATCAAATCAAATGAAGGGCACTTGTACACTTTGAGTGAGATTCATACATTTATTGAGTTTGGGTGGGAGATTCTTTGTACTGTCCTGTCTGGCAGCCCGAAACTTGGTTGGGGCTGGTAACTTATAGTTTTAATTTCAACGATTTAAATCAACAAAACTATTCTATCAGGCTGGCTGCATTCCCAGTTTATTTCATACATTGCAATAACCCGTCTCATTGCTTCTGTAGAGTTTATTTCATACATTGCAGTAACCCGTCTCATTGCTTCTGTAGAGTTTATTTCATACATTGCAGTAACCCGTCTCATTGCTTCTGTAGAGTTTATTTCATACATTGCAGTAACCCGTCTCATTGCTTCTGTAGAGTTTATTTCATACATTGCAGTAACCCGTCTCATTGCTTCTGTAGAGTTTATTTCATACATTACAGTAACCCGTCTCATTGCTTCTGTAGAGTTTATTTCATACATTGCAGTAACCCGTCTCATTGCTTCTGTAGAGTTTATTTCATACATTGCAGTAACCCGTCTCATTGCTTCTGTAGAGTTTATTTCATACATTGCAGTAACCCGTCTCATTGCTTCTGTAGAGTTTATTTCATACATTGCAGTAACCCGTCTCATTGCTTCTGTAGAGTTTATTTCATACATTGCAGTAACCCGTCTCATTGCTTCTGTAGAGTTTATTTCATACATTGCAGTAACCCGTCTCATTGCTTCTGTAGAGTTTATTTCATACATTGCAGTAACCCGTCTCATTGCTTCTGTAGAGTTTATTTCATACATTGCAGTAACCCGTCTCATTGCTTCTGTAGAGTTTATTTCATACATTGCAGTAACCCGTCTCATTGCTTCTGTAGAGTTTATTTCATACATTGCAGTAACCCGTCTCATTGCTTCTGTAGAGTTTATTTCATACATTGCAGTAACCCGTCTCATTGCTTCTGTAGAGTTTATTTCATACATTGCAGTAACCCGTCTCATTGCTTCTGTAGATTATGAGAAGCAAGGAATAGATCTATCAATTATATATTTTATGAAACAAACTCGCTTGATGGAGTGCTAACATCTTGTGCTCGGTTTCAGGATACGTTTTTCTACTCGCTTGTGTACGACCCGCAGCAGAAGACTCTATTAGCAGACAAAGGGGAGATCCGGGTCGGGTCCAAGTTCCAAGCCGAAATCATACCTCTACTAGCAGAAGGTCAGTGCAGATATCCATCATAATATTTTACTCGCAAAATCTTGTCCAATATCATTGAAGTCCTTGCCGTATTTGTCTAGGGCCTCCTCGAAGAGGTTAGCCTCGGACGCACACAATTCCTCCATCTCATCCCAGCACAGCACCGGCCCTCCCTCCGGGACCAGGCTCTGCACCGCCCTCGACACCTCGTAGTTGTGCTTGTGCAATGTGCACATCGCGTGAAACTGGGGACAGTTCAATTAGACCTGCAGTACTAAAAACTGATATATATGCAGTGATCAAAACTCATTAGTTGGCCCTCATGGTGATACATTGTTCAAATCATATTTTTCTGGCCACTAAATTTCAAATTTTGTCCCAAAATCAAGATTGGTTTCCTTTGACGACCTTGCCACTGGTACTTTCTATCATTAAAACCCTCCGAATCCAGTCTGTGTAGACTTGTGTTGAAAGTTAATCTGAAATAATATGGCAAGTCCCTCTCTCTCCTGCCAACTGATCCAATCTGATGTTGACTTTTCAAATATTCTTCGACACTGATCACACTTCTTTGAAAATTAGCTGCAGAAGATTATTTATGCAATGGTACCTTCCTATCTTATCACTTAACAAAATCATGATGGACTCCAAAGGTTGAAATTAGTAGCTGCATAAATCAATGTTAGTTAGTTAGTTTGTGGCGAAAAATATAATTAAATCACTTAGCGAAATGTACTTCCCTAAATTCTTGGTTCGACCTATTAGACATAATGATCTGAGGTGATGCCAATTATGTTTATAATAAATATTCTTGATCAATTTTTTTCCTCACAAACAGGTGAAACAGATACACGGAACTTAGCCAATCTTGAAGAGTTAATATGGCAGCCAGAGAATGGTCTGACAGAAAAGGAGGTCGACCAGTTTACTATAATTTCCAGGTATGTTGCATTTACTGAATATTTTCATCATTGAACAAGTCGTTGATTAGAAATCTGAAGATACAGTGTATTAATTTTAGTAATTAGTCAATGGACGAATTCTGTTGAGTGCTCTTCGGTGACAGTGCCATTTGAACTTTCTTGATGATACTTAAAGGGACACTCCGTCTGTTATTGTAGTAACATAGGTCAAAAGTTACCAAGGGTGTTATTTTATCAAGAAGTAATGACTGTTGTCGAAAATTAACCTTTTAGTGGCAATCTTTTCAGTATAGTTACATTATGAAGATGTTTAGTCTTGAATATGATCGAAAACCAGACAATGTTTCACGGCTGTCGCGCGTCAATTGTTAAAACATAATTTTGAAAACTTATATGTAGCAGACAAAGAGACAGATACAGTGATTGGGAAGGACACTTTTGACAATGGGCCATTTTCATGGCTTTTAGTAATTTTCTGCATTTTAAAGGGGCCATTGCCCTTATATCAATAGTAAACTTCAAAATTTTAATGTGCCATTTTTTCAGAAAATGTGCAAATGGCCCATGGCCCCACCCCTTCCTAATCCCTGCAGATATTGGTTGGTACTGTTCAATGGAACATATAACTGGCATACATGAAAATGGGGCGCATGAATTCGGCTTCTCATCGTGTATTATGCCGCTGGTCGAGTTTCATTGAAAACAAGTTATATTGTCAAATATTTGGCGTTATGGGATACATATGCAAGTCAATTGAGTTATTTGGACGTAAATCAGGACATTTGATATTTTTGTATGTATCAAATCTAAATTAAATTTCATGAAAAACACGGAGTATCCCTTTAAGTGTTTGACAACTGCCTCTTTAAAACGATAAGGAGACTGTGTTAAAACCTGAACAAAACCAATTTGCCAGTCACATACAGAGAAGATGCTGTTACCCTCAAATAATACAAATCATGTGGAGAATAGTTGTTTTATCTTGGTTTTGTAATATAATACCTGCACTATTAATATTATACATGTACTTGCATTAGTTATGCGTTTCTTTTTATTTAGAAGCTTTGCATACAGTCTAGATTTGCCTGTTGGCAAATGTAGTTATAATCTGAATATTAGAAACTGTGACAAAACCTTTTGCAGAACACTTAAACTGCTGAATTAATTTGTGCCAAAGCATTTTGAGTGATAAATTTGAAGGCATAATTACTTTTTGAAAATTTTTAATTGTTCCTTTTAGGCTATCCCAGAATTGCATTAGCGGGTAAAGAGGCTTTTGAAAAAGTTCATAAACTTGATTTTAGTCTGTTCTAAAGATTTGTTGGTCCTGCTGTCCTTTTCATGCCATGCATATCTAAAATTTAGTAAAATAGATGGCTGTTAATGATAATCTGACAATTGTGTGCAGGTCAGTCGGAACGTTTGCCCGAGCGCTGGACTGCACAAGTACAGTACGTCAACCTAGTCTTCACATGAGCGCAGCAGCCGCATCCAGGGATATAACACTTGTGAGTTATCTCCCCTTGAATGTTACTTGTCCTCCAGATTGTAGTTCCACTTAAATTTGGTTCATAGACGGTAAATTCATTGCAACGAATTAATATTTAGCTTCAGTCAGTTGCCATTAAAGTTATAAAAAGAAATAATTAGCTGTTCCACTATTTGAAAAAAAATGTTGGAATACACTGAATGAACTTTCAAGGTGTGGTACCAGAGGGCGATAAATGATCACCACAAGGCCACCCAACCATCCCAACCTTTTATCTTTGGTTGAGGTAACTGGTACTGATTCTTATTTGTCAAATGATGGCTGTAAGGTGCAAGTATCCTTACAACAAGTAATCACCTATTCACAGGAAATAGTTCTCGGGTTAAATTTTTGGCTCTACCAGATGATTCTATCTTGCAGATTAACAAATGTCTCTGTCTGTCCCCAGTTTCACGCGATGTGCACATTGCACAAACACAACTACGAGGTGTCAAGGGCGGTGCAGAGCCTGGTCCCAGAGGGAGGGCCGGTGCTGTGCCGGGATGAGATGGAGGAATGGTCTGCGTCTGAGGCTAACCTCTTCGAGGAGGCCCTAGACAAATACGGCAAGGACTTCAATGATATTCGACAAGATTTTGTGAGTATAATATTATGAATGGATGTCTATTGTTTTCTCGTGTGATTCTGTGCTATGTGTGTTTTCACACTACAATTTCCTGAAACACCTTTCTATGACAATGAGTTTCAAATTTCTTACATTTGTTCTTTGTATCAGTAACATAATTATGTTATGTTTTGGAAATGTGAAAAATACAATGGTATCACCAGATAAAATGTTTGTCACTGTGGAAATAGTATTAAATAAAAATGAAATTTTGTATCCTTTACTATTGATTTTCTTTTGTTTCAGCTACCCTGGAAATCACTTAAAAGTATTATAGAGTACTATTATATGTGGAAAACTACAGATAGATACGTTCAACAGGTAGGTGCTTCTCTCGATTAAAAAGTCCTTTAAATCTAAGTCAAATATCTGGAAAGCAAATATTTCAACAGCTACAGTAGCCCAAATCATTATTTTTTGGACGAGTGATTTCTGTCAATTGGACACTCGAAATTAATTGAAATGATTGATTCAAAAGCTAAAGAGGTAAAAAAAAATTGTTTATCCTTCTGAATAATTCTCTGTTGTTAATAGTTGATTGTAAATGTTGATAAAAATAAAACCGTTAATTGTTGATGTTTTCAGAAAAGAATAAAAGCTGCTGAAGCTGAGAGTAAACTTAAACAGGTTTACATTCCCAACTAGTAAGTACTTCCGAACATCTTTCGTCGTGACCTTTTAATATTTACCCGTAGTTGTGTAGATACAGATATTTATACAAAAGCACATTAGGCAATGTCCCTTGTCTGTGTCACTACCTTTCTTTCGTCATGTCCTTGCAATATTTATTAGTGTAGATACATTGTGTTGAAATGCACATTAGGCAATGTCCATTGTCTGTGTCAATTCTGATCTTTTATAACTTCTTCTGTCATAAAGAATGTATCTGCATGAATAATGTATGAATTTATGAATAACCTCATTGCATTGATGCTTTTAGTGTTGCATACAAATCACCTTTCATAGAATACTGTTCCCTGTACATTGCAGCAACAAACCTAACCCGGCGGCCTTGTCGTCCAGCAAGATGAATGGAGCTGATGGTCAAGTGTCGGGCAGAGCCTGCGAGAGTTGCTACAGTGAGTTCTTCTTCTTGTCGAAGACATTCTTACAGCCAAGATATGTTCTATTTTTCCCTCGCCGCTAATGGCTCCGATACTGCCGAAGCAACGTTAAACAATAACTCTCTCACTCTCTTCTATTTTTACCAAATTATTTTAATGCCGAGTTTGATTATTTTTTTTACTGTCCATCTGTCTGTTCGTCAATTGGAAATGTTTAAGAAATCTTGGACGTAACATAAAATATTTGTAAACATATTAAGTGTCTATCCACAGCTGCACACTTGAGCCATTTGCCCCGCCCACCTCCAGGGCAGCTCCTGGCCGTATTTTCATCATATTATGTAACCATATTTGTCTCTCCGCAGCTGCACACTCGAGCCAGTGGTACTCGTGGGGCCCCGCCCACCTCCAGTGCCGCCTCTGTTCCACGTGTTGGTCCTACTGGAAGAAGTATGGGGGTCTGAAGATGCCCACCCGGCTAGGTACTAACACCTATGGAGATAATTTACCCTCTGGTATTTCAAATTTTATCAAAAACTCAAACTGTCTTCGGCCTCGTCTCTCTACATGTATTTGGTTTCTCTCCGTAGATGTCGTCATAACGTGTGGTTTGAGTCTTTTAATCGAACATGTGTCATTGGTTGATTATCTTAATGGATTTGTTTTTTTGGTGGTTTAATATTAGCTGTTTTATGAAAGACGTTTTTTGTGATTTAATATTTGTTTTATGATAGCTGTTTTGTGTGTGTGGTATTAATATAGCTGTTTTTATTTTTGCAGTACAGTATTTTATGTTTAAAGATTGCATGTTTTGAAGTGGAGCAGCTTTTATAATATGTTAGATGCTTTTCTGCTTGCATGAGTTGTTGTAATATGGTGTTAGCCTTTTAGAAATATTTTGTTAAATAAAGTACTTTTAAGATAATTTGTAATTTTATTTTTGTTCATAATGCATAGTAGTTACTTTCAGGATTTACCAAGTAAATTTGGGTTTCAAGATATTGTTGTGTTTATTTTGAACAGTAATTGCACAGTTTTTTAGTTACTTAGTTAATTACAATGATGTTGTTGCATGTTTACTGATTATGCTAGCCATACAGCTTTTTATTTCCTGATTTAAATGCTTGTACTTACTTCACTGTCTGTCTGCCTGCAGATGGTGAGAGACCTGCACCCAATCAGAGACAAGGTTAGATCATACCCTTTGTTAAACCTGTTCTGATTGGTCCGTTGACAACCAATCAAATTATTTTTGTGACTGCAGTTCATGCAGAACGTCACCAAACCTTTTCAGTTGTTTTTATTTTTATTTGCTTAGAAACTGATACAAAATCTTTTGTTTGCTGCGCTTTTATAATGCTTTACATATTCCATCAAAAGAAACTTAACGTTTAAGTATATATAGATATCAATATCTGGTAGTTCCTGTAAAGTGTAAACATACCGGTAAATAAATATATATATCCAACAACTGCTTTACAATGTCCCATGCAAATGTCCAGGGGTGAATTGAGAAAGAAGGGAAATGTTAAGTGCAAATAGAGGAATAATTTGGTCACTGCTACGCACAGGCCGTGGGCTGAATGAACTAGATGTAAGTGGACTAAGGGCTGCATGAGGTAAAGGGATATATAGTTTTCACTGTTAGAAATTTCTTGTGTAAAATTCACTGCAGTACTTGTTTCTGATTTATAAGGGGATTTGGAAGTTTGTGTTTGTGTTCCATCTTTTGTTTGAGATACAGAGGATGTTAGACAGTTCAAGGGAGATAACTCTTTATATTTCACTTTACAGAGCGAGTAGCCCAGATGAACGCCATTCGAAGCCATCGATGCACTATCTCTGGTTGTGGCAAGGTGAGATTCATATGTTTGTGGAAAAAAGTAGAAATAGTTACGTTGTGTACAGCTTATTGTATTTTGTTACAGTAGTTCACAGAATGAAGTACATCACCACAAATATTTCAACTTTAGTTTTGCATCTATATACAGTTTACACTTTTCGGTTAGTTTAAAGATTACAGGATTATTGCATTCAATTATTTTCAAAAATTCTTTACAAATAACTGAAAGATATCAAAAGCATTTTGACACATTTAAGAACACAATCGTTTTATTGTTGTTAAAATTTAATGAGCTAATTATTAAAACTTAATGATTGTGTATTCAGTATATAAATTTTGACACACAAAATCATTTTGTTCATGTTACAAATTTGTCTTATGTTGGAAAGCTTATATGTGTAGATGGATTAAGTAAAGGCACAACTGTATGCTGTTAAAAATAAAATTGGAATAAAAAAAGGCAAAACTTTGCATACAGCAGCTTATATCTAAACCATAAACACTTAATTACCGTAACATGGTTTTGTTTTTATTTTGATATTATAACTGAAATTTAATTTATTTGAAAAAGTAAGATACTTAATTTCAGTACCGGTAGTCAAAAGTTTTGCTGTTCTAGATTTCTAGTTTGTGTAACTGTTGTGTGTATTTATCCCAACTTTGAAACAATTCATTCAACCTTTATCATTTTGATACTATGATCATATTGCATATTTTGTATTTATTCCCATTTTGCAATTTGGTCCAATTTTGTGAATGTGTCATCTCTTTGATTGTATAGTGAATGATTCCCCCCTTTTGTGTTGATCCTCTAGTTAGAGAGAGCCATGGTATGATTTGTAGTGACAACTTTTAGTATTTATAACTTGTTTGCAACACTAATAGTAGGCGCATCGATCAATTAAATAATCGGTGTATTTATCATTTAAGGAATGCCTATCACTTACCTATTATTAAAAAAAATTAAGCGTTATGAAAATAATTTCCTACAAATACATAATTTTTTCCCCCAGACCACAAAATACATTTTATAGTAGATACTTAAAGTGGAATACTACAAGTTGTCACTGCAAACAGAAGGCCTTTGCACACCACACCCTCACAATAAGGATGTGCTTACCCATAATAATAATTTTACTCGGTTTAAGAGAATGCGACGAAAGTTTTGTCAAAATTGAAATCCTATTCGTCTCCGGTTATCTTTGTTTAAGCAAGTCAGGAACCCCCACAAGTCATAACTTAAGCCAGTTTCCATAATTGGCTTATTTAAGCTTTGCTGCCTTTGGTTAACCTTTCTGTGCTACTGTACCTGAACCTCATAGTGTGCGGCTGTGCTAGGAACAAATAGTTAACCAAATGCAGCAAGGTTTAAATAAGCCAGGAATGGAGAGTGGTGTGTGTTATGACTTGTGGGGAACCCACTTGCACAAAGCAAAAGCGATCGTAACTCATTCAATCGTATGGGCTAAGCATACCCTTAGTTTAAGGGCTCTTTAGTAGCACTCAATGTAAGATCTTTTCACCGATGTTCCCAACCTTGACTCATTGGCATATGGCTTGATGTGTTTGCTTGTGGGCATTTTGTGATTGTAGCCTTTAATTTACTGCAGGACTTTAAATTGAAGGCACACTTGGCGCGCCACCTGGCCACAGCGCACGGTCTAGCCATCCGCTCGGGGAGCCCCCGGCCTGTGATGAAGACGAGGGCCGCATTCTGCCTGGTGACCACCGCTCTCACCCGCATGTCTCGCCGCATCTGCAAGGACATCCTGCGGCCTCGCCATGCCGCAAGGTGCCCCTTCATACCCATAAACATTGCTGCTATCAAGCAAGAATGTAAGTTGAGTGGGCTCGTAGCAAACTATTCAGATAAGAATGATTACAATGACTTTGATAGGGCAGAAGTTGAGATGATTCCAACCAAACCGATATTTGAGCGGGCAAGCAACAACATGTCGCCAAACCATCTTTCTCGTAACAATGTCTCTCCAAACAACCTTGCGGTTCCCGGAGCCAACAGCATCCGCCACAGCGTGGTGGAGGCCAACAACCGATGAGATATCCAGTGGATACGCAGGACAGATGTCACATTGGACACGAGGCGGATTGGACTCGCTAGTGTCGCTTGGCCAGAACTTGTAGCAAAATGGTACCTATGATGGCAGCAGATGACACTTAAACAACCAGTTTTACAAGACAATGCCTTTGCTGGATTCTTTAAACAATGCATTGGTGTGAGACGACTATCCGTCTTTTTTTGTTACCGTGACCAATCCATGGTGAATGTGAATGAGGGAAACTGAACAAGCAAATATACTTAGTTCAGTGTTACTATTTTCAAAGAATTGTTCAAACTATCATTGTCAGGTTGACTGTATTTAAGGTCGCATTTGATTTTCCACCAATGCATCGTAAATGTGTAAATATTATGAAAGATAAGCACTTTGTATGTGTAATGATTAATTGTTCCTGCTGGACACTCTAACACTGGCAGAGCTGGTAACAAGCCCCGCCCACATGGGTGTGGTCAGTATGAGCCCCGCCCACATGGGTGTGATCAGTATGAGCCCCGCCTCCAGCAATAAGTCATCTCCCTGATTCATGCTGTCATTGTAAAAATCAATGCATTGGTAAGCTTTACTTGTATTTATTTGCAATGAAACTTGTTAGATTTAATACAAGTCATCAAAAAACAAATTTGACCGCTAGCGGCATCGACATCATTTACAATACTTTCATCAGGAAAGACGGAAATGTTAAAAAAATTGTTCAAAGATCAGTTTTTAAAACTATTTTGTGTCCAGGGTCTTGTTACCTTTGACATGTTTGACCAACGTCCAAGATGAAGTTTGGTAACTGATGCGATCTTGAAGCCAGTATGCAGGGAAGCAATGTTTCCATTTCTAACCAAGGTGAAACTACCCTGGACTCACACAGATATCTATCTGTCACTGTGTTCTTACCACTAGTGCTGATACACTCGCTCATCATCAAAGCATGACAATTTTGAATTGAGTTACCATTTTCATTGATATTTAAGCATCATTTACTGAAGGGACATTACTGATGTTCACACTTACTCCACAAAATCTAGCTGTAAGCCATGTGACTCCGAAACTAGTCTTCAGGTCATGTGAGCATCGTCATGACAACGAGCATGACCCCCTCGCCTAATTTATTCAGCAAGCACCTGCCCCGCTCACCCATAAACTGTTGCCATCTCCTAGGGTAGACGTGTTGCTCTGTCTGACCCAGCCTGTCGCTGCTTGTAGTTGCTTCCAGTGTTATTTATGAACTTTGTTGATTTGTTCAATCATTATGTAGCCATTTGCCCTGCCATACCAATCAAATGACAGTGAGTTAAAATGTTTCATAAAGTCCTAAATTCATTTGAATTTTTAAAAAATTGACATTTGTTTAAATTTTTATTTAGTTACTATTTTCAAAATTATTCTTTTAACGCTCATTACATTATGAACCATGATCTTGCCCAAAACATTATCCACGTAAATCTAAGTTCATTTCACATCTTGTAATATATCATTAGTTATCTTTAAGACTCTGGTATTGAGTCGTTTGGTCAAGTTATCTTGTTTACTTGATCTTCAAAGCAATAAACCTGAAATGAAGAAATCAAAATGTTTCTCTCCCAGCCATAAAACCCCTTCCTCATCCAAACCCCTCCAATCTTGTATCCTTGCAACGCTTGCCCCTTCGACCTTTGATCCCTTATGCCTCTTGCTCCTCACATCACCTTCATACCTCACCCCTCATCCTGCATCACCCATTGCCCCACCCCTCCCCTCTCCCCCCGTCTCCTTGTTGACCATGTTAGTTATCCCCTCCCTCCCCATCCCTGCCAAGGGTTGTGAAGACACCATCTTCTCATCATTCAACTAACAATCATTGTTATTTTTGTAGGGATTGGATTTTTTTGTGCTAATCAATATTTAATGCTGTTCTTGAGAGATCGAGAAATAAAAACCATCATCTTTTTACTACTTTTGCAAATGTTTGTGTATTTAGATGTAGCCACTTAGCTGAATGTCTTTGAGTTCTTCTTTATCATTGTATGTACCAAGTTTGACATTTTTCTAAAAAAAAAAGTTAAAAGCATTTGTACAGGTTTTTCAAAAATCAGTCATTTCATCACTCTCGTTGTCTTCCATACGTGATATTATGTAGTTTGTCGTCGTTTTTTCTTCATCTTCATGACGTAGTACCATTGCCACCTGCATGCGTGTATAGGCAACAGACAGCCATGTATCATAGCCCTGTAATATGTGTCAGCAATAAACTGCAGCAAAAACAACCAACTCGTCGACTTATTCTTTATCAGTGTGTCAACCTGGCTTTGTTGTCTTGTCTTGAAACATTCTCAGCCCTATAAACTTCTTAACCCTTAATATATGAATTATGATCAAGTTAAAAATCTTTAGCCCCACAAATTTCTTAGGGGATTGTTAACACCTCGGCTATGATACATCAAGTATTGAATTTACAGGGTTGTGAATGTTTTAAGGAGGACTCGGACACAAGGCTTAGGACTTTAGATGTTTGATTTAACCATTGAAAGTGACAAATTACTACCGTACCTTTGCTAGTTCAGTTCATACACACCAGCTGCTATCATTACATTTAAAAACTTGTTGTAGATATTACCCATTATTAAACCGATTAACAGTTTCGCTCTTGAATTAATTAGTGCCAGACCCCTGTAAATTGGCTACTTTGAATGGTTTGGCAGTTATTAATTCGAAGGTCAAAGTGTTAAAATTGTTCCAACAAGGAGAGGATGAAACAGAAATGTACGTTATTAATTATGACGATGAGTCTCTAGTTAAAATGGAAAATGAATCATTAGAGCAGAATGTGAAAATAGTTCCCTTTTTAACAATATCCTGCTCCATCAAGGTATTTCTCCTGATAGTGTAACCAAGCTTTTGTCTTGTATTGCCAAAAGTTGGTTTCATATAACTCGCATGTGTCAGCCATTATATTTGAAATTTCTCTCCTTTTACTGTCAATGCCAATGTTGCTCAGTTTAAAGTCATTTTATTCCCGGCTTATTTATAGCATGATACGAAGCAAAGCTGGTTACACAGTCAGGGGATTATAGGAGTCTTGCAGATTTAAACACACTGATGGAACAGGATTGAAAAATAGTTTCAAATGGCGAACTTGCAGAAAGTTGCAATGATGGAGTTTACAAGATTTCAGCCTTGAGAGAATGTGTATACTTTGATGATGTACCTGTGAATGTTGTTCTGTTGCCATATCGCCGGATAGAGGGTGCCTGTGTCGTGGTCATTATCTCTGGACTTATTTTAAGTGGTTTCTTGCTTCTGTATTCATTTGAAATTTTGAAGAAGCTAATTGTCATGTGAATATTTGTCGTTTTCGTTTTATTTCAATTTTCTTAGCTACTGCTTCTGGCTTCTGATCATCAACCAGTTAAAAGCTTGTACTAACTTGCAGTATACAGTACAATACATTACATAGGGCCTGCTTCTCTTGCGGACATTTGGCAAAGTGCAGAACGTCAGAAATTGTAGTATGTGACAGTCTGGTGTTTTCATCAAATTCTGCACATAAATAAATCCGTAAATTGATACCTCTTGCCGGTAAGGAAAACGTCCCTTTTGATAAAGAAAATCCACGTTAAAACAAATCCCGAGATCATGAGACCAGGCACCCTAGCCACTGATGAGAAGAGACTGCCGACGTCTTAGAGAGGCCCTGCCCTGCCCTGACTTCCAACAGGTACAGCCATGCTATAGCATCCCTATTCCAAATCTCTCCCTGCTATCTACTTAACTCAACTGAACTAAATTCACAGCAGACTGTCACATATGGTCTTCTGATGGTCATATTAAGTCGCATTTATGTTTCATTTCATTATTTTATAAAGAAGATCCTTTTTCTTTGCTTTAAAATGAAACTGCAATTCCTCCTCTTTATTTCTGCAATATTAGCTTTTAGTCTTTTCATCATTTGTTAAGTAAGAATTCGATGTTCTGTGTTTTTTAATATTTGCATATTTGAGTCGAAGCTAATCTTCATGCACTAATTATCAGGTGCAACGAGACTGCCTGACACGGGGAAGTTTGACTTCCCTTCACATGGAAAGATCCGGGGAACAACCATGGAGCCTGTCGCCCGCCGCCTAGGGATCAACACTGCCGTGGAGAAACCTTCTCTCCTACATCGACGTCCTGGTGATGCTCGAACTCGGCCCCAGACCATCTCCTTCCCGGCTCCTCCTCATCCACCTCGTGAGTTTCTTTCTGACTTTCAGTAGTTATGCTTTCAAAGAGCTGGATTAGGGTAATTGTGCAATCTTCCGTTGTATGAACTGAAATACATGAACTTGCATGTTTACAATAACAAAGTTATCCAGAAAGTCTTGTTTTATTTATGTATTTCACTTCCCATCCGTATGAACTAACATCAATGTAATTCAACATTTCCTTTAAACCGACATATATGACAAGATTCTCCCTCTTATCTGTGATCTCTCCAAAGAAAACAGGTTATTCAATGTTTCATTTTAAAATCATTTTTTATCCTCAGCCCATCGAATCCCAGAGACTATTCAGCTGCAAAGCGCAGGGCCCTCAATCATGAAGAAAAGAGGTTACGAGCAGAGCAACGGAGTACCAGGTGAGTTGTCTCCCCTTAGCGTGCTAATGTGTACGGCTTCATTTCTATAGTGACTGAAATGTACACAAATTCTTCTATTATTAAGTAAGTGGTACATTATGTTGACCATCTCAGTATAAGAGCAGTGTCAAACACCAGTGTGACATTAAGTGTCAATAAATGCAATAGCTGATTTCTTATCTCTTTCACTTTGAAATTAAAGGTCTTGGTGTTTAAAGGGAAATGTTTCATTGCATAAATGACAAGAAGGACTTCTATAAACATAGAATATAGTTTCTTAAATATTTTCTTACATTTTCATGAATTTAAAATGTTATTTGCTATTTTCCAGAACGAAGCTCAAAACGCCCTAGTCTGAGTGTGATACGCCAGGTTGGGTCTGCTCTCCGATCAGTTCCTCCTCCGGGCATGGTTAGTCGATACTTCTTTACTGTACTTTAGAAATACCGGTATAACAGCAAAAGTTAAAAGCTCAGCAGCTTACACATACATTTAGTTTAGGGTGCAATGTTACCTTGAAGTTCATTGCATTACCACCGGTGGTTCGATAGTTCCAGCTGATGATCCCAAATTTCACCACAATGTTTAGCTTTAGTCTTAATTATTGCAGGCTTTGTTTGTGGAATAATATCTTAGGCCGTGATATAAGGTGTTACTGGAAGTGAGTGAGATACTGATGTAATGTTGTTAAAGCCTGAATCACCTCGCCTCAAGTACGGTTAATTTGTCTTCATCATGAAATGTAAAGATAGGTTCTCCATCTATTTCTTGCTACAGAGGAGTACAGTGATCAACCACGGTACGGTGAAGAACGGTCGCAGCAAGGTACCGGGAGTGCGGGGAGGCTACAAGATGCACATGATCAGCTGGATAGACGCACCTGACGATGTCTACTTTGTTGCCACTGATGCCACAAGGTCAGTTTTACAGGGGTTTGACTCTTCAGATAATCATGGAACAGAAATGATTCTAATCAAGTTGTAAATGTTCTGTCTTGTGTGAATTTCCTTACCTTTTAGCTTTTAGAATTGTTCGTGAAAAATAAAAGAGCTGCCAAATTGAGGATTTGAGGAAGAATTTTTGTTCTTAAGTTGATTATCATTGGAACTTCCTGTTGCAAACTGCATCCTGGTTACATTAGCTAGACACAGAACTGTGCGGCATATAAGCAGGCTTCCTCCATTGTAATGGCAATGGCCACTGAAGCGACAATATGACCTGGGTCCTTCTTTGGTGAAAAGACTATTTGTCAGGATAATTATGTGCTTCAACGATGACTGGATAGAAGAGTCTGACCATGGGTCAGTAAAGGGGTGTGAAGTCTTGAAGATTATAGTGGCTTTATTGTACAAAAATTAGATGTGTTAGATATGCTTACTAAGAAAGAGATGAAAGATATGTATGTAAATCTATGTTTCTAAGTGGTCAAGTTAATTACCGCTTCTTTCATTTACAGGAAACTACGCCACCAAGTGACTCACCACGCCGTGAAGCGTACAGCACGTAACCCATGGCGAGGCCTGTTGTTTCAACTGCCAATGCCTACCATAGAGATAGCACGCCCTGGACCTAGACAAGAAGTAGTAGTTTTGGATTGAAAATGAGTCTGGGTCGCCAATCAAAATTGGGAACGAGGCTGACATGGAAACTAAAGTTGCGACTGTGCTTATGGTTTTGATTGAGTTCAAAGCTTATTTTAATAGGCACTAGTATGTTCGATCTTCAAATTTGAGGCCAAAGATGTGAAATTGCAACTTGAATGAAAAAGAGATTGATGGTATATGTTGTCTTGAGCTGAGGTTATGTGTATAATTGAAAGAACATTGTAAGTGCTTGTGGGAAGTTGACACAGAAACTTGTGGATTACATTGTCCAAGCACATTGGAGGCCAAAGACTTGAAATACTAAAACTATTCTAGTGAAGAAAAGAAACTGCATGTGTAGGTCATCTCTAATCAAAGCTGAACTTGGAACTTTTTTATTGAATTTTAATGTACAGGCTCAAAGTGGAGGCTAAATAGAAACAAAAATGGAAACCTGAATAGAGAACATAATCTATTCATAACTAGGGTACGCGAAACATGTTCTATAAGACTAAACAAAGTCTAAACTGAGGTCATATGCCGTTATTCATTATCCATTGTGTTCATTGACGTATAATTTGGATATGTATGACTGCTTTTGTCTCTTCACTGCCAGTGCGAGTTTGAGTCGCTAGATTTAAACAAGATTCAACTTTGTATATGGAAACATTTTCTTTTCTCAGCTTATTAATATCAACAATAAGGTATTTCTTCTCATAAGAGCATTGGTGCTTATCAATTCACCAGATTCACAGAGACATAGGCGCTTAAAGCTTCAACAGAAAAAAAATACATCCTCCATTGCTATTTTGTTTGAAAACTGCATTGTAACCATGTCGCAAACCTGACGCTTAATTCTTGAATATGGCGCTTATTAGAAGAAATATGGTATTATTTATTAAATTTTGTTTTGAATGTTTCACAATCTCTTCAAAGTTACCAATATATTAGGTCTTGAGGGTAAATCGTTCAATTTGTATGTTTGAATATATTTTCAGTCGATATTTATAAACAAGATCTGAAATTATTTGTTATGCTTGTTTTGTGTTGTGCTCGAGGGCTGAAGGTTGTGCTTGCCAATTACTGCTATTTTGTTATGTTGCTTTGGTGCTAATATCTTGATGCCAAATGATTAAGGAACATTTCTTGTTATATTTCATTTCAACAATTCTGTCTCCAGTCGTAAGATGTTATATACAGTAAATACCAAAAGTTTTGTATTTTAGGCTTTGATGTCACTTGTTTCAAAAAGGAATTAGGGGGGCCGGATAGCGCAGTGGTTAGCGCGTTCGGCTTCAGATCAAGAGGTTCAGGGTTCGAATCCCACCAGGGGCACGGCAACTTTGTCTGCAGTAGAGAACTGTTCTACACGCAGTAAGGTTTGGGTGCAATGCTACACTGAATTTCAGCGTAGTACCACCCATGGTTCACTAGTTCCAGCCGTTGCTCGCAGGTTTCACCGCAATGCATAGCCACATGGCACTGCGGGCTTTCTCCCTGCCATAATACTTGCCGATGCAATATAAGTGAAATACTATTGAAAGCGGCGTTAAACCTCAACTCACCTCACCTCAAAAAGGAATGATCTTTTGGACAAATAGTTCCGAATGTTTACGTGTTCATGTTTTTGTAATTTAATTTGACAACAATCAAAGTTTTAAATATGTTCAAGTTTGACGGTTATTTTGAAGTATGAGAATTATTTCATCACGTTTGAATATGTTTCGGTAATTTATGTAATGAGAACAATAGGTTGATTATAGCATTGTCCATGCTTGTGTGCTTATGTATTGTAGTTGTTGCAACATAGATTTTGTATGAATGGTGATGTCAAAGTTGTAATGGTTGTTTTACTCAGTCAATACCAATCATACATTCCATTTGAGTGACATGTTTATACTCTACGATTTGCCATGTGTGTCGATATGATTCCTGTATATGAACATTTTTGGTCAATTTCTGAATGTTTATGTTTAAAAAATTTCGAAAGCTAATAATTTATCATGATGAAAGATATTTTTGACAACAGTAGAAATGTCAATTTAACTTTTTAGTCACATTTTCTTTTGATTCACAAAAAGGAATGTTATGTTCACAATTACTGCGAATCATACACCATGGGCTCTAATGTTTTGTCTCATACAAAGGAAATGTTACACATGATAGCAAACAAGCACCTATATATTTGTGTGCTCTGATAATTTTGAGGAAAAAAACATGTTCTTCATTGCCCTCTGCAAAAGAGGTGTCCGAAGTTATCAGAGATCTCTTTGAATATACTTTAGCTTGAAATTCAGATAGTGAACAAATAAAACATTGTTATTATTGGTCTTGCACTATCTGCAATATTACAAATTCTTGTACTTTTTCAGGACGAGTCTTTTCTGGGATTTGAATCCACACCCTTTGAGTCAGACACTAACCGCCAGCATTAACCTATTTGCCACCGGAACCACGACAAACACTAGTTTCAACAACCGGTTGATAAGCTATTTTCACATTCAGTTCCACTGAGGTCACGTAGGCCGAAGGGGTAAGCTGTTGGTATGTTTGGGGACATTCTGAAGGTGTGAGTTCGAATCCCGCCAAAGACTCTTCCCAAAACGTGCAAGAATTTTTACTGTAGCATATACTGTGATCACAAATATGATTTGTTGCATAGTTTAGCTGGGTTCCCAGGGCGCTCATTTGGATGGTTAGAGTTAGGAAATGGAAGAAGAATATAATTATTATAGCAGAACATTTACCAGAAAGATGAGCTAGTTTCAGTCTGTGTGTTATCATTACCTACCTTGTGCAAATAAAACCACATCATCTGCGAAGATGAAACTTTGTATCACTTTCTTTCGTGATTTAATAAAAAAAAAAATCAAAATCATTTACAGCTCCTATCCATACAGTTACTGGTATTTCCTCTTGCTCGAAAAATGTTAGAATTATGAGTAACAGCTTTTTGGCATCATGAACAAGACAATTTTAGATCTCTATGAATACAGATTAGCACCAGCTTAGTTACAAAAGACTACTATGAATCAGATTTTTAATTAGCACTAGCCTGCTCAAAAACATCGTCTATATTCTTCTGGGTATACATTCCGATTGGTACAAAAGTATTGGGTAACGTCATTGTTGCATCCATGTTTCTACAGCAGACAGATCAGAATTGATACCAGAGACTATACTGAAGACTTGTCCATTAATACTGGACAGGATGCTGGGCAAGTAAAATGTAAATATAATTTGTCCATGAGGCTGGCTAATATTGACATGATCGTGTAGAAATCTTTAATTCACTGATTCACGCTATATTATACAGATTTGTACTAGTCCAAAAAGCAAGTTCTTTGATATTGTTGATTTCGACCTGTGTGGATTGAAGTATAATTGCCTTGGGTGGTCAGAAGTGAAAAGTTCCAATATGGTACTGAACTATACTGTACAAAATAAGTTAGGGATATTGAATGTTTTAGGATTAATATTTCATTAGGATGTCAAGCTGTAAATACATCATTATTCAGAATTTCAAAATATCCTTAACCAGTTTTGTCCAATATACTTCAAAGGAAGTTGATTTAGAAATACAAGACAAATGTTATGGAGAACAATTTCTAAAGTTTGGTTTTTGTATCTCGAAGATGATATCCAAAACATTTAAAATGTTTCTGTAAATCTTGACTTTGGAGAGCTTTAAGTAAAACTAAAGATGAAGGAAACTCTTGATTGAATCAGTATTATGAGAAGTACAAATGACACAGGAGAATGTCATGTCTTGTTTTGAGATTTGTTGATTTGTGTTTGAATGAGATTGTTCTTCTACACTTCAAAAGTGTTCTTTAGTAATAGATTGTTCCTTTGATTCATATTAATTACCAGTAGTTATTTCAGTTTGCATTTGTCACATTAAAAGCTTACACAATTTATTTCAGTTTATGCTTAGTTCTTATTAGTTTGAGCTTTGTTATATATATTATCTGAATTAACATTAAGAGATTAAAAGCATACCTCTTCATAATATCTGCAAAATGTTCTTTTTTGAGATCAACTCATTGAGAAATTGTTTGTGTTGTGTACTCTGGGTGAGACTCTATCAAACTGTGTCCAGGAAGTTTGTCATCTGTGTACATGGACGTTACTTGTTGTTAGTTTCATTGATGTGTCCGCCTTCTGACAATCTGATAAAAATACAGACCTTAGATCCAACAACGTGGCCAATCACATCTCAGATCCCAAAACATGGCCAATCAAATCTTAGATCCGACAACATGGCCAATGAAATCTTAGATCCGACAACATGGCCAGTAAAAGTTTAGATCCAATGTGACCAATCACATCTTAGATAAAAAAAAACATGTGACAATGTTGTCATTCAAATTGAGCTCTTGTTGTTTGACGACAAATCAGTTCTAGGATATATAGTGACTTGTTGGTCTGTATTTGAATTAGATTGTTATGCCAATAAAGACTATTTATTTATCTGATAACTGTGTTACCAAGGTCAGGCAGGCGGCCATGTTGAATGTTCATTTGATTCATACTCAAAGTTACAAATAAACTATTTCGACTAAATTGATCTTTGTCTTTTATTTTACTATTTAACCTTTACTGCCTCAGGGGCTTGTGTAAATAAATACCATCCCTTCTGAAAACAAATAATGTTTGATGTTGAAGACTGAAATAAATTGTTCTCCTGATACAGTCTGATTAAAATCGACCTTGTTCTGAGGAATAAAATTTGCAAAATAATATATCTACCGGGATACGAACAGGTTCTGTAGATTCCTCGCCACAAGGTCTGAGAACATCCCGTATAGGCCGGTGTTCCGAACCAGTTTAGCGCAGCCAAAGCCCAGTCAAATAGCTGACCAATCACATCATAGTATTTAAACGGTTGCTGTTTTGAAAGCATTCGGAACAGACAAAAGGATAGCTGTTTGGAGTTATCTGCCCCTAGCTTCTCGCACCGAAAGCATTTGTTGGGCATATTTTGATTGGCTACCTGAATTGCGCTCGAACACACGAGTCGACGGTTTGGCGTGCAACCTACGACTGATATGAGTTCGTATCCCGGTAGATGCACTATTTTGCAATTTTTATTCCACGGAAAACCGTCTATTTTAATCAGACTGTCTCCTGATAAAACACATGACCTTGAAAAATCCCATTGACCTGTTCAGTGTTCAGTATTGGTGCACGAAACTGCAACGAAAACATGGCCTGAATTGGAGGAAATCAGTTGAACAAGTATCACTTTTCCTGCAACAGTGTGGACATATACCTGAATCATTCAACGAAATGGTAAAAAATTTGGTGAGAACAAAGGCATTTTCCCTAAAACCTTAAAACGACTTCATCTCTGATACTAGCCGTCATAGGAAGCTGAGATCGTTGTTACATGGAGACTAAAGTTTGTTCATAAGGTTTTGATCCCCTATCAAATATTGAATGGCAGATCGAGTGTCCACCCTAAAATATTCTCCCCAGAAGTAAGTAATGATGGGAAGCTCAAATTTTAGGCAGCAAGCAATTTGATGCAAAAGTTAAGAAAACATTTTAACTGCCTTCTCATATCTTAAAGAATAATGAATAGTGTGTGAAGTTTTCTTGAACATATAGATTAAAAGACAAAGTAACTAACAACATAAATACATGAAAACACAATTTATTCAGGATGAACATGACATTCCAGATATGATGATGGAAGTACATAGATCATACTGTAACACAAACCACATTGTTTCCTTCACTTACTGTGCCCCGGAAACATACCATCATTTTCTTATGAAAAACTAAATATAGCAGCGGCAATCACCAAACAGTCCCCTGCGAGTCTGTAGCACTGAGGGGGGATGTTTCTCTAGCAGTGGTTGAAATAGCTGCCTGCCTGCAAGTGACAAAAGCCCATCTGTGACCTTCGATAAATGAAGTGCCAATATACTGAAGGGTCTGTTTTAGAAGGACTAGTTGATTTTCAAACCACAGTTGTGACAAATTTAGTAATGCAAAACTTGTAATATCAAAGGAAAACGATTTTATATATCTAGGGCACAGGGAAAGTGGCATGTTTCCAAGGGAACGATATGATTACAACCATCACACAGCTAGCTACTTCTGAGCAGACGTCCCCGAGCGAGGCTGATACCGACTCTGTTGCTGTTGTCTCTGCAGCATCTCATCATACGACTTGATAGTCAGCATTGCTTTTGGTCCAGTCTGCCAGACGGCGCCACTATCATCCACAATGGATGCCGTAATCGTCACTATGTGTATCCCCAGCACGGGGAAGGGGAGCAGAAAGTTCACACTAAAGTAGTCGTTGTGAGGCTCCACTGTGCGGGTCAGGAAGTTGCTTGTTATCTCGTTACCCTGTTTACAAAGAACACAATTTGATTTCCAAATTATACAAACTCAAGCCATTTCTGCTGCTGACCATGAGAAAGTTACAAAATAAACCCTACTGTTCCAGAAATATACCCTCCTTATCCAGGAATATATCCTGTTGATCCAGTAATAAATCCAGCTGATCCAGTAATAAATCCTGCTGACCAAGGAATATATCCTGATGATCTAGGAATATATCCTGATGATCTAGGAATATATCTTGCTGATCTAGGAATATATCTTGCTGATCTAGGAACATATCCTGATGATCTAGGAATATACCCTGATGATCTAGGAATATATCCTGATGATCTAGGAATATACCCTGATGATCTAGGAATATATCCTGATGATCTAGGAATATATCCTGATGATCTAGGAATATACCCTGATGATCTAGGAATATATCTGATGATCTAGGAATATACCCTGATCATCCAGGAATATATCCTACTGATCTAGGAATATATCCTGCTGATCTAGGAATAAATCCTGTGAATCAGGAATATAGTCTGCTGATCCAGGAATATACCCTTATGACCTAGGAATACATCCTGCTGATCTAGGAATATATCCTGCTGATCCAGGAATATAGTCTGCTGATCCAGGAATAAACCCTGCTGATCCAGGAATATATACTAATCCCTAACACTTTAGCACTTTAATTTGACTGTTCTCTATGTCACTAATGTGAATTACGAGAAATAAAATTCTGTTCTGTTCTGTTCTGTTCTGTTCTGCTGCTGAATTATTGAGAGTAAAACCATTCTCTGTGGTTAATTAACAGTAACCACAAATTGTTATCAAATTAATTAAGTGGGAGTGCTGACACTGATAGATTGAGCTTAACAGGAAACATTTATTAAAACACTCATTAAAACCCTACCTTGGTGTTGGCCCCTGGTTGAGTGCTGCGACTCTGGAGTGAGGACACTGCCGAGATACTGATGGACTGGGCTCGACGGAACAAGTTGGGTCTGTCTCCGTGCTGCACGATCCCCTCAACCTTCATAGCCAGGTGCGTGTCACACCGGATAGAGATTGGCTCCATGTTTGCATTCTGCTGGGGAGACACAGCCAGCTGGAGGGCAAGTGAAGAGTAAGTTAGACACATGTATGAGCAATTTGGTAACTTTGCACTGGAGACCAACTGGAAGGGAAAGCATGTAATACGCACTGAAAACTGATTTTCAGAAATTAATCATAATCATAAATTGTTGGATGCAGAAAGTCATTCACAAACAAGATGTGTTTGTTAAACACGGATGCCCCCGGATGTACCAAAATTATTAAAGTTTTCAGAAGATGTCCACTGCGGCAAGGTCATGGTCACAAGGTCAAAGATGATGACCTTATCTGAAAGGTCTCATCACAAGGTATGCACATGCCAAGTATGAAAGCCCTAGCTCTGAGCAATCCAAAGTTATGGCCAAGGTCAACATTTCTGAAAATGTCCACTGCGGCAAGGTCAAGGTCACAAGGTGAAATATGATGACCTCATCTGAAAGTTTTTATCACAAGGTATGCACATACCAAGTATGAAAGCCCAAGCTCTGAGCAATCCAAAGTGATGGCCAAGGTTAAAGTTTTCTGAAAATGTCAACTGCGACAAGGTCAAGGTCACAAGGTCAAATATGTCTGAAAGGTCTCATCACAAGGTATGCACATGTCAAGTATTAAAGCCCTAGCTCTGAGCAATCCAAAGTTATGGCCAAGGTTAAAGTTTTCTGAAAATGTCCACTAAGGCAAGGTCAAGGTCACATGGTCAAATAGGATGACCTCATCTGAAAGGTCTCATCACAAGGTATGCACATGCCAAGTATGAAAGCCCTAGCTCTGAGCAATCCAAAGTTATGGCCAAGGTCAACATTTCTGAAAATGTCCACTGCGGCAAGGTCAAGGTCACAAGGTCAATTATGATGACCTCATCTGAAAGGTCTCATCACAAGGTATCCACATGCCAAGTATGAAAGCCCTAGCTCTGAGCAATCCAAAGTTATGGCCAAGGTTAAAGTTTTTGTGGATCAACACACAGTCGGACAGACAGACGGACAGACAGATGGACGGACAGATGGACAGGTGAAAAACAATATACCCCCGGAATCTCCGATTCGGGGGCATAAAAAACATATACTCCTCCATATAGTAATTGTGCAGTGGTCAGGTTTTAGAAGTTGAAAGTTGTGATTAATAAATTGTTGACTGCAGAAATTCGTCAATAGAATTATGAAAGTGTAACTCCATGAATATTGATTTATTCTTTTGTAGGTAACAACAGCATCTTTCCTCTCATAGATCTTGATCTAGAAACTTAAGGTTGAGTAACAATCAATCTTCCTCGGGCATGTCAGGCTCATAACTCAAACAATTCTCCCTCCCTGGCTAACTTAAGCCTTGCTGCATTTTGTAACCTTTATGTGCTAGTGAAGCAGCACGCTGCACCTGGAATTCACAGATATATATACTAGTTAAGTACATGAAAGGTAACAAAATGCAACAATACCAGTATTGAAGACTGGCAAGAGTTATTACAAGTGAACTTGACATGCATGTGTCACCTTCAGCTGTGTGTACATCCTCTGTATTCTCAAATTGAGATGACAAGAATTTGTTAGTTAAAATACAGACTTCATGTTACCTTGAGCTGTGTGGACTGGAGAGTTTGGAAGAAGAAGCGAGGGAAACTGTGGCTTGATTTGATGAGAGCTTTAGCAGAGTCACTCAGGAAGTTGATCTGAATGTAAGAGAAAATGTCACAAATGTTACATCACACATTTAATAATGAAACAGAACTACAGTCAGATACAATCTGAGAATCCTGTGCTTTTCCATCATCTTAGCTAAGATAACGTTTTCATAAACATATTCAAATCTTTTCGCAATACATGAAAATACACTAGACCTTTTCATATTTGGGAAGACGCATGATGAGAAGCCAAATTGGTTTGCAGATAACTTCATAATGATTGCTGATGAGATGAGGGGATTACGAGTTCAACACCACTTTCATGAGTATTTCACTTACACAACAGCGGCTAGTATTATTGCAGGGAGAAAGCCTGAGTACCATTATGACTGCATTGAGGTGAAACCTGCAAGCATCGACTGGAACTAGCAAACCATGGGTGGTACTGCACTGAATTTCAATTTAAGATTGAATCCTAACCTTACTGCTTGTAGAACAGTTTTCTACAGCAGACTTAGCTGCCGAGACCCTGGGGGATTCAAACCCCAGACCTCTTGAGCTGAAGCTTGACTAACTATCCACTGCCCTATCTTGTCTTGTCCCTTGTTCATAACAATCAGACAGGCTCTCTTGTCTCACCCTGCTTGTCATATCCTGGGCCGTGTCCTGAAGCACCTTGTTGAGCCCACTCGACACATTCTGTAGAGCCGTTTCTATGGAGACGCCAGTCTCGATGGTCTCACCTCCTCCTGTCCACAGCTGTCTGTCACCAAATGATCCTCCACTGGAAGAAGATAATTAATACACTAAATTCTGGAAGTGGTCATAAACCTTTAAGAAGAGTGATTCAAATTTCAGATAATTTTGAAAATTTACTCATCAAACCCATTTTTTAAGTGACTTTAAAATAATTCTAAACCTGAACTTCAGTAATATTCAAGATTTTTTTTTTCAAAATACTTCACAGTACATGAACCCAAAAACTTGTGTGGAGATTGTTCTAATCCTTTATCATTAAATTAAAATATCTCGACAGTGCCTCACTACCAACCTGTGCTGCATGGTTGAGATGATAGACAAGATGGCTGCCTTCATGCTGTCACAGCTCTGCTGCAGACTGACTTGTTAAGCAAAATATAGAAGCAGATCAATTAAATTAGCAGAGTTTGTGCAACAAACAACGAGAACAAGGGTGTTGATACAAAAATTTTATTGGAGCTAATATGTGAAGAACATATCATTGGGGGCTGACTCAGAATATTTGGCAGCCAAATGGATGGAGATATGCGGGAATGGACACTGTGCGGTTGGTGGGGCCAGCGCGAATGGCAGCTGAGGGTGAGAGAGGAAGGCGCGAATGGCAGCCTTTGGAGGGGCAGCTGTAGGTTAGGGGAAAACGGCGCGAATGGCAGCCTGGGGGGGAGGCGCGAATGGCAGCCTTAGGAGGGACAGCGCGAATGGCAGCTGTAGTTATGGGGAAACGGCGCGAATGGCAGCCTTGGGGGGGGGGGGGGGGGGAAAGGGGGACAGCTGTTTGGGTCGGAAATGGATTAAGTGGAAAGAACTGAGCCAGCCCCGAAGGTGAAAGCTGGGGATGGTGGGTGGGCGATAAAAAACCAATGTTTGGTGAAGAGGCATGTAAACAAGAGGAGGCAGAGGTCACGTGACACAGCTTGAATACATAAAAGTTGTGACGTACTTCCGGTTGATTAAAACAGTGATAAATGATGATACAAAAAAACGGAAACATAATGGTAAATATAAAATGAAATAAACTAAGGAATGAGCATCAAAAGGATTATTAATAAGTAAAATAAAATATATGCCTGTTGTTGCACAAACTAAAATTTAAAAATTCTCATTTTGTGCAACAAACAACGAGAACAAGGGTGTTGATACAAAAATTTTATTGGAGCTAATATGTGAAGAACATATCATTGGGGGCTGACTCAGAATATTTTAAGCTTGGGTGAATAAGATTTAATGTGATTGTGATAAGGCCGTGATGACCTTAAGGAAATAAGGATATGCCTTGGGGGGAAAAGCTATAAGGTTTTGAATAGCTGGTTGCCCAAAACGAGGTAGCATACCGAGAGCCCCCAAGGGATATGATGATAGTAATTATAAGATTGGATTGAAGTAAATTAGAGATAAAATACTAATACTGTTTAGTGTTGCAGGGAGAAGATACCAGAAGATGGCTTGGTGCCTTACACTGAAGGAGACCAATAAAAGCAAAGAATACTTAAATGGAATAAAATGTATCCCCGGGTGCCATAAATGGGGCTAAATTAGAAATGATGAAGAAGATTGAACATTTGCATAAATAAACATGTAGGATCATGAACAATGAAAAACACCAAATGTAAAAGGTATCAAACGCATATACACACAAATCAAGTAATCTGAGCCAAAGGGGTGTATACATACACTAGATGGTACTAGCATGAATCTGGAAACTAAACATTGCATAGTGATTGTTGAGCTGCTCGGAGAACAGTCTCCGGAGTACGAATATATCTGGTGAAACAATCAGACCTCCAACGTCCTAAAGTCTTAATCAAGTGGTCTTCCATTCTTACTTTTGCCGCAGTAGTAGCGGCTCCAAAACGAAAAGAATGTCCTGAATAGAGGGTTGGATTAAGTCCAATGGTTCTGAGCACCGTGGATAAGTTGTTTAGGAACGCCTTCCTGTTCATAGGAATGTTTGCTGAATTGACAAACAAGGGATCTGCAGGTAGTGCACCACAGGTCGTACGACATTTCACTAGTTTGCACAACACTCTTACTGGACACACTTGCTTATACGTGGCGAACAAGGAAATGGATACCCCTTGTCTGAAAGGGTCAGTTTTGGAAGCTTTGAGCTTAAGTACACACCTGTTCCTGCCAGTGTCAACGGAGACATCTTGAATACACACATTATACACAGGATTGAAGGAAGCACCACATGTGATCTCCCCACAACGGAGGAAACCGAAGAAGGCCACGACACACATGCATTCCAACACTAAATCATTGAATACTCCAAATACACCTGTATGTAACTTTCTCACAATGGCACATAAAATATCAAAGGTAATAGGGAGGCGTGGTTTGCTATCCGTTGCATGAAGTCGTTTATAACCTCGTAGCAGGGCCTGGAGTCGATTTAGCGATCCAGATTGTACTTGTCAAAAAGGGTTCTTACACCAGCCTCCATGTAGGTGAATCTGATGCCTGCTAAGTAGGTTTTAACAGTATCATGTTTTAGGCTCAGCACTCCAAAGCAATATGCAATGAAATATTCCAGGTACACTCCACTGACTGGGGGTAATTCGGGTGATCTGCCGAAGGTAGAAAACACATGGAACCTTAATAGGAACTGCAGGTAGCATTGAAATCCTGTTGCGTAGGTAGTTCTG
Source organism: Gibbula magus (assembly GCA_936450465.1). NCBI lineage: Eukaryota > Metazoa > Mollusca > Gastropoda > Trochida > Trochidae > Gibbula > Gibbula magus. Next base: position 73,421,729 of record OW388291.1, on the reverse strand, counting down.
GTGTTGTTGCTGACAGCTGCTGTCCATAGGTGCTTTAAGTGACCGTTTAGCTCCACATTACGTCGTAGCTGTTGGGGCACGTCGTCGGTGTCGGATTGGCTGTAGGGGCTAGCTGACGGAAGCGATCCATCTGAAACCGTGAGAGAGCGTCAGCAATGTCATTTTCTTTCCCTGGAACATGTCTGGCTCTAACTACAAAGTTGCCGATAGCTGCCTGCCATGTCAAAGTACGTACTAAGGTCATGATGTTAAGACATTTGGAACGACCTTTGTTAATTATGTCAACAGTAGTTTGATTGTCACATAAGAAAGTCACACGTTTCTGTCCCCACTGCTTGCCCCACAGTACAGTGGCTGCTACTATCGGATATAGTTCCAACCAGGCTATAGAGGGTTTACTGGGCATCACATCAGTCAACTCTGACCACTTTTGTGCAAACCAAGCATTTTGGTAGTATCCTCCATGCCCAATAGTTGCTGCGGCGTCTGTAAATAGTTGAATGTCAGGTGCCAAAGTCAAATTGTCATCATGAAAGAAAGATCTACCATTCCATTGATCTAAGAACTGTTTCCACATCCTTAAATCAGTCCTGCAAGAGCTAGAAATAGTCACATGATGATGGAGTTCCGACACCATAGTAGACAAAGCAATTAGGTAGGAGACAAAGGAACGGCCTGGTAGAATAACTCTACATGCATAGTTCATGTGACCCAGCAGAGACAGTAACTCTTTCTTAGTACATTTCTTTCTCTGACCAAATGATTGTATAAATTCTCGTAAACGAACCAACTTGTCTTCAGGAAGACGTGCTGTCATAGAATGAGAATTTAAAATAATCCCCAAGTATTCGATCTCAGTGACCGGGCCAACAGTCTTGCGGGAAGCTAGGGGAATGTTGAGGGCATGGAACAGGTTCAACAGTGTATCCATTGTTTGAATAGCTGGGAAGGTTGGAGAGTCAATTGTCAAGAAATCATCTAACAGATGCAAGATAAATTCTACATGGCATACATTCTCCAATATCCAACACAGAGCTTGAGAGAGAGTGTCAAATATCACTGGACTTGATCTACAACCGAAAGCTAGTCTTGTGTAAAAATAGAATCCATTTTCCCATTTAAATCCAAAGAAAGGCCAAGCAGTTTCAGAAAGCGGGATTTGCTTAAAGGCATCAGTAATGTCAACTTTGCACATCCATGCTCCTGTTCCAACTTTCTTAATCTGTGAAATAGCTTGATCAATAGTGACATATGTCAGGGAACAATGGTCTTTGTCGATGAGGTCATTGATGCTCGGGGTGTCAGTGGCTTGATGTGGTGCCGACAAGTCCAAAATAAGTCTTTTCTTGAGACTATACTTTCCAACTGCAAGGCCAAGTGGGCTTATTCTATATATTGGAAATGGGGGAAACACAAACGGTCCAATCACATAGTTATTGGTCACCTCCTTTTGCACCAGTTCTGTGACGCTGGACGGGTCTTTCCTAGCGCTGAGATTATTTTTACATACATAAGAAGAATCTGGCAGTGGATGGACTTTTGGATCAAAGCCATAAGAGAGACCGGAGACTAGGTATTGGACAAAAGTAGGGTCAGGATGATTAGACAGCAAGTGTTGCAGGAGAGGGATATGCACTGGGGGAGCCTTGGTTTGTACTTGAGTTACAACTGGTACCGTGCACAGTCACTGTGGGCGTGGCTGACGACACTGTTGTGCACCATGACGTGAATCTCGGCAAGTCAAACACACGTGGGCAAAGGTACAGCTTGTCCTACGGCACCCAGCATCATTGAAATTGTTACATATTTCCACGTCACGGTGTTTGATTCTATCTCGACCCTTGGAATCGATGATAGTCCTGCGCTTTGAATCGTAGGGGGCAAACTTACTCCTACTGCTGAGTCGACGCCCAGGCTGCGCACACATCTCTGAAGAATGTGTCACGCTGTCACAAATTTCGCAAGTGCGGGCACGCTTGCCAGAAGTCACTAGAGTCCAAAAGTTAATATCTCGAAGGCCCCAATTAACAGGCACCCCTTGTTCAGCAAAGGCGGCTACCCGTGCCGCAAAGAGTTTGTGGTAGTCATAATGGGTGGAGCCACCATAATACCTAGCCAGCATAATGCATGTTTGCTGATGCATATCCATCTGTCTCAGCTTCATAACATTCGAACCACATAAGATCCTTTTGTAAATGTCAAAAGCCTCTAGAAACTCTGGCAAAGTAAGGGATCTACTTGTCCGTGAATCCTCTCTCACAGACAAGGTATTTCCAGTCAGGTCAATAGAACGAGATTCGGGCTCCTGATTAGGCAAAAGCAGCACTGCAAGATTGACATATTTACCTTCCTTGATCTTTTTTTCAACCGAAGGTGAGACGGTGTCGATGTGGGGCAGACTATCAGAAGAGACTCCTTCTACTGGGAAAGGGGTCACATGCGCCAGAAGATTAGCTGGATAATCTGTGGAAGGCATGTCAGATGGAGACACTCTGTTGTTGACCAAATTCCTTAGCTCAGCGACCTCTTTTCGTAGTTCTGCAATAATAGTCTTTCCTGAAGAATCCTCTCCACGCATGCGCACCCCTCCGAAATCGGCCATTGTCGTCTCGCTATCCAGGAACTGTCTGGAATCTGTCCAATCAGTCAGACTAGCTGCCACTTCGTCAGCTGATAAAGATATGCGTCCCTGTCGAACCGGAGACGATCCCCGGGCGCCACTACTAGATGGGTTTGGAAGAACGCTCCTTCCTCGTTCCATAGCTTCCGTATCAGAAGATAGAGAGTGTGACGTCACAGTAGCTGAGGGTCTCCGAGACACTGGGACCGTAGGTCGAACTGGTCGCTTTTTACCTTGCATTGGACGATTTGCCTCGTACAATTGGGCCATTGTACTACGGGTCCAAGAGGGTGGCACGTGAAAACCCATCTCAGTGAGACGCTGTCTCAGGTCCGTGCCCGTGAGCCTGGATTGGTCCCCGCTTTGGGGACTGTCATGGCTGTCTTCAGGAACGGTTGATGAAGGAACCGTGACACTCTTCGTCGTATTGGCTACTTTTCGCGTACGCAAACGAGATTTGCGTACCGGCGGCATGTTGACAAGGAGTTGGTGAACCAATTATATATTCGAACGTAAGTAATGACTTCTCGACATGGCGATGTTCTAAGATGACCAAGGGCGATAAAAAACCAATGTTTGGTGAAGAGGCATGTAAACAAGAGGAGGCAGAGTTCACGTGACACAGCTTGAATACATAAAAGTTGTGACGTACTTCCGGTTGATTTAAACAGTGATAAATGATGATACAAAAAAACGGAAACATAATGGTAAATATAAAATGAAATAAACTAAGGAATGAGCATCAAAAGGATTATTAATAAGTAAAATAAAATATATGCCTGTTGTTGCACAAACTAAAATTTAAAAATTCTCATTTTGTATACTGTGCCCATTGCATTGGGTTCTATATGTATACATTTTGTAAAAATAACTCGATCCGTTGGCCATATAGGAACTCTAATATAAGCTCTACTTTCTACGGAAAGAAGTCACAATACAGACAAAAGCTTGGAGCTGTCAACTACTTCAACTTACACCAAGATATTTTGTGTCAAAGCACCATGCACCGATGACATAATGGATAATGGCTTGACAACACTATAGATGCAGTCAATTGTGGTTAAAACATATTATGTGGAGTGTACCACCCAAATGAATAGAAAACCCAATGGCAAGAATTGTGTAGGACAACCTTTGTAATATTTTGGGCTCGTAAGGCATACATGAGTTTAAGGATAAAACAACACTGGTGATAAGTGCACTGGATGTTCTTGTACTCATGTCACTACAGAGTTATCATGGTTATAATACATGAAGGATACATGTCGATGTTAGACAGGGAGACTTTGTCGGCGTCAAAGGCGGACCAGTAGACGTTGGAGATCTTCTGACTGAGTTCCTCGTACTGCTCAATACTGCCCTCCAGCTGCAAACAAACAATGTGATTTAACAACGCCAGTTGACAGACTTTGCATCAAACAGTCTCTTATAAGTACTGATGAAATATTTGCCAGTAGCATAAAACTTGACCTCAACTATCATCATATTGAAGTTTGAAAGTTCTTGTTGCTCCAATAGCAATGTCAAAATATGATATCGGCCCAATGTCTGAACAAGCCAAGGTATTTATTAGTTTATTTTCACAATTGCTTGTAATGTTGAAAACACTATTTAACTTTTAACCTTTAGCCACAGATGAGAAATAAAGAGTTATAGAATATGCAATATAAAGGTCAATATTCAAAGATAACCTGTGTGGCCAAAACCTAAATTTTCCTTTTGATATGAAAATTTCCGTTTTCTAACTGTAATCTGGCTACTCAGAATGTTTTGATATTTATTAATTCAGCTCCTCAAGTGTCCGACCTGCTGGATGATCTGACTCCAACGTGTGCCCTCTTGTCCGTTGGTGGAGGCGAGAGCGGTTGCGATGGCGGGTGGCGGCGAGGTACGGAACGTGTTGCACGCCAGGATGAGCTGTTTATGAGCTAGAAGCAGCATGATCCGCAGGTGGATGTAGTTGCACTGGAACTTGAGGGGAGAGTGCGCTGAACTCCCGGCCTGCAATTGAACATCTAAAATTGAGGGTTTCAGGGGAAACTTGATTTGTACACAGGCTGATCAGCCAGTTAGTAAGGGTCATCTGTGTGACAACTGAGACACATGTTTTGGAACGACTGTCAGTCAAATGGGTCGGTTTAATTTGAGCCACTATAGTGATCTCAAGTGTTTTGCATGATGCATTGGATACCTCCAGTGAGCCACGAGGATGTCACTTCCTAGGGCATGAGGCTGAACACCGGCTTTCACCCAGTTTAGAAAAAATCAAGTGTACTCTTTGAATATCTGTAAGGATTTATATAGTGATTTTTTAAAGGGCAGTTCAACAACTGAATCATGAAAAATTTACAAATTTAAATGATATTAATCATTTTATCATTCTGTTTCTGGAAAATGGTTATATTCTTCATCAATAAAAAATATGCTTGTTTATCAAGTCAAAACAACAGTTTCACAGAAAGGAACTTGTGTTAGGTTCTAGATACGAGCCATTTACTTCTCGTATCACATGTTGAAGAAAGCAGCGCTGACTACACCCTGGTCTTAATTTATTTAATTTATTCTGTAACTGCACCTTGAGAGAGACAAGGGACTTCTGGTAGAACTCGAGACACTCTGCCACACACTCCAACACGTTGCGGTTGTCTCCGCTGATGTTCCGTAGTCTCGTCTCCGCACTGCACAGGTGAGCAAGGGCAGATAACCAGTGGTGGAAGGACTCTGAAGCAACCTGGGCATCAGTAAAGATAGTAATGTTGAATTACCTCACTAATCTACTCTCTGGGAATGGGCATAGCATTCCACAACACTCAGCTGTTGAATGCCTTGGATACAATAAGGGCAAATATTACTAGGAAGGTGATGTTGAATATTAGACTGGTAACACTCATTAATGATAACAATCAGGTAATCAGAACTAAATGTTATCCCAATAGGCTTAGAGTGTCCTGCACTGCTTAATGTCACCAAGCTTTTATCTTGTTATTTAGAGGTTCATTTACTTCCCAAACCCACAAGGAATCCAAATTTGGTATTTTCATTTACTCAATCATGATACTCAGCTGCAAAAACAAGCCATTTTATCATTGAGAGTGAATTTATACTCCCATATTTTGACGATAGGTTTCATAGTTTACAGAAAGGAAGTTGATCACCCATTGTACCAACTTCCCAATGCAAGGCATAATTCTTGCCAATCTCCATTACTGGCTGATTTAGGCCTTGCAGTATTTCCTTGAGAAATCTGTGTTTAAAAAACCAGCCCGCTATGCATTTCTGGTGCAGCGATTCACTATCTTGACACAACAAAGGGAGGGAAATACCGCAAGGGTTAAATCAGCCAGTAATGAAGACTGGCAAGAGTTATGCCTTGCGTTTGGAAGTTGCCATTGTACCCACTTCAGTAGATATATTCTGTGGTGCACAATGAATTAATAAGTTTGATTATCTTTCTGGAAGCATGATTAATAAGCAACAATATAATGTGTTAATCCTCTTACCTTTATTGTGAGGGGTTTAACAATGTCTCCACCTATTTTGTACTGACTGTACCTCATAGCCTGCCGCGATATTTTGTAAGCAAGCCACTGATTGGCTAATCCAGCACATGTGACAATGAGTTCATGGATGTCATTGGGTATTCCTTCTCCACAAGCTGCTTGAAACAACAGGGTGCACATGTAAACCTGTCAAGAACAAAATCATATTTGGCATTACACTATAAACAGTTCTTCATATTCATATTCTTTTCTAAAGCATCAACATTTAGTCTGAAACAGTAAATTTGTGCTATGTCAGTTTAACCATTTACATGCCTGTCTTAAATTATTCTGGGATATAACCCTTTCCAGATTATTCCATTACAATTCATGTAAATGTTTCACTCACAATGATTTGGTCCTAACTGAACTGGCATGTTAGATTGAACCTTCGCTAAAATCACTCTCACATATTTTCACGTTAACAGTTTTGTTCTCAACTCGTGTACCTGTAACTGTCCAATCTCCTGACTGCTCTCCACACTATGTTCCAGACAACTGATGATGACTGGTACAGCCGGCTGCAGTGATTGGCTGTTTCGTGAACCAATGGCTGCAAGCGACTCACACAACAGTTCAGCCTCAGAATCTGGAATATTTTCAAAGATGGACACGACCTTCATAGCATGTCGACCTGATTCTACGATTTCTAGAAGGGGGTCGCCTTATATATGAGATAATGGTTTTTACCAGATTTTAGGGGTCTGAGGAAGGGGGTCACAACGTTGCCTATACACAGTAATATACGGTAACTATCGTCAATCCTTACTCCCTTTAATAACTGACATTCAGTTGAAAAGGCGTAATTAAAGAGTTAATACATCATGAAGGATGAACAATGAAAAACAATGTGGAATTAAGACAGATCAAAGTACCTATGCAGTTAAGATATCAGTATCGAAACAAACTTCAAAGGAATAGTCCCATATCCCCAACCCCAACAGTGGTTATACTTGCCAAGGCATTATATTGAATAATGAGAGAATATTCTACCTGACACATTGGACAAGAGCCCGGCTATGGTGTCCACGAATCCAGTACAGAGGGGAGGGGAGGTCTTACATAACTCCACCGCGCAGAACAAACACAACTGGAACAAGGGCCGCATAACTTACAACATAATGAACAATGTGTTACATGTAAGTTGCAAACACTTAATGTAACAATTATATATCATGAACTGCTAATAATATCCTTATCTTACTAAAATTATCTACATATATCAAAATAAGGCTCATGAAATATTCAGGTATGAAAATCAAGTACTGTTCTCATATCATATTTCCTGCAGTTTAATCGTTGCACTTTTCCTGCAAATATGTTATGTACACATTTTTATATACAACAAATATCAAGAAATTTCATATTCTAAAGCAGAGTTCAACGTTGATTTTAGACTCTATGCTAAATTTTTACTTTGGGAAAATTTCTAACTCAATAATGTTGAGTGTAGTTTGGCTTGTCAGACAATCATCTGTAAATACTCATTCATATCACAAGCATAATTATCCTTTATAATTATATTTTATTACATGCCTATGTTTTCATTTCTCATTCTTTACCATTATGTATGTATTACCACCACGGTTGCCTAACCTTTTCATATCATTTCACCCAAAATATTTTTGGCTTTATTCCACTATTTTCATCATTTATTTCTTGCATCATTATCACTATAATTCCCCTTCGCATCTTCCTCAACTCAATTTAACAATTAATATACAATAATTTACATTATGATTTGCTTCCAATTGTTGTTTAAAACATAGCACAAAGTTACCTTGAGGTCGGTGAGCGGCCCGTCCCGACACTCCCCGCCCGTCAACAGGATGAGATGGGTCTGGAGACACCCGACAGCCTCGTCCAGCAGGTCTATAGGACATCCTGTCAAACATGGTTTCATCTTATTTATTTCACATACGAGCAGCGTGACCCTCTGCATAGCATGGTTGAATGTTTTCAGTGAAGTTCAGCAACAATGGTCATGGCACATTGAGGTAATGAATTATTACAATGACTGATGACAAGGCTTTTAAATTATGATAAATGTACGAGCAATGGCTAGAGATTTGATGCTGGTGTTGACAACTTGCTTCATTAAACAGCTGCCTTGTCTAGTAGGTCTATAGGACATCCCGGAATATACATGAGAGTTCCATGTTTACTTCATAAACTAGCTGCATTATATTCTGGAGCCAGTTGCATATAAAACTTTATACCTGCAAATTATTATTGAGATTGATTTTTACTGCTCATTGAATTATAGAAATTTTTATGCAACCACATTTTATTTAAGATTTGATTGGTTGAGAGTTGATAACATGACTGATGAAGGAAATGTGGGTTGACTCAATCTAACGTGAATCTGACCAAAAGTAATATTAACATTAATAGCTTCTGTCCCTAAGTTATAAAACAATTAGGAACTGTGTATAAACATGGATGACTTCTGCTCATCATGAAGTCATTTCATGAAAAAGTACAGCTAGTATGCCCAACAAAAATGTTGCTGTCTGAATGACAATGACTTTGCAAATATTTTGTAGAAGATTGACAGAGTGGTTGAATTACAGTAAATGGATCTTGGTTCATTCTGATCCAACAGTGTATTTGTATCCACTATTCTAACATAATACCCCGATTCCCTGAGCTATAAACAAGCAGTTGTCACTAAGGTGACATGATCCCCCGCCACAAAAAAATGTCAGGATCAGCAAAATAGACTGGGCCATGAATTTTCCCTAAAAGAACCATTGTTGTAAGATAATGATGAGATTCCAATGAACAGTTCTTGTGATATTGACCCTCTGACAAGCTCAACATGTCAAAAAACTTCCGCTGTGACCTTGAGAATAATCTCAAGGTCACCAACATCTTATCAGCCCTTTGTCGTCCCTAGGAGGTGCTTTGTGTAAGATATGAAGAGAATCCGGTGAACGATTCTTGAGATATCCCGCTGACAAGGGTAAAATGACAAAGTCTCGTTGTGACCTTGAAATGAACATTACTCTCCCTGTGATGAACACATATGCAAAATATGAAAAGAATCCACTGAAAAGTACTTGAGTTATTCCATTTCTTACGTACGTACGTACGGATGGACGCAGCCCAATCCTATATCCCCCGCTTTGGGCGGCGGGGGATAATAAACAGCTATTGAAAGAACCGATGGACAAAATCATGACATTTCACTAGCTTGAAAAAACTACATGCTATATACAGCATTGCGTAACTGGTCTACATCAAAAGGTCAATTATGGGGCTATGGGAATCAGGGTTTTGTACTAGTTTAGCAGAATCAAATACACTGATGGAGCAGGATGATCTGGGTTTGTGTATTCTTAATTCTGGATACTCTGAATACTCCCCATCAAGCAGATACTGTAAATTTGATTAACTAAAGATACCAAGGGAAGGGTTAAACTATTAAGTCAGTAAAGTACTTCGGTAATTTACTAAGAGTAGCGAGAACTGTTACTGACGTTTGCACTTGGCCAACTGTGTCAGGAGCTGTACTGTCTTGGAGGCAAGGGTCACATTGTTGTGATAACAATATTGTTGACACAAATCCAGCAATTTTGAATCTGAAAGTAGAACAATTTATATCAATGACATGATTCAAAAGATGTAAATACATTTCAAGATTTAACTTGCTATTTGTCTTTATACAACACATAAATCATACAACCATTTCCATTCCTTTGTCCACTAACAATGCTACAGTCTTTGAACCTCTGAGACGAATTAGACAGGAACAGTCAAGGAAATCTGTTTTGGAATTGTAAATATCCTGACTTAGCAAAAACATATTGTATTTTGCAAATCTTAGCACCATTTTCGGTACCTTGTGACAAAGGCAGCAGATGAACCGCAACTGAGTCGAACACACAAGTCAGCACTCGCACACCTCCGACCTTTAACCCCACATCCGGGGTAGCCAGGATGAACTCACACAGCGTCTACAGAAACAATGATTTAATCAAGAATGTCAAGTTATTGTATAAATAGAACTCTTTGAATTGAGAACTTAAACTGTGATAAACCATTATTGATGTAGTGGCAAACTCAGGCTGGGATGGGTCCAAATGTTCTACCTGTAGTCTTCATTTGTAACCCTAATGGTTAACTGTATGATATATACTGAAGTAAAAAATTGTAATCATTAGCAACACAGACTACAGTTGTGTGTCATGGGTTACATGGAGGTTTTTATAGAAAGTGGTAATGACTTGGAATCAAATGAACAAAATCCCTGTAAATGATAACATGTGGGAGAAAATAAGTATAATAATTTAGTGATACATCACAGTTAGTTGCATCTTCACAATTAGCTAAAAGAATGATTAAAAAAACTTCAGAAACTTCCCTTGGTTACTTATCACAAAAGCCCATACCTCTATATAGCCAGCTGTCCACAGATGAGGTCCTTTCTTTGCAAGCAGACGGAGGTCCTGCAGCACAATGACCTTGACCCCTTGTCTGGGGTCGTGTTTGAGGAAGGTCAGAAGGAAGTTGACCTGCTCCTGGAGGTCATACAAGGAGTAAGCGGAGAGACGCGACATTGTGTGGAGAGTGAGAACCACCAACTTCTCCGCCGGGAAACTCTCCAGGACTGTCTGGCATATGGTACGGGCCTGCAGTAGAGGTAGGTTTTCTTTATCACAATTTCTAGTATTTTTATCAAAGCTAAAGAATGATAAATAAAGGGAAAAGGCAAAAATTAATATATGTAAGTGGAGAGACAAAGTATGGTGTAGAGGGTGAATTGACCAACTTGTTTAACGCCGCTTGAGTAATATTACATCCATTTGTTGAGACCTATTGATGCACCATCTATCCTCAATGTTGGCAGTTAAAATGTATGGGTAATATATGAAAAATCATATCTCATATTCAAGATCTGTATTCAAGGCCTAAAACTGATCAATCAGAAATTATAGCAATGACTACATTTTTTAAGAAAATGCATCCTTCACCAAGGTCAAGCCCAAGGTCAAAGATCATGACCTCAGTATGTGACATGGTAAACCTATGTCAAGTATCAAAGTTTTTCTGTTACTACCAGCTTCGAGAATGCCTTCCAAATAGTTAACTCATGATGTGGCCGAATGTTCATGTACAAACCTTTGCTGCGGTAGCAACGTCATGATGCATATGCTGGAGGATGGGAATCAGTTTGAGTTTCATGGTGACTGGGGTTGCGATTCCACATATCATGTCTGCCATCTTGTCGCACACACTCGCAGCAAATGTTCTGTAAGCACATTAAAAATATTCTCACAAACAAATTTACATTATTTAACAGAGATAAATGAAACTAGTTTTAACTTTTACTTCACGATTTTCAGAAAATTTATCAAATTCCAATTACCATTTTAGAGGTGTTATTGACCTCTATCTGTAGATATGTATAGATCTCACAACCTTAATCAATGTACATTTATGATGTTTTAAACATCCATCGTCTATGGTTAACATTTTAGGTTTATTTTAGTAAAACATGTGCTTCTGTTGCTAATGGCTCTCTCACATTGACTATGGAAGAAGTTAGCATAATATACTCATTTGAAGCAAAACTACAGTCGTATCTCACTTTGACTCCTTAGAGAACCTCTCGGCAGCACACATGGCGGCCTCCACCTCGACCACATCGTGGGAGTCCAGGCTCTGCTTGATGGTGTGGTGCACATTTTTCCTCTCCGAGATGATACTCGCGATACTTCCCAGCGTCCTGGTCATATAGATAATGTGTTCACATTTACATAGTCCTTCAAATAAAATATATATCATCGCTGTGAATAAAGATTTGAAAATATTATCCAAATTATCATTCTAATTATCTCATTGAATATAATATGCAAAATTGTAATATTAGATCACCAGAAGTTAAGGAGTCAAACAACTTTGGCAATAATTTAAGACTTATTTACTTATTATAATAATTCCTTTAAGTTTGACTGTTCCACAATCTCTAGGAACAGCATGATACAATTGCTTCAAGCATAATATACAGATAAATAATCAGCCTAATTAAAATCAACCCTATTCCGACGTGTGTCCAAGGAGTTAAAGTTGCAAAATATTGCGTCTTCCAGGAATATCAGTTTAAAGTTTTTCAGACAGATGAACAGATGAACAGAAGAAAAGCAATAAATTACTTTACAGTGATTCATACAAACCTTAAAGTTATTGCTCTGGCAACAGGATCGTTGCTATGAAGTACAGAGTATATACGACGAACAAACTCGTCAACATTGAAGATCTTGTCCAAATGTTTACCACTTTGCTGTGTGACCTTCAAAATACATAGTCTGATGAAATTGTTCCTGAAAATAAAAATAACCTGCTGAATCCAAGCCTCTTAATAGATGAATTTCTATTATTATGGCATAGCAAAGAGTTGTTTAAAACAAATTGTGTCGTCATATTTGACATAACATTTTTTTACATACCCTTCACGAAATACATCAGCCAACTTGAGGAGAGCAGAGTTTATGAGGATTGGAAAAGGATATTTTTCAAAGAGACGCGGGTACTTGACAACAGCTTCGCACTGAAGTCCAATTCTATTAGACCTCAAACCTGAAAGAGATGTCAGTTTATCATACTATTTTCATGATACATAGATTGCATATGTTACCCGTTAATGATATATAGTCAGCTAAGTCTGATTGAAATCAACTCTTTTATGGGGAATTCAAGTTTTAAATTATTGTCGCTTGATATATTCCTCTCCATAAGGTCTGGCAACTTTACATATGGTCACATCTTCTGATGTTAGTTTTGATAGCCAATCAGAATGCTTCCTGCAAAATGTTTTGGTAAAGCAGATAAAGGCAAGTAACTCCCAGAATGTTTTTTCTGTTTCCTTTACATATGTATTGCAAATTGAAATCGATTGATTATGTATAAAACATGAATTTATTGGTGATCGAGTTAGTCAATTGATTTGTCTTCACAAAACTAAGACCAGTGTCAAAATTAAATAGTCATTGATTCAATTAGATCATGCTGCCATTCTCTTTCCACAGAGGTTACTCCTTTCAGATTTTCAATCGTAACCTCGGTTACATTTAGGCGATGTTTCACTATTCTCGCATAATTCCATGGCGGTGAAAGTTTGCAACACTGGTAACATCCTTATTTTAGGTCAACCAAACATATGATAAGATAAACATTATTATCCCAGATGGGAAATTAGTCTTACATTCAAAGGGTCTTTGGTAGCATACAATATAAAATAACAATACATGCATGAATACAACATTGTGACCGAATTCTGTCTTGTAAACATTACATGCACACATATGAGGGCTCAGTTTGAAACAATGTTGCTGATTGCACAACTAACTTCTGATGCAACCAATCAGAATTTTCCATTTCTCTCCGATGAATTAGTCTAAGTATAACAGAGGTTACGATGGAAAATCTGAAGGGAAGATAATGCAGTGCATAAGGAGGAATATTTAGTACAGCAACAACAGTCATACATTTCTTATTTGAAACAGAGGGTAGCTCAATCATACCCTTACCTTTATCTAATTCTGTTAAGGCAGTATTCGCGTCTTGCTCTTGTTCAGCCGACACATTATCAAGATTTGGATTGACAGTCCGGACACCGGCTATGGAGGCAGCCATTTTGGATTCTTTAATTTATTTAAAACGAATTATGAATGCAATGATCGTAATTCGTAAAAGTCGTTTGATAAATATATTGATTTAGATCTATTAATAAGTATAAGCTATAGTTTTTAATAATCTTAATGTACCAAAATAGAATAGATATTCAACATAATGGTCATTGAACCTCTGTTCGTTTTATGAAAGTGTAAATTTTATCTAAAGTGAGTCACATGATCCAAAAATGGCGGATGATCAAAAGAGTCTGCTTGCTCTTCTCAATGGAATTGCACGACGAAATTATTACGGGCATAAAGATATTACCGATTCATACTTAAAAGAAGAAATATTTGCTGGAGTTTCAGAGGACGAATTTGATTTTTTGCTTGCAAAATGTACCTCTCTATTAAAGGTACCAAAATTGTTCAAAACTGTGTACAAAACGCCCCTTTTGTCAATCATATGAATATGTCAATATTTGATGATCCCCTCAAAAACACATTACCATTTTTAGGTGGCTTGTTGTATATGTATTTTATTTGTTTATTATTTGTTGCTGAAATCTATTTGTAGAGGATTCATGACCTCTGATCTTTGTTATTGATAAACATAACTTTTATTCTTTATTATTTGTTTATAGTTTGAATCATATTGAACTATAAGTTCATCTTAGACAATGTAATGCTCGCCGTGACTATCTCCTGTAAACCTCCGTTTCCACAGTTGGGTAACAGCGGAGTATAGCCCAGCGTAGGGGAGCTAGACCGAGGCGAGCACGATCGTCTAAGTTCATCTGTGATATGTAACATCTCCCTCTTTCAGAGCATGGTGTCAGCAGACATGGATATGACCCAACTAGAAGCCTTCATAACTGCACAAATGAAAAAGAAAGAAGGAGCTATAACAGAAAACCAGGCTAATGTATTTAGAAAATTCTGGAAAACTCATAAAACTAAAATACATGACAGTATTGTGGCTCATACAACATGGGGGAATACTCTGCAGAAGACTTCCTGGAGAATAGACTTAAAATCTCAAGCTCGCCATATAGATGAAATAAACACACCTTCAGCAATCATGGAACTTCACATAGGAGATTCCCAAAACTCTGAAAAGGCAAGCTTATAGATATTATCCTGATCATAAATACTTATGTATAATGCAAAGTTAAGTTTGGATTTATAAAGGAGAAAGGGTGTTACAAAAGCAGAAGCCATTAATCCTTTTGGGGCCAATGATATCAATTTGGTTATACCTTTTCCATTTCCTTTTGTATTTTCGTTTTCCTAGGCTAATGCAACAATGGTCTTCCTTTTCTATTTGTCCAAGGTCCAGTTAGCTTTTAACTTTCCTTTACTAAACATCTGAATCAAACTTCCTACATAATTCATTTGCCCCCAAGAACCTTGCAAATTGTGATAATCATTGAACAGATCATAGGTATCATGATAAGACAATTCTTTCTGTTATCTGTAAGCAAATATTCAGGTTCAATTTTGTGTTTTCAGACTGGAGATGTTGTGCGCTTTGAAATGGATGAAGACAAACTTGCATCAGTTTTAAAGAGCATGCAAGAAATAGAAGAAGAAATATCCAAGAACTCGTGAATCTTTTGTTATGTCCCGTCTTATATAAAAAGACATATTATTAGCCCCACCATGAGGATATAAGAATGAGGGTTGTCTGTCCAGTCATACTTCATTCTGTAACACTTTCCTTCAAACCATTTGTTGAAACTGGTTTAAGAGAGTAAATTGATTGTTGCATCTATGAATTAAATGAAGGATACATAGCAGTACATGATATGATCATGAGATTTGGTGTCATGTTAATCAACTGGTGAACTGGCCCCTTACTATGAGACTTGAAATTTTATAATGAATTATGGTACATATGTGTATTTATTTTGAAAAATTAAATAAATTGTATAATTCAGTTAAGTTTTGCTATTTATATGTGTTACAAGGTCTTTTGAAATAACACAGGCGGGGGATGTGAGTATTATATACTTGTTTGTTTTATCTTCCACACATGTCAGTTCAGTGTAAATAAGAAAAAGCATTTATCATACTTTACAAAACCCTTATATACCAAAGGAGTGAAACTATTTGTGCATTAACATTAAGGATTCGTATATACAGATTTTGTATTTAGCTAGTCTCTTTGAATAGATTAACGACACTACAAGACTACAAGCAACTGGTGAGAGTTTCTAGTTGTAATGTATAAAAATTAACTTCCTCCACGAAATGTCATTGACATTGGAAGAGGTCATGTGAACTCAAATTACTCGCCTATACTTCTTGTTATGAAAACAAAAAGGCTTTGCATAGGCGTGGAACTGGGGGCACTGCATCATATGTGGATGGACAATGGCCTGTGCTGTAAGCCCATCTGGCATTTTCGCCTTTCTGTTCACTAAAACGGCATTTTCAAACACAAAAAATATTACCTGGTTTTAAATCACTCAATCTCCCACCCCCCACTTACAAGATACAAAATCTTGCCCCCCTCAACTTTTGAACCGTTCCTACGCCTATGCTTTGTACTGGATGATGGAAGCACGTGTGACATGGTTTCTAGAACCTGCAAACAAACCCATTTAGCATGTATTGAGGGCCTGAGAGTGGAACACGTCACAACAAGGGATTAATAGATAAGGCAAACTGTCAATCTGTGATTGTAGTTAATATCTTTGATATATTTTAGTCAATTTAAATTATTAGAAAAATCATTACATGAAAGAACGAATTGGATTGTTAACACCTATTGTGAGGCTTTCCCCAATCAATGGAGATTTTTTATTGGCTTATATCTCTCAAGCACGGGCAATTAGAGTTTTTAATTGGATGTTGACTTTACTCAGGGATGATTTATAGTCTACGGATCAGAAATTTAACCGCTGGGTAGCCAGTAGAATATTGGAAAGTATTAATGTTTGAATATCTTTTATCAAGAAGCATTTTCTTCCGTAATGAGCGCGTTTCTTTCAAATTTGGATGGAATTTTTTTCAAATTGACGCATTTCCTTCAATTACTTAGGGGAGCCTGAATAGGGTCCAGTTATGTTTTTGTTACTTCGAGCATTTGATGTACATATGTCACTTAATGAAAAAAAACTTTTATTCTCGGTATGTATGTCATGTTCCATAATTCTATGAATAAACTGTTAGTCTGGGAGCCATTCCTGAAAAGTGGACTAGATATTCTTTCTGCTAAACGATTTTAGTAAGTGTTCTGGTACAATAAAGTTATGCAAATAATGTTGATTTATTTTATGTTGCCTCTGTGACCTTAGGTATATGGTAATGTTGCTTGAAATATAATTTAAATAATAAAATAATTAAAGGTACCAACGTGTTGATTAAAAGTTGTTTACATTGTGTAAACTGTACATATGAAAATTATTATTAAATTCAAATATTTAATGTAAAAACTTAAAATTAAAGTTTAAAAGCGTTGTAGCACGATTTTCTTACTGAAAAAAGTGCTATCACTGATACCAACGGCTAAATAATACTCTTGATCAACAAAAACATTTCTAAAAAGAACTTCATTGTATGGTTAAGCCATGTGAGACCATTTCCCATAGAGCTCGAAGGTAGTTCAGGTGATCTGACCCGTGTAGCGATACCTAAACACTCACTGTAGAGTTTTAGATATAGTACATTGATGGAATGGTCAACCATCCTGCTGTCTGAACTCTCCAATTCTCATGAGAGCAAACAATCTACCTCTCACACTGTAGAGTTCCACACCACTGTCACTTTATATGTCATGTTATGGGATCTTTCACCCATTAATGTACCAATTTTATAAACATTAATGATAAATGGCAAATCTGAGAAAACATACTATGTGAAAAATGTGCTACAGAATGGTCCATAATAAAAGTGTTCAGTTTATTATTCATTCAGATTATTATCCAAATCAGTTAAATACCAGCACCTTTTTGCAAATACCATCAGGGTTAACAGTATTACTTTGTTGAAATTTTAAAACGTGTATAACAAATATACGAATCATTTGAATATCATCACCATGAAAGGCCAGATGGGCTTATGGCATGGGCTGTTGTCCGGCATCCGGCCTTCATCCGTCGGGCATTGTCCGTTTACTTTTCACACTTTTTACTTCTCCTCCAGAACTGCATCTTCGGTTACCCATGGTTTTATATATGCTACGTTGCTCTCAACGGAGCATGTATAAAACCATGGGTAACCGAGAATGCCAGAACTGCTATACCCCCCAAAGCTGAAATTTTGTGGGGAGCTGAGATACCTTGCATCTAGGGGATCTTATTTTGAACATTTTATCCCAACCCCCCTCAAATATGAGCGTGGCAGGCAGTTTCCCTAAAACCTTTCTTCTCCGAAACCAGTTGGAATAGGAAGTTGAAATTTTCAGAATAACATTTTTATCACAAAATTATAATAAGTGTTCTTATATTGCGCCAACAATCCAATCAACATGTGGTTGCTCTGGGCGCTACACATTATTACCCTGATGGAATTGTACATGTAAATGCAAATTTCTAATTTGAACTTGACCGCCAATCAAATATGGCGTGACAGGGGATTAACCCTCAAATCTTTAAACAACTTCTTCTCCAAAACTATTTGATACAGAAAGCTAATAATCTCTCTATAAGTTTGTTCATTTGGTTAATTTCCCTTCTCAAATATGAGTGTGGCAGGTTGTTAAACTTAAACCTAAACTTTCACCCCAGGATCTAGTATTGCTAGAACCCTGAATTTTTAGCTCATCAGGCCTGAAAGGCCAGATGGGCTTATGGCATGGGATGGCGTCCGTCCATCCGTAAACTTTTCACTTTTTCGACTTCTTCTCCAGAACCAATGACTCTAGAGAGCTGAAAATTTATGTACAGACTCCTTGGCCAATGGGGATTCTAAATTGTAGATTTGGTGACCCTGTGACCCCAAATAAGGGCCACAGGGGTCATAACCTAAAAAGCTATTTTCATCTTCTTCTACAGTCCCAATGAACATAGAGAGCTGAAATTTTATGAACAGACTCCTTGACTGAAGGGGATTCTAAATTGTAGATTTTGTAACCCTGTGACCCCAAATAAGGGCCACAGGGGTCACAACCTAAAAAGCACTTTACATCTTTTTCTCCAGTCCCAAAAGCTCTAGAAAGCTGAAATGTTATGTATAGACTCCTTGGCCAATGGGGATTCTAAATTGTAGATTTGGTGATCTTGTGACCCCAAATATGGATCACAGGGGTCACCACTTAAAACAGCTGTTTAAATGAGCTGTGAAGATAATGAGATTTTATGTGCACTTCATATCTCAGCTTAAGAGTAATACTACATTATGGACATGTTTGATGTAATCAATGTGAAATTAGAACTATTGAATAGCCTGTGAACTGAATATTGTGACAGGATGCATAGGAAAAAATTGAAAAAGGATTAATAAGTGTTTTATTTTACGTTAGATATGTGAACTAAATATGACTGGTGATGAAGTAAGATAAGACTGTTAAAACTAGCTACATGAGTTTGTGATACCACATCTTCTTTTCCAATAAAGAAAAATAAATAAATATGGGGAAAACAAAATTTAAAATATATAATTCACTGGCTGTGAGTCCAGGGTCTGCATGTTGTGTAATTGCAGGTGTTGACCTGGGGAGTGACCACTCCCTGGCAGAGATGCAAACAGCAGCTAATACACAGAGGTTTCAGGTTACTTCTCTGCTGTGTTACTGATTTAGTCTTACACTCAGATGCTCAATAGAATTTATTAATTAAATATTGAAAAGGAGCTTATGAAACTATGAGCCTATGAGAAACAGGATTTTTAGAAACAAATAGGGGCTCTTTTTCATTATGTAATAAATGTTGATTATTCCAGAATAAAAATAAGAAGTAAAACAATAAACTGCAAAGGTCTACATTATTTATAATGTATATGGATTAATGTGTAACCAATTTTGATAATAACTTTTAAATTTGATGACTGGGCAATGACTTATTATGTGATATCTTAATCTTTTCCTTAGAGATAATTAATAACATGATTCCTGATGAGCTTCAGAGCCAGTGGCTTTATTTTTATTGAGAATATCATCCTTCTATGATGGAGACTAAGACTTTAAATTTCGTTTTTTATTCCTAAGCCATTATAAATTCAGGTTTTTACCCCCTTCATCCCAGCTGAGAGTTCACAGTTGGTGTCAGTGCATAGGATTGCATAACTGAATGTTAGTTGCTGTAATTAGATACCAGGGGAGCTGGGGTATTGGGTTACCAAAGGGGGTGGTATGTGGGGGTTAGAGGGGAGCGGGGGTGCATTTTACAGATACAAATTAATGTTTGCTTCATTCAAACATGTAACTCATTTGTGTCTTGAAATCAAATGTGTTCATGTTTTTGCCTTTAAATTACTATGTGTGAGCCATCCCTTAACAGCATTTTAACCACATTGAATTGAATAAACCTCCTTTCATATTTTTTTTCCACACTCATTTATTACAATTAATAAAAACCACGGTTTACATAAGCGACCTACATTGTCACGTGGTCAGGACATAATGGTCGCAGGGCCTAAGGTTGATATCTTACTTGAGAAAATGAAATGTAGAAGTAATAAGGGAATTACATTGCTGCTACTGTATTTAAGGATACTGATTTGCTTGGTAAATTCCTTCATAAATACATCAAAACATGGGATGACTTCTGTCACATTACATTTATATACGTAGAATTTTGCATTGGTGAAAACAAAGCTCAGACAAATTACATCTGTACTATTGATATTTGTATCATGACAAATACCACTTAAAATATTTTCTCTGTAGCTGTCTGGAATAAAAGACTTACAAAAATTATGTTGTTGCCAATCAACAAATTTTAACCAGAATTGAAGCACCTTAGGACAGTAGAACATATAATGGTTAACTGTATCTACAGCATGACATCTGTTACAATTTGTACTATTCTTAATCTTAAGATTGTGTAAGTACACATTGCATGGTATAATATTATGAGCTATTTTAAAATGAAGTTGTTTCATGCAATTGGTGATCTGAATTAGCAAGTAGTACCTGCCAAGGCCTGTTTGTCTAACTAAAAGTCATAAATTGCTGTGAGGTTTGGTTTATATGATAAACTACCAAAGACTATAAAACATGCAAAAGGCTCTATTTGTATATGAAAGTCATGGCTCTATTTTTGCAATTACCATCATGGTATTACTTTCAACTTTGGTAAATTTTAAAGCGAGTATAACGAATATTTTAAATTTTATAAATGACTGAGACGGTGACTGAAGGATCAAGAACTATAGTTCTATACCTGGACCATAGCGAGGACCAACAACTGGTGGTCACAGCCTCTGTATCATGACCACGACGCCTTTCCATTTCAACTAACATGAAACCATGGAAACACGTTCTCAAGAACAAAATAACACTAAATGAAAATCTGTATGCTCTGAGGATCCTATATATCTGATAGAATAGAGCTATGTCCTACAGAAGCTGAGTCCCAGGTGTATATGTCCCAGTAGGCTTTGTTCTGGTTTCGTTCTTACATGTCGTTGGTCTGGTTCCAAAAACGTATGAGATTGAGTGAACTCAATCGACAGTGGTTCCAAATTGCCCTAAAAATACCTATCGTTATGTACATTGGTAATCAGGCATTCGGTGAAACGAGTAAATCGCTCTTAAAGTTATTATATCGTGAGGTTCCAAATCCGAAGGTGAGTAGTGGATTTTTTTCTCAAATTTGTCAGTTGTAGGAGTGGATCTGTCAGTAAATCGATCATTACATCTACTTGATACTCATCAGACAGACATAGGAAGAGTAGACATTATCTCCAGTCATCAGACAGTCACAGGAAGAGTAGACATTATCTCCAGTCATCAGACAGTCACAGGAAGAGTAGACATTATCTCCAGTCATCAGAGAGTTACAGGAAGAGTAGACATTATCTCCAGTCATTAGACAGTCACAGGAAGAGTAGACATTATCTCCAGTCATCAGACAGTCACAGGAAGAGTAGACATTATCTCCAGTCATTAGACAGTCACAGGAAGAGTAGACATTATCTCCAGTCATCAGACAATCACAGGAAGAGTAGACATTATCTCCAGTCATCAGAGAGTTACAGGAAGAGTAGACATTATCTCCAGTCATCAGACAGTCACAGGAAGAGTAGACATTATCTCCAGTCATCAGAGAGTTACAGGAAGAGTAGACATTATCTCCAGTCATTAGACAGTCACAGGAAGAGTAGACATTATCTCCAGTCATCAGAGAGTTACAGGAAGAGTAGACATCATCTCCAGTCATTAGACAGTCACAGGAAGAGTAGACATTATCTACAGTCATTGGACAGTCACAGGAAGAGTAGACATTATCTCCAGTCATTCGACAGTCACAGGAAGAGTAGACATTATCTCCAGTCATCAGAGAGTTACAGGAAGAGTAGACATTATCTCCAGTCATCAGAGAGTTACAGGAAGAGTAGACATTATCTCCAGTCATCAGACAGTCACAGGAAGAGTAGACATTATCTCCAGTCATCAGACAGTCACAGGAAGAGTAGACATTATCTCCAGTCATCAGAGAGTTACAGGAAGAGTAGACATTATCTCCAGTCATTAGACAGTCACAGGAAGAGTAGACATTATCTCCAGTCATCAGACAGTCACAGGAAGAGTAGACATTATCTCCAGTCATTAGACAGTCACAGGAAGAGTAGACATTATCTCCAGTCATCAGACAGTCACAGGAAGAGTAGACATTATCTCCAGTCATCAGAGAGTTACAGGAAGAATAGACATTATCTCCAGTCATTAGACAGTCACAGGAAGAGTAGACATTATCTCCAGTCATCAGACAGTCACGGGAAGAGTAGACATTATCTCCAGTCATTAGACAGTCACAGGAAGAGTAGACATTATCTCCAGTTATGAGACAGTCACAGGAAGAGTAGACATTATCTCCAGTCATCAGACAGTCACAGGAAGAGTAGACATTATCTCCAGTCATCAGACAGTCACAGGAAGAGTAGACATTATCTCCAGTCATTAGACAGTCACAGGAAGAGTAGACATTATCTCCAGTCATCAGAGAGTTACAGGAAGAGTAGACATTATCTCCAGTCATTAGACAGTCACAGGAAGAGTAGACATTAACTCCAGTCATTAGACAGTCACAGGAAAAGTAGACATTATCTCCAGTCATCAGACAGTCACAGGAAGAGTAGACATTATCTCCAGTCATTAGACAGTCACAGGAAGAGTAGACATTATCTCCAGTCATCAGAGAGTTACAGGAAGAGTAGACATTATCTCCAGTCATTAGACAGTCACAGGAAGAGTAGACATTAACTCCAGTCATTAGACAGTCACAGGAAAAGTAGACATTATCTCCAGTCATCAGACAGTCACAGGAAGAGTAGACATTATCTCCAGTCATCAGACAGTCACAGGAAGAGTAGACATTATCTCCAGTCATCAGAGAGTAACAACCACCTTCAACTCCTCACTGAAGTGCATGATGTTGAGAGACATTTCAGATCAACGTGAAGGGAAGGTATTTTGTAAGGGTGTGTAAGTAGTTTACCTCACGGGTCTGAAACTGGTGTATACAGAATTGGTGGAATTGGTTTGATGTTGAACGTCCAGAACAAATTTACAACTTATATAGTCCATATAGACCAATGGTCTTTTCACAACACAAGAACAAGGGCCACAGAGGCTACATCCTTGAAACTTATAGTGTTCTTTTCTTATCTAGAACTAGAAGCCTTAGAAAGTTGATAGGTTGTGTATAGACACCTTGGCCAATTTGGGATTATACCGTGTACACTTGTTAACTCACTGACAAATACTACATTATAACGTGTATTATTTAAAGAATGGTGAGCTACAGAGTTAACGGCTCTAAAATCTTCGTCACTAAATATACAATTAATAATCCTCGCCTTCAAAGGTGTATAGCAGTTAGCAGCTTTCAGGTTCCTTTAAATGGGACTTCATTCACCAAAACCTCATCCTCGATAATCCAGCGCTATTGTTCCGATAAATCTATACACAAGTGTAGATTTATCGGAACAATAGCGCTGGATTATCGAGGATGCCAAAACCTGAACATTTCCCCAAGCGCC
Organism: Gibbula magus; assembly: GCA_936450465.1. Lineage (NCBI taxonomy): Eukaryota > Metazoa > Mollusca > Gastropoda > Trochida > Trochidae > Gibbula > Gibbula magus. Next base: position 73,397,805 of record OW388291.1, on the reverse strand, counting down.
TGTACACTAGATTTCAGCTCTACACAAAGTCCGAAAATCGTACCATTTTAGGTCAAAATTTAAAAGAAAACACCTCAAAGGCAAAACTCTGAAGAAGTAGATGGGAATACTTTTCGGTTGCTGTCCCAGTTGTTCTTATGAGCGGCCACATAGTCTCCAAATTTACAATTTCTATTGAAAATCCCCATTGCCTCAGGAGACTTTACACAAGATTCAGCTTCTATGGCTTTTCTAGATCTCTAGAAGAAAACAAAAATAGGTTAAGGTAGTTCGACCCCGTAACCTTCATTAGAAACCACAGAAATCTACAAGTTATAATTCCCATCAGATTGACTCAAGATGTTTAAGCCTCAGCCCTTATTTGGGGTCACATAATCCATGGGCCAAGCGGGGATACAGGTGTTTATGTTCTGATTTTAATAAAATTAAGTCTTGGTCCTGATATCAGTTTTGAGCAGTGGAACAATAGCAATAATTGATAAATCTAAGTCATAACGAATGGGTCTCCATTTACTCTTGTGTCTTGCCAACAGTAATCACTGTGAGTCAACATTGTTTCCGGTACTAAGAATCTAGCTCTCTCCCCAGTTGCCGGTCCAGCCATCTGAACACACTGGTCAGAAGGTCACATGGTAAATTGATGCTGACAGACTCAAGAGATGTAAGATACTACCACGATCAATGGTAAACTAACTGTGACAGTAACACGTGTTTAATTACAACCCCCGTGTCGTGTAGAACCAGGGTCGTGTAACTGTTCAACTACTGAAATTGCAAGAAAATAGCATCCAGAAAAGTCATTGAAGTTGAAAACTATATTTTTGATGAAAGTTCAGTGTGCCTTGTACTGAACAGGTGGTTTAACTGTATCAGTCTCAGGATAGGCCTACTGAACAGGTGGTTTAACTGAATCAGTTTCGGTAGACCTATATTTCCGTTTAAACATCCATTTCGACAATATTACAGAAGTGAATCGATAAAAAAGCCAAATGCTTGATTATATTAATTAAGATGACTCTCCTCGAAAATCAAAAGTTATGCAACGTATATTCACGAAACCAAATCATCCATACAGCGAACATACAATGAGTTAAGAGCGGGACAGAATAATCTAAATAAGAGTTCATCGTTTTGAGGCGATTATAAAGTCGCGTACAGATTCGATTATAAGTCCAAGAATACAAAACATAAACTGGGGTGCAAAAGTAAGTATCTCTCTCAGTTGTATTTATCATATGTATAATTTTCATAGTCACATATCTCGAATTTTCGACGTCGTATTCAAAAACTGACTAGTTTAGCAAATTAGTCCAAAACATTAAATCAGTCAAAGAATACCTCTACGCGTTTTTTAAAAAAATAATTAAATTTACAAAATTTAAATTTTGAAATTCCCTCAAATTAATTTTGACAAAACACAACTGTTCATCGACATGTAGGACATACTCTGTGTGAAAATCATTAAATGTGCCTCGTCCTGCACACATTTACAACATTTTGAACATGGTAGGGGTCATGTTGGTGTAAATTTCATTTCTTACCCCCGTCTACTTTGAATAATGATATTTAAGTTAAAAAATAAAACAGTCACTAATAAGCCATTCAAACTACTGCCGAAAGGTGTTATTGCATCGTGCCATAATGAAATGCATTGAATTTCTTTAAAATATTGAATTAATCGAAAACAACTGTGTGATATAATTTATTTTGCACCTCAGTTTATAATGAAAAGCTTTGAAAACAGGAACATCTTATTCCATGGAATATAGAGAGAGAAAAGAGAGAAAAAAGGTTTATTTAAGTGCCACATGCTTCAAGTTACAAAAACATACAATATGTACATACGATAAATTATAAAAAGCACCCGGCCATATGACATATGAGACACACAAAGCATTTAATATTACAATAATATATTTGAGTTCTGCTCCTCAAAATATCCATGCGGTTTCTTGTTCTAGCTTCAAATATATTTTGACTCATTCAATTTATTTTAGACAAAACCATCCTGTATGTATCAAAATCAACAAGATTATATGTAACAACCATACTGTTAGAAACATATGGGCCATCAGCAGTATAAAGCATTTTATCATTTCACTTCATGAGTGATGTTTATCAAAGGTATTTGTTTAAAATTATCTATTTTAAAATATTTCAAAAACATTCGATATGCATATAGTTTTCATTTTTAGACAGAAAATTAATAGTGTTACTTTCATGTATGTCGACTGTAAGTTTGAATGAATTGTGTAAGGACACGTTCGTTATGTGACCTTATTACATATTTCTGTCTCAGTAAGACGTGATGTAACACGTTATCTGTAACCGAGTTTGTGATATCTTGTGGTATCTCGTGAAATATATTGTCTCTGTGTTCACCCATTGACCTGGAGGCCATCTCTTGTATCTTTGTTATAAACAGTAGGCCTATATTCACTTTCAATGAGATCTGTATCACAAGTCCCTTGGTCGCCTTGAAACATGTACATGTGCTCTTCTTCATGACGTCATCAGTTTGGTAAATGCTCAACCAGGGCAATCGATTAAAGCCATAAATGCCCCCCCCCCCCCCCCCCCCCCCCCTCCCCTTCTACAACAAACAGCACACATGTGTATAATCTGCAGGGGTTAATTCTTTAATTGCAAACACCCCCCTCTCCTTTCAACAACGACCCGCACAAATGTGTATAATCAGCAGGGGTTAATTCTTTAAAATTGCAAACATCGCAACCGTAGATGGAAATTTAGTCCAACTGTGTTTCAAATAATCGCCTTAATACAGTCTCGGTCCTTATTCACGAAGCCTTTACAAACTGGATTCTAAAAGATAATACAATGGTATTGATGTAGATGGAGTTTTTATTAAAATTATTCCATGAACTATATATGGAAACTATTTTTATATATGGATAGCGGGCGTGAAGAGCAAATATTCCTGTTTTTGTTTCACATCTTCTGAAACAATAAATGACACTGAATACAAATAAATATGTGTTGAATTGACCTAATATAAACGAATTAGTATTTTTACACAAAACAAACTTCATTTGATACAACATATTTATTAAAATCTGTTTCCTAATATTTTTTGTTAGGGACGAGTATTTCTAGAAATATTTACATCAGTTAAACAATGAAACCTACGGCAGCAGTATTTACTAAATATCACTTGTAGCATAATCTGAGTAAAGTTTTCATTTCTCCAGCATTAGTATCACGACGAAGAATAACTTTGATCAGAATAGGTGCACTATCTATTAGAAAAAAATACTGGAAGAAGAGAAGGAATACCTAGATGTTGTAGATTGTGTAAGCTTTGTGAAGATAATGAAATTGAAGATGAACTACACTTTTTTATTCAAATGTCCAATTTTTAAAGAATTAAGACGGAAATATATTCCACATTTACCTTATCATGTTGATATTTATTACCTGCAAAATATTTTACAACGTCAAAACTTACAAATTATTTTATCATATTCATATTTCATAAGAGCTGCAGTTGCACTACGCTCGAAGTTTTTATTATCAATTTAACTCACCATGTAAACTTTATTTATTCTCCTCTTCTGTTTTTTGTACATAATGTGTTTTTGTACGTGGGCCTAAGGCGTTTTACTGAAATAAACGAAATTGAAATATCAACAGTTAAATATCTAAACTGCTATATTGCGTAAATAAACAAGGTGAATATTCAGAATATTTAAAATGCGCATAATATGTAACACTTCACATACTTGTGAGTATAAAGTTAGATATCAAGTAAATCAAACAACGACCCATTCTTTTGTTAAAGTTTCATGTCTATCATTAAATATATCCAGGGACTCTATATATACAGCGAGTCCCTTATATAACATAAACATTTAGGAGATTAATTCTGTTTGTTTATGTATAGGCCTACTTTCATTCCTTTTCAAAACTTTCTTATAGAAAATTCAATGTATATATAAAATGACTAAACTCGTACAATAGACCATCAACAAATTACCTCATCACAAGAAATAGAAGTGAACACCACAATAAGTGATAATAAATATTTATTCATGTGCCTGTCGTAAATAACGATTACAGATATATTTGTTTGCAACTGAAATTGCCAGAAACAAAAACATTCATTGATTTCATAAATCCACATTAAGCACCAAAGTTTTACAGCAATCAGTTCACTGATCCTTCAAAAAGATCAAATTAATTAGTCTGACAACAATGAAGCCTTGTCCGCTAATTAACTACAGAGGCTGAACTTTGACACACAGCTTGCCACAGGCCAGTTGTCGTGCCGAGAGCGAGGTTCAATGTTACATCATTAATCTGACTAGGTTTGCTGGACCTTACAGGGGTAACCGTTGTCCGGCTCGTCGCTAGGTTTTTCTATTTATGGGTTTGACCAGTGAGTATCAACTCCCCTTCCACGTCCGAACGAGACGTAAACTTTGGATCATCATTTAAGCGAATTTCTCTTTCTACTTTGGAGAGGTAAGGTATTTAGCCAGATAACACTTACAGTACTATCTTAATAGTTTTCTGATATTCCTGTGTTTGACGTTTTATCTTTACGTTTTGAGACATGTGCCTATTATTGAAATAACTGGGTCTAGGACAATTGCCACCCGGACAGTTGTCCTCCCTAATACACTAAATATAACTGGGTGGGAATTGTCCTAGGTGGGAATTGTCCTAGTTGGCAATTGTCCTAGGTGGCAATTGTCCGGGTGACAATTGTCCGTTGGCAATTGTCCGGGTGGCAATTGTCCTGCTCCCGAAATAACTGGACCTTGAAAAAAAACGGCAAAGAAAAATACAGATTCAATGAAAGTGAAATTAATTAATTCTTTATAATTAAATTTACGTTACATCTTATACAGTTCTCCAGTATTAAAAAACATAAATCAGCCATTTAAACAATACAAACATTATATACACTTCACTTAACCACGTACACTAGAATCTGCTACTCTACTACTGATAACTGCTACTGATAACTGTCAAATCGATTACCGAAAACACACTGTCGTCTTACAGATTTGGATGCAGTTACTTTCACAGTGATAAATATAAACGTTTCATTTATGTAACCCTTCCTGTCCATGTCCACGTGATTACGAGGATGCCATGCATACATTTTCATGTGTCAGTTTATTCATTCACTATAACGATGTGATTCATAATTTTCTCCTCTATGAAACAAATATTGCATTGATATAAGGCATCTGACTTTGTTTTCCAAACCATTTCCTTCATGAATAAAGTAGTTTAAACTTAATAAAGTAAAATCAAATTCGAGCAAATGGTCAGATACTGAAATTACACCACTCATTCCAAGGGTTATAGGTCAATTGGAACGTTGATCTGTTAATTACCGTTAACTGTGTAGAAATACAGTAGCGTGATTTCCTTTGATAGGCAATTACCGTTTACCGTTATGTTGGCGGTGTAGTCCTACCCAATGGTCGTATTAGTACATGTAGGCCTATATCGTTTGCATTAAAAACAAAATCCTTTAAAAGTTGCAAATTTACCCCAAGCTTTTAGTACATATCTAAAAAAAACGTTTATTCTCACTTTTCCATTGATGTAGGATTTAACATTGCATGGGTTCAGGTATCAGCCAGGACTATTCGTCTATTTGCTGATGACACATCAGTGTATATAGCTAGTTGTAGACAGTGTAGTGCAACGAGAATGTTTAATAATGATTTTAATCATGTTTCGCAATGGGCTGATATTGTGGCAAGTTCTTTATAATCCAACAAAAACTGAAACAGCTTTATTCTAACGCACAGTACAGAAATATACATCCATCTGTGTCGTTGGTTGAATCCAAGAATATATCTTTTGCCAAAGTTGTAAATTCTAAGTCATTGTTAATGAATATGTTTAAAAAAATTCTTAGGTTCCGTTTCATCTTGTCCTTGGTTCTGTTGTCACCGGAAGTTGAACACCGGTAATATGCATGGTAGCTAATAGCCTATAGCCTTACGTTCACCAATGTGGCGCGGGCCTACCGTTTCCGTCATAGACCATATATTAAATCATATATGGTCTCTGTTTTCGCCAAGGCATCTTAAATTTAATTGGTGCCGTTTTCTCACGGTTCCGTTACAGCTTGCACCCCATTCACATGTGCACTAATTATATGATCCATATTTTAAAAAATAAACACTACCAACCAAAAAATATATTTTATCTGCTAAAATATAAGTTATAAGTTTGACAAGCGCTAATGTAGGCCTAAGCCGCGCAGTACACTGTCCGGTTTTCGATAAAACAATCACGAATTTATCCGAATAGCATTTAAATGATAATTTGAGCAACCGTCAGTAGGCCTACTTCTCAATAAAACAACACCATCGATCTTACGAATAGCAAATGTCCTGATGTGACTCCATGGCAATTACACACTTTATCATGTCACGGAGTTGAGAGAAAAAAGCATGTAGCCTATTATCGCTAATTTACTGAAGGTGAAAGTTATTGATTTTTCGCCCACGTGAGTCGTATATCAGGTTTTGATTACCTGTATATGTTGTTTTCTACACTGTTGTATGTATGATTTTAACACAGAAATGTCAAGTAGTCCTATTACCAAAGCATACCCTGACATTTTGTAGTTCACATTTATTGGCTAATAATTGTTTTAGACGAGACTAAATTAAAAATTGTTGTTGAATTTTGTTGTAAATATTTGACCACAAAAGGAGTGATCTATTATAGACCTGGTAATGTTTGAGTGAAAGGTGAATAATGAATAAAATATGTATATGTGATATCATTCATTATCTCACAGGAAAAGCAGCACGTGCTTGGGAGTTACCTGCCCTTTGCTATCAATCGACCTTGGTCGTCTCGACCTTCTCGGTGAGGAAGTGGGGCGAGTGAAAGACCACCACAGTCCAAACTCCATCTACAAACTACAGATATGTCGCTCCTTCGGCAATTTATCAACTATGCCACAGACCCTGAAGTAGTAGCGGGGTTTCAAAAATCCTGTGGGATAATCTACGCCCAAGATCAAATGAAATCAGGCGATGAAGGAGTCCACCGGCATCAAAACGGCATCTCACCAGTCATGAATGGGAAAACACCGCCGGTGAATGGTGTTCTAAATTCTTCAATAACGGAAAACGGTGGTGATGTTTTGAAGAGCAAATCTGATTCAGACTCGGGTTTGAAACATAGGAATAGTAAAGTAAACAACAACTTTGAAGAAAAAGACATGGCACAGATAAAAAATGGAGTAATTCATACCGGAACAGTTCCTTTTCGTATTGAAAACAGATTTCTTTATTACCTTTTTTGCTTTGGTGCACAGCTCGGCAATGCTGTATTCTACATCACATTCTATTCCTTTTCGTTTTGGAACTTTGACTCGTATGTAACACGAAGGATATGCCTCGTGTGGTGTGTGTGTATGTATTTCGGACAGGCTACCAAAGACATCGTGCGGGTGCCACGCCCCAAATCGCCTCCTGTTGTTCGGTTAGAGACGAGGTATGAACTGGAGTACGGGATGCCCTCAACTCATGCCATTGTTGCCACTGCTCTGCCGTTTTCCATGCTCATCTTTACTTCGGGAAGATATGAGGTAAGTGATACTCCTACTAAACCTCCTACTAAATATGTAATTCCCAGTCCTTTATAAACTTGTTTTTAATGGCAATGTCTACTGTAACTCCCAGTTCACTTGTCAAGTTTGATGAGTGAGTATTTAAATTCAGGCATGGTCCTCATACATTACTCTAAACTAGATCAATACACATAATGTAGTCTACCAACTGGGAAAGAAAATGGAAATAAATAAAATGTTCAACTATTTGAAACCAAAATAAATAATAGAGTAAATTTTATTCTACCATTACATTCTGTCATGGTCCCAGTATGTGAAAGCCATTCAGTGTTGTCGGTTAAAGCTACACACCTAAGAGTAAGAGATAACTGACCTTTTATACCAGTAACATATTTTACATTTGAAAATGAAAGTTTAGTCTTTTAATAATGACATTAATGTATACATTATAAATAGAAATGCTTAATACTTTGACGCTGAAAGTAATCGGATGGCAACCCCCTATTTCCATAGGTCAACAAATGTAAGCTAAAGATACACAGTCAGAGTTTAACTACACCATACATTTCCATATTTTACGATGATTAATATAAATGTTAAAAGTATTTTCAGAAGCTATTTAAAGCACTAGTAGATTGTAGTAGAAGTATTTTGGTATCCTTTGTCAGTTTGACATTTGGTATGTGAGAGAGCAAAATGTTTTATGATGTGTTATTGTTATATTTTCAGTGAATTGTCATTATTTTGGTCAATAAATATAATTCGAAAACCTTTCACCTGCTACAAACAATGTAATATCTTCTAAAGTTTCCAAAAGAAACCATAAATGCAGTCAATACACTTTCAACATTTACTTATATTGTTTTTGGGGCAGTGCATATCTTTACCCTCCGTGAATCTTTACCCAACACGACTGTATAAGCACCTTGAAAAATGCTGTTCCAAAATGCGGTTCCAAAATGCATTGGTTATAATGGTAAAAATTGGCAAATATATTACCAATTAGTTGTGAGTAAAATGGAATCATTGAACACAAATATGAACCAAGGACTGACTACTACATTGCATGGATTATTTGGTACTGTAATGCATATTTGCTACCATTATTGCCCTTATGTTTTCAACTTTTGGTACCTTTATAGACTAAAATTTGGTCAATTGAATTTTGATAATTACTGTTTTACTTTTGATTACATATTTTAATTCTTTTAGTTTCAGATATATGTGTATTCAGTTTATCTAGACTTGATGAATAAGGATCTACCGGGTAGACTGTATTAAAGGCTCTTTATTTGACACAGTCATGGAGCAGGACTAGTACCTTTAATCAAGGTGGAATTATAACCATTATCAATTTTAATTTGAAACTGAATGTTTAGAAATTAGATCTGATGCCAGTATCTAGCTGAAAACACTAAATGGGCTGCTCCCATGTAATACCATTACCATTATATGAAATGAATTTTAAAATATTACATATTAAGATGGTTTTTATTAATTCATAAAAAGAATATTGGATGATGGGGAGATGTTGTACCATCCAAAGTTCCAAACGAAAGAAAAAAACAGAATGTCACTTCTAAAACATTTAAATAATGTTTCGTAGGTTCATAAGATAATATATATATATTGTTTTTATTCATTTCATTTCATTTCAAGCAATTGTATTTTAAAAATGCTACTCTAAATTATTATTACTTGTCAACACAGGTGAAGAGTAACACACAATGACAATGCAATGTGCGAGTCATTAGTAAAATGAAATGTGAAATTCACCGGTGCATAACATATATTAACCACACATGCTGTATATTGACTCTGTGAGAGAAAGTTGCCAGTGATAGGTGAAATCATTATGGAACCCATCACAATTATTGATATATGTCCTGGAAACATCTCTATAGCCATTGTCATAGATGTACAGATTGATATTGCCATGGCAGCAGATTGGCATGACATTTGCTGTGTTGTTTACTCATGAAATCAGAAATTGTTTACATTAGAAACAATTTAGCCATACATTTCTTAATTGAATTTTAAAATGAATTGGCAAATTATTTCCATTGAACCGATGTTAATTATTTTAAACTCATTAGTTATGAGTAATAGGATTGAAAAAAGTGTATACTTTGCAACAATTACATTTAAAAAAATTAAATTTACAAACCTTGATAAACATTTTTCAACAATGATACGTAAATTATGTTTGAACAGTTTCCAACAATAATGATATTAGTCTGGGCTACCTCAAGGATGGCTAAACAAGATAATTAAAAACACAAGGCTTTGATGAATAAAGCACCTGTGTTTTGAAACAATGGACAAAGCAGACATTTATTGATCAGACTGGGATATTAAAACGTTTTCTGAGGCAGAGGCGGTTTTGTTAAAGCCACAGAGATGGAGGCAAACATATTTTATTATCGCTGAATTCCTTGTGAAGATTAATCTAGCCTTCAGGCAACTTCTGCCTGTCATGTTTTATTTGTGAGGTACAGGTTAATTCCCCTAATGGTCACCAAGACCAGAAGACAATAAGCATTGTCTGCTTCGGTTCAGAAATTAAATATGAATAAATATAAAACCTCATTACTTGACAGTTTGACATATTCAGTAATGTTGTATTGCACTTCAACAAATAATTTTGATTTGAACACTTTGTGAGTCACTTTCAGATTGTCACTCTTCTGATCTGAGGAAAAGATTTAGTTTAAGTGAAATATGAGCTTCATGTAAGTAATTGTTGTCCAGTATCAATCCATTTAATGGATTTGAGTAAAAATATATGAGAGAAATTTACCACTTGGTGTTTTTTTATGAGCGAAAATGTTAAGCATCATAGTACGGTAATGAAACCTTGAATTGCTCTAAAAGGTCACATCTTGTTAATCTTAATACCATGTACAGAATTGTCATCTTGAGTGTCCATTTGCAATATAGAAAATCGTTCACATGCTTGATGTGACGTGTTGAGAAATAACTCATGCTGGCTAAGTGGCTGCTGGCACTAGGAGGGTTAATGCAATGAAAGTTGTCAGTAGCGTAGACCCAGGGGTGTATAGTTACTATTTAAATGTATGTGCTAAATGCCCCTTTGAATATATCTTTAGGGAATCCTCTTTAGAGTAGTAAGAATGAAGTAAATTTTGTTTGTCATATTTGGAGCATGTGTGTATCAGACGATTCAGAGAGTGGGTTTTGTCCCTGTTGTGGTCTCAACAATGTACAGCGTTTTATTTCTTATATAGGTCAGGCCCATAGCAACAGGGGGAAGAAATTTTTTTTGCTCTCTATTCCAAAGTATTTTTCAACCAAATAACTTTGTGAGAGAAAATTCTGATGATGTACATGATGTTTGCATGTAAGTTATAAGTATCGTGTCTGACATATCTAATTTGACAATGACAATAAACACAACTGGCTCTATAAACTTTGTAAGAAGTGAAGATAGGATGTTTATTTTTGGAAAATTCTGATAGTGCAAGTGGATGTTTGAGTATAATACCGCATACTGCGTAGACAAGTATTGCAATGTACCTTTTGAGGATGAGTAAGTTTAGGTACGAAGCTATACTGTATACAATATTAAAACAAGGGGACATCGTGTTTTTAAGTATCTGAATAACAATTAATACAATGAAGTCTTCCCCCCCACTGAGCTTACACAGCCCCCCCACTCCCGAAATTGGTGCTACAGGCCTGTAGGTAGCTGTTAGTCAAGGACTGATACCATGGGGTGTACATTGCTAATGATTTATATTTGTTGTAAAGTTAGAGTGAAGGGTTGGTAGGGTGTGTAGGCCTACTCTACATGCTGATATCATACGTTGCTTATTTGGGATGGGCACTAACTGCATTGAATAAATTCAGTTGAAGTTAAATGGTTGTATGTACGTTAGCACTAAAAGAGAGGGTTATTTTGGGGTAATTTTTGTGGACATGAAATTCGAGAGAATGTAACTGTTTATACATATATGTTATTATTACATGATTTTAACACAATTCGGGTTAAACATATCAGTGTGGGTAATATTTTGGTGACTTTAGATTTGAAAATTTCTCAAAGAATAGCGCACATTCATTAAAAAAAGGAAACTATGAGAAGTGTTTCATTTGAATAGGAAAGCTTTGCTGCCAAATAACAAGACATTTGTTAATAAGTCTAATGATGAATTATTTGTTACTTTGTGGATATTCCATCAATATATTTTCTGTTATCAAAAAGTTTTTCTCATTTCACATAATATATAACAAAATGGCAGATATTCTGATAAAATCCTTTCTTTACAAGGAGTGAGGTTGTCTAGAGTTATTTTCGAGGTTAAGAACATTCCAAAGGTGTGTTTATTGAATACTGGTATACGTGTACCTTTCACATAACAGACAAGCACTGTTCTCACAATGGGAACCAATTTGAAGCAGACTTCCACTTTAAATGGATTATGCTGATATGTTCAGTGAACCGAACACATATAGTGTTGACAGTTGAAGTCTCTTTCACCTCAAATGTATACAACATATTTTAGATTTGAACATATCGTCTCTCAAACAATTCAATTCATGAAAAATGTTTTCTAAAAATTGACATTTTCTCCAGTTTTTCTTCATTTATTGCCCACAGTAATTCTTACAAAGTCTACAGAAACTGGTCACTAGACTGGAATGTAGTAGTAGTTCGTCAGAGTGGATTAAATTAGATTACTATAGTCCGTCAACCTAACTTTTGGAACACGGTTTTCAACAACACACACTACCAAACTGTAATTTGTTCCATCCATAATTATATATGGTGACCTAATGTGGTGCTGAATTTCTCACGTTTATCTGAATTATTAAAGATTTTTCTTAAGAAATTATCAGGTAAAGTTTCTGATAACAGCGACATTTTCACAAGGGAGTACTAGCAAGTACTGGAACAGCTATCAACAATGTCACAATATGTGTCAACGTGTTATGTACATGCATACACGTGCATATCAAGGGAACGGAGTGTGACGTCAGATTTATAGAGGAGGAGTGGAAAACATGCTCTTCAAAGATGCACAGGACATTATTAATACATGTATAATATTAGTACATGTGTTTTTCAAGACATAATCCAAAAGACAAAAAAACTGTATTTCGTTAAATTGCACCACGAAAGGTACACTTCATGCTACAAACGTTTCTAGAACGACACTTCATCGTATTATCTCCCTTGACAATGATGCAGGATCTGATACTGAAACCCGCATTGGTCGGGGACCATATCAAAACATCCTGAGACAGGTAAACTGGATGATTTTGATCGACGAGTTGTGAGGGATGTAATTCGGCGCTTACATAAGTCGAAAGAGTCTCTTTCTTCTAGAAAGTTGAAAAGATACTCCAAGATGATCATGGTATCCATGTATCTATAAATACACAATATGCAAGTTATTGCTTAAAGGTACATCCATTGTGTTGATGGGGGTCACATATTGCAAATGTTATAATGGTGGTACTTTATCGAGAAGTACCAACTGTTACCGAAAACTACTATTTTGATGATATTAGACTTAGCATATTGACGATATGAAGGGGCAAGTAGTGATTTCCGATCGAAAACCGGACAGTGCACAACGTTTGGCGCGTGTCAATGAGTCAAACGTAATTTTGGAATCTTATTTATAACAGACAAACATATAATGTTTAATAGGTCATATAACAAATGTGCATGTAAATGGGACGTGCAGTTTCGGTTTCTGCACATGCATAATAATGTTACTTAATTTTAATTGGAAACTAGTAATTTTGATATATTTGGCGATTGGGGATAAATATGCAAGCTGAGTGAATTTATTTGTATTGTAGACAGCACACGTGGTGAGTTGGAACGTATTAAAGCCAAATACAATTTTATGAAACACAATGGATGCACTTTTAAATACGGATACCCATTCAACATTTTTTAAGTTGAAATACGTCAAATGTTAAGTAAATGACGAACATATTTGTGGAACAATTGTGTGGAACATGTCATGAAAGTAGAAGAACAATACTGGCAAAAGGATGGGTTAAAACCCAAACCGATGATCATAGATTTGAACGCTGAATGTGACACAAACATTAAAGTCGGGGCTGAATCTGCATCTGAATACATGTAAGTTTCACCTCCCTTTCTTTATCATTTGATGTTGTTTGATAAACACATGAAAAACATACATTAACATTTTCATAAATTTTTAAAATCTGTCTAAAATGAAAACATGTTTGATGAAACAATCCCTTCCCAGCATGACATGATTACTCTATCACGAGGTTACCCAACGTGCACGTGCGACACACACTGTGACATTGTTGATAGCCATGCCAGTACTTGTCAGTATTCCCTTGTGAAAATGTTGCTGTTGTCATAAACTTTATATGATAATTTCTAAAGTAAAATATTTAATAATTTAGATAAAATTGAGAAATTCAGCACCACATCAGGTCACCATATATAATGAATGGAACAAATAAGAGTTTGATATTGTGTATTGTTTAAATGCAACTTGCACAAAACCGTGTTCCAAAAGTTAGGTTGACGGACTATAGTAGTTACGCCCGTAGAAGATGGTATTACATTGAGGGATGTTTAGTAGTCTTTTATTTATCCCATTATCAAATTGTGTTACCTGGTAGGAGTGACATGGGTTCATCTTGAAATTTTAGAAGATTTCATTCAATACAGTGGCCGATACAGACGATGGTGATGGAGAGAGAGTGTGTTACTCTTTATGTCACATATATAGTGACATAGAATCCTTCCTTTGTCTTTACACCCGAGACCATTTTGAAAAAGTTCACCCCCCTTGTCACAAAAAGCTGTTCCCTACCCCTGCACTATACATTCATAAGTCAATTTAGACATTAATAATTCCTCAGCTTGGATTTGTGAACATTTGTGTATTGTGTGTATTGTCATGCTAAAATATTAAAATATCGTTCGCTGATTAGCTTACCTTAACATTATACATTATATACAAGGTTGTGAAATAACTAATGAAAGAGTTCAGCCATTTTGGCATCAACTGTTGCCATGCCAGAGCTATCAAAAAACATTCAGAACATGTGAAACACTAAACTGATTATCAGTTTTTGAAAACCAATGAGTATTTCAGTATAAGTAAAAAGGGCGCAGTCATCAATAAAATGAAAAATAGAGATTGTGGCAAGGAGCCAGACTATGTTTTCATGTTTCCGTTAGGGAAGTTGAATGAATAATGTATCAGGAGAGTCCGACTAGTGATGTGGAGTCACATGTTTATGCATAACAGATATTGCACTCATAAGCATCATCCACTATGCCATGTAATGGGAAGTCGATAATAGAGAGCACTGGGGAAATGAGACATTACGGTCCTGACCTGTCCCTTTGATTGGCGTGTCAGTTGGAGGATCTATCATTGAAGTGGCATCCTGTCGTTGGGGAGTGTTTAGATCTTAGTGACTGTTAGTCTGTCTCAAAGTCTCCTAATGCTTTATTTCCCTTTCTCTTCCGCTGAAGAATTCTGAAAGTCATTTAAAAGTGGGGTACATAAGAACAGGAGGATTTTCCTTCATCAAGTGGAATGTGTGATGAAGGAGTGAATATATACTCCGAAACATCGTGTATTTTTACATTAAAGAAGTTGTTATCCAGAAAATCTTCCTGATCATTTGAAATATTATTTCTTAGCCCTTTGGGTCCTTGACAGGACTGCCTACTTTTACGATTTTGGAGCATTTTGTACATATAACAGTCTTAAAATATTACTGTACACCAATGTTACAAATTGTACACCTCTACAAGGGCTGCCTTCTTGTATGATTTTGGAGTAATTTGTACAAAAGTCCCTCTGCCCTCGTCACTTTTGAAAAAAAATGTTCCATAAGAAACATTTAACTTTTTGTATGCAGCCTTACAGTCCTAAAGTATTAAAAATAGCTGTTACATGTATGAAAAGAGACTCCCAGGAAGAAGATTTTTGAAATTTATCAAAATAAAGAAAATGGTTCCTTCTGTGAATACCCAGATCAACTGTGATATTGGTATAACCCAGGCCTTGAACACAACCTGGGGGGTCATGGGGTGCAGTAAATACAACCCAAGTCTCGAATATGAATTTAAGGCCTACCATATTTCCTCGAACACAACCTGGGCCTCGAATAGAACCTGCTAAGGGGATGCTAAACGAAATAGAACCCCAGGCTTGTATTCGAGGAAATACGGTGTACATATATGACCGAGGTCAGTTTAGAAATGATGTGGGTATGAGGTAATGGAGTCCACTTTAGAAACAGCTAAGTGCTGTGCAAGTAGTTTCCGTCTTTATGCACTCTGTTGTAACAATCCAAAGTCCAGGTATTAAATATGAACAATGGAGTTCACTGAACAAACACCATCTATTATACTTGAACTTTCAAAGGTCATTGCAGCAATAAGCAGTATTGTTTGTGGTATGTAGTGGTGAATGATGTGAAAGAATACAGTTTTACGGAATATTACACAAGTTTTAATGTGACACTCCTCTCTTTATTTTCTCATGTCCCAACTGAAAGGTTCACAATGCTAAACAAAAACAAAAACAAGTACAAGGGATTTGATTGTTTCAATGTTTATGATATATGTATAACGAGCAATAAATGGTTTAAATATTGCATTGCTTAAGCTCACTCTTAATTTTTCTCTGAGATTAATCTAGATTTACACAAGGCAACTGATTTCAAACCACAACAGTTTATTCAGTATTTCTCAGATTCTTTAATCCTGCGGATACAGAATCAGTTGTGACATTATTTAACATTGAGGATATTTATAAGTTAGTCACAACTAAAGATAATCTTTTCATAAGTAATTTTGTTCCAAGTAACCTTTTACAAATTCAGCTCTAAAAAAGTTGTAGATTGGTGTTTTTAGACAAGAAATATAAAAATCTTCAACATTTTTGGATGGTTTCGAAGCTGCAGAATTTTGATTGATGAAATACTTGATTTGCTGTAGAGTCTGTTATGAAGTTCAGAAGGTACTGTTAAGTGATAAGTAATGAAGCAAAGATTTATAATCTAATTGGATATCCGAGTCTGTTATTCTCAAGTTAACAAAATTGGAGAATAAATCTGAACAATTATTGGATTTAACAATAAATTGAATAAAACCCAAAGTTATATAATATTTTTAATTTACCACCAAGGTGTTATTTATAACAATAAGATGAATCATTGTGGAAATAACAAACAAATACATACCCACATTTGTAATCCAATTTTGTCTATCGATGTGTTTCTGACTATTTTTAGACATTTTATGTCCTCTATAGTTTTAATTTTTTACTCACTAATTAAATGCGATAAATGGTAAATAAACCATCTGTAAAATATTTTCTAGAAATAAATCTAATTGGACCGGACAATAGAGATTGTATGTACACTGTACAGTCCCAACTGCATTGTCAAAGATTCTGAAATTGGTCATACTTCATCCTAATATAAGGATTAGTGTTAAATAGTGTACCAAGCTCACTCACTTTCCATTGAAATGCGGCCAAACTCATTACTTTATCCAATTCATAAGTTAGTTCCTTTAGATGTTTGTGTAAGTAAGATATAAACCGCCTGATGATTGTTGTAGCGATAGGAATTACCAGTGGCCAGGCAGCCAATGACCACCAAGTTTGCTTTTTCAGTTTCTTTGAAATTCGAGCAGTTGGTGTCAAAATGTGTTGAAATGGGTCACAAAGAAAAACTTACACTATTCTGTCAGTTACTATGGTTTCCAAAATTATAATTGACAAATATTGTTTTGTGTTGCAGTATCCTCTGACTGTTGGTGTGGTGATCGCCATCGCCTGGTGTCTGCTAGTCTGTCTCAGTCGCATCTACCTCGGAATGCACAACATCCTGGTGAGTTACCTCCCTTTGACTACCAATTTTTAGGTTGAATGATTATGATAAAAGGACATTATGATGAGTAAAATCTTCTAAAGATGAATTTTTTTCAAATTAGCATTGTAAATTTTATCTATTATTATTGTTATTCGTTAGCCCAAGCAAGTTCAGATTTCATTTAAGAAAATTTGAAACATTTAAAGGGATCCTTCATATTTCTTTTATGGTGCCTCTCATTAGGATTGATTGCTTAATTTTCATATCTGGGATGATTATAAGTCTTATACCGACTTTAAAGAAAAATTACTAAAATACACTCTCGGGAGCACGATATTAAATGTTCTATTCTATTTCAGGATATCATCGCGGGCCTACTATTTGCGGTCGGAGTAATGACGTTCACAGTTCCGTTTGTGGACCCCCTAGACACGTTCTTCATCACGCACCCGCTGGCTCCTGTAGTCCTCCTCTCACTTCCTGTACTTCTCACTCTCATCTACC
The DNA here is from genome assembly GCA_936450465.1 of Gibbula magus. Classification (NCBI taxonomy): domain Eukaryota; kingdom Metazoa; phylum Mollusca; class Gastropoda; order Trochida; family Trochidae; genus Gibbula; species Gibbula magus. Next base: position 73,379,864 of record OW388291.1, on the reverse strand, counting down.
CGACCCTGGACCACTGGAGCACGTGTCGCGGCGACACGACCTTGATCTTGTCCATCACGGCTGGAATTTTCTTTGGAACATGGCTGAACCACTATCAAGGTTTCATGAGTTCGAACAATGCTTCCCTCCCTTTTGATGTCAACATCAGCTTCAGCACTGTCCTTGCTGGTGTTATACGTCTTGTATCTGGAATCGCTCTTACAGTGTCTATGTTACAAGTTGTCAAGACTGTCACATATGGGTGCCTATGTTATTTCCTTGCTAGAGATCCGAAGGACCCGAAAACGAAACAGAGTCTTGTCGTGGAGCTGCCCTACAAATATTTGACTTATTTCAGCACAGCCATGGCCACAGTGTACTTGTGTCCTCTAATGTTCCACTTCCTAGGTATATCAAGGATGTCATACTATACAGAAATGTAATCAAGCTAGGCTTTATGTTTTATGCTGTAAAAAGCTTTTTATTGTGTATAACAGAAAGTGCTGTCTTCCTTTGTGTTGACGATGATTGTGGGCGAGAGGCATTTGAATGTTAACGGTAAGCTATCCGACCTTGCTATGACATTGTAGCATTGTTGGCAATGGCTGCAGCAGTTGAGTGGGCAAACCGTGGTTGCTCTGTCTCCAGGATCGGGACATGAAGTAGATATTTTTTAAAAAATCTTATAGTATCATTTCAGGATAAAGATATTCCTTTCTATTTATTAATTAAAAAATCGATCGATAGGTTTCATGATACCGGTAAATAAATCCTAGACACTGCAGTGGTGGTGGTGCTGCAGGCGTGTTTTTAACACATCAGTGTCAGAAATTCATTTCTGCATCATTTCACTGATAACGGGAGTTAGCATCTACACCAAAATCCATAGGACTCGTTCTCCTTAGAAATTCATGTTAGCAATATGTAATTGTTAGAAGCTGATTGACCTTTACTCAAGGATAATTATGTAACACTGGTTTAACTTTACGTGTGCTAAATTATCTATTTTCGACCGTACCATGGTATATAACATAAATGAAACCTTGCCTTTTAAATATATGTGTACAAATTGCAAAATTGTTGGTGGTTCATCAGTCAACATTGAACATTTATTTATCTTTATCTGCAAATTTATTGACAAACAACCTGCAGCTGTCTTGCCTTCAGTAGAGAGAGATATAGGTAAATTAGTTCAAAAAGAATATTTGTATAATCAATACCTATGCAAAACCAGTTTGAGTACCCAACTAGGACATGGTATGTCAATATTATGTAGCTTATCCTGCTCCATCACTGTACTTGTATCCGCCCGGCTCCAACAATCCTCAGATTGTGTAACTAGCTTTTGACTCTTATCTCGCTATAAATAACTAACCAATAAAAGGTTGTTAAATCGAGCAATATTGCCATGCCCGTATGAGAAGACGAATAACCATCATCAATGCAAATTTCCTGATGGAGCAGGATGTAAGTAGCTAGAATAAACGTGTAATCAGCTGAAGTATATTAACTGGGGATCTACGTTAAAATTGTGCTTAAAGTTTGGAAGTGGCCAGCAACCCTAACAACAATACGTAAACAGAGTTGGATTTAAAGTGCATGTTGATATTTATTATGTGAGCATGTTTCCGACAATCTCATTGGAGATTGTCACATGACCCGTTTGATAGAATAGCGTATTAATCAGAGTCCTACTAATGGAATGGAAAAGGGATGTGATGATGTCTAAATGTTAGTTTGTCGATTCATGTCACTGTTGCCATGACCTCATTTGTTCGTAGTTCTAAGCTATCAAATCAAAATACTTTCCTCAATTGTTCTCTGGTTCCATCTTTCCACCCGTTGATTCAGGGATTCATAAATAAATATTGATTGCAACAAATTTGGGGCTGTAGGAACAGGTATTGACCTCATCACAGGTCTACCATTGTATTATATTTAAAGTATGGTTGTTTAAGTAGTTTGTTCACTGCATGATGAATATATTAACAATTTCCCCGACATTTTGAAAATATAGATTTCCACTTCAATGATTCCCGGGTGCATTAGACTAGAACTTTGTCTTCATTCATTGATTTGATAAGAATAAGAATGTAAAGTCAGATTTGCTAGACATTTATCCTCCTCGATGGCAAGGGAGATTCATTGATTCATTGATTGCACATGTCCAGATGTCTGTGTGTGCTTCTTCTTCTATGACTAACCTTTGATCATTGTTTTGGTACATAGAGGCGTCCTTTTATCAAATAATGCTGCAATTTTCTTCTGTGAAAATCTGTGTACAAAATTTCTCCTTGAATTTCTCGGGATGAAAAATAAAAAACTTACTAAATATTTTTTCTGATTTCATTATGTAAAAACTTTGTCCTGCTTTCAAATTGTGATCACATGTGCTCTCAAGTTGAAATATCAATTCTGTCCAAAACAGACAACCACTACTAATCCATCAATGTTGTTTCAAAAGTGTTGGATTAAGTTGCTTGCCTTATTAACTGAAGTCAGAACTTGACTTACGTTAACTGAATTTTCTGATCTGGATGTAAACAGCATTACAAATCATTACCGGTATGTTCTTCCTAGTCTCATAGAAATGAAAGGAACTGAATTTGCTTATCTTGTTATTATGTCCAGGAAGATGTGTTCATAGTTATATATATATATATACACATAGCTGTACATTATGTTCGGTACTTCGTCAAGCTCATCTCGCTCGGTCTAGCTCCCCTGGACTGGCTATAATGTGCTTTACCAAACAGAGGTTTACCAGATATTGTAACGACAAACATTAAATCAACTTGTACAGACGTAAGATGATAACCATAGAATATTTTAAAATGTGAAGAAAAAAAAATGTGTTCTTGAGGGTCCTTCATAATTAAATATTATCGTATTTCCAGCAACCAGTTAAAGTGTCTCCCCAATAAGGTGTGATTCATTATGGTTGATTCATCTGATAATGTTCTAAGAATGATAAAGAAAGTGTCTATCTTATTTCACCTGATTTTTCTATTTTCTTATTTTTCAAACTAAAACATGACCCAAAACCTTTATTTCACTCTTTGTATACTTTGTATTATTAACTTTAATTATGTTCATTGTATTTTATGACTAGTCTGTATATCCAGAATTTTACTTCAGAAAGTAAAACCTTATCACATTTATTTAGGAGTTTTTGTACGGTCTTGATTTTTCATTTAGCAAGTCTAGATATGTTGAACTACAGGACAAAGAATATTAGATTGGGAAAAGCTTTGCATTGTGGGAGAAAAACTATTTTCTGATAATAAAGTGAATGAGTCCATAGTCATTAAACTGATATAACAGGAGAATAGAAGTACAATACAAGATGGCGATGCTTGATTAGGTGGATCATGACAATCTTCATATATGTCCAATAATTGCTTTAAATCAAAGCAATCACTTGTATTTGTCAAATATTCACTTTTGTATAAATATTTATAAATACTTTTATGGTTAACTGATCATGATATTTTGATGTAATCAGACATTCTCTCTCTACAGAGGTTACCTAAGTCATGTCTTCCCACATAACCTCTGTTAAGAGGAGCACTTTTAAGGTTAGATAGAGAATAAAGATAGCTTGGATGGAGAATCCTGATTGGTTGCGATAAAATTTAATCATGTAAGGAACGACCGATTGGATGGAAATAAGGATGAGATCCGTATTGCAAATTTTCAAAACAAGGCGAGTTTGCTGGAGGCATAAAATATGTCCGACAGAGGTTAGGTGGGAACAAATGACTTGTGCATGGCCTCTTGAGAGAGAATGGTAAGGAATAATTACAAGAGTAAGCTTTGGGTAGAGAATGATGATCAAATTAATATCCAGTTTTTGTTTCTCATTTTTCTCTCCATGTTGATGTTACTTAATCTTAGGAAGCAATAAAAACAAAACAGAACTTTTCTTATAAGGTTATTAGAATTTCCATTTTAGCGTGGTCATTTATTTTGTAAAATGTTTCTGATAACAAAAGTTTCTGTCTCAATTTGAAATGATACAGCACTCTGGTGTTGCTACCTGTTATTGTTAATTCACTTGCATGTTGTGAATTTTAGAATTATCGTATTTGACATGTTCGAAATGAAGATTTTGTTTACATGAAGGTAGATTACATAAAATGTTTCTTTGATGTTGACAGTTAATGTTTCATTTCCCTTGTAGAATTGTTGCATAATAACTCTTTTTGTATCAATTTGTTATGTATCATTTATCAAGAATAACATCGATTAGTAAACAACAACCAAGATCAACTTATGAAAGCAAATCGTATATGATGTACCGTAATTGACTGAATGACCGAAGTATTCGACGGGAGCACTAATTCGGAAAGCTTATTTTAGGCCAGCTTTGCCTGAAACTCACAGAAAAAGCAAAGAAATGCAGCATGGCTTACATTAGTCAACTAGCACAGGTTATATCTTGCAGGGGAAGTTGATTTGCTTTGAGGGGTGATCAATAAGAACAATGTAAATTGATTCTGTCATCAGTGTTGTAAGAGCTGTGTTTATCTAACTCTCTATATATTACCTGTGTTTGCTATGAGGTAAAGCACTTCACTGACTGTATGGTAGGAGAGGAGACAGTGGTACTGCGCATGCCTTTCTGATGTAATGATGTGCTTAAATTTCTAAACGGTCACTTATTAGGTTGATTACGGTATTCATATTCCTGTTAATCAATATTATAGCTAAAATGGATGGAATCATGGTGAAACCGCCCTCTTGTTGTCACAAATGAGCAGACCACTGCAAATGATAGAGATCCTTTCAGTACTGATGAATGGTCACTTTAGAATCTCCTCTTGAAATTTCAACACATGGCAAGAGAATGAGCGTATTGACTCTTATATTTTACACTAAATAAAGAATATTGTTCTCAGTGACCTGTAGAACTTCAGTTTTAGATCACTAGTGATCTAGATACTAGATACTGGTTCTCATCGGTAACAGGATTTGTTCATGTAAGTTGAAGAATAATTTGGTTACAAAAGAACAAATTCCATCCATTTTAACTGAAATCGAGGTAACACTTTCTTTCAGGGCATAATCTTGAATGTGCAAATTTATCATGTGTGTTGAACAATTTTGATAGGTTTCACTTGATTTTATGAGTATTTTTCATTTCATGAAACTCCTGTGATCAAGTTAATTATTTGTGATAAGACCAAATGATTTTAAAATTTTCAAAACTTGTGAATATTTGTTAGGAGAAATGTTTACAACAGTGTTTCAATATCCTTCGCCTTACATTTACTTGCTGTCATGTTGTACAGATTTGAGTTAATGAAAATAAACAAACCATAGATATTTTCATAAACAGTGTAGATGATTCTTTATAAACTAATGATATTTCAACATTTCAAGTTGTTCCATCAGATCTGATGCTGTATTTTTATCATAAAACACATTGGAATAAAAAGTGATTGTGCTTTCATTGTTTCTACTAATTTCTTATGGTATTTGCCATTGTCTGTCCATATTTGACATTTCTACTTCTCTTCAAAAACCACTAAACCCCCAAAGCTGAAATTTGGTGAGGAGGTAACTTACACCTAGGAGATCAAAATTTTAAAATTTGGTCCCTATCCCCCTTAAATATTGGCTTGGCAGGCATTATCCATGAAAACTTTAAACAACTTCTTCTCCAAACCAAATGACATAGGAAGCTGAAATTTTCAAAATAACAGCTTTATTAAATGGAGACTAAAGTTTGTTCATTTGGTCGTGATTCACCTCAAATATGGGCATGGCAGGGGGTCCACCCTTAAACAACTTCTCCCCAAGAACCAGCAATGCCAGAAAGCCAAAATTTTGGGAATTTCATCTTTGATAGACTAAGATTTGTAAATTTCATTTACATAAACATACATTTGTACCTTTTCCAGCAGTTATAATTGCATTAGATATTTCTCCTATTCACTCACTAAGTCTTCAACCTTAGATAATAAATCATGCAATTCTTTATGAGCAACAGAGCCAATGGCTCTATTCGTTTGTGAATGACTGTAGCATTTTGATTGCTTATTTGGAGGATAGATTGTGCATCAGTAGGACACCCTCGTTCATCTGTTTCTCAAGATCCATGTGGTCTAGCAAGTTGAAATCTTGGTATCAGGCACAGTGACCAATGAGGAATTATAAATTGTAGAATTTGTGTGACCCAAATAAGGCCAACGGGGGCCATGACAAAATAAACATGGCAATATGTCCCCCGCCGGTGACATTGAGTAAGTAAGACACATCATTGGAGCTACTTGGGTTCATGATATATCGTGTTAATAATAGTTCTAAAAATGGTCAAAGTGTTGTGGTGACCTTGAAAATAAGGTCAAGGTCACCAAATCGACTGGCGTCTGCGTCATCCTCCAATGTAGACTGACACCAAATTTGAAAACATTTGGTCCAATCGGTCATAATAAATGGTGATAACAAGAGTTCGAAAAGTGGTCAAAGTGTTGTAGTGACTTTGAAAATAAGGTCAAGGTCACCAAAATCCCCTGGTGTCTGCGTCATCCCCCAGTGTAGACTGACACCAAATTTGAAAACTTTGAGTCCAACTGGTAAAGATATATATCGCGTTAACAAGAGTTAGAAAAGTGCTCAAAGTGTTGCGGTGACCTTGAAAATAAGGTCAAGGTCACCAAAATAAACTTGTGTCTGTGTCTTTCCCCAATGTAGGCTGACAACTAATTTGAAGACTTTGGATGAAATGTTTCATGAGATATCGCCTTAACAAGAGTTCAAAGAGTGGTCAAAGTGTCGTGGTGACCTTGAAAATAAGGCCAAGGTCACCAAAAGTGACTGGTGTCTGCGTCTTCCCACAATGTAGGCAGACATGAAATTTGAAGACTTTGGATGCAACGCTTCATAAGATATCGCGTAAACAAGAAATGTGACGTACGGACGTACGGACGCCGCTGAATACATAGTCCCCCGTTCCGCGTTGCGGCGGGGGACAACTAATCTCATCTTCTTCTACATATCCAAAAACCCTAGAATGCTGAAATCTTGTGTACAGACTTCCCAGGGAATTGGGATAAAAAATTGTAGATTTAACCACCTTCATATTACATTAATTAATTTGCAAACATGTATACCGGTAGTTAATCATGTCAATGAATAACAATAAATATTATTCAATGATCGCTCTGGAGTTGTTACTCTTAAAAGGCACATCACCACAATGGCACATTAGTAAATTCTCCATACAAATTTGAAGAGAGCCCCACACAGACTTTAATCTAAACGTGAGTCAGTTCACCAATCAGTAGAAATTGGTACCTGGTGTAAGTTGTGCTGGAGGTGACCTATTGCTAAAATGACAAATTCGATTAAATAAGGGTTAAAGTTGAAAGTAGCGTGAGCATTTGTTAGTAGATGGAAAGACCAGTATCATTTAAAGGTTTTAGAGATAATACTAGCCATGCACGTATTTGAGGGTGTGTCAGGACCAAATATACAAACTTTATCCCCTTGGTGCAAGGCTCGTAACATTCCACAAATTATAAGCTTTGAGGATGCAGCAATTCAGGAGAAGTCTAAAATATAAAATGTTTTTGGGCTATACTTAAAGCATAGCTGTCAAACAGCAGATAAGTAACTCAGAAAGAGGGTTGATTGTAGTTAGCAGCATTTTCAACCATTAGAAATACATAGCATTTAGATAGTGAACAATATGACATGGTTATATTTCAGATAACACTACCTTCAATAGTACAAATTCTTTCACTTTTTCGGGCCGAGTCCCTTGAAGGATTCGAACACACACCCTCAAAGTAAGGCTATTGCCAGCACTGATCGTACCAACAGCTTACCACACGACCAACAAGACTCTGCCCGAAAAAAGTACAAGAATTTGTACTATTGAAGGTAGTGTTGTCCCAAATATAACCATGTTATATTTTCAACCATGTCCAAGATTTCCTACCACGCATGATGCTTTAAATTTGCTGAATTGGGATCAAACCAATTTCGCCTACAACTGGAGTCAACATTAACATTCAGTGTCAGATAAAAGATAACTGTTGATTATGAAAACAAAAGAAGCAAATTCAAAGAAATTATTTTTCATTTATTGATTAGCAATGTTATAATATAAGCACCAACATTGAAACCAACCGACAAGAAGCACAGCTCCTGTCAGGACTTCTGGAAGAAAGCTGTAATGTCCGCCCCAGCCGCGGCACCCTGAAGTCGACGGACCACGGCCCGCTTTCTTGCTTGACCTGCCGTGACCTTCTGGTGACACAAGACGCAGAGTGTGCGCATGTTGTCAATGTCACACATTCCTCCCCCCTCCCACACCGGAATTATATGATCCACATGCCAGAACTGAAACAGAGATGGCGTAATAATTTACCTTTAAAAAACACTGCTGTGATATCAAAGCTGGAAGGAAACTTCACAGACATGTGGGAGATCAGGAGAGGTTTGAAAATTAGGGACCAACACTGTAAAGGATTCAAATCAATAAGGACATGTTCAGTTTTGATTAATTGTTGCTATAATGACCAAGTTAAATTGGGGATGATGTCATTCACCTGCCCAAAATGAATAGAATGGATTCAATTAAGATTTAGACAAAACTTAACATTCTATAGATATATAAGATTACATAAACAAAATATCATCCTATTTTCAAGACAATTTGGGTCAAACAGGCCAATATCGGTAATGTAAATACAATTATTTAAAATATTTTTACAACTTCTTCAATGTGAAAATATTATTTTCGGGTCAAATGTTTGGGATGGGCAATACGGAGATGAAGAAATGTGACCTCATGGTAAGCTGTGCAAGGGTCTGTGAGAAATATCTGATAAAGTACCAACCAACCTGGCCTTCCACTGGTTTGCGCACAATGCCTTCTTTCTGTTTAGCTTTGAGTTGGGAGAATTTGCTGTCACTCACAAAGTGGGCACGCTTCTCAAGATCTGCTGTGTCTCTGATGACAAAACATTAATAACACTTATATATATAAATACGAAACCCTGAATCAAAACATACTGAGGGTGTAACAATACGCTGGAATATTGATGTACCTCGATGCTACAGTCATGATACGATACACGGTACATTTACATGCAAATATCAGATAGAAAAAGATACATACCAAATTGAATTAGCAATTACCACTAGATTTAAAAAACACCACTGTTAGTTCAAATTTTAAAAGGATATATAACAGTTTGGAAAGTTTAACATATATTCATTTTACTTTACTTGCCAGCGAAAACAAAACCAGTCATGAAAACGAAACAGAGTGACCTCCCTTTCAAGAATACCGAGAGATAATTTATTCAAGTAACACAGAGTACTGAATCTTCATTGGCTGTCAGAAATAGAACTACTTCGGTTTCTGCCGTAATATTACGAAGGAATCTTATTGGTTGTTATTCCGGTCTCTACCTTCGGTTAACTTTGTATGTGTGACAGCTTCAAGGTTTCTTGCTGTATGTAGTGTCATGGTTTAATTCAATGAATTGTTCAGTGTTCTGTCTTACAATGATTAAAGATGTTCATAGACGTCTGAAACCAATGTGTTTTCTTTATAAAATAGAAGGCTGCTAGTATCAAGAAGAGTATCTAGATATGTTTCGTATCGTGAGCCTAGTGTATTGTTGCACCCTTAAAACATACCATACCAATAACACTATTCTGTGAGGTAATTCTATTCAATATCATGATAGAATAATTGAATTTGAGGAAACATGCTCTCATTTTAGAGAAGTTCGAAATATCCTTAACACAAAATCTGAAACTCAAACAGAGAGAGAATCCTACTTAGTCCACGTACAATCTAATTAAAGTTGAATCACACACATACAATTTATCAAAAACAAAATATCATCATTGTAATATTGAGACTTATCTATTTTTTTATCACCAGAATATCATATATATATATGCTTGGTAATTCATCACAATGCAGTAGATTAAGTACGTAGTATGAAACTGTCTCACTTGATCTGTTTGTAGAAAGAGTGGGCGTCGAACTTGCATATCTGACAGACTCCATGCTCCACCTCGTACACCTTCTCTCTGCAGTAGCTGCTGTGTGTCTGTATCTGGGGGTCATACACAGAGAAACTCCAATATCAGTTATGTCATTCAGCAGAGGTTTACACCTCCGTGTTGGGTCTTATTCAACGAGCCACAGATTGGACAATTCTTTTTTAGGGCAAAAAAATTATTTTATTACTAGTACTGCAGTTTGATTGAGCAAAGAAGAGCTTCACCACAATGTATGTCAACTCATGCTGAAACCCTTCTCTACAAACAACTTATGATAGCTCTTGCTAATAAAAAACGGTCATGTTTTAGACATACAACATCTAAGATGAAACTGGGGCCAAGTGTTAGTATGAAAGATCTGAGTAACCTACCCAGTATTTATCCATACAGGGTGCAGAACAGAACCTTGTGTTCCACGCGTTGCTGGAGTCAGTGATGGTGGACTTGTTCAGGAGTGAGTTCTCATACGGGTTCTGACAGTTCAAGCAGAGTGGCACGCCCTCTGATGTCACTGCCTGTGTGAGAAACAACATTGACTACCACCAGTGTATGAAATAAGCTTGAAAAGTTACCAGCCTGAAGGTATGATTTTGTTCATTTTCATAGATATATCAAATAAAAACCTCAAAAAACTACCAACCCAAACAAAAAGTTACCAGGTTACATGCTGTAGGACGAGCCTCACTTCATACACTGACGACACCTGTCTTTGATATAATGGACTTCCTTTTTGTGTGTATTGCAAACAAAAGATTACTTTTGCCAACAAGCATTTAAATCAATAAGCGGTCAAGTTCCTCTTCAAGGTATACCTTGTGCAAGTCTTTATCACCTTTTCTGTGCCATTGTATCACAATGCGGCACCTGGACATGGTAGTGTGATTAGAAATCTCAAGCAAAGAAATGCAGCAAGACCCGTCATAGAGACCGAATCAAGTTATACATGGCGGGGGAGGTTGCAGTTAAGATTACTCACACGAACATGTTGATTGATGAGTCTGGACTTACCTGCACATAACCTCTACCCGAAGGACTCTGTTCCAGCGTTGTGTTTGACCCCTGACCCGCGGAGCCTCTTCTTGATATTGTTCTCACACTTCCTTTCAGTGAACCAGCCACCCTCACTGCATCAGCTGCTGCATCCTCCTGCAGCATAGTTAACATAATATTTTATCAATATGTATTGCAAGCTTATTTCCATAACTTCAAAGCAAATATACTCTCATGTTGCTATATTCTCTGTGTACGCTAGATTATGCCTCAGTCAGCCGACTGGTTATACTTAAATCAACTGCCTACCGACCAATGGTACAAGCATCTATCATATATTTTGAAACTGGCAGGTGAACATTTTAATCATCTATTCAAACTGTAAGAAAATGTGAGTTGGAAAGATCTGTGAGTAAATGCATACCTTTGTTTTATGTCTTTGTGTCGACAGGACTTTTCCTGATCTAACCTCATCGTAGGCCACAAGGGGACTTGTGAATACCATGCCTCGCTTCACAATCAAACGCTTCTTTGTTTCTGTCAGGCTGTGTTTGAACAAATATTACACAATTGATTTCAGACACTATCAGTAACATAGCTATCATGACTGGTAATGAACAGTGCAATAACTAGGATTGGTGAAATTTTGAATGAGAGAATGACTTCAAAAATACAGAAAATATTTTAACAACAAAACATTTGCATAAAAGTGGTTAAACTGGTCATAACACACAGAAATGGTCAAAGTTAGCATTTATATCTCAAAGCTATATTTTTGAAAATCAATAGGCTTGCTGCTAATGGGCACAAGATTGTCAAACTCACTCAAAATCAATATGAAAACTAAATAAATTTAAAGTCAAAACACTGACCTGTTCCATTCGCGCACAAACTTCTGTACGAGGCGCAGGTTGCCAGGGTGATGCAGTACGGAGGGGAGCAGTTCCATGTTGCCCATCTCGACGTCCAGCGGCAGGAAGTTCTCATGCAAGGACTCTCCGTCCTGTATTAAAGATTGGTAACTGGGTTACTGACAATGCAAAATGTTTTCCTTTCTTGAGATAAAAAATGACATCATCAAAGACAAAGACAAAGACAAAAAGAACTGACTATTCAATTGTCATGCTATGGGACTGAACTTGTAATGGTACTGGTAATGGTATTTTTTACCCAAACTACCTATTGTCTTGTGCCTAAACTATGTGATAAATCTTAGGTTTCAGATGTCAAAACCAACATTTACGGTATATTACCAGGATGACTTTCACACATCAAAACATTTTTTATCTTACAAAATAAGGAAGTTACTAGTTTGTGGAATGTCATCCTTTTTTTCAACAATTATTGACAACTATTGACAAAAAGGCTATAATCATGCAAGTTTTTGAAGCTGAGAGAAGAGATAGACACGGCCTGTGTAGAGACTGACACTTTACCTGAGAGAAGAGATAGACACGCCCTGTGTAGAGACTGACACTTTACCTGAGAGAAGAGATAGACACGCCCTGTGTAGAGACTGACACTTTACCTGAGAGAAGAGATAGACACGGCCTGTGTAGAGACTGACACTTTACCTGAGAGAAGAGATAGACACGGCCTGTGTAGAGACTGACACTTTACCTGAGAGAAGAGATAGACACGGCCCGTTTCGAGACTGACACTTTACCTGAGAGAAGAGATAGACACGGCCCGTTTCGAGACTGAAACTTTACCTGAGAGAAGAGATAGACACGCCCTGTGTAGAGACTGACACTTTACCTGAGAGAAGAGATAGACACGCCGTGTAGAGACTGACACTTTACCTGAGAGAAGAGATAGACACGACCGTGGTAGAGACTGACACTTTACCTGAGAGAAGAGATAGACACGCCCTGTGTAAAGACTGACACTCTCCTGAGAGCAGAGATAGACATGCCCCGTGTAGAGACTGACACTTTACCTGAAAGAAGAGATAGACACACCCTGTGTAGAGACTGACACTTTACCTGAGAGAAGAGAAAGACACGACTGTGGTAGAGACTGACACTTTACCTGAGAGAAGAGATAGACACGCCCTGTGTAGAGATTGACACTTTACCTGAGAGAAGAGATAGACACGCCATTTGTAGAGATTGACACTTTACCTGAGAGAAGAGATAGACACGGCCGTGGTAGAGACTGACACTTTACCTGAGAGAAGAGATAGACACGGCCGTGGTAGAGACTGACACTTTACTGAGAGAAGAGATAGACACGGCCCATGTAGAGACTGACACTCTCCTGAGAGCAGAGATAGACACGCCCCGTGTGGAGACTGACACTTTACCTGAAAGAAGAGATAGACACACCCTGTGTAGAGACTGACACTTTACCTGAGAGAAGAGAAAGACACGACTGTGGTAGAGACTGACACTTTACCTGAGAGAAGAGATAGACACGCTCTGTGTAGAGACTGACACTTTACCTGAGAGAAGAGATAGACACGGCCCGTTTCGAGACTGACCCTTTACCTGAGAGAAGAGATAGACGCAGCCTGTGTAGAGACTGACACTTTACCTGAGAGAAGAGATAGACACGGCCTGCGTAGAGATTGACACTTTACCTGAGAGCAGAGATAGACACGGCCTGTGTAGAGATTGACACTTTACCTGAGAGCAGAGATAGACACGGCCTGTGTAGAGACTGACACTTTACCTGAGAGAAGAGATAGACACGGCCTGTGTAGAGACTGACACTTTACCTGAGAGAAGAGATAGACACGGCCCGTTTCGAGACTGACACTTTACCTGAGAGAAGAGATAGACACGGCCCGTTTCGAGACTGACACTTTACCTGAGAGAAGAGATAGACACGACCGTGGTAGAGACTGACACTTTACCTGAGAGAAGAGATAGACACGACCGTGGTAGAGACTGACACTTTACCTGAGAGAAGAGATAGACACGCCCTGTGTAGAGACTGACACTCTCCTGAGAGCAGAGATAGACATGCCCCGTGTAGAGACTGACACTTTATCTGAAAGAAGAGATAGACACACCCTGTGTAGAGACTGACACTTTACCTGAGAGAAGAGAAAGACACGACTGTGGTAGAGACTGACACTTTACCTGAGAGAAGAGATAGACACGCCCTGTGTAGAGATTGACACTTTACCTGAGAGAAGAGATAGACACGGCCGTGGTAGAGACTGACACTTTACTGAGAGAAGAGATAGACACGGCCCATGTAGAGACTGACACTCTCCTGAGAGCAGAGATAGACATGCCCCGTGTAGAGACTGACACTTTACCTGAAAGAAGAGATAGACACACCCTGTGTAGAGACTGACACTTTACCTGAGAGAAGAGAAAGACACGACTGTGGTAGAGACTGACACTTTACCTGAGAGAAGAGATAGACACGCCCTGTGTAGAGATTGACATTTTACCTGAGAGAAGAGATAGACACGCTCTGTGTAGAGACTGACACTTTACCTGAGAGAAGAGATAGACACGGCCCGTTTCGAGACTGACACTTTACCTGAGAGAAGAGATAGACGCAGCCTGTGTAGAGACTGACACTTTACCTGAGAGAAGAGATAGACACGGCCTGCGTAGAGATTGACACTTTACCTGAGAGCAGAGATAGACACGGCCTGTGTAGAGACTGACACAGAACTGGAAGGAGGTGAAGGCTGTCAGGGGACTGATTGGAGGTCCTGGATAATAGAGAAGTGTGTTCATTTGTTTTGTGTTAAGAGGTAGTAGGAGTCCAAAATCTTGAATTTGATAACCCTAGGATTATTACCAGATTCAAGTACCCGATATTTCCAATTTTGAATGAAGCTATCTTTTTACTAATGCTTATGATAGTTCTTTTCAAAAGATGAACAGAAAGTAAATTTTCTGTAGTAATGAAGTAATATAGGGAAAATCAATATTCAAGGAGTTGACATATATGTAAATGCCTAAATAAATAAAAAAAACAAATATATGACAATATATTTAGGGTACTCCGAGATTCAAGTCAAACGAAACGGACACAATCCTGCATGACCTCTTCCTATAAAGTACCTGTTAACTTGCAGTAAACTGACAGTAATTTTAACCAATACAAACAGGTGCTTGGTGTCATTTTATAATGAAAAAAATATATATTACTAAATACATTTTTGCATAGATATCATATGTATATTATAATCGAAAACTGTGTTCCACAGGAGATATCGTTTTTGCAGTAGATTTTGCACAATGCCCTGTTACCGTTAACTCCATGACATCACAATGCTTTAACATCATCATCATAATCATGATGACATCACAATGCTATGACATCACCGCATTGGAAGTCAAATGGCAGAGCTGTGCTCAGAGATGTACACTATTTTCATTGAAACGTAATAAAATGAATTTGGATGATAAATAGAATCTTACCCTTGCGTCTTCTGGTATCAAATATATCAACATGAGTTGATAAAAGTTACAAATATCTGAGGCTTGCATTACCGGTAATATGTAAGCTAAGTAGTTTAATCCCTTGTTTACAAGTTGTGTAATTAGGTCACTCAGATAGTTTGGCGCTAATTAATTTAGGAGCTTAAATGTAAAACATACCATTTGGTGAAACTTTTCCTCTTCTTGAGTGTCGCTGTTTACGTGAAGGGGTCTTGTTTGAACTTTCAGTCATTCCTTTACATTTGTTTGGGGTTTCAGTGCTAACAATGTGCTCAGTTGAACTCCGTGATAGTTGACTGGTTGTTGAAGAACTTGTTTCTTTCTCAACATTTTCAGTTGACCTTTTTCTTTTTCTCGAAAAATTCAACTCCGGCAAAGGATCATCATTGTTCAAGGTGCCACCAAGTGATTCATTTCTGGACTCAGACATGCCATCCCTTGAATGAAGATGATCTAAGAGACTATTTCCCATGCTGGGGTTCACATCGTTAGAAATGTCTGAGGAAGACTCCAGCTGCAGATTGAAGCAGGGACTATCACAGGGCAGGAGGTCCCAGCTGGAGGAGAGACCAGCAGGGGTCGACACCGTCTCGGATACTCCGTGTCCGGACACAGTCTTACAATGAGATTGACCTACAGGAGTGGAGGCCATCTTAGGTTCATCCATTGCAGTTTGACCAAGTATCTCTGTTGACTTTGGTCCTTCTTTATTTGGCGTCACAGTTTTAGCATAGGGGAGTACTTCAAGGGTCGATGTCATATCGGATCCAAAATCAATTCTCTTTGAATCAGGATGATTGAATGCAGGATTAAATGTCTTTGGTCCGGACAGATTATCCTGAGTATCACTTGAGTTGTTATTTGACTGTCTGAGTTGTGTCTCCTCCTCATTGTCAGAATCCAGCTGAAAACATTTCCTTTTTCTAGTTCTTGGTGTGCTTTCAAAATCCTCGTCTGCTGAAGAATCCTGGACTTCACAATAATCAATACTTAGATTTTCTTCAGGCAAATTTGGCGAATCTGTTAAATGTTTCTTATGAAGGCCATGATCTGCAATAGTGTTGTCAAACATGAAAGACTTCCTTTTCTTTGAGGGTTGTTCTGTTTCTTCTACATCACACTCTTTGTCATGAGACTCAGAGTTCATATTTTCAGAATCTGCCTTGATGAAGGATGTTGCTCTCTTCTTAATAAACACTGGGCTGGATGAACAACCATCCCCTACTTCATCTTCTGGCAGTTCTGATGCTTGTTCATGAATAGTAGCCTCTGCATTTGCCACATTCCTCTGTATTCTCTTGTTGTTGGTCAGCATCTCACTCCTGTCTTCATCTTCTAACTGCTCAAACCTATCATCATAACCACTTTCTTCCAGGTCTACAACTCGTTCAGTTGATTTCAGCAAAACCAAATTCTCATCTTTGCTGAGTTTACTACTTCCTTTCAACAAGTCTGTTTTACTTGATGTTTTTTTGCCTTCCTCTAGCCCAGATACAGTCTGTGACCTCAAGCGTTTCTGCTTGCTTGGTGTATCACACATTTCACAACGAGGCAGGTCAGAATGGTTGAGAAAAGTACAAACACTGCAAGACCACTGGTTGCGTTTGCGGTTACCAATGGCGATATCTGGAAGTTCATCATCATCATCATCAGCGACCTCCTGCCTGTTGTCACTCTTGGAGTGTTTCACCAAAGTGTTTTTGGCACCTCTGGAAGTTAGTGGAGTTTTGGGAGAAGCAACCTTTCCCAAAGTTACATTTGTTTTAGATCTAACTGGTGAGGCCTCATTACCTGATGGTACATCTACCGGTAACCTAGTCCTACCAGGTGTCACAATAATGTGTCCATCTGCAGAAGAAGAATCATCAGCTGAACAATCCTTCTTCTCTAGCCCATTTTTCATTTTCTTTACCTTTTGTTTCTTCTTATCCCTGAACTGATCAGCTTCCTCATCACTGTCCAACACTACCACATCCTCAATCACAGTCTTCTTCTTGTTAGCAGACGCATGTTTACCAACTGAAAGCTTCTGACTAGATTCAGTTGTTCTTTTGTTCTTTGAAGGAGTTGTGAAGAACTCCAGGATGGATCTCTGATCATTTGACTTCTGGGACTGGAAAAAGGTCTGGAAGTCCATGTCCGTCTGCTCCGATGGAACCCAAGCATCTGCGTTGGAGAGCAGCTCCACCTGGTAGTCGTCCGCTTTCTCAGCTTCCAGTTTCGTCTTTCGGCCACTCAGTACTGTGCTGGTCACTATCGTCTGAAAGGAAAAGGATCTTTTCAGGAATAATGAACTTTTTGCTCTTTTCTATGTACTATTTTATCCATGTTGAGAAAAAAACAATTCTGGAATTATACATACGATATGCCCATTCCAATAAATGAGAGATGAATTAAAATTAAATGTTACTTTTCTTATGCTAATATGATGAACAGCCTCTTTCTCATTTTGCTGATAACAAATTGATGAACCTTTCTCATTGGATAGAGTTTAAATTTCTAACCATTTCAATCTTTAACATTTACCTTCCTACATACAGCACCCCAAACCCACTCGTCCATGGTTCCTTT
The DNA here is from genome assembly GCA_936450465.1 of Gibbula magus. Taxonomy (NCBI): domain Eukaryota; kingdom Metazoa; phylum Mollusca; class Gastropoda; order Trochida; family Trochidae; genus Gibbula; species Gibbula magus. Next base: position 73,361,877 of record OW388291.1, on the reverse strand, counting down.
GGCAACGAGATAATGTACAGGAAGACTTGCCGTCTGCCCGATACGGTGAGCACGATCCTCACACTGCACCATAACACCCGGGGTCCAGTACATCTCAGCAAACACAACCATCTTAGCTGCTGTGAACGTCAAACCCTTGAAAACATTAAGACATGGATTTTAATCAACTCAGGAGATCTATCTAGACTATATTCTAGAATTCTTTGTTACAATGATACTGTGGAAATGTGTAACATCATTACCAGAAAGCAGGTAATAACTTCTTTATCGAAAAGCAGGAAATACATATATATGATAAAAAATATGAGTGTTTGTATGTCACGCATGGCTGTGCCACTTTACTTGAGAAATTTCTACTTTTCTACCCAACTATAGATGAGACAAACATGGTATTAGACAGATGTATTCAATGCACTGGAATAGGTTCACTATCATGAGAATGAGAAACAGACTATGAACTATAGAGGCATCGACTTACAACTCCCGCAGCTAGGATGCTCAAAATGGCGACCCGAGTATCAGAATCAGACTGGAACTGTTGGACATAAAGCTGCAGCAAAACAAAATCACTCATTGGTCACTACTGTAAGTTTAATTTCACATCACCAATAATAACAATATCACTATAATTAATATATTTAAGTTTATGTTATGAAACCTACAATAGGAACAAATGTTTATGGCCATACAGTCAGGCCTCGGTAATCCGAACGATTCCGTTTTCCATCAAAACGTTCGGATAGTGAAATGTTCAGACTACTGAGTACTGAGGACTACTAAAGAGATTAGTTTGGTTACATCTTCCTACCGTTTGGAAACTGCGAGATTTGGATTATCATTGGCCGGGTTATCGCGGCTTGACTGTATATCAAATCTGTAATATATCTATTTCCCTCAGCCTCACAATCTCAGTTTACTTTGATAACAAAGCATAATCTGTGCAAAACCATTCCCAGGTGTCTGAATTACAGGATTCACAATATGTTAATCAACTGATATATATATAATGATAGTCATACTTAGACTATCACTGCCTGACAAAGCAATGTAATAACAAACACGCCGACTCACAAGTCTGTCCTCCGGTTTCGTCTCCCCGTCAATTCTGATGAACTTGACCTTCTTCTCATAGAGGGTTTGCTGGATCCCGTTCATCATGACGTGGTGGTAGGCAAACACGAGGAACTTGAGGGACTTGTTGTCACACAGCATCTCGAGGTACTCCTTCACCGGGCCGATCTGTCAATCAGACGATAGACAGAATGGGATGCATTGATACACCAACACATTGTTAGAGTATACGTCTGATATTGAAGTGGTGTACATGAATTCAGATAAGCTGGTCGCACATTAGCATTTTCCATTTTTTCTAGACTATGTGTGGATTGAAAGGGCTTAGTTCAAGGTAATTCAAGCATTCAACTTAGACCACCGTTATTGGTGCAATGTATGACCTACTCCTGAGAAATGTTCCCCTACTACAAATTCAAGTATATAGCGTGCTAGCTTCCCTCCTCAGACTTAGTGATTAGGTAAATCACAATCCATGTACACTTAGGTTGTCTGTTTTTTTATTCTTAGGGAATAACAGCACTGTTCTTAACTAGTGCCCATTAGCATCACACCAGATCGCTTATTGTATCAATGTGTCGTTCATGTTTTAATGAACTTACAAACAGTATATTTTGATACTCTTACACCAGATGAATACAACAACATTTATTACCTAGGGGGGAAACATATCGGGGTTCATATTTTTCATATGATGCCCTAGGGCAACATATCACTTTGTCATGGTGACTTGACGTCATAAACAATGCTATGACGTCATGTTTCTATGACGTTGCGTTCAAAATGCATGACTGCGGGTCGCCAGCCTATGGTTGAAAGTGGATTTTAGTGTTTTCATTAATTTCACGACGTTGGTAGTAAACAGAATATTATATTTGTGTCTATGCCATACTATTTTTACGACACTTGTACATGAATATCGGTATATCCCTCGCTCTCGCTCGGGAAATACTAATATTCAGGCACTTGTGTCGTAAACATAGTAAGACATGGACACTCATATTATATCCTCTATTTAGTCTATGAACCAGAGTTATCTACCTTTGCCTCACCACTGAGCTGGTAGAGCTTGGAGATGAGAGAGAGGCGATGGAGAGAGTCCTTGTTTTTCTCATCGCTGACTTCTGTGGCTGCCTCGAGACTCAGACTGGCTGTACTCTGTCCCTTCCTCAACATCGGCTTCAGTTCCTCGAACAGATTTAAAATCTCCTGTGCATCAAAGTAATGAGAAACTGTTACTGAGTCTTCTATCATAGAGTTGCTAACCGTGCATTAAATCAGGCCTTTCACTGCTAAATTAATTACTGTATATTACCGGGTATAAGTAGAGAATTTGATACCAGGTAATGCTGAATGGGTAGTTGAAATACAGGAATCAAACCTCAGGTGAGAAGTGAAGTACATTTCACCATAATTTGTGGACTCCATTGAAAATCAATAGCCCACTACACGTCAATTTGGATAAATCAATTTCTGATTTTTGGCCATGTCTAATAAAAACCAATTCTTCATGCATTATCAAGAATTTAATTGTGCTCTTGGCTTCAATTGATATCCTTTTCTTATCCATTTTGATGAACTAAAACATACAATCATGAACATTTTACCTTCTTTTGACTTGAATCTTTGAGATCAAAGAGAACCTTCTGCCTCTGTTTGGGCGGCAGTTCAGTGAGCACATCTTTCTTCTCTCTGCGGATCATTATCGAAGCACTGAGTCTGGACTGCAGCTCTTCCAGATTGCTGGCACCGCTAGGGGAAGAGATGGGACAGATCATTTAACTCGAAAAACATAGTTTTGTTTCACACTTCACTTGAAGATCAAAAGATGAAAATGTTGTTCTTAACAATAAACACTCAGTTACATAATTACATAATATAGAATAAGGTCCATCCCCCAACCCGTAACCTGGTTACTATTTGTTCAGGCTGGTGGTAACATTTTAAAATGTTTGCATATCTCACCATGAAAATTTACAAAATCAAAATTAGCGTTGGTAAGGTTTAAGGCTTTTATCATACTGATAACATCAATATCAAAGTTATCAAAGCTTATGATTCATACATTATACAGGTTTTGTGATATCTGATACCAATTCATCTCCAATCACCTCAAACTTCAAAGTTTATCATGATGGCTGACGTTCACAAAATTACTCACTCGACCTTCCTCAACTTCTGTCTGCCGAACCACTCCATCCTCGCATCACAGTAGCGGGCGGTGAACTGCCACCATGACCCGAACCCTCCCGGCTTCAGGGCATCAATTTGGGGGTACAACTACAATATGTACAATAACATGCATGTATGGTATTTTAGATACAAGACACTAAAGCCTTGCTCCTTTCCATTTACAGAAATTTGTTCAGCAAATCTGGTACATGCGAGAAGTGAAAGGAGTGACAGTTCACTGTTCCATTGCTGTGCAGCTTACACCTACTAATTCAAGGGAACATGCTCCGCACTTCCTGAACAGTGTTCGGAGACTTTCACTTTGCACATGTACCGGACGTTCGGGACGAACTTCAGAAATCGAAAAGGAGCAGGGCTTAATAGAAAGGAAGTTTAGTATTATGTTCATAACTTGCCCAAATCAACCAAGTGAATTTGCTGACAGTGGGCTGAAACTAAGATTTAAGCGAGTCATGTACAATTGTGATGGCAGTATGACCATTGTGACGTCACAACTGCACAATTTTTGTGAGGTCAACTTACAGTGGTATTACACTAGTCCATTATTGCCATATAAATATTAAACTACAGTATCTTCCAAGGGCAAGTAATAAGACACATTGTCAGAATTTCTAACAAGATAATACCAGTTTCCAATACCTCCACAGGTTTAGAGAGAGCTGGAGTGCCAGAGAGTAGAATTCTCCGCATTGCGTTCTTGATCAGTGGAACTACCGCCTTGGAAGACGCAGTCTTCGAGTTCCTGATGTAGTGCGATTCATCACAGATAATCACATTGAAATGCTGATTGGTCAACGCTTCTCGAACAATGCTGCTTGTCTGTTTACTCAGCAAACCATATGTTACTATGGTGATTCCAGCTGATGAAATGTCACTGTAAAGAACAGTGTTAATGGAGAATGAAACATTCACTCTCATAATTCATGAATTAAATGAAAATAAAAACACTGTACCAGTTTTCATCATTTGAACAAAAGACGGTGATTGATTTTATTCACATTTATTAACATAGGACATCACCAATTTCATGTTTTCTTCTTTATTGATTTAAAAGTCACATTACAAATCAGCTGATAAGAATAACCGGAAAACAGGAAGAATGAGCTCAAGCAATCAGTACACAGTTTCAAACAAATTTTTTTCTTGTAACTTCACAAATTTCTATTTATATATTCAACTTCATTCATTCCAAGAAATTCTGTGAATACCACCTATGTACAGAAATTTTTCATATAAATATTTCACCCCGCCCTACCTTGCATCATTTCCCCCTCGGATGAGGTTGATGTCGTGAGGGTGGATGCCGGGCAGCCATTTCTCCAGCTCTTCGATCCAGCAGTAGCGCAGAGAGGAGGGGACAACGATGAGAAGGGGCCACTCCGCTCGGTAGTAGTATGCAACTGATATAGCTTGCAGCGTCTTACCCAGGCCCATCTAATACATTAAGTGCAGAATATTATGTAGAAACAACAAGCTTGGGTTAAAAAATATAACAATGATTTTGCAACATAAGTTTTGAAGTTTCATTATGATCATGTGTCAGTATACATTTATGGACCTTGTATACAGGCTACATTCAGTTCAGGCAAGTCTGACTCTCATATCTTTGATAGAGGGTATTTGACATTCTTTACATATTAAGTATATCTTATCTAGTGGAGTAGAAAGATTATATTTTGACAAATTTGCAAAATTCCTACTTCCAAAAAATTGAAACTCCATATTTGAAAAGAAATGTCAAATGTCCTCTCTATTATGTTTTTGAAATTATGCAAAAGTTTTTAAATGAGGTGCATTTTGGGAAAAATCTGACTTAATCAAGGATGATAACTATTGTTACTTTACATCAGCAAAGAAGTTGAGTTATTGTCATTTCACTGAGAAGAATTACATGATAATGCATTTAATGGGAATACACTTTTAATTCTAACTCATAAATGTGGTATTCCGTCAGTGGCCAATTTGCAGGAATCACCACTCATTAACAAAGGGAATAATCATGGATAAGCCAACAATATATTCCTGGATAAGCAGATAAAGGGTCAATATTCATCTAAATGATGACAGGTAATGACTAGTAATCAGTCTATTTTTCTAAGACATTTCAAAACAATTTCTACTTACTTCATCTGCAATAAGGCATCTGAAAAGAAATTAATAATCAATTGAAAAAGATTTATCAGATGTAAAAACATAATTAATATAACAATGAAGGTCTCTCTTTCATATCATATATATCCTTTGATTTTTCTGTTCATTATCAAGACATTGTTTCTTTGCTTCTTAATTTTCTGTGATAATTTTATGCCTCATTATGTACAAATGCAAAGTGTGACATTTAAATAAACTAATTTTCTTCTTTCTTCTTCATAAATCTTTTTTTTATTTTCAAGTGACTTTCAAGAACTGATTTTTGTCATCGGACATTGATTTCAATAATGAAATGATGATGAAATAAAAACTCCTCATCCCCTTTTAATAAAAGAGAAAAAATAAAGGTAGCTTATCATGTATTACATTATTGATTACCGTATTTCCTCTAATAAGGGCCTGGTCTGCAATAAGCTCAGGGGGTCAAGGGTAGTTGAGAAAATAAGCGTCTGGTCTAAACCATTAGATTAATGCTTCCTTAGTAAACTTCATTATTCTATTAAAAAATACGGTATTGCTAACGTATGAATCCACATTGGTAAAGGTATGCCTACCCCAATTTAATTATGTGACTGTTGCATTCTCTGGATCAAGTAACAAAAAGATAGGAAAGGTGTACAAGAAATTGGATTCTGTGTTGTTACTAGACAATTGTACTCGCCTCGGTCTTGCTCCCCTACAGTGGGCTACAATCTGCTGTTACTGAGACGAAGAGCCTAGCATTGAAAAAAACTGGAGATAATTTACCAGAGACAGTCACTGCACGCATTACATTGTCTATGATGACATTATGAAATACTATAAGTTATAACATTCAGTGGAGGGTGACATCATAATTTATATATATATTTTACTGTATGTCTCAAAATATCATTAAAAAAAAAACAAAGACAAATTTTGACAAAAAACAGCTGATTAATCAACAATCTATGACCTTTAACTTGTGTCACGTGACATGGAATGATTGACGTGGATGCATGCTTTATTCATGTTGCGGGATATACAACATTTATCACCCTCAGGAAGATTTATCACCCCGTATGACAGTGTTTATTGATATTTGTTAATGGTTATGTGGACCAATCAGGGATCGACATTCTTACATGAAGAAGGATAATATTTAATATATATTTTCAATTGAAAATTCATTTCAATGTTTCTTTTATTATTTTTTTGTTAGATTTGCAACAGTTTGGGAGATATGCTAAACAAAAAACCTAAGATACATGCCTCTAATACAGTGGAAGTCAAACTTTGGCAAGGTATTGGATGCATGGCACATTTTAACAGCATGCGTTTGAAATCGAATTTAAACAAATTGACATCTGATTATTCATTAGAAGAAGGCTAACTAGACTATAATTTCGCATAAGTGCTACCATGGCCGTTTACGAGTTTACATAAGATGAACTATTCTACCACCGGAACGAAACTACTGGCGCGAAGCAAGCCGCATAAATAAGGATGCAGGTAGAGCTATCACATCTATTATCTTCTGTGAAATTGTTGTTAATGTTATAATATTTTTACCTTCCATTTTTCCTGACAGCAAATTTCACCCCTTCCTTCTGAAACGCCATCAATCGTGACACAAGCCGAACTGGCAGTCGAGACATAACGTAATCATCTTCGTCTTTCATGGTCACTTCAACCTATTTTTTACTATAGTTTCATAGCGTGCTTGACAAAACAACATGTAAACATAATTTTGTGCTTCCCGCTGGCCGATGTCAATTTCAAGGGGAGGCTACTAGCGATAACATCCGCAAAATTGATACCGCTACGAAAAGAATTCTCCAAATGGTTGAACTGCAACACAAATCACTCATAGAAAGTCATTCGATATAATATGTATTTGTATATTTGTATATATATATATGTATTCATTTTGTTTGAGAATGATAGGACGTAAAGCTATATTATACCACATATAAGGAAGAACAAGTATTTTGTTACATCATTGATTATATATCTCTTCCTGTAGTGTAGGAGTATTCTGAACCTTTTTAGGTGTTGTTCTTTCATTTAAAGAGCCTTTCATATATCTTAATTATTTTCTGTCATCCTAATTATAGGCAATACACCACCCTCTCATAAACATGGAATGTTATCATAGCGATTTGTTTAAAGATAGCTTTCTATCAGAGTATGTCAAATGAAATGAGAATAACACTGTATATTTTTAAATTTTATAACTTTTTTTATTAATAATAAAATATAGATAGAATATCTACAAGGTAACAAATAATTTATCATTAGACTGATCAACGTCTTGTAATGCCGTAGCAAAGCTTTCCACACTCGTAACTGTGATGAATGGCTTCACTTCTCATTGTTTCTATTTTTTATGAATGTGTGTCAGTCTTTATCAAACTGTCAAATACAAAGTCATCAAAGTAACCTTCATTAGGAAGAGGGTTCTATCGGGGATTTTTTTATGGAAACGAATTTCGAGGGGATATTCATGTTTATACTATGTAACATACATGTTATGAATACATGATTATATTACAATCCAAATGAAACATAGAGTTATTACTGAGGGTAACCCAAAACTGCATCAATAGAAATCTAAAATGGGTATATATGCCACAATAAGTCCATTAACAAAATAATATGCTTTAGACTATATAACTTTCAGTAAATGTACATAGCTTATTACCAGTAGCATTATATAGACCAGATCTTGACCATTATCAGTGTTATTCCAAGGCGTAAACAGCATTGTCAGGTGATAAGCTCCATTTCTACCCTGCTGTAGTTCTAATGCTTTCTTTGACTCAATATAAGCAAATATGACCTACTAAATGTTTCTATTAATTGTTTTATTTATAGGAAATAGTAATGGTTCCATTTATAGAACACCGTTTCACACATTTATCACGTTCAAAGCGCTGTACATAACTGTCAAAACCTGAAGTGATTCTGATTTCTTTCAAAGTGTCATTTCACTAATTAATATAAAACATAATTCATGTGCACACCCTTTAAACAATGTCACAGAGAGATGAATATGATGTCCATTCTTAAAGGTCTCAATTTGGAGACATTTTAAGTAAATGCAGTTATTTCAAATTTTGGATAGGGCAACTATAAGCATTATGATTTTGTTCTGAATTTAGTGTATGTTGTAATTTTTAGCTCATCAGGCTATTGTCCGTTAACTTTTCACATTTTCGACTTCTACTCCAGAACCACTGCACCCCCAAAGCTGACATTTAGTGAGGAGGTATCTTGCACCTAGGGGATCAAAGTTTGTTCATTTGGACCCCGCCCGTGTGCGGCATCCGTCCGTCTGTAAATGTTTTGCTTTTTCGTCTTCTTATCCAGAACCACTTGGTCTAGGGAGCTGAAATTTTGTGTACAGAGTCCTTGGCCAATGGGCATTCTAAATTGTAAATTTGGTGACTTTGCGACCCCAAACATAGGTCACAGAGGTCATGATCTGAAAACCTATTTTCATCTTCTTCTCACGAACCACTGACCCTAGAGACTTGAAATTTCATGTACAGACTCCTTGGCCAATTGGGATTCTAAAATGTAGCAGGTCAATGTTTAACTTCAAGTCTTTTGAATATTAAGTTTCTCAGTGGGATACCATAGAACTGTTCATTGGATTTTCATCATTATCTTACACCAATGGTTCTTTTAGGGAAGATTCAGGGCACAGGTGTGTGTATCGCTTAGAAACAGCGTTTGAAAGACATATACCTCAATAGACCCTACCCTATTACTATATGAAAGACATATACCTATATAGACCCTAACCTATTACTATATAAAAGTAATAGGGTAGGGTCTATATGGGTATGTGTCTGCAAACGCTGTTTCTAAGCGATACTCGCCCCTGTGATTCAGGGCTCAGTCGATTTTGCTGACCTTGACATCAAATAGTGGCATGGCAGGGGGTCCACCCTAAAATCTTTAAACGACTTCTTCTCCAAAACCATTTGATACAAAAAGTAAAATCTTTATAACATCTTTATAACATGTTGACTTAATAAATCCCTTCTCAAATATGGACGTGGCAGGAAGTTTAATCAAACCTTAAATTTCACTCCAGGAACTAGTAAAGCTAGGAAGCTCATTTTTTTAGAATATCATCTTTGTATGATGAAGACCAAGCCTTGTAAGTTTCATTCTTCTACCCTGAGAAATATAGATTTTAGAGCTATTATAAAATTCAGGGTTTTTTTTCGGCTAAAAGGCCACAACAGGCATGTTTAATTCAAGCCTTGTCCTGGGAGAGACCGCAGAGAGAACAAGAAAAAAGTGAGCATGGCTCACATACCCCCGCCATCCGCTATCCGTCCATTGAGAATTATAGATGTGAAGGTTACTATGTTTAAAAAACAGCTTCAAGTATCATAATATTGTCAAAAATAATTTTAGGTACTGACTGTTATTACAAAATTTAATTAACCCAGATGTAATATTTTTCAGGTAACTTAATTTTTCCAATTAGGGCATCACACCGGTAATTTGTACCAAATTCAATTACAGATTCAAGGGCTTCATAACTCCGTAAAAAATAATATTTCGGAACTGGACTGTGAACTCGATGAAGAGTATTATCTGGACTACCTACATGTTAAATTTCATTCACCTAGATGTAATAGTTTCCGAGAAAACTTGTCCCAATTGGAGCATCACAGCTCTTTTGGTACAAAGTTCAATTTCGGATTCAAGGGCCATAACTCCGTAAATAATAATATTTCGGAACTGGTTTTCGAACTCGAAGAAGAGTATTATCTGGACTACCTCCATATTAAATTTCATTCACTTAGATGTAATAGTTTCCGAGAAAACTTGTCCCCATTGGAGCATCACGGATCTTTTGGTACTAAGTTCAATTTCAGATTCAAGGGCCATAACTCCGTAAAAAATAATATTTCGGAACTGGTTTTCGAACTCGATGAAGAGTATCATCTGGACTACCTCCATATTAAATTTCATTCACCTAGATGTAATAGTTTCCGAGAAAATTTTTCCCCATTGGAGCATCACAGTTCTTCTGGTACTAAGTTCAATTTCGGATTCAAGGGCCATAACTCCGTAAAAAATAATATTTCGGAACTTGTTTTCGAACTCGATGAAGAGTATGGTCATGAGTACTCACAACCAAAATTTCATTCACCTAGGTTGAACAGTACTTGAGAAAACTTGTCCCCATTGAACACAATAAAACTAAGTTCAAAAAGTGACGTTTCCATGGAAAATTGTCTGTGCGCGATCGGAAGATCACGGTTAACATCTGTACAAAGTTTGGTTGATGTACCTTTGACGGTTTTTGAGAAAGTTGACCGGACGGAAGGACGGACGGACGGAATGACCGCTATATACCCCCGCTTACTTCGTAGCGGAGGTATAATTACATAATGTTATATAAATAGTGGTTCAGAGTCACAGGGGCGGATCCAGAAAAGCTGTATCCGCCCCTGTTGCAGGAGGATAGTATGTAGAGCGATGGGGTTAAGCAAAATCAAACCGTTCTGCTCATTAAGTCTGCCTGCCCCTTTCCCTTCTTTCTATCACAGGATGCCATTTCTTTGTCTTGAAAAGCTGAGGAGAATGCAGACAATTAAAAGGTTAAATTCCCAAAGTCAACAATAATGTTTGTTGTTTTGTGTTTAACTTTAAAGCAGTGTCAGATTCAAACAGGGTTCAAACAACATTTATTACAGGCAACACCTGAAGTTTAATTTTACAGATATGTTGATTCAATGGAACAGATGTTTAACATGCATAATGATAAACAATGTCATGATTAGGCCCCCAAAAAATAGTTGATAATATACATGTATGTCACAGACTTTTTGCTAAGTTTGACATGATTTAGAGTATGAATCCTCCAGTGTTAGTGTGCCATGATGATACGGTTTAGTATATTTTTAGCTCATCAGGCCTGAAAGGCCCAATGGGCTTATGGCATGGGATGGCGTCCGTCCAACCGTCCATCCGTCCGTCCGTAAACTTTTCGCTTTTTCGACTTCTTCTCCAGAACCAATGACTCCAGAGAGCTGAGATTTTATGTACAGACTCCTTGGCTGAAGGGGATACTAAATTGTAGATTTGGTGACCCTGTGACCCCAAATGTGGGTCACAGGGGTCATAACCTAAAAAGCTATTTTCATCTTCTTCTCCAGAACCAATGACTCCAGAGAGCTGAAATTTTATGTACAGACTCCTTGGCTGAAGGGGATTCTAAATTGTATATTTGGTGACCCTGTGACCCCAAATGTGGCTCACAGGGGGTCATTACCTAAAAAGCTATTTTCATCTTCTTCTCAAGTCCCAATGAACGTAGAGAGTTGAAATTTTATGTAAAGACTCCTTGACTGAAGGGGATTCTAAATTGTAGATTTGGTGACCGTGAGACCCAAAATATGGGTCACAGAGGCAGTGACAAAAACTGCTATTTTCATCTTCTTCTCCGTTCCAATGGCTCTAGCGAGCTGAAATTATATGTACAGACTCCTTGGCTGTAAGGGATTCTAAATTGTAAATTTGGTGAGCCTGTGACCCCAAATATGGGTCACAGGGATCATAACCTAAAAGCCTATTTCAATGTACACCATATTTCTGAGATTTTATGTGCACTTCAGCCAGTATTCAATAGGAACAAGAAATAAGATAAATGTCTACATTATGGACATGTTTAATGTGAATCTATTTGAAATGAGAACTACTGAATACCCTTTGAAGGAATAACTTGAAGAGGAATTAAATTTGTTTTATTTTATATGAGATATATATGACTGTGGTGATGACTGGTGATAGCATAGGACTATAAAATAAGTAGCTACATGAGATTGTGACACCACACCTATTTTCATCTTCTTCTCCAGTATAGAAAAATAATTAATTGTAGGAAAAACAACATCTAACATATAAATTTTACTGGCTGTGAGTCCAGTGTCTGCATGTTATGTAATTGCATTGTGTTGACCTGGGGGTGACCGCTGCCTGGCAGAAGGATGAAAACTGATAACAACACAGAGGTTTCAGGTTACTTCAAACTACTGTGCAGCACTGTGTTGTAGACTGTGTGCGAGACTGCTTTAGTCTTAAACTGATTCTAAAAAAAAAGAATTTATTCATAGAATATCACCATTTTATCAAATATTGAAATGGAGCCTATGAGAAATGGGATTTTCAAAAACTGAGCCTCCTATTCATTATGTAACTAGAAGAGCGTTTGCGGGACACCGCAAAAGCAGAGCAGCTCCGAAACTTTGGGTCTCGCCTTTCCCTGTTCCGCCTTCTCCTCAGCATAAATAAAATTGGAATTTTTTTGGACAAAATGTTTTTCATTATTCAAGTTATTCTAACAAGTTGAATCATCACTGGGGTCACTTTTCACAACTTTGTTCTTAAAAACTATTTCTGATTTCAAAATTAGATCAAAAGATTAACATTGCCTTAACCAAAATCTCATGACCTTGAACTTAACGTTCAAGGTCACACCATCAATGATTACTTTTCATTGTGTATAACAATCATGCAATGACTCAATAGTGCTCATTGTTAACATAAGGCATATTCACAATAGCACGCTTAAGTTGTGACCTTGTTGTGACCTTGACCTTTGACAGATTTTAGCAAAAACGTATTCAAATCTTGGTCTTTCTCCATAGTTGATATATACCAAGTTAGGGGCTGATAGCACAGAAGTTGTTGAAGTTATCGTGTTTACAAGGATTTTTGTAGTGATTTCAGAACTCATGACCTTGACCTTTGACCTTGAATGTGAGCATATCAAAATGTTTCCCCAGGTGTACAAGAAAGAAGCTATATATATGAGGTGTTGATACCTTCATGGAAAAAAGTTATTAAGTGATTTCAGAACTGGTGACCTTGACCCTATCTCGTGACCTTGACCTTTAAAATTCAAGGTCACTCAATCAGTGATCACTTTTCATTGTGTATAACAATCATTTAATGATTCAAAGTGTTAATAGTTGAAATAAGACATTTTCGCAAAAGCATGCTTAAGTCGTGCCCTCGCTGTGACCTTGACCTTTGACGGATGTTAGCGAAAACCTTTTCAAATCTTGGCCTTTCTCCATAGTTGATGTACACCAAATAAGAGCCTGATACTACAAATATTTTTCAAGTTATCGTGTTTACAAGGATTATTTTAGCGATTTCAGAACTCATGACCTTGACCTTTGACCTTGAATGTGAACATGTCAAAATCATCCACCAGGTTTATAAGAAAGAAGCTATGTATATGAGGTGTTAAAACCTTGGGAAAAGGTTATTTAGAGATTTCAGAACTGGTGACCTTGACCATATTTCGTGACCTTGACCTTTTAAATTCAAGGTCACACAATCAGTGATCACTTTTCATTGTGTATAACAATCATTTAATGATTTAAAGTGTTAATAGTTGAAATAAGACATTTTCGCAAAAGCATGCTTAAGTCGTGCCCTCGCTGTGACCTTGACCTTTGACGGATGTTAGCGAAAACCTTTTCAAATCTTGGCCTTTCTCCATAGTTAATGTACACCAAATAAGAGCCTGATAGTACAAATATTTTTCAAGTTATCGTGTTTACAAGGATTTTTTTAGCGATTTCAGAACTTGTGACCTTGACCTTTGACCTTGAATATGAACATGTCAAAAAAATTCCCCAGGGGCATAAGTAAGAAGTTATGTATATGAGTTCTCAAAACCCTCTAGGAAAAAAGTAATAGCGAATACAAAACGCGCGTGCGGCGGCGGCGGCGACAGAAACTGCGCAAAAACTGATAGCAGCTCCGACTTAGTCGGAGCTGCTAATAAATGTTGATATTTCCAGAATGCAATTAAGAATTAAAACAATATAATGAAAAGCTCTATGATATATATAATCAATGTGGATTAATGTGTAACCAATTTTGATAATAAAAAATTGATGACTTGGCAATGTCTTATAATTAGCAAGGGTCATGACCTAAAAAGGTTTTTTTCATTTTCTTCTACAGCCCCAGGCCGATATTGTACTAGCTGACAGTGGTGAACTGTATGCAAAGAATTGTATGTTCATTATTATATAATGTGTGTAGGATATTAAAAAATAGTATTATCTCTCCACCACATTATAATATGTTTGATACCAGCAATTTATTTCCAAGCTACAAAACAAACACTTTAAAACAAAAACATCTTTCGCATTTATTATCTATGCATATATTGTCATACTAACATTTTATAACAAATAACATGTTTCTGTGCAACTTTGTGTTGCTCTTTCAACACATATAAATAGCAGATTGGCAAAGTTATGGTAACAAAATATTTTTAAACTGCTTTAATCGTTTCACTGCCTAGATTCTTATTACTTCATTCCATTATCTGACCATTGCTATAAAGCCCACTCCATAACATACCCCACTTATTATCTCCTGATGAGCTACAGAGGCCATGGCTCTATTTTTTGACAGTTAAAACACTATGGTGAATGATTGTGTTTGCTGAAAAAAAGACAAATAAAACAAGGAAAGGCAAATTATATATAATTTAATACCTAAGAAAAAAATAGCAATTTCCACAACAATCTTGGTCATTTTCTTGTTTACATAAAAACTTTACTCCAACAGAATGACAAGAGAATATTACACCATGTTACACAACTTTGCTGGATTCAATCATATTTCTTGAGGTATGATGTAACTTATCCATGAAAATTTAATCATCACTGTTTAGCTACATCTTCGTCATCTTCACGTGAATTTCTTGAAAACAATCTGAAGATCCATACATCATTTGCACCATACTCATTGTTAGTTTTTTAACGTCTATTTTGTATATCTCGTAAGTTCACTCTTTGCTTTCTGGCTCTTTACTGAAGAGACTTTTGAGCTTTTGCCAATCCTCCATTGTCATCTGACCAAAAGTTTTGTCCGTCTTTTTATCAAATATACTCAAGTCAAACAATCTTGCTGTTCCAAGCAGAAACAAACCTGGAAATAGCAAAAAAGTTTAATTAATCATCTAAAATAAAAATTAAACAAATGCGTTTATAAGATAAATGGTTGCGTTTGTAAAATTTCCGGGATTCATTGCTATTCAACACCCGCAAATTTAGTTTAAAACCGACGGCGTTAGCCGGAGGTTTTAAACGCTGAAATTTGCGGGTGTTGAATAGCAATGAATCCCGGAAATTTTACAAACGCAACTATTTATCGATATTGTAACATGACCGTTAGTTATCAGACGTTTTGAAACGAACTCTCTTTTTGTACCTATCTGAGTGGAAAGGACTTCGCGCCTGTCAATTTTTGTAAGAGGTGTGTTCGGGTCAAAACAAATGTAAATACTCGGCGTAATTTGTACATTAGCGACAATTTACACATAAGCTCAAACAGTGTCGCTCGACTATGTTCACTTCACAATATTCACGTATCCTTTTAGATGGCGATAAACATTTGTCTACGACATCAGCACAGTAAAATACCTAGGAACAAAAATCTTAAACTTGCCCTAACCCATTGTGACAATGACGCTAGCATTGTGACGTCAAAACGATTGATCACTATGACGTCATGCCATGGTCACGGCATTCGGTAAACACAGCCGCATGGAAGAAGGCGTCAAACTTGGAGAAATCTTACTAGTTGAAAACATTTTATTTACTTGAAATTGATTAAGTTTGAGAGTTATTTGTTACCTATTATATATACTGCTATACACAAGTTAGAAAATGACAATGCCACCTGTCATATTTGAGTAAGGGGCACATATTAAGAGAAATAGAAAAATAAAATTTTGAGTCGGGTCGGATCTTGTGAACATGATGTATATGTTCGCGGTGATTCGTCCCAAGTAATTTGCGGGTATTCATTGTCATTCAACATAGGCAAATCAACCAATCAGAATCAAGGATACACCGAAATCATGTTACAATACAATTTCAATTATTATTTGCTGTTATAATTTGTTGATTGATAGACATGTTTGAAAATAAATAAAACTTTTCCTTTTGATATTATTTTATTATTTTTGCCAGACAATTCTTGGTAGTCAATTTACAGGATCCATCTCTGAACTGGTTAAATGGAATAATCCAGGATTGCACCCTGGCTCAAGATATTCCAATATTTTCAGGGACCAGCAGATACGATTACATTGACAGTTTTATCAAAGGGAGATATCTTAGTCATCAAAATGGTGCACCACAAGATTGCACCCCTGCCACGCCCTTATTTTTGGAAGTAGGGTAATGAAATGTAATATGCGTCTCCATGCAACAAAGAAGATATTTCTCAAAATTTTAGCTTTCAAGCATTACTGGTTCTTTGGGGGGATGAAGACTGATGGATGACAGCCCATGCTATAAGCCTATCTGACCTTTCAGGCCTGACGAGCTAAAATTTCAGGAAACGCTGTATATATACAACTTAATATTAAACTCACTTATTATTAGATTATTCATCTTTGCAACACAATAAATTATTATACTGATCAACAGTAACTTTTCCCACTTGTATTGACAATGAATGAATTCATTGACATTGGTTTTCTTTTGAATGCATTTTTCGAATCTAAAACCACCAAAATATTACCTCAAACTGTGTTAATTTTAATAGAACTAAGAATATAAGGAATAAGAACATAAAGTATCCCCCCGAATTTTGTCTTTATTAAAAACACCCCCAACCCCTTCTCGCACTGTCCCTTTTCGAAAGTTTTTAATTACAATTTACTATCCTTACCAAAAGCAAATGTTGAATAGCCCATAAATGAAGTGACCTTCTTGAAACCAGTTTGAGTCTTTCGGAATTTATAACCTCCTCTCAAAATGAAGGCACTACACCCCCACAGCGCAGTCGTGCCAATCAGCTTGCAACTGAGACAATCGTCGTCTTCAAGGGGGATAACTCTCTTTGCTGCACCCCTGAAACTTTTCTCTAATGAGTCCCATTTATCAAGAGAAGGTGCTAAATCAATTTGAGATGAATTGTTTTTGTTGCTTCCAATGATTTCAGGAGATTTTGAATTTATTTTTTCAACATTTCTCTCTTCTTTTTGTTGACTTTCTTGACCGGTTGCTAACTGTGACTTCTGTGATTTTCCATCACCAAGTATTGACTTGAGATAATCCATTTTGAACTCAATCTGAAATGAAAGTAATCCAAGTGTATTTGTACATTTATATAGCTATGAAATGAAGGATTTCATTATACAATACACTTATATATGAATATTTAAAATATCTAGACAAACTACTAAGGTCAGGCAAAATTAGTTACTTTGTTTACAGATTTTTGGGAGCAAAATGTCAAAAGGCAGGAGGGAAAAATAACTAGTGTAAATGAAAAGTGTTCAGATGAGCAATAAAAACAGAATTGAATAAAAAAAATCATAATTTATAATTTTGCCTAAGATAAAACTTTTTTATTCACTGTTATGCTGAATCAAGGACGTATATCACCTTGGCTGAATTAATATGTTGGGATATTAAATGAGTGATAGCCACATAATGAGAATTAATGTAAATAGTTGTATAACATGTAAAATTCATCATAATGCAGTAGTATGAAAATGAACTAATATATTTCAATTTCAGATTAAAGACACTTGGATCGGTTTCGTTTCTACGAAGTAATCCAGCTGATTCAGAGGAGTTCAGCACAATGAATATTGTGGTCAAGAGATTGTCTATTCATCTCATTGCTTGTGAACATTTGAGTACAATTATAAAACAAGCAAACTATTACAATTTCTCCCAAAATATACCATCCAGGACACTGATGAGTACTCACTGCAAGATAAGACATGGTAAACATATATTTTTGAAAATATCAAATTATATATAAGAGCTTGCAAACTTTTGTTGTTATTCTAAAATAACTGTCTAATTATGTCCGATGTGTCGTTGAACATTTAATAGCTAGGTAACGAGTTGACTCTACTGGCTGCCGACCAATTATCGCCATTTTTTAGCGGTTTTTAGCGAATTACTCAAATGTTTTTCAACCAAATGGAACACGATTTATTTTCATGATAGATTGGCTATTCACCGATGTTTCCTACTTGTTTACAGTTGCCGATCGCATATTTCCGATTCGCGACCAAGCGGAAGTGCGATTGTGCATATTGTGCTTTCCAAACAACTAACAGGACCAGTTTATCGCCATTTCCGAATTTTCAATGTATTTCACCCGACGTAAAATTAATTGGTTATAAATCTATCTCCTATTAAACATTGACAACTTGTACACATTTCATAAATGAAATTTGGTCTAAAAATTATACTTAACCAACGAAACCAAGTTGTTGTGAATGTTGACAATAGCCGTCATTAGCTGATTTTACGGACGCTTTTTCCCCCACCTCATTCGTTTCTTCAAATAGTCAAATCGTACTGAATGTATCTGATGAAATGTAATATCTATTGCTTTCAATGCGATGCATAACATGTAGAGCTATTCGTATCATATAATTAGATTGTAGAACAAGACAGATCATTTATATATATATTCACCATCATGTTATATAGAGGTATCGAACAGTGATATATTATCATTTGAATGCGTACGCATGCGATGTTTTCTAAGACCGGGTAACGTTATCACGTAACCTGGTGATACCTGATAATGAAGTACTTCAACTTTATTGTTCCTTAATATGGGTTGTCTTTCATGTTTTATTACTTCTGCAAAAACAATTATTTTTAAAGAAGCTGTCGTCGTATTACATAGTAGGAAAGTTTGGTTATGCTTTTATTTACTAATTGTAAATTTTAAAAATAAAATAGGTTGTTGTCATTTGCTTGGATTGTCGTTGACTCACCGTATTTCATCCTTCCGGACGTCTGCCGTTTGTTGTGTGTTTATGCGGAATAAATGCTGTGTAGAATGAATCATACTTACCATAATATATGTTTCAAAGAGTATGTAATTGTTGTGTAGAGACCAAGTCGAGAAACACTTTGAAAATAATACAGAGAACTTACTTCAAGTGCACAATTAAATTTTAATTACACCTTTCAAGATGATTACACAGAATAAACTCTATACTAGGCTAATGCCTCAGCAACTTTAAATTCCGATTTCTTGATCAGTGGTTTCCTCAACCAGATTAATTCATCCATTTTTATCAATATCATATCTCATTTCATCAATTCTCTATCACGGACATATTGCAGAAAACTGATCCGTTAACTCTCTCTACACACACATCGCATTTGAAACCACTCATCACACCTGTCGCATGTTATCCACTCAATCTCACATACCGATGAATTCATTATTAAAGTGAAACACAAGAACAATTACTAAAACTGTTTTTTCCATCTGTCTTATTTATTTGTACGTACCAACTCGTGATATAATTTTGATGATTTTATATAACGTAATAAAACAGTTGCTTAACAACGTATCATACGATTGTTGTTGCCTTTGTACATCTCAAAATGATCTCATTACACAGGGAGTCATTACAATGACTGTAACAGCCGAACACAGCAGAAAGCAGTGATTCATCTACAAATATGACTTTTAGCTTTTAAGAGTCCCAGGAAATAAAAGCGAGTTCCTCCACAATAATCCTATTGGTATAAATAAAAACCTTGCATCTCAGGGACTCGCAGTTTAAATTTCTATGAGTCATTTTCAAATTTTGTGAGTAAATGAAGCAGGACTCGCAGGTAAATTTATCCCTGCAGACAGTCCCAGGAACAATCTCAAAACTCTTCTTCTGAATATTCACTGTCACTTCTGTCACTGATATCACTGTCAACTCAGATCACAATGGGTGTGACTGTTGCGTGGTGTAGACCATCACGTCTCCAGTACGCAGATTCCACGTCGTTCACAACTTTGGCTACACATCTGGCCCAAACCATCAACATCTACAAATAAAATCTCTTTTAAAGATACATGATAAGTTTGTGTGATATATTTTGGGGTTATAAAGTGTTTCAAATTATAGGGGCCTACATGTGTAGTAGCCGACATTATTACTCTATCTCACGTAAGTAGGCCTACATTGTGTTGTTTGGGGTCACATTTGCCAAACGGTATAAAATGTGTTAATTTATCGGGAAGGTCCGACTGTTACCGAAAATTGCCATTTTGATCTTAGTCGACTTAGTATATTGACGATATGAAGGTAAAAGAAGTGATTTATGATCGAAAACCGGACAATGCATTGCGTGTGGTGCGCGTCAATTAGTCAAACGTAATTTTGGAAACTTAAATGGAACGTGTAGTTTCGCTTTCTGCACATGTATAATGATGTTGCTCGATTTTAATTAGAAACTAGAAATAATGATGTATTTGGCGATTGGGGGTGAATATACAAGTTGAGTGAAATAATTTGAACTGAAATCAGCACATGTCGTTTGTTTTCACGTATTTCAGACAAATACAATTTTATGAAACAGATTGGATGGGTTGTTTTTTTTAACTTGTTACGACCTATTTAACGGTATGGAAGCAAATCTGCCTGTCTATCTACCTTATTACAGTTTCTTCTTGGCGGCAGCAAGCCAAGGTCCATTGTCCGGTTTTCAATCAAGATCACGACTTTGAATGGTTTCGTTATACTGAACTGATTGACCTTAAACTGATTATTTTCGCTAGTTGATAATTCTCAATTGAAAAACATATATTTGTGACCTCACCAATAAGATATGTCCCTTAAATTTAGTTGTTTATGAATGTAAATATGTTATAAAATTAGATATGAAGGCCTATATATTCATATGGGATTGGAATGAAACATGATGATAAATAAAAACATATTCACATTTAACTTTTATTATGTTTCGCATAAAAAAATAAATCCCGACAGACGACGTATCAAAGTGTTGTTATATTCGTTTAAGTTGTCTTTAGGAAGATAGTAGGCTATATTCAAGTTCGAACGAGCCGAGTGTGGCACTAAACTTGACATCTCTGTAGACTTGGCCCAAAGGTGAAAGTGTGACATGTCAGTGAACAATGCACAACACACCGCATGTAACTTTCAGCTTTAGTAAAGTTATTTGGAATGAAATGATTTCATTTTTATATATATTTTAACTATTCGTATGCATTCTACGGGACGGATTTTGAAAATGGTGTGAATTTTACAAGTCGTCTGCTACGATCAACAGACGTCACAGACGGGATCTATTACTTTGGAAACATGTTTTAAAATTGCAATCGCAGGTTTGTTTTACGAACTTTAGGGTAGGTTAGCAATATTCCGACCCCACGGGTAAATCCGACCCCTTTCAATTTATTCCAATCAAATCATCTCATAGATGTGTTTCAAGTACGTCGACCCCGGAAATAAATGGAAGGGTTATCTATTTTTAAAAACCAATCGACTCGATCGTTACAACCGAGTGGCTGCTGAGACACACGTGGTTCAATGCGCGCCCTCTGCTTCCGGGCGTCTGCTATCGCTGTCATTGAACATCGCTGTCAGAGAACACATCATGCACAATCTATTACTGAGGTATACCATCACAAACCCAATTAAATGTAGTGAACAATGATATGTTCGAAATCCACTATATGGTCATAATTCACATATATTTTATGTAATTGCGTTCTATTTAGCGGATATTTTTTACTAATTAAAAGTGGTCGGAATTAAACCAATGTTTTTTGTACATATGTATTATTCAGACCCCTGAAGGTTAACAGAGAAGAAGAAATAAACTGAAGTCTGAGACCGAGATCGTAATTATAACACTTGTTAAACCATATATATATATATATATATATATATATATATATATATATATATATAAATAAGAATGAGTCGTTTCTCACGTGAAGTAAGGTTATATATAGAAAAGAGTAAACATCAGATGGGTTTGACTGGATCAATCTTCTTTAATACGATGAGCTCATTTCGACCAGTATATCGGTCTTTTCAATATATCTTTTATATATATATATATATATATATATATATATATATATATAAAATGATCTATAGAGTTCGTGGTCAGGTCAGAAAAATAAGGAAACGATTTTGTATTACTTAAAATCGTTTATTCCGTTAATCATTTTCAAATAAACAAGAGGCAGCTGCTGCTAAAGGTTTCCCGTCTTACAGACGACAAAGTTTTTAAGCATGGAATCCCTAGTAACGACTGGTTTGCAGGGTTGAAGAAACGTCACCCAGAGCTTGTGATGAGACGACCAGAAAAGTTGTCAACTTCGAGGGCACGAATGCTCAATTCTGTTGTTGTTGAGAAATATTTTAAAGAATTAGGAGATATTATCACTGACTTAGGTCTAGCTAAAAAGCCCCACTCAGTCTGGAATCTTGACGAAACAGGGAAACAGTTTGAACACACACCTTCAAAGGTTCTTGCAGGGAAGGGCAGGCGCAGTCTCTTGAGTCGTGTTTCGAACTCGAGAGAAAATATAACAGTTTTGGCTTGTGTCAACGCAGGTGGGTGTGCTATGCCACCCATGTGCGTAGTCAAAGGCAAAACTCAGCGGTCACTACACTCCTTTGCCACTCTCGATGCTCCAGAAGAAACCATCTGGACCTATCAAGAGAAAGCTTGGATGAACGATATTCTGGGACAAGAATGGTTTTCCAATGTCTTAATTTCTTCCAAACTGTGGTCCGGAGAGACCACAACTGCTTATTTTGGATTCTCATAGCTCACATGTAGTTATTGGTTTGTTGGAGTATGCGGTGAAGGAAAACATCACCATTTTGGCTTTACCCCCTCACACTACACACGCACTGCAGCCTCTCGACAAATCTGTTTTCGGTCCTTTCTCAAAAGCATACAACAGATCTTGCTCTGAGTTTCTCGCATCTCACCCAACAAACACCATAAATAAAACCACATGGCCCCGTGTGTTCAAAACTGCGTGGAATGAATCTTTCAATCAATCAAACATCATTGCAGGCTTTAGATCCACAGGTATCCACCCATTCAACCCAAAAGCTGTATCAGAGTCTCTCTTCACACCAAGCCCCCCTTTCGATAAGCCAAATGAGACATCTGCATCTTCACAAACTCAACCTCAAGCAACGACTGGCGCTTTGACAAGTTTTGATAAGCCTCAGGTCGATCCCATCTCTCCTTCTGCAGTCAGCGAATCAGTTTCTTCAACTTCAGCTTCAATTTCTGCTAAAAAAACATTAGCAGAATTGAACACTGAAACAGAAGAAGCTGATTTGGCGAACTTAGCGCTTTCTTTACTCCAGGACGAAGTAGACCTT
The DNA here is from genome assembly GCA_936450465.1 of Gibbula magus. Classification (NCBI taxonomy): domain Eukaryota; kingdom Metazoa; phylum Mollusca; class Gastropoda; order Trochida; family Trochidae; genus Gibbula; species Gibbula magus. The sequence goes on along the minus strand of OW388291.1, from coordinate 73,338,287 downwards.
CCAATTTCCCCAATGTCACCCCCTGTTGCGTCTCAATTGAGGAGTTCTCTGCTACTTCCATACTCAGTGATCTGTCCAATGGTGGTTCCAAACTCGTTAATTGGAATGCTGAGTAAGACAAAATCTTCTCAATTCCAAAGGTTGAGTCCACACAATCTACCTGCAAATCAAAAAGACGTGTCATCACAGGTCACAGAATTTGACAAGTGAGCAAGTTATGAACGATAAACGGGAAGCGAAGCGGCTAAAAGAGAAACAACTAAAGGAAAAGGAGGAACGACAGATAAAACGTGCTAAAAAAAAACCCGAACAATAAAGTTAATAAACAGCTGAAATTGTAACTGCATCATATCAAAACTTCCTCACGTGTCAAAATTGTGTGATGTAATTTATCATAGACTTTAAAGGGGCAGTAGCACGTTTTTTGCAAATTTTATTTTTTCACATTTTCCATTTCCATCTGTAGTGTTAATAACGGTGTTTCGTATAAAGTAAAAATTGCATTGCGGCCATTTTATTGTGAACACATTTTATTATTTCGAATGAAAAAAAACAATTCCCATGGCTTTACTGAACCATGTACACTCATTTTTAACTTGATTTTCCGAAGAGAAAAGGGTGTTCTACTATTGGTGAAATTATTTCTCAAATATATTTCATCGACTTATTTGAGCCAGAAAACGTGCTCCTGCCCCTTTAATGTTTTCATTGTAGCAAAGACATTTAGAAATGATTGAAACCTAAAAAGTATGAATGTTTGTATCTAGTTAAGAAAGATATATAGTTTTCAACGAAATTTTTCCAAGTGCCTATCTGAAGTTCGCTAAAAAATGTTGAAATTTATAGTAACAGTCCGTAATATTATGTTTGCTACTTTGAAGTAACATGCAAGTCTGTGACGAATACCTTTTAAATGAATAAATTGTTATCTGTCCCAGGTCGTATTCGTGTACTGAAATATCATGATAAGTTCTAGCCCCAAAACAAATTTACCTTTCAGAATGAAAAACATAATTATAAAGCCGGTCTTTGCTGTTGGCATGACACACTATGGTTCCACACAACTACGCGTTGGATGTGTGTACATGGAGAATTTGTCAACAGGAGAATGGGATTTTGCCAAAGATCATGTAATATTGGGTTTAAATGTTATGATGGAAAAGTCAGTAAAGTACGTTCAATATTTGACACAGCATCGTCAGATCAACATTTGACAATAAAGCCTGGATTGTAGGTCTAATATCTGACCTGGGACGTATAGTTGTAATGTCAGCTTTTCACAGTTGATGACTGTTTGAATGATGTTCATACTTGATGTTCAATTCTGCACATGTTTAGTAGTTTTCCTGTGTTTCCTTGATATCAGTGATTCTACTTTCACTTTCACTTTCACTTTATCGATGTAAGACTTCATCCATTCAAAGTGATGTTGTTGTTAGTGCACGATGGCTGTCTTGAATAAGAAATGCGTAGAAAGGGAATCGCTTGTAATGTTCGTGCACATAATTTGTACATTTCGAGATCCGTGCCATTCAATGTTACGTTTCACTCCATTTTTTAAAACACTCTTTGGGGGTCGGAATTAAACACACAGGGGTCGGCGATATGCAGTCAGGGTCGGAAATAGTCACTCCAGGTGGTCGCAATATTCGATAACATGGTCGGAATAAAACAGTGCTCAGTAGTCACGCAAATACGCTCGTAACGCTCACAAATGACTTTATACATTTCAAATAAAGCTGTAAACGGCAATCTGATTGGTTGTTACGACCTATGCTCTTTGCAGGGTTGCCAACACCGCTTTGACCAAGCATGGAGTAATGCGGAGTTCTAAAGGGGTCGGAATATGGCGAATGTACCCTAACTACTTTTTTTACATTCACTACGATAATCTACTTCATTTATCTGATAAAAGAGTGTGTTTGCATATCGTCTGTTTTTAATCGTCTGCTAGCTCCATGCACATGCCGTTGCAGCTGACAGCTCGGCTACAGCGAGTGTCAGACACCGTCTCATATCGGGAAAACGAAGCAACGTTGATCGACTTACTATTATCAGATTTTATATATAAAGTCATGAAGAAATATTCCTGTACACATTGGCTACTCAAGTTTATATGTATATCTATCTTTTGACGATTTTTTATTACAGTTAGACACCCTCTATTTTGATCACGTGACATCCCCCGACCCCCACTATAACAATTTCAGGAAAACAAAACTATACTCACCGACTTTGAATAGTTTTTCACTTACCATGGAAATGTTTCTTGATATCCAAGATCATTGTGAAATTGTCGTTCATAAAACACGAAAATTTACGCGATCGGAACTACGCATGCGCTATAACGAGGTAGTGGCGATAAATTGGTACGCGGCGATAACTGGTCGGCAGCCAGTACACTTCTAAAACCAACTTGTGGATTGTTGTTCAACTTAGCCATAACCAAGGATTAAAAGACTTTGAGAGTCTCTGCCATAACTTGTCTTCTTGGAATAGGTCATGCACATGTGAATTTTCAGCTCGTCCTAATCTGACTTCATGCGATGATTTATCATTAAAATACTATTGAGTAATCAATTGTAATTGACATTACCAATATCACGATGTTGTTTGTCTAAACGTAGTTACAAAGCATTTAGATTCTTTTCTGATGAAACCGACAAAACTTGACTGTATGCACAGTAATGTCTCTTGAGGTCGGGCACCTGCCATCGTCTGCTAAACTAAAACGAACTATGATTTGAATCATGATCATTTGATCGTTTAAGTTTTCTCCGTTTATCTCGAGGGTTTCGATAAGGTTTAATGATGAATATACATGTGTCATAGATATAAACCACGTTATGTTCTATATTCTTATATATATTGATACGAAATGAAATGTAAGAAAATCTTGTATCAATCCCATTCCGTGTTAGTAGTAAACCGGAAGTGTTTTGTTTAACGAAAAGTAGGCGGGGCAACAGTTACAACCTGAGTTTAGTTCATTTTCCAGGCAGAATAAGCAGGACTATGGCGACAGCAGTGTACGGCAGTTGGAAGTCTCCAATCTCCAGCAAGTTGGTAACAACCAGTGGTGTCACTTTGCAGGAACTCAGAATCGACGGCAATCCAAATAACAATGGTAAGTGAGCTATATAACATTGTTTTGGTGAGGACAATTTGAGAACTACTATTAAGTTGATTGACTTTAGTTTCATTTTCTTAATAAATGTGAATTCAAAAAAAATAATCTTAGAACATGAAAATCAGATTTTAGCGCCAATGGCCACTTTCTATTATATGATTTTAGAATAATTATTTTAATTGTCTTTCCCTTTCTGTGTTTCTGCTTGTTTCATGGAGTACATTTTATATAAATATCATCTATTTTTTAAGTGCAATTCAAAGACATTTTATTCTCAAACCTCCACGAAAAATACATGTTCAAACATATATATGTATATGTGTGGGTTACCTCTTTGAAATTGAATAATGAGGAGCACCTGCATTGCAGAACTGCTTTGTATAATTGTTGCATGTTCATATCACTTGGTAATCAGATACTTGAAAACCACGACTTACAGTCGCTCAGTTCACAAGCATACAAAGTTAACAAGTCATTGTGACTTCTTTATATCATGGCTGACTGACTACCGGAAACGACGAGGAAGATAACTCGCATACATGACAGAATGCGTACCACGTAACAGTATATATAATCTCAAAGTCTGTGTTTATACTGCCTTTAGTAGTATAAAGAAGCACAGAACAATAGAGGTCGTGTCAACATGCAAAAGTTTGATTTGAAACTTCATCTAAAAGACATGAGTTTTAAACAAACATTGTTGTTTTACTCAAAAATTTATTTCCAAGCGTCTGTAATTGAATAGAAATCCTAGTGACGTAGCTTCTCTCCGATTGGTCAATTCAATCTCACGTGTCAAAGTTTCCAAATAAGGAACACCAAATATTCTTAGATTAATGAAGACATTACAAATTTTAGAAAAATGCAGCCTAGAAAATTCTTGCCTGCCCAATTGAGATGGTCTGTTTTCAAGATGATCTAATTTTAGAAGCAGCCTGTCCGGTGGTCGGGTAGGTATTTTACCCTCAAACAGCATATTTTTCACAGTAACAGTTCGAGTATTTTTTCATCAGCCTGTAGTGTAACAGTATACAAATTGGTCAAAATTATTAGGGCCAGGCTATGATTGACAAGTTAAAAACCTTACATTATGATAACCTGTGTATGTAACTTCAACAAACAGTGAATGCATGGAGCTTGCTTGCAAAATGAAAAGCCTGGTGCAAAATTTAAACACTTTTCTGTTTGTTTTTATTCTAAATCATAATGTCACTTAATCAAAGACACTTTGCTGAATGCATGTTTTAAATTGTTTTAGTATATGAATAACATGAGAAATTCATGTACACTATATAAAACTCACTGGCAGAACAGTAGATGGCTATAATGTATGAACTATGAAAATATGTGAATTTTGGTGCAGTATCACCCAGTGGATGCTCACAGGTTTCACCGCAATGCATAGCCACACTGGTATTGCAGGCTTTCTCCTTGCAATTATAATAACAACCGTGATCTAAGTGTAATACTCATGAAAGCGGCTTAAAACTCAAACTCACCCCACCTCGCATTACATGCACAATCAGATCTTGTATATTCATTTTATGTTTCTTGCACTAAATCATTGAGATATCTTAATTTCACTGAGTCAATTTTGAAATGTTGACAACCTGACGGGTTGAATTTCATACAGACTCGTTGGATGGATTTTGGGGAGTTTTCTACACTGAAATGGGTTTCTTTTTTTAGCAGCAGTGACCATCGTTTTAGCGAGTAATGTTGATTTTTTTCAGTTATTTCTCAGTTTAGAGCCTCTCCGTTGTTGCCTCGGACCCACCTGTTTAAGTCCAATGATGTGTAAATATACAATGTACTGTGAACATACTTCTATGTAGAGTACATCATGTAACAGTAGCCAAAATTATTATCATTATTAGATGTCGCATACTGGGCCGAGAGTAGACCCCAGGAGAAAGGACGCTCCGTCATCTGTTCTGTCGACAAAAAGTCTGGCAAGATTGAGACGTGGACTCCGGAGGGATTCAATGTGAGAACAACGGTCCATGAATACGGAGGTGGCTCTTTCTTTGTATACAACAAAGCCGTTTACTTTTCAAACTTCGCGGATCAAGTGCTGTATGTACAGAAGTCTCAAGGAGATAAACCAGAGGCAGTGACAGATTCAGAGAGGAAATGGAGATACGCTGACGGATATTATTCTGAAAAAGTATGGATAACATCTATCATATTTATTGATAGTGCATATTTGTTGTATTCTTGTATCTTGATTATTTGGAACAGTAATTTAATCTTTAGCAGTAGGCTTTTAAACAGATGTTACATGTAATATTGATATATGCTGTTTTTGTGTTTGAATTCTAAAATAAGAGAGTCAACAGATGCTTGATGCAACTCCTGCAGCCAAATCAATTATAATTTATCCCATTGCTAATAACTAAATAAATCCACAAGATTTAAATTTTAAAGCCTATATCCAACAGAATGAACAAATTGTACTTGATTTTGTCAGAAATCCAGAATATACAGTGTGCGTGAGGACCATGAAAATATGGAACAGAAGAAGGTCAAAGAACCAACAAATACCCTGGTCTCCATTGACCCTGAAAAGAAGACACAAACAGTTTTGGTAGGTAATTACACGTAATACTGCAACTAGTGTACTGAATAACTCTCTGTCTGCCAGTCAGCATTTTCTACCAACAGAGATGACATAAGTTGTTTTTCCCCACATAACCTCTGTTTCAAGTGGGCAGTATTTCTTGCTTTTAGCATATCCTGTAAAACTTGCATCATGGATACCAACTTTATTTCCAGTCCATCCAAGTTTCTTTACATATATGCAACATATGTGCACATCACACAAGTGAAGGAATTCCAGTCTTTATGAGAACAGATCTAATGCTCAGTTAGAAACAATGTCACCTACTGAACAACTGAGTTTCATAGCAACCTATCTGGGCTTTCTATTGCCATCCAATAACGTTTCTACCGGTACTTGTAACAGAGGTAACATTGGAAAACATGGGTTGAATAACCAGCCAATTGTTGTTTACTTTCATACTGGACTATTAGCAAAGTGGTCAGTAAGTCTGTCTGGCTTGTGGGATTTTTTATAGACTAAGTGTCTACATGCTGCAGGGCAATTAAGTTGAAAAGGTTGATTTTTCAAAGAACAAGCTCCACTGCTGGAGATGACCTAAAAATAAATGTAAAGCCTTGTTTATACCGTGAACTTTGCACATATGTATTAGATGTAAACATCTCTGTCAACATTGGTTTGACTTTATCGCCCTAGTTATAATGAGAATGAGTCAGATGGATTTCGAAGGTCATCGCGTGCAAGAAGGATATTATCCTATATAGAGAATTTGAAAAACAATATTAAAGGATAGATGAAATGCATTTTTCTCAAGAATGACAGATGATTACCTCTACGTATATTGTATATCGGAATCAATTGAGCATAAAATCGAGACAATATACACTTGCAATTGATAATTAAGACGATTTTAATTCACCCATTTTAACACTATCGCAATTTGTTCGGCGAAACCTTTTGAAAATGCTCACTGAGCCGTGACTGTGATAAGCGATAGACGGGGCGGCTAGATAGCTTCTCCGCCGATGTCTCGTTAATTAATTAATGATGATTATCACTGCCGCTAAATGAATTTATGAGGTGTATTACATCGCCAAAAAGACATGTTTATGTAATAATTGTGTAATTGTCATCTGCGGAATTACCTAGTTGGATATCTAAACATTCGATATATGGGAAATTTAAGTTGGTTTATTGAAGATATCTTTGTGAAATTAACAATCAAAATGTTGCGAAATTACGTTGAATTGTTACTATCGCTGAAAATCAAATTCCTCCACATACGTCACAGAAGTCATCCCTTCACGGGTCACACCCCCGCAGACTTTCATTCTGGTCGCCGGGGCTAAATCAGGCGTTTTTTTAAAAAGCCGTATATAAGTAATTTATGGACCGATTTCAGAAATTTAAAATCGAGCAATTGTCAAATTGACATCCCATTTTAATTAATCCGATTTGGACCATATGTCATTTCATCCATCCTTTAAGAGTTTCCAAAGTTATCTGATATATTTTCCCAACCTGTGTGAAGTCACTATGTCTGTATACGACGAACCGTTACTAGAATAGTGAAAATACCATATTTACTCACGGTAGTAAATCTATGCACCTGCCCCTGACTAGGTGCAAATTTGCTTATGGTATTGAAAAATTTGCTTACAGTAGTAAAATATACATATGTGCAAATGTATCCATACGGCGAACTTTACTCATATGAGCAAATTTGCATATATATGTGTAATGATTTATTCATATGCAAACGCTCGCCGTATAAACAGGGCTTTAGACTGTCTCACAGTAACTTTTTCCAAGGAGCGGACATGTTCCTAAACCTTTTTCTCAGACACACAATAACATTTCCAGAAGCATACAGAAATTTGTAAAATTACCTATAAACAAATATATGTAAACTGTTAAGAAAAGTTCGCTACTGAAATATATATAGACATAGATTTACTGGATATTTTAAATAGAGGTTGAATGAGGAAATTATATTGGTTGACAGGTGAGCGGGGCAGACTTCTACAGCTGTCCGGAGGTCTCTCCTGATGGGAAACAACTGTGCTGGATGCAGTGGTGTCACCCCAACATGGTAGGTCTAATCTGATGAACTGTACCATTATGCGTGACTATTGACCCACAAGGACTATTGTTACACCCCTATGTACCAAATGTGTTCTCTTCAACATGCTGGACCTGTTCCAGGCAAAACTTCATATTTTGAAAAAGGTTCCTAAAATGATTGAACATTATTGGTTTACTATTTTACTTACAATATATAGATATCTTTTTTGTGTTGTTTAAGAAGTGGAACCTATTGCCTCTTGTATCAAGATGCACTAAATGGGTACAGGTGTTAGAGTTAATGATCATGCCTTACTGTCAGATGAACAATAGGTCATAGTTTCCTCCCTTTGTATCATTGGCAGCCCTGGGACAGCACGGAGGTGTGGGTCGCCAACCTGTCTGACGATGGAGACTCGCTGGTTGAATCTTCCAAGAAGAAGGTGAAGTCATTCAATATATATATAATGATAATGTCTTGATGAAAATGGGTTTCCTTCTCTTTACATTTCATACTGTACTTCCTTGATTATGTGATAATATAGTTCTTATTGGCCACATTGTTCAAAGTGATCTTGGCAACAATATTATATTTTAACATGGAGACAAAGTGAGTATAGCATTGAGACAAAGGCTCTGATCCACTAATTGATTTATTATCCCCCGCTGTATTCGGCTCCGTCCGTCCGTACGTCCGTACGAAATGAAATAACTCAAATACTATTTACTGAATTCTTTTCATATGTTGCATATGGGTTCATCATAGGGAGAGTAATGTTCCTACAGAGTTTTGTGACCTTGATCTTTATTTCAAGGTCACGAGACTTTGTCATTTTACCCTTGTCAGCGGGATATCTCAAGACCCATTCACTGGATTCTCTTCATGTCTTCATAGCTTCTTCAAGGGAAGACAAAGGGCTGATTTGATTTTGGTGATCTTGACATTATTCTCAATGTCACAGTGGAACTTTGAGTTTGTCGACATGTTAAGCTTGTCAGGGGAATCGATTTCACAAGAACTGTTCATTGAATTCTCATCCTTATCTTACACCAGTGGTTCTTTTAGTGAAAATTCAGAGCCGAGTTAATTTTTCTGATCTTGACATTATTTAAAGTAATAATTTGCGGCGGGGTTCATGTCACCTTTTTAGCTCATCTGGCCTGAAAGGCCCGATGGGCTTATGGCATGGGATGGCGTCCGTCCATCCGTCCGTCCGTCCGTCCGTCCGTCCGTCCGTAAACTTTTCGCTTTTTCGACTTCTTCTCCAGAACCAATGACTCCAGAGAGCTGAAATTTAATGTACAGACTCCTTGGCTGAAGGGGATTCTAAATTGTAGATTTGGTGACCCTGTGACCCCAAGTGTGGCTCACAGGGGTCATTACCTAAAAAAAACTATTTTCATCTTCTTCTCCAGTCCCAATGAACGTAGAGAGCTGAAATTTTATGTACATACTCCTTGACTGAAGGGGATTCTAAATTGTAAATTTGGTGACAGTGAGACCCCAAATATTGGGTCACAGAGGCAATGACCTAAAATGCTATTTTCATCTTCATCTCAAGTCCCAATGGCTCTAGCGAGCTGAAATTTTATGTACAGACTCCTTGGCTGTAAGGGATTCTAAATTGTAAATTTGGTGAGTCTGTGACCCCAAGTATGGGTCACAGGGATCATAACCTAAAAGCCTATTTCAGTTTACAGCATCTTTCTGAGATTATATGTGCACTTCAATCAGTAAGTAGGTAAGGGAGGTAATTTTAAAGAAAACAGCTGAGTTAAAGGCATTTCATTTTTCTGATGTGAGAGTTCTAACATATGCTTTGAGAATATAATATGTCTGATGAAAAAGAGATATTTAGAATTAAAAACTTAGAATTGGAGGTCTAACAAAAATTATAAGTCATATTTTATCTTTGTCTCACATTTCACATATGAGTAATTATTTGTATTTTGCAAGTGAATTTGCTGATAAAGGTACACAAGTCTAAAAGTATTCTAAAGATTTAATACAGAATCTTTTATTAAATCTAATATTATGTTCTTTGTAATTTAAGAGTAAATAATGGAGTTTTTTAATATCTCATGATATTGTGTAATTATTTGGAGAATTAATTAATTAATTAATGAGAATTTCCAGTACGAGTCAATTTGGTATACCTTATTTATATCATATTTTATACTTTATAACTGATTTAGTTTTCTATTAACTTTGCAGTTAATTTTATTCAATAGGAACAAGAAATGAGATAGATGTCTACATCATGGACTTGTTTAATGTGAATCTATTTGAAATGAGAACTATTGAATACCCTTTGAAGGAATAACTTGAAGAGGAATTAAATTTTTTCATTTTACATGAGATATGTGAACTGAATATGACTAGTGATGACTGGTGATAACATAGGACTATAAAAGAAGTAGCTATATGAGATTGTGACATCACACCTATTTTCATCATCTTCTCCAGTACAGAAAAATAATTAATTGTAGGAAAAACTGCATCTAACATATAAATTTTACTGGCTGTGAGTCCAGTGTCTGCATGTTATGTAATTGCATTGTGTTGACCTCTTCCTGGCAGAAGAATGAAAACTGATAGTTCCACAGAGGTTTCAGGTTACTTCAAACTTCTGTGCAGCACTGTGTTATCATAGACTGTGCGTGAGACTGCTTTAGTCTTCCACTGACTCTAAAAAAGAATTTATTCATAGAATATCACCATTTTATCAAATATTGAAAAGGAGCCTATAAGAAATGGTGAAAAAGAATTTACTAAAAAAAATTCACCAATTTATTAAGTATTGAAATGGAGCCTATGAGAAATGGGATTTTCAAAAACTGAGGCTCCTATTCATTATGTAATAAATGTTGGTATTGCCATAATGCAATTAAGAATTAAAACAATATAATGCAAAGGTGTATGATATTCATAACGAATGTTGATTTATGTGTAACCAATTTTGATAATAATTAGCAGGGGTCATGACCTAAAAAGGTTTTTTTCATTTTCTTCTACAGCCCCAGGCCATTATTGCAATAGCTGACAGTGGTGAATTGTATGCAAAGAATTGTACCCGGTATATTCATTATTATATAATGTGTGTACGATCTTAAAAAATAGTATGATCTCTCCACCACATTATTATATGTTTGATACCAGCAATTTATTTCCAAGCTTTGTGTTGCTCTTTCAACACATATATATAGCAGATTGGCAAAGTTATGGTAACAAAATATTTTTAAACTGCTTTAATCGTTTCACTACCTAGATTCTTATTACTACATTCCATTATCTGACCATTGCTATAAAGTCCACTCCATAACATACCCCACTTATTATCTCCTGATGAGCTACAGAGGCCATGGCTCTATTTTTGACAACTGCATGTTAAATATTAGATTGGCTCACCAGTTATTGTAAGGTTAAATTTGGTAAGTAGAAAAGCATCCAGAGTTGTGTTCCCCAAACAAACCTTAGCTCAAAGAATTGTAGCTTATCCAGCATATTATAAACCTATTATTTCATATGTACTTCTTCAACCTTAGATGATAAATCATGCAAAGACTTGATGAGCTACAGAGACAGTGTTTTTTTTCTTTTTAACCACACAAAATGGCATTCTATTAGCACTAAATAATAAAATATTGACTTGTAACAACAGATTGCGGGAGACACAAGCACAGACCTAAGTGTTATTGGACCTGCTTGGACTCTGGACAATGAACTGCTGTACATCGGGGACCAAACTGATTGGTGGAATCTGTACCATGTGACTGCGTCAGGTGACCATGTCAATCTCCGTCCAGTGTCCTCAGAGATTGGTCAGCCTCACTGGCAGTTTGCCAACCGACCCAGGAGTTACTGTATAGATCCGACAGGCAATGGAAAGATCGCTGTGACACACGCTGGGGTAAGGCTCAAGTAGCTTTGGATCAGCTTACTCAATATTATTATAGCTATTTGTGAATTACCTGTCAGGGTTTTTTTCATCTTCGGTAGTCCCTGCTTTGGTTGTCCAGTTGTATTAACACTTCAGCTGCTGAATCAAACCATTCAGTGAGGCCTATTTCAGGAATCACAACTTATTGGCAAAGGAAATAAAAACCCTTTGGTTCCTCAAATGTTCTGGGATAGCAAATGACAGATATAGGAATTATTTAGAGGAGAGGATTTGTGAGTGTATTTTCTAATGTAAGTTCCCTCTTGACCTTCAACTGTCTTTAAGAATAAATTTGTCTGTGAACGTTTATTTCAAACACTGTTTTATGTATTTGTTCAATTCATTTCCAGGAGCTTGGCATGCTGGACCTGAAGACGAAGGCGTATGAACAGATAACCACCCCCTTCATGACCCACAGGTTTCCAGCGCTCGCCAGCTCGGGAGACCTCTACTGCATTGCATCCAGTCCAACTCAGTTCCCTTGTGTCATCAGGGTCAACACCAGCAACAAACAGGTGCTTGGTCAGTTAGTAGATATTTGATAGAGGCTGAGATATATAGGTCAACACCAGCAACAAACAGGTGCTTGGTCATCTTCTTGTAGATATTTGATAGAGACTGAGGGATATAGGGTCAACACCAGAAACAAGCAGGTGCTTGGTCATCTAGTAAATATTTGAACACAGAATTCTTTGTCAGATGATTGTTTCATGATGTCAAACTCTTGAGTAGTGATATTTCTCAGGCAATCATATAGTATATATTTTATACCCCCCAAGGTTGATGTCCTGTTCGAGTCGAGCAAGGTAACAATAGACAAGGAGTACTTCAGCATTCCAGAGAACCTGACCTGGCCTACAGGTGACCAGGAGGTGTCCCATGGGTACCTCTACCCACCCAAGAACAAGGACTTCAAGGCTCAGGACGGGACTCTTCCTCCCCTGCTGGTCAAGGCTCATGGAGGACCAACAGGCAAGTTCAGCAATACCCTCGATATGAAGATTCAGTACTTCACCAGTCGAGGCTTTGCTGTTCTCACAGTGGATTATCGTGGAAGCACAGGCTTTGGGAAGAAGTACCGGCACAGACTGAGAAAAAAGTGGGTAAACACAACTTCCAGCTGGTATTTTTAGTGTTCTTTTATACAAGTATTCACGAAATCCATTTAACACTTCTGTTTGTAGACATTTAAAATTCAAGATTGATTGGGTCAAGACAGGAAAATATTCCAACGAATTCACGCTTTGAAACTAGTGAAAACATTTTTAAGTCTGGGTGTCCGCAGAGACAACGTAATATTTGTAGCTTGATGGTTGTATAGAAGTGTTTACAATTACAGAGGATTCAGCAGAAAATACAATGTGTTTTTACTGTTTTAGTTCTGTTTTTCCCTTACTGGACCATGTGTTTGTTTCAGTTCATTAAAAAAAAGGGGGACATAACTCTCTGCCACGCATCCCAGTGCGTACTGCTAAAGAAAAAGAAAAGGCATGCACAGACAATACTGTGATAAGGAAAATAAACTATATCTGGAACAGAGGGCTTTGGTTTTGAAAGACCTAGCCTTATATAAAGAGACTTGCTTTAAATAAATATTATATAGTGTTTCTCTCTCCTGTTTCTAGCTGGGGTATCTGTGACGTGGAGGACTGCTGCAGTGGCGCCCTCTACCTGTCTGATAAAGTGAAGCGTGTGGACCGCAACCTGCTGTGTATTGATGGTGGATCAGCCGGCGGGTACACAACCCTCGCCTGTCTCACCTTCCGCAACGAGGTCTTTAAAGCAGGTATACACATACAGAGTATAGAATTATGTAATGGAGAAACGTCAATTTGAAGGACTGACCAGAGATTGTGGATCCTTGAGAGGATGTTACCAACTCTCAGGGTCCACAATTTTTGGTAAGTCTGAGAAAGAGGGGTTTGTCCATCTTATCAACCGTTTTTAACTTTAAAAGACGCTTTGTTATCGCGTTATTGAAGATCCCTGGTTAAATGTAGAGTCGTTCGTTATATCCCTGAAATCATTTGAAATCCCTGTTACTGACACTCTTTTGTCTATGTTAGTTGCTTTTATACCGTTGTATTCCATCTGCCTCCGTGGCACAATAGACTAAAGCGTTCGCTCACGTACACAGGTTGTAGTAGTATTTAAAGACCTGATGGCACATAATTTGACTATTCCTAGTGTTAAGGAAATAATTTAGTCTCCCTATCTGTTGTCGTATCATTATTTTTCAATATTTTGATACTTCTACGCTTTGAATTTCCTTTCACAGGTGCGAGTCACTATGGTGTAGCAGACTGCTTGTTGCTGGCTCAGGACACCCACAAGTTTGAGAGTCGCTACACAGATCTTCTCCTAGCCCCAACCACTCCAGAGGGAATCGAGATCCTGAAGAAAAGATCACCCATCAACTTTGTTGAGAACCTCAGCTGTCCGTGTGCCTTCTTCCAGGGAGATGAGGACAAGGTGACTATGTTTCAGTAATACTCCATCACAAAGACCAAGCCAAGTTTAATGGTTGACTTCTGTCACACTGAATCGTACTAGGTCTCTCTTTCATTCCTCTATCCATGTTTAGGGGAAAATGTACACTTGAACTTTGGTTTGATATGTATTGAGTTACTGAATCCTCTGTTCCATACATTTATCAGTTCAGAACCATGAATGTAACAAACTGAATTCAAAACAAGACAAAATTTTCATGAAAAAAAAGTCTTATGAACGTAAATATGCAAAACATTAATATATTAGTCAAATTTTATGAAATTAATAACACCCGCAAGACTTTGATGTACCAAACTGAAAACAAAATATTGTGGTTCAACTGATGTAGTTGTGAATCGTTTCAACCCCATCCATGTCTACTAAAATTTCAATGTTCTTCATCCTTGCAGATTGTTCCTCCCAACCAAGCCAAGATGATGTACGAGGAAGTCAAGAAGAAGAATCTTCCAACTGTTTTAGTCATGTTTGAAGGTGAGTTGAGCTTTGTTAACACTTAAACTGTCGAGAGGGAAGTGTCAAACCATTCCGAACAGTAAATTAAACTAAATCACAACAAGAGAACATACTGCAAGTGGCCAATGATTAAAGATTGGCTATCCTGGAATACTCTGGGACACGCATGTAAAAGAGTTAAATGTTTTCCTCACGAGTGACGTATTAGGGCAGCCGACTCTCGTTAACATATTAACAAAGGGGGGAGGTGGCGGTGGTTGAGAACTAATGACAAACACTGCATATTATAGATGTCAAATAACACTGCCATGGTGAAATATGATTCACACCAACTTCCCTCTGCAAGGCATAACGTGTGCCAGATTCCATCACTGGCTATTTTAAGCCTTGCTGCATTTCCTTCTATTTCATCTATTTTACTTGTTAGGAAATACAAGTCTATGTTTCTAATGGCTCCAACTTCAGGTGAGCAGCATGGATTCAGGAAGGCAGAGAACATCCAGAAAGCTTTGGATGGAGAATTCTACTTCTTCGGTAAAGTGTTCGGCTTCAAACCAGCCGACGATCACTGTACGGTGAGTTTTATTCTAAATCCATTGTATGTTAAGGAGTATGCTGCAGTATCCTTGTAACTTGTGGTCTGGGTAAGTGATGATGATAACTTTAACGAATAATATCCAAACGCAATGCTGCTCATTGGCTGTACATTAAGTATATTATTACCTGAAGGAATTGAACTGTCAGTGTTGCTAAGCTCTAATGTGATCATGCTTCCCATTTTACCCCTGTCCATGTTTACTAACATTTTATTGTCGTTGTTCTGTGTTACTTTTGCAGATTGTTAGACAATTACAGTAAGGCAATTACAGATACACTTAGATGTAATGTATACAATTGATGAGAATGCAAAGGAACAATTTTACTCATTGAGACAAGCGAAATTTTATTTTTATGCCCCGAATCGAAAATTCCGGGGGTATATTGTTTTTCACCCGTGCGTCTGTCCGTCCGTCCGTATGTCTGTCTGTGGGTTTGTCCACAAAAACTTTAACCTTGGCCATAACTTTGGGTTGCTCAGAGCTAGGGCTTTCATACTTGGCATGTGCATACCTTGTGATGAGACCTTTCAGATGAGGTCATCATATTTGACCTTGTGACCTTGACCTTGCCGCAGTGGACAATATTAAAAAAACTTTAACCTTGGTCATAACTTTGGATTGTTCAGAGCTAGGGCTTTCATACATGGCATGTGCATACCTGGTGATGAGACCTTCAGATGAGGTCATATTTGACCTTGTGACCTTGACCTTGACCTTGCTGCAGACATCTTCAGAAGACTTTAACCTTGGCCATTTGGTATATCCGTGGGCATCCGTGTTTAACAAACACATCTTGTTATTTTTATGTCAACCAAAATTTGTCCTTGAAACAAGTCAGATGATACAATACATGTGTTTGTTAGTCTCAGAGAAATGTTTGTTAGCGTCAGAGAAATGTTTGTTAGCGTCAGAGAAATGTTTGTTAGCAACTAATGATTTCTTGTTTTGTGTCTTTCAGTTGGATATTGACAACATTGATGCATTGAAATAAAACCAAATCGAGGAGTTATACTTGACCAAGAAACCAAAACAGAGACTCAAAATAGTCTCAACCTGTGAAACTCCTCAGTTTTTCAGTTGTTTTTTTACTTGTCATTTCCACACAAATCAGTTGCACAGAAGCAAATTTTGTCACTGGTTGACTATATTTAATAAGGCAAAATAATTTTTTTTAGTTGGTTTACGGATTTTCCTACCATGATTTTGACCAAATTTGAAAAGAAAAAAATACTACTCACAATCCCTCTCAAATAAATATGTTGCCATATTTTCCCCTCCCAATTGAAAATATTGCCTGATATTACCGCTAAACTAAAAATATAAGTGAAAAGTTATTATTTTCTTAAACAATGCTGAGCCTGTTTTGCTTACCTGAATATTTTTCATCAACTCTAGAGCAAAATTGTTTTTTGTTTTTTTTTGCCTCCTGGTAAACCAAGTTATTTTGCCTAAATGTTAATTTTAAGTACTTACATTTCTTAATTCAGAGTTTGAAAACATGTGTTTCAAATATACATTTCATCATTATGTTACATTGTTTTTTATTATATACCCATGTAAACTTAAGATAGTAATACAGGGGTGCAATACGGTTTCCGTCGTCGATTTCCGTATTGCACGGTGAATTTCGTATTGCACGGCTGACGGTTCTACTTTCTCTAAACCTCGACACTTCTCGTAATTTTCCGTAATTTTCAATGTTTTCCCAATTAAATCTCCGAAATTTATGTTTTATTTACACTGCTAGTAATGTTTCAGTTGATTAAAGTATCAATTTGGATTTAGACCTAATATTAACAGCACAAGAAGGGAAAATGTTACTCAAATTATCATTAACAAGGAAGAAAAGCGCTTTGCCGAAAGATTCGCTAGCGATGCTGCGTCATTGTGACGTCACAACGGTTTACTATTGAGATGTCATAACCATGGTTACGTCATTCGAAAGAAGCACGACGGACGGAAGCCTGAATGTTGTTTATTATTGTCAGTTCTTTGTAATTAAATAATAGTAAAGCAAATTTTATGGATTTATTATGTTAACACACTGAAAAAAGTATCACTTAAAGCTCTTTTGGGCTAACAAATGAGAAAATAAAGATATTATTAAGATTTCAAATCATGAGTCGTGCTGGTCAAGCAACTGTCCGTGTATCAATACGCAGCACGTCGGCAACTTTATTTGTTTACCAATTTGCTAATAAAAAGGGGTATATAATAAATATAGAACATCATACTTGTGCATTTGGATCGTTTGTATTGAACTCGAAGCTGTCATGGAAGCGGAGGAACAACTCGTTCTTCAAACTCGTTGTTCCTCCGCTTCCATGACATCTTCGAGTTCAATACAAACGATCCAAATGCACAAGTATGATGTTCTATATATGTATACTTATTCACTGCTTCACTTCAATCCAGACTGTTACAGTATTGTGTGTGTAACATTATTTTGTGCTTTAATTATCACACATGATCTCAACTTACAAGATTTGCCAAAACAAGTGATTGAAGTGTAATGAAAGAAAGTGATTATTTTTAATATTTATTCATGTTAACCTGATTTTGCTAAGAATGTGTTTCTTGTCAGTATTTTGCCAGAGGAAACAAAATTCCAGTACAAGTCAATGCATAAATAAACTATTGTGAAATGAAGCGTATTGTCATTTGTGTGTATATTACATAACATTCTCCCTGAAGCAGATCAGTTTCCAAGTTGAAATAATGCTGGTAGTCTGTCGTCCAGACCCGAGAACAAAACATTCAATTGATGGCCAGCCCGGTCTAGAAAATTATAGCAAGTCTAGATTACTCGGCTCTTGGCAGGGGTCATGAATATGCACTGCCTTGGGAAGTGGCATGTAAACAGCAATGAGGGGTGACATTAACATGCTCCTTGTGATAAGAGCTCTGCAGATTTGGTAGGCCTCAGGAATCCAGGCATCTTTAGGACTCCGTTTTCTAAAACTTTTTTAATTGTTTCTAATTGTTGATAATTAAAAAACTACTAATACCACTAATAAAAGGCACTAGAAAACTGAAAAGGAAGCTAAAATTAAAATTTTCAGAATAAACTCTTTATTACATGTAGATGCAAGTTTGTTCATTTGAAATTGACCGCCAATCAAATATGGGCGTGGCAGGAGGTCCACTCTAAAAAATTTCCTCCAAAACTATTTGATAAGAAAGCTAAAATTTTCAGAATTACATCTTTATAACATATAGACTAAAGTTTGTTCATTTGGTTAAAATCCCTTCTTAAATATTGGCATGGCAGTGTGAAACTGAAACCTTAAATTTTACAGATACAAACTAATGTTTGCTTCATTAAAATATGTTACTCATTTGTGTTTTTAAATCAAACGTGTGCATGTTTGTGCCTTTAAATTACTATGTGTGAGCCATTCTGTAACAGCATTTTAACTGCATTTAATTTGGCTGGGTGCATTTTTTATGCCCCCAAATCGGAGATTCTGGGGGTATATTGTTTTTCATCTGTCCGTCTGTCCCTATGTCTGTGTGTTTGTCCACAAAAACTTTAACCTTAGCCATAACTTTTGATTGCTCAGAGCTAGGGCTTTCATACTTGGCATGTGCATACCTTGTGATGAGACCTTTCAGATGAGGTCATTATATTGGACCTTGTGACCTTGACCTTGCCACAGTGGACAATATTCAGAAAACTTTAAAGGGGCTGTAGCACATTTTTTGCAAAATTTATTTTTTCAAATTTCCAATTTATAATGATAGTTTATGTCATTTAAACTAACTTTAGAGGGTAAAAGATCTTATTACACAAACCAATTATCTGTAGTGGTAAAAACTATGATGCATATAAAGCAAAAATTGCATGGCGGCCATTTTATTGTGAACACAATTTATTATTTTGTATTAGAAAAACGATTCCCATGACTTTACCGAAATATGTACACTCATTTTAAACTTTATTTTCCGAAGAGAGAAGGATGTTTTACTATTGGTGAACATATTTTTAAAATACATTTCATCGACTTATTTGAAAGAAAAAACGTGCTACTGCCCCTTTAACCTTGGCCATAACTTTGGTATATCCGGGGGCATCCGTGTTTAACAAACACATTTTGTTAGCTTTAAGCTAATGTTTGTTTCATTGAAAGATGTTTTTTTTTGTGTTTTGAAATTATTGTTTTGCATGTTTCCCCGCTTTCATATATATAAATATAAAATAGGAAAGGCACATCTATGGGAATGACCTGTGTGTAAAATGAATGAGTATGGAATGTACAGTTCCAGAGATAACTGTAAGTGGAAACCACAAAAATAGAGCCATGGGCTCTGTAGCTCATCAGGGTTTATATTGTTTGATGATGAAGACAGAAATATTGTGTCTCAATATAATGCACAATCCCTAGCCCTGACAAATCTTAGTCTTGAAATTGAGAGAGAGCACTCAGCAAGGTCAACACACAGGAGATTATGCAATATTCTGACCCCTTGGCTCTGGTTACAAGCCAGCTGTGTTTTTCGTGTTTTACCGCCAAATTATGTTATAGACTCTTGCTTGCACTAAACACTGGCAGCACTAAACTCATTGTATAAGGCTTAAAGAGAACAGGCAATGTGATGAATCTCATGGTACATAGTACAATTTTGAATCACCTTGGCTAAACAATCTCGGTTCTAAGCCTTGTCATCCAAACATCTAAACATTCTGAACAAAATATTCCTTCTAGTTTGTTCTGGATGAAAACAGGATTTTAGGTAATGGCCTACGGGGCTCTTATTTGGGGCCACTGGGTCACCAAATCTACAATTTAGAATCTCCATTGGCTAAAGACTCTTTACACAACATGACAACCTTCTAGGTCTTTTCGTTCTGGAGAAGAAGATGAAAATAATCTTATCTTATCATTTCATCACCAGTCATATGCAGTTCACATATCTCATGTAAAATAAAAGAATTCTTAACTCCTCTTCAATTTAGTCCTTTATGCCTTGTCACAATTTTCAGTTCATAGGCTATTCAATTGTTCTCATTTCACATTGATTACATCAATTTGACAAACATGTCCACAATGTAGATTGTTATCTAAAGTCGACATACATTTCAAATAAAGTGGTTGAAGTGTCATAAAATATCAGTTCAAAATTCATTTTCAAAGGTTTTTTTTAGGCTGTGGCCCATATTTGGGGTCACAGGGTCACCAAATTTACAAGTTTGAATCCCCATTGGCTAAAGAGTTTGCATACAATATTACAGCCTTCTAGATCTTTTTGTTCTGGAGAAAAAGATGAAAACAAGATTTTAGGTAATGGCCTGTGAGGCCCTTATTTGGGGCCACAGGGTCATCAAATCTACAATTTAGAATCTCCATTGGCTAAAGACTCATTACACAACATGACAACCTTCTAGGTCTTTTCGTTCTGGAGAAGAAGATGAAAATAATCTTATCATTTCATCACCAGTCATATGCAGTTCACATATCTCATGTAAAATAAAAGAATTCTTAACTCCTCTTCAATTTAGTCCTTTATGCCTTGTCACAATTTTCAGTTCATAGGCTATTCAATTGTTCTCATTTCACATTGATTACATCAATTTGACAAACATGTCCACAATGTAGATTGTTATCTAAAGTCGACACACATTTCAAATAAAGTGGTTGAAGTGTCATAA
This sequence comes from Gibbula magus, assembly GCA_936450465.1. Classification (NCBI taxonomy): domain Eukaryota; kingdom Metazoa; phylum Mollusca; class Gastropoda; order Trochida; family Trochidae; genus Gibbula; species Gibbula magus. The sequence continues at coordinate 73,317,379 of OW388291.1, read as the reverse complement.
AATATCAGTTCAAAATTCATTTTCAAAGGTTTTTTTAGGCTGTGGCCCATATTTGGGGTCACAGGGTCACCAAATTTACGAGTTTGAATCCCCATTGGCTAAAGAGTTTGCATACAATATTACAGCCTTCTAGATCTTTTTGTTCTGGAGAAAAAGATGAAAACAAGATTTTAGGTAATGGCCTGTGAGGCCCTTATTTGGGGTCACAGGGTCACCAAATCTACAATTTAGAATCTCCATTAGCTAAAGACTCTTAACACAACATGAGAACCTTCTAGGTCTTTTCGTTCTGGAGAAAAAGATGAAAATAATCTTATCTTATCATTTCATCACCAGTCATATGCAGTTCACATATCTCTTGTAAAATAAAAGAATTCTTAACTCCTCTTCAATTTAGTCCTTTATGACTTGTCACAATTTTCATTTCATAGGCTATTCAACAGTTCTCATTTCACATTGATTACATCAATTTGACAAACATGTCCATAATGTAGATTGTTCTTTCAAGTCGACATACATTTCAAATAAAGTGAAAGAAGTGCACATAAAATATCAGTTCAAAATTCAATTTCGACAGGTTTTTTAGGCTGTGGCCCATATTTGGGGTCTCAGGGTCACCAAATTTACAAGTTAGAATCCCCATTGGCTAAAGAGTTTGCATACAATATTACAGCCTTCTAGGTCTTTTTGTTCCGGAGAAAAAGATGAAAACATGATTTTAGGTAATGGCCTGTGAGGCCCTTATTTGGGGTCACAGGGTCACCAAATCTACAATTTAGAATCCCCATTGGCCAAGGAGTCTGTACATAAAATTTCAGCTCTCTGGAGTCATTGGTTCTGGAGAAGAAGATGAAAATAGCTTTTAAGGTTATGACCCCTGGGGCCCTTATTTGGGGTCACAGGGTCACCAAATCTACAATTTAGAATTCCCATTGGCCAAGGAGTCTGTACATAAAATTTCAGCTCTCTAGAGTTATTGGTTCTGGAGAAGAAGTCGAAAAAGTGAAAAGTTTACGGACGGACGGATGGACGGACGCCATCCCATGCCATAAGCCTATCGGGCCTTTCAGGCCTGATGAGCTAAAAAGACAAATATAGTCCTTGAGTTTGTGGCCCCGGAGGACCTTTTTAGGGATCAAAAGGTCACCAAATATATGAATCAGAATCTCCGCTGGCTAAGCTAACTGTACTAATGATTCTGGTTCTCTGGAATCAGTGGTTCTGGAGAATAAGACGAAAATAGGTTTTAATGCTGTGGTTCCTTGGGCCCTTATTAATCAAGATATCCATTATCTAAGGAGTGACAGTAGGAGTATGTACACGAGATGCCAACTGTCTGTAGTCACTACAGAGCTGGTTCTAGAGAAGAAAGACGAAATAGGTTTTTGAGGTCAGGTCTGATGAGCTAAAAACGTTTTCAGGAGTGGCCAATGTTGCCCTTACTAGGGGTCACATGGTCACCAAATGTACAATTTCAATCCCAAATGTCTTAGGAGTTGATATTTCTAGCTATTTCTAACTTTCTAGCTCTTACTTCTGGAGAAAAAGCCTAAAAATAGTTTTTTTGGGCCATGGCATCTAAGGACCACCAGGGCCACAAACTCTGCAATTTAAGATCCCCATTTGCTAAGGAGTATGTACACAAGATTTAAGCTTTCTTGGCTTTTTCATTCTTGAGATAACACTTTCCGAATTTTGAAACGTATTAAAAACGTATCAAAGCACCCTCCTCCCACCAAACACAGCTATAGGAACAACATTCTTTTCAATTTCGTCTGAAAATTGGGGTTGCCATGTCGTATTTTCACTAGAAGATGCTGTAAGATCAAAATTTTCATCCATATTAGTGTTAAAAATAGGGTGAGGACTCGTCATATTATCTGTTTCTGAAAAAATAGTATGAGAAAAGAAGTTTTCTTCAAAATTGACACGTACTATTTGCTCCTAGAAAGCGCTATTGAATTTGTTTTTTGTGGGTGAAAAGTGGGGGGGCCGTGCCCCCCCAGTTTCAGAAGTGGGGGGGCCCGGCCCCCCCGGGACCCCCCGTTCCTACGCCTATGTTTGGTGAAGCTAGCATGTATAGTTTGAGAAATATGCTCTGCACAAAGTTTTGTGACGGACGGATGGACAGACAGAAAGAACGGTATATACACGTATGTACGCAATGGATAACACCTGAATGAGATGGCGTTTTAGCAAAAAGAGGCCTTTGCCCGTTATGCCCGAGGGTCTTTCCGTAGGTAAAGATCTGTCTTTGCTAGAACGCCCAAGGATGAGGGTGTTATCTATTTTATATACCAACAAAAAAACCAACGCGAGTGCAGTCGTCTAAATGTTTTACTGCAGGTGATCCAAGTAAAATAAAGCGCACATAAAATATCAAGTTCTCTGACAGCAGCATAGTGACAAACATTCAACCCTTCTCAGTCACCAATCCTTCGTCTAGTGGTAGAGCCTTGGGCTACAAAGCAAACGGTTGCGGGTTCGAATCCTGCATTGTCTGTAATGAACATTTTAAACTTACTAAATGCGACTAAGAATTTCTTGGATGCACTAAAAGGGCCTTATACTGGATAATACCCTCTTGGAAGGTTATTATTCTGTTCAAAGCCCTCTCAGCGGCGTATTATCCAGTATAAGGCCTTCTCAATAGAAAATGTTCCTTTCGTAGGGAAGTTCTCCTGGAAAAACAACCTAGTTCAAAGACTGTTAAATGGGCATTGAGGTATATAACCCTGCTTACGCAGATGTTTCTTTGTATAATAAAATACTAAGCAAAAGACTTACAGAGCCTAAGGCTCTATTCTTTTAGATCTTCAATCTTAGATAATAAATCTTCAAAGTACTAAAGAGCTACAAAGCCCATGACTCTAAATTTTGTTTTCTGTTCGTAGGGCTTGCTCCTTTCGATTATGAGGTTGTTTTTTTTTTCGAACGTCCGGTACATGTGCGAAGTCAAAGGTGTATCTCCGAACACTGAACTGGGCGTGCGAAACATGTTCCCTTGAAATAGGTAGTGAGTGCACACCAAGAACCGTGTTTGGAGACACTCCATTCCTTTCTCGCCTGTACCAGGCTTTCAGAACAAACTTTGGTAAATGGAAAGGAGCAGACCTCATTGTATCTCCAAAGGGGACAGCATTTCTCAGACACTGTTCAAGATAACATAACCAAATTTGGTGAGTGACTTTAGGGCATCAATACTTTTCTTGCAGTTTGAAAATGAGATGTGCATGATTTATTTTCTGGAGTTCTCTAAAGGGGACAGCTTTTTCTCAGAAAATGTGTATGATTGGATGACCAAATTCAAGGTCATACATAGCTTGACGCATCTCCAAAACCAGAAGCATGTTTCTTGGTTTTTTTCCAGAGTGAGTTCTGATGTATTCCTCCAGTGCACTTGAGTTTTAATAAAAAACCAATTTGGCGGTGATGCTGATGAGCATGTCTTCTGTTTTAAATTTAGAGTGTATGGTCCAATTCAAAATGTGTATCATTATCAACATATGACATTGCTTCCTGTGCAATTGTAAACCGATGTGAAAGTTCATAATATGCATAACCCAGCACAGAAGTCAATATATTGCGACTGAGACCATTCAAATGATATGGTTGAGTACGTTTCAAGCATCTTCCAAAGATGCAATAGTGATAGTTTCATTTGACATGGAAAGGATTGAAATCATGAAATCTACAATTTAGAATCCCCATTGGCCAAGGAGTCTGCACACAACTTTTCAGCTCTCTAGACCTTTTGGAACTGGAGAAGATGAAAATAGGTTTTTAAGCATGTGACCCCTGTGACCCCATTTTGGGTCATGGGGTCACGAAATCTACAATTTAGAATCCCCATTGGCCAAGGAGTCTGCACAAAACTTTTCAGCTCTCTAGACCAAGTGGTTCTGGAGAAGACGAAAATGCAAAGACGGTTGGACGCCATGCCATGACCCCATCCGGCCTTTCAGGCCAGATGAGCTAAAAATCAGAATATCATGAGTAGCAAAAGGCACCACTCCACCACTAGGTCTAACAGTAACCACATACCATGTTTCGTAAATAAATATTGAAAGTTTTTTGAGATATGGCCCGGAAACGAAATCATTTTCGGAAGGATGGAATCACAGACGGAGGCGAAAACATTATGTCTCCCGCAAAGCAAAAAACATAAACCATGTCACAGGATTCCTTAAAATGTATACTGTAGTTATGTTGGTCCCAACAATATATTGTCACACAATTCTGTTGATTTTGATACAAACGATAGTACCAGTACTTTCAATTTGACCAACATGCCCTATAAATACTTTTTAAGCAGACATCTTGTCTGTTAACATTGTCTTGGCAAACATTGCTTGAAACACAAAAACAAACTCAAATGACTGTCATGATATCAAATGGATAACTTTATTAGTCACTTCAGTACTTCTACAGCAGTTCAGCTTTGTTAAGTGGAAGAATTTAACCAAAGCTTATGAATGTATATAACGAGTTACTGATCTCAAATATTTAGCTTAATGTTTAGCAAAGGTAGAAGCTGCACAGAGTAACAAAGTATAAAATAACTTTTGATTACTTATCCAGAACACGTTAACTGAAAAGCTGTGACTAGGATAATGTTGGTTGGAATCTCATAAGTTTTGTAGCTTTAACCTCACAAGTTCAACAGATACACTTCAGATGATGGAAGAGAAACTTTTTTAACAGCTTGTCAACTTGCATTATTAGTAAAAGGTAACTTTAACATTATTCATCCCTATAAAATGAGGGAGAATCATATGCAAAAACATCGAAATGACAGTTGCCATAAAATGTAACTTCACTTTACGATGGTCAAGATGCCTAATCTTCAACATGATTTACAGAGGAACAGTGTCAGATGGAAAAAGTTTACTTCACAATGAAATGTCATGATACAATGGTTTGCTTCAACAATTATGGTGTGGTCCTCACTTCACATGTCAAAGTATTTACCAGTTAAATATCTCAGGAGGTTTCTCACTTGGAGTGATAAGAATATCGACACTGATCATAAACACACTTCTTCTTGTTCTGCCCACATGGCGCACGTTTGGTACCAATATACATAGACAATCTCGTCCCCAACTGAAAAGTTGAATGATCTCATTATACTTGTTCAAGCTGCTGGCATCAGTGTCACGATGGATAATATGGTCACAACAGTCTTATGAGGTACACCACAATAACAGAAGATGCTCTTTCCTTAACCTGTGCTCAAACATAACTGCTCCATTTGTTTGAATTCATATTCAAATTCCAAAACAAATCCATTATCTGATGATTAATACTTACAATCAATCATTCTCGTTCCCTTGCATTCAGCACCTTGCAAACAACTTGTGTAAAAGTAGTAACAATAAAAAATACTTAATCTGTGGTGCAACAAAATGAAGGATGACAATGATCAGATCTAGCACGTCAACATTTTGCTTTGCGTCTATCACAACTACTCATACTGTACAGGTCTGTATTGTTTGTCCTCAAAGTCTTCCCAATCCACATATCACAATCTTGATGTGGTACAGCAGGCACTGCTGCTTCACCTCTCCACGTGTCTGTCTGTCTGTCCATGTACTTAGTACATTCACTATTCAAAATACATGTATACACAAATCCCTGACTGCTTCCTAAAGTGCATCCTTCATTGCCAAGGCAGTAAGGATCACCCGGCACCCCCTGGACGTATTTCTGTCTGTACACACTCGCTCCCTCGCGCACTAATCTTTGCCACCAGAAGTCTATCAGCCATTAGTTTTCAACTCCGATCACTTTCAGTTCCATAACGTCTGCCTCTTCAACGTATTAACGTCACCATGCTGCAGTTTCTAGTGGCAAGATCTCATTGCAACAGTTAAGGTTTGATCACGGTCATTCTATCCACACGCTTTCAGTCTTGCATCTCTTCTGGAATTTCATGAGGGCCAAGAATACCTGGAACTGAACGCTGGATTTTGCGCTTCTCGTCCAATGCTTGCCTGATGGCATTTTCACGTTCCTCTAAGAACAAGTCATTCATATCTTCACCAGCAAACTCCTGTAAGAAAGGTAAATATTGATTAACATCTAACATCAGCTGCATTATTGCAAGTAGTAAATCTTCTTTAATAAGCTCTTTGGTTCAAGGTCGACATTGTTTTCATTTTTACATATTTTATAATATCAACAAATGTACTTACCCTGATTTGTACAAGGAAATCTCTCAAATGTTCCTTAAATGCTGAGAAGTCTTGGTCAAAGCTGAATAACCCTTCAATGAAGATTTTGATTTGAGCTCTGAAATAAAAGAATGAAGGTGTTCATACATGCCATTTAATTACATTTGTCTGTCCACTGAAAGAAACTTTCATACAATTGCAACCAAACCAATTAAATGCGGAAGTCTCTATACTGCAGATGATGAAGTACTTATTCATTTTCAACAAACAATTTCACTGTACCTGCTATTGCAATAGTATTGCTATCATTTGCCTTGGCACAAATCTGGATTATTAAATTTTATAGTGATTTTTCATGCCTGCATTCCAGCCACTGAGAAATGGTTTCGCACTAAGATAGCTGGTAAAGATTAACACATGTCTCAAATATTACCATTACTGAAGATGTGCTTATATTTTAAGTGCTTCAAACAGATGATAGACTGTTCCTAACCACTCCATTAACATTCTGGTATAGTACACATATTACTAAAAGATTCCATCTTTCTTAGTAGTTATTTACATAAATACTTTGGGTTATAGCATGTATCATTAAAACTGACGATCTTTCTTCTGAGTACATTCACATTTTGGTTAAGATTTCAGTCCTATTCAACACAATTATTCTGGGCGAGTACTTACTCATTGAGATGTGGGAAGGCAGCCTTGAGTAGGTTGAGGAGGAACTGCTGAACATACTGGATGTTCTGTGCTGCAGGTGTGGTAGGGTTTAGAGGCAGTGTGATCTTGGAGCTCTCCAGCGTGCTGAACATGTACGCCAGGATAGTTGCCTGCATTGTCAGACCTGTACAACACAATAAACAAGATGAAAACCTCCTTGTAGAAAATATATGACAAATACTGAACGTCAAAAATACAGTTAGAATTAGTAACAATTACTTAATTATTTTTCAATGATGTTGATTATTAGACTTCTTTCACTGTTCTATAATTTCATTGAAATCTATGCCCTATGTAAGATTTTTCCATTTTTAAGTGACGTCCAGCTCAATAAGGGCTCTCACCCTGGCGACATGTATCCAAATAAAAACAATTTTTATCCCCCCTTAAAATGTTTTTTCCGTGACATTTGTAAAATCGGTGAGATACAAACAGAAGCACTGACCAGCAGTGTGTGAGCTATCAGTGACGACAGAAAAGAGGTGTTGTAGGATGTCTGTGAAGTAGGTCTGGTAGAAGCTCTGCGCTGCACTCTTTCCCTGAGGATTCTGGGAGTTGTTGTCCTCCTGGGCAATGTTCTGCAGCAGCACATACAGGATATCAAGACCTGTGTCCGCCACATTCCTCATTGTGTGCTTGAACGCCCAGATTATAGAGTCCAGTACAAGCTTAAACTGGACTGGAGGGATTGCCAACAAGGCTGCAATACAACAGGTAAATTGAGATGATACCATTGACTGGTATGGCATGGTCAACAAAGCAAAGGCAAATTTAGCTGGTCAAAGGTTTAACACCACAACCGATATGCTATGATAGCAAACATCTTGGGAATAACATTGTAAAAGTGGCCACTAGGGTAAAGTTCTTATCACAAGCAAATTTGTTAATGAACTGAATACATGGTTAGAATTTTATTAGTAAGAGGCATTTTTGTTATTGCAACTTCAATCAATACATCTATTTCAAAGTTTTGCTCATGAACATACCTTGGAAACAATGAGAGTTTACAGCTTGCAACAACAAGAAGAAGTTTGTTCTGTGCTCAGGATACTCTTCGAAGTCCTGCAAAGACAAATGAACAAGACTTAGTACAAAATATGAAAATACATACTTGGAGCTGGCTTGGATTGAGAAAGGATATGAAATCTTTGGATTGCAAGAATGTGATAAGTTCATGTGCCTTGGGGGACAGAAGATATTTATAAAGAATAGCCGAATGCCAATTGTATAAAATAGCTAATCCAGTCGAGCCAGTTCAAATGGAAAGAAGAAGTACATACAGGGGTTCAAACATTTTTTGAAAAGCCACTTGCCCCAGGGCAAGTGACATAAAGAAAGTCACTTGCCCTGACTAATTTTTCACTTGCCCCGATTTTTCATGATTATAATGTAATAAGACAAAATAAAACAATTGAACGTTGATGTCAGTGTTGTTTATGTTTTATATACAGCTTTAGAGGGAAAACTGAATGATTTTCATCAATGTATATATATGGAACATTCTCCCTGAGTGACACATATTGTAGAAAGGTAGTGTTTTAAAATACCAATTTTATGAATATATTCACTGGAATTCTAAATTTTATCATATATATTTTAATATTATTATATTAACAGATTATGATTGATATAACTAAATTAATTCCAAATGCTAACAATAAACATGTACAAATTAATCATTTCATTTTTTCAGTTTCACTTAGCTAAATGAATGTAAATTCTATCACTTGAAATTTTCAATTGATTTATAACAAATTATCAATGTAAACAATATCAAGACTTGTTTATGACAAACTGAACAACCAGGTTATCATTTAAATATATTTATTTATAATTTATAATATTTGAACAACTTGAACTCTTCATTTAGTATTTACAGCTGTCCACCCGTAAATCCCTGTTATCCATTGATAAAATCAGGCTCTCACCAAATGTCAGTCACATTCTCTACTTCTGAAGTAAATATGAAGATTTTCGAAATATTCTGGTTCCCTCATAATGTCAAAAATATTTTCTCTAGAAGCTTTGTAAATTATAAACGTAAATCGGCTATATCTACTCGCATACTTGTCACCGGTCGGAAGACTGAATGTCAAGGCCATTAATCATTCGGAAGAACTGCAATGACAACTGAACCTTGAAATACTGATACTTTTTTTACTTGCTGCCGACTTCAGTCGAAGAAAACCGACATGTGTTGAGTGCGTTTACTCATTTCTATAAATAGACACAATGTTTGACTGCGCTATGTTTACAAGCTTTAGATTTCTTTTTACTGATAATCTAAAGTAAATGAAAGGTACCGGTAAATGACAGTTGCATTTTAATAATGAAAAATTTATTCAGATGACTTTTTAAGCATTTTCTTCACAGAAATTGTTGGTTGCCCAAGGACCAGTAAGATATCATAATTTGGTTGCCCGTATTGAAAATTGACTTGTCCCAGGCGTCGGACAATGGGATTTATGAACCCCTGACATATTTGGGAACATTGAAGAAAATAAAGTGACATCATTAAAACTCAAAAGGACAGCAGTATGGAGGCAGTATAGTGATGACGGGTAAAAAGGACTGCAGAGAAAGCAGTATGACAGTGGAGTATGGAGTGGAGTAGCACTGGGGGCAGTGAGTAGGTAAGCTGTAATGTACTTATAGGGGCAGCTGTGATGCACTAACAGGGAGCAGCTGCGATGTACTAACATTGGGCAGCTATGTTGTACTAACGGGCAGCGTGTACTGCAGCTGCAGAAATGCTAGTGACCAAGTAAGGCAGTTGTGGGAATACTACAGGGGCAGCATTTATGGCAGCTGCAGAAATACTAACGGGACAGTGTGTATGGCAGCTGCAGAGATAGTAACAGAAATAGAGCATGTATGGCAGCGGTAGGGTTAGGACAAGGGGTAGAGGTATGGAAGATGCTGGGGGCGTAAATAGAGCAGCAAACATGGCTTGTGAGCCAGCTATTGTTAAATGCTGCTTTGACAGTATCATAGTCATTTGTGTCGAGTGCGTATAGCAGCTGCACCAGTTAGTGTGCACGATGGTTTGGAACAAGCAACTGATGGGGGAAAAACAGTATAACAGGTACCTACGCAGGTGCTTATGAAAGAGATATATTTTCGGTGGGTAAAAGTGAAAAAGAATAATAGAATAAGCCTAAAGTTGTTGCACAAACTAATATAATTAATTCTCACTATAATAAGGGAATTCAAGATTATTATTTCTTACCTTATTTATCATAGTAAGAGTACATTCAAAGACAGCATCAAATATTTGTGGGATATCCTTTGCAATGTGGTTCTGGAACAAAAACAATAAGAAATTTTCAATGACATGATCACATTTTCTTTCACATGGTATAATTAACAATAAAGATGGAAATTGGTTAAAGACGAAGCAAAGATATGAATAATTATTGTCACAAACCTCTAATCTATTGACAATGGTTGCCATGGTACTGAGCACTTCTGGTTCTCGGGCTGCTGGGACGTTTCTTTGGTAATCTAGTAAAACCGCATCCAGCAGAGGAGGAATAAAGTTCTCAGCCACCTGGTACAGAGATAATCACATATATGACTACCTTTTGTATATATTGCAAAGAAGTTTTCTGTAAATAAGGCAAGAAAACATATATAGGATACTGACACTACAATTGGTCTTGGAACATTTATAGCTTTGCAGGTTCAGGGTCAGATCATGAAAAGATCAAATAAGTAAGCTTTGTAATCTCAGAGTTCAATATTTCTCGAAACAGTTCGGGCATAATGTCTCCATGTCCTAACTTTAAATTGATCAAATAATTATTTTCTAATGTTTGTTATGCTTCAGAATACCAAGCCGTTGTCTAAAGGACGACATACCATTTGTGGATCATTGGACCGACTGACCCAGCCAGATATCAACTTGAGGGTTTCCTTCTTGACTGTTCTCATACTGCGGATAAGAGGCTGCTTCGTGACACTCTCTCCATTTGTGGCGATTGCACTGCTGATGTTCTCACTCATAACTTTGTACACATTCAACATATCCAGGTATATCCTTCCAAGCTGAAATACAAAGTCAAATATAAATATACATATACTTTTGTCACTCAAAAGTCTATGAACAAAATAAAGCATCCAAACAAAAGAAAATAATATTATAAACAATTCACCAACAATCTTACTTTAATTACAATTCAACCTTCGATCCCTAATTGGACAAAGAAACAAACATTTCACCTTGAACTTTCTGGTAAGGATAAAAAAATTTGTAGAGATTTGCAAACTAAGACCGACTCACCTGTACCACATAGGGGTGACCGAGTGCTTTACACGCCCTCACATTTGTCTTCAGGATGTTACCAAGCTGCTTTACTGCATCAGGGTCTTTCAGGACCTCCACATTCTGTACAGAAACAGTATAAAGTCTTCAATGGGTTTTTGAGTAGAGAAGGCAATTCATTTTCCTTTAGGCATAATCCAAACAGTACAAACAAACCTAGGTAAATATACTGCTTGGAATAGCTTTGAAATATTGATGCACTGTATGTCAATTTGAAATCTTATCACTGTAAATACCTTTTTACAAGAGTGTGCCTGGCGGACACTACATGGCAATGTACCCAGAACAATGTACATCAAATTTAAAGACATTGATTGCAACCTGTCATGAACTACTACTTTAACCAGAAATGGGATGTTATGATAAATGGCGCTGTGTTCACATTCCCCAGTTGTGGTGAGCAACAAGAAGAATGACAAGACAGATGGAAAGTTTACCTGTGTGGCCTGGTTGATGATGCCGTCCCACACCTGGTTGGGCAGGAGGCTGTACCGCTCTATTAGATGTTCCTGAGATACTTGGTCTGTCTGTGCACTTATCATCAGACCCACTGCCTCGTAGAATGTATGTACCTACAAGCAGATGGACCAGGCAATTACAGGACATGATAATTGAATGCCTTGATAAAACTCGTTGCAATTATATATTTTATAGTTAACCTACTTCAATGAAATGACAATCTTTCAAATGAGCATGAAATCAAGTATTTTATATCAGTATAGCAGACTGCAAATCTACATGTCAAAACAGAACTAATTGGAATGTGAAATAACATAATAATAATAAAAAAATAGAGCCATGGGCTCTGTAGCTCATCAGAATTTTAATGATTTTTTATCTAAGGTTGAATATCTAAGTTATCTCAAGTAATACATTGTTAACAAGCAAAATAATATTGGTTTTAGATCATGACCCCTGTGACCCACATTTGGAGTCACAGGGTTACCAATCCTACAATTAAGAATCACCTTTGACCAAAGAATCTCTACACAACATTTCACCTTTCTAGAGCTTTACATATAAACTGGAGAAGAAGATGAAAATAGGTTTTTGGGTCATGACCCGTGACCAAGATTGGGGTCACAGGGTCACAAAATCTACAATTTAGAATACCCATTGGCCAAGGGGTCTGCACACAACTTTTCAGCTCTCAAGACCTTTTGGAACTGGAGAAGAAGATGAAAATAGGTTTTTAAGGATGTGACCCCTGTGACCCCATTTGGGGTCATGGGGTCACAAGATCTACAATTTAGAATCCCCATCGGCCAAGGAGTCTGCACACAACTTTTCAGCTCTCTAGACCTTTTGGAACTGGAGAAGAAGATGAGAATAGGTTTTTAAGGATGTGACCCCTGTGACCCCATTTGGGGTCATAGGGTCACGAGATCTACAATTTAGAATCCCCATGGGCCAAGGAGTCTGCACACAACTTTTCAGCTCTCTAGACCTTTGGAACTGGAGAAGAAGATGAAAATAGGTTTTTAAGGATGTGACCCCTGTGACACCATTTAGGGTCACGGGGTCACGAAATCTACAATTTAGAATCCCCATTACCCAAGGAGTCTGCACACAACTAGTCAGCTCTCTAGACCTTTTGGAACTGGAGAAGAAGATGAAAATAGGTTTTTAAGGATGTGACCCCATCCTCGATAATCCAGCGCTATTGTTCCGATAAATCTACACACAAGCGCTGGAAAACAGTAAGGGTATTTATCCTTAACCTAGTTACCTCCCTTCGCAATGACTCAGCGAAACGCTTGCTTTCTAACAACCAATGAGATCACTTGAAATCAAGGGTGAAATAACAAGCACTCTCGTGTCAGGATCTTGGCTTTCGCAGTACAGGGATTTTAATCATTTACCTCCACCCTTTTTGGTGGACATGAATACACCCTTCTTCTCGTACAGACTTCTGCGTTTCGTTTCTGATTGGATAACATGGACCCAAGAGGAGGTAACTAGGTTAGGGATAAATACCCTTACTGTTTTCCAGCGCTTGTGTGTAGATTTATCGGAACAATAGCGCTGGATTATCGAGGATGATGTGACCCCTGTGACACCATTTAGGGTCATGGGGTCACGAGATCTTCAATTTAGAATCCCCATGGGCCAAGGAGTCTGCACACAACTTTTCAGCTCTCTAGGCCTTTTGGAACTGGAGAAGAAGATTAAAATAGGTTTTAAAGGATGTGACCCCTGTGACCCCATTTGGGGTCATGGGGTCACGAAATCTACAATTTAGAATCCCCATTGGCCAAGGAGTCTGCACACAACTTTTAAGCTCTCTAGACCTTTTGGAACTGGAGAAGAAGTTGAAAACAGGTTTTTAAGGATGTGACCCCATTTGGGGTCATGGGGTCACGAAATCTACAATTTAGAATCCCCATTGGCCAAGGAGTCTGCACACAACTTTTCAGCTCTCTAGAACTTTTGGAACTGAAGAAGAAGATGAAAATAGGTTTTTAAGGATGTGACCCCTGTGACCCCATTTGGGGTCATGGGGTCACGAAATCTACAATTTAGAATCCCCATTGGCCAAGGAGTCTGCACATAAAATTTCAGCTCTGTGGAGTCATTGGTTCTGGAGAAGAAGTCGAAAAAGTGAAAAGTTTACGGATGGACGGACGCCGGACACCATGCCATGCCATAAGCCCATCGGGCCTTTCAGGCCTGATGAGCTAAAAACAATCACTGATAAAGCAACACTTCAGCACAAACGTGAAACAGATGCGATGACACAAAAAAGCTTCAATGATATACCCTAATGAAATATATCTCTTATTACCTGCTGAGGCTGAAGATCACAGATAATGGTGTTGATCCCGTTAAGAATCTCCTCAATGAAAGGCATCACTTCTCCAACCTGAACCTGCACAAAATGGCGTCGGCACTTCTGGGCAATCTTGATGAAAGTATCACAGGCCATATCTTGCACACCATCGTGTGTTTCTGTAACAAAGAATCTAACCATGACGCAAGCAGTGAACAGTTTGCACCACATTAGGGCCTTAAGAGGAGCAACAGAAATCAAAGTAAATGCTATGCTTTGCTAGCATAATATAATGTTGAATTATTCATTAAATGTATAGAACATCACTGAACTGTAATTGTACAACATTAATTGAAAACATCCAAAAACATTAACGACACAAATCATAAGATCATTACAAATCATTTCTTCCCCACGCTCACCATGCATAAATTCAAACAGCTTGTTGACGACAGTCTTGAGGAAGCGCCAGTGAGCTCGAAGGAAGCGAGGATACTGTCCCACAACATACATAATATTGGAGGCAATGATAGCCTTGTTGTCCTTCCCTCTCTTCTGTTCACACAAACCCAACAAATCCTGAAATCAACAGTTGCTCATAAGTAACAAGTACATGAATTAACTAGTAACCTGATGATAATAAAGTAATAAACAAAGTATTTCTAATTTTCTAATAGGATTTCTCATAATAGTGAATTACATTTACATAAGATATATCATGGTTCCATGATAGATACAACATCATTTGTGATTTAATGCCCTTATTCTCGAAACGTTTGTAGGTTTAAGAATTCTTAACTTTGATCGTAGCCCATGTGTTATGAATGGGCTTAAGAAGTTTGTAGAGCTACAAACGTTTTGAGAATAAGGACCCAGTTCTCTACAAGAGACAAAGCTGCAGAGCCGCTGACAGAATTCGAAACAGATTAAGATTAACTTACTTTGATTACTGTAACTAAAAACCTCTTCTCATCATCTTCATGCATAGCTCCACTTATTGATCCAATAGCCCAACACAACTGAAACAAAGTCATTACCATTACAGAAGTTTAGGATAGTTTATAGGATTGCTAGAACTACAAAAAGCAAAAACAATTATACTGAAATGCCTCAATCATTTTGTGAAGTTTTGTCCATAAACAAATTAATATCCCAATAGCTGCCGGAGGTATGTAGATGTACCTAGCACTAAGATAGATCATTCTACTTTACATCACAATTAATATTAGTCAAAAGTGAATGGGTTCACAACTACATTAGTTGAACTGCAGTGTTTTACTTTCAGTTTTGTGTACCATGTATCAGTAATTTCAGTTTATGAAGCATAAAAGCTACATGTTATTAATTTCACATAAAATTATACTTATATTTTAATTTATATTTTATCTGATGTGACCAGACCGAAGCATACAGTTTCACACCTGATTTTAGCCCAATCAAATAGAACACATCACACCAACTCACTGTGTTGAGATTCTTCCAAGACCATTCTGTTCCATTAACCTGATTGTGAAGTTTTTCTGTCATGATATTCTCTGTGTCTGTGTAGTCCAAGTGAGTAAGGTAAACTGAAATGTAATCAAACTTATGAGAAAACATTCTATTGCAGCAGTTCCTTCATCATAGAAATTGATGAACTGGAAGCCATTATGAAATTACATCTAGAAGTTCAAACTATTGAAACAGTAAACCATTTTAGATGTATTGCTGATAAGTTAGATATAAATCACTTATTCTGAATTCAACAATGATCCATCAATAAGTAAGGCACTGGATTACAAATTCATTAAAATTCTTGAAAACTTGATTTTTCAACTTACCCAATGTTTCCCTCATATTCTTGTAGAGATTTATTGAATCTGTATCCTTCATGAATTCTCTCACTACCTCTCCCTGTTCATTCTCAACAACTAACACTTCCTCTGGTTTAGCCATACGGGATATCATTACAAGCCGAACCTGAAACAAACATTTCAGGATCAGTAGAAGCACATCAAACTGAAGAAAATACAAAATATAAATCAAATATAATTTCCAAAGAGGTATCCACCACATCCAAGAGTTTGGTAGTGCTATGTGTTCAACTTACTAAATATAAATCAAATATAATTTCCAAAGAGGTATCCACCACATCCAAGAGTTTGGTAGTGCTATGTGTTCAATTTACTTGGACAATTTAGTAAATTTATATATTGAGACAATTTGTGGTATACCTTTGAAAATCACCATATAGATTTTTAAATGGTTCACTAGTCCTGTAAACTGGCCATCAAAATGTTTGCAGTAGCTTCAGAAGTTCTATTTGATCAACGAGCCCCTCACCTCTGACAAGACAGGGTTATACAGCTGCCTCCGGACAGGCATCTCGGTGTGAGTCTTTCCTATGATGAGCGGGGATGAGCTGGCTGAGAAAGGTGATTCTCTGTACAGTTCTGCTGCCAGGGAGTTCCAGTACTCCAAACAAATCTTGAATATCTCTACCTCCTCTACTTCAGATATCCTTATCAAATAATGTAATGCCTGAAACAGAAAATATTATATTTTCTTACCACTAATTCAATCACAACATAGAAACCAAATGACAAGAGGTATGTGTATATATCATTATTCAACGTCCCTCTCATGAACAGCCTTCAAATATTTGTGAACTCCATACATAAATGTAATGTAACAAGGCAAAAGTGAGCGCAGCTCACATACCCCCCCGCCTGTAGTTTGACCGCCTTTCTTTAAACTATGTAATCATAAATCATATATTATGATAAGGCTTAGGAATGTGGTTTGGTCAGCACATAACATAGAAAACAACAGGAAATGTAATTGTTTGCATAGGTGTGAACTGGACGAGATAACTAAATGTTTTACATCAGAATCTCACCTTCCAATCAGTTGCTTGAAGGTCAATATATATTCCTATGTATAAACTGTAGTTATAATCTTTATAAATAATTTATTTTTCATGAATTCAAAAAAGTTTAAAGAAGTGAAAGATTTTAAAGATGATTATCATTTTCTGAAATATGTTGCCACCATGAGTGAAAATAAAATTCTAGTATAATAACTTACCTATTGATGAAATGGAAATGTCCCACTCTCACAGTAAATGTGTGAAATGTTCAACATGTCAGCTCCATGAACAAAGCAATGTGACAATAATCAAACAAAACACAAATGGGAAATCACCTCGTATTCATGATTTCCAACCATATAGACAAGTGAAATCAAACTAGGATTGAAGTTTACACATACAAAATTTTTAAATTATAAAATCGGACCGTTTTTGGGTAAAAAACCCAAAATTATTTGAACCATGGAGTTGAAACCCCTAAAAGGCACAACAGCAACATGTAGGTTATCGCTATACCAAATTTGAAGTTTCCAAAGGGTATAGTTTCCGAGATAAGCTCCGGAAACGACACAAAGTCCAAAAATGGGACCGTTTTTGGTCAAAATGTCCAAAATTATTTGAACCATGGAGATGAAACCCCTAAAAGGCACAACAGCAACATGTAGGTTAGGGGTATAGTTTCCGAGATAAGCTCCGGAAACGAGACAAAGTCCAAAAATGGGACCGTTTTTGGTCAAAATGTCCAAAATTATTTGAACCATGGAGTTGAAACCCCTAAAAGGCACAACAGCAACATGTAGGTTATCGCTATACCAAATTTGAAGTTTCCAAGGGGTATAGTTTCCGAGATAAGCTCCGGAAACGACACAAAGTCCAAAAATGGGACCGTTTTTGGTCAAAATGTCCAAAATTATTTGAACCATGGAATTGAAACCCCTAAAAGGCACAACAGCATCATGTAGGTTATCGCTATACCAAATTTGAAGTTTCCAGGTGGTATAGTTTCCGAGAAAAGCTCCGGAAAAGATTTCGGACGGACGGACGCACGGACACGCGGAGCGCTTTATACCCCCGACTACGTCGTAGCGGGGGTATAATGAAAGGAACCAATGTTGGCAATAAAGAGTAAGCTCACCTCCATAAGAAGTTGATGTAACTCTGGTTTCTTCTCGATGAGCTGTGCATGCTCTTTAAGGTAAGTGCACAGAAACAAACTGAGATTTTGAATAAAGTTCTGTTCATCATCTGTTCCTCGCTGGTACGCTTCACGGATGTTCGTCTCCACAGGTAGCATCTGTAGGAGAGGACGATGGAAACATAAGATGAGAAACCATACACGCGTGATAACTGTAAAAACTGTATGAAACTCAAAAGCAAATGGTGTCTCACATTCAAACTATGGGGAGATATTGTTGAAAGCAGTGTTCACTATTTCACTTAAAACTTTTACTTTTTATGAAGAAGCAATGAAGTCTGCGAACCTTGATTAAAGTGCAAAGAAATCCGAAGATGCAAAGAACCCAAAACCTACTGCATGTTGAACAGTTCTCTAACAGTACAGAGTTGCAGAGCCATTTGGCTCACCACAACATATCTCCCTTCCCAAATCCATTCATATAAGGTCTTTGATTTACAATTTTTTTCTAGACTCGAGGCGAGAAAAGACTAAACCAATGAAATTTCTTTTTTTCAGCACGTGACAGTTAAAATTACTCATTTAAACTGACAATTGAGGTAAGTACCTGTTTCAATTGGTTCATTGCGAGGGTGAAGAGTTGCTGGAACTGTTCGTCATAGATCTGTGCGACCTGCACACCAGCTGCAACATAAACCCATAATGTATAATATACCAAATATCTCCCAGTGTCTTAAGAAAGCAAATCATAACTTATGGAAATTTTAAAACATTGTGACACCAACTAAAATTTGAATTGATAAGTGCAAGGTTAAATTTTAAACAAGCGAAGAGAGCAGAGTCGGATGAAAATGGAAAACGGTTTCAGAATTATTTCTACATTTGTTCAATGTTGAGGTATTGTTCATTTATTCATTGTTGCAGTATCTGGTTGATAAAATTCATGTATTCAAATCGAAAACCAAATGCATGATGCATGAACTGCTTACATTGTAAGGCATATTACAAGGTTTCACGAATGCAGGTAACTTCGCTAAATTGATTTCTGAATGATCTTGGATCTGCTTCACTGTTCACATTTGATCTCTATCTTGGTCTAACTATCAGGGCAGAGGTTTAATGTCCTGTTCCACATGTGCATTATGCAACAAGGTACATGTAGATCTGAAGCTCTCATTTGGTCATATTGTAATTAGGGAATTGATACAATATTGGTGTACGGTAAGTTTTAAAGGGTATGGTATTTCCTACCTATTTCTGTCAAGCACTTCATAGTTGTATTCCTGAACATTGGCACATTTAAGAACTGCAAGAAAAGAATAAATCAAAATTAATGAAACATTGGAATTTTATAAACAATATACAAAATACACTAGAGATACAGAGAAATTGCATATGCAAATAAAAAAAACATACACGGTACATTTGTGAAGCAACATGCAAAATGACAAGAAGACAGTAATTATAAACTTTGAGTACTTTACGAGGACAATATTAGACATTTGAAAAGCAAAATTTAAATCAGATCTGGAAGCAAACTACCAGCATATGTGAGAGGAGTATTCAGCCAGCCCACTTCCATACAGGGACTCGGCGATAAGACACTGAAGTGAACATAATGCATTGTCTCAAACGGCAGCATCAACTCAACGTACTGTGTTTGAGGTTCTATATTTTGATGGTGTTACAAGACAAATATATACTTGTCAGAAGAAGACAGGATGAAATGTGAACACAAGAAATAGGATAAATGCAGAAAACACTTATTATGATGTGACATTGATGTCAAACATGAACATATGCTTTGAGCAGTGTTGTTCGAAGGTGGTCAATTGAGGTCATTTTGGAAAATTCTGAAAGAAAGAACCCTTTAAAATTTGGTTTCCCAACGACCCTCTCTAGGAACAATACTGCAATGTTGTTAATTTTCATTGTGTTTCCATAAATCAAAATCAACTTAAATTTTAAAACAGAAGTGCTGTTTCAACTGAATTCATTTGGCCTGTTTCGGTGCATAATTGCAAAATAGACTGCACAAGAGAATGAAATGTGTTTTTCAATTTAATCACACTGAAAGAAAGTGAGCACTTATTAACTGTTTTCACCATTGTCTATCTAAAATTGTACAAAATCAAATCATACTGAAATTCACAGGCACTTTCGAGTAGGCCTGCAATGATTCATTTTACCTCAATTCAGTTCTTGATTTTAACCACTGGTTTCAGTTATTTTCGATAGGATTTACAGATCTAACAATACATAGCTATTCATATATAAAGATGAAAACAGTATGATACTAAATATGTACTTGAACTCTTATTAATAATAAATATTAACATGGGCATTTAAAAACACATCAATCTAACCCGTTTAACAAATTGAAATTTTAACACTGTTGATCAAAGATAAAACCAAACATGTATCAGTTCTTGGACCAATGAACCATTGCATCTCTACTAAGTAAGATGTCTCAAGAGTCAGAAAGACATTATAGTCAAGCGATTCTAAGTAGAGATACAGATTTAAAAGTTTTATAAAATTATTTGCAACATATGGGTTACTAAGTAACACCTACTAGTCTACTACAACCAAGATTGAAGCCAAAGAAAGAAAACAAGCTCCAACAATTAAGAAAACCACCAATCCATGCAAGAAGAAACAAACAAATTGACAAACCTTATATATCAGCGTTGTAATGAGTTTTGTTTCAAATATATATCCAAGTGGAATCCAGTTGAGAAAGCGTAAAAGTGTCTCTAATGTGGCCCCTACCAATGGTGCATTCTGAGAGTTGTCCTGCAATAAAAAAAAATCATCAGGAAATTGAGACAAAAGGTCTATACTCAACTGCATCATTTAAGTCTAGTTTCTAGTCTTAGCTGCTGATTTGAATAGTTCTTGGTAAAGGGTTAATTTGAACATGATTTGCTTGCTTTTTAGCCATTTCGAAAAAGAAATGATCTGGACATTCATAAATATTAATAGGTGCTTTATAAACAGTTTTCCTTGGTAACATTCTCAGTTTGGATTTAGGGATACTTACTGATTTCTACATCTAAATATCCTAATAGAAATATTACATTGCCCAATGAAAATAAAATTCCACTGCATTTAAGTACAAAAATAAAGGAATATTTATTATTTTTAAATATCACATGGATTTTCTTGAAAATCCTATTATGTAAGACAAAGGGGAGGACTTTCACCCACTGACAGTTGAGCCCTGCTTCTTTACTCACCATAACGAACTGGCAGAGCTGGAAGATCTGAGAAAATTCACTGCACATTGTATCCTTTAAATGTTTCGCTTTTGCTTGAGTCATCTGTCCACTTGAGAAATCAAACACTTCTTCACTGTAAAAGTCAAATCAAATTTTGGGATTAAAATGGGCATGGATTTGTGAATATTTATTCATTGATTAGTTCCAGCTTATTATCATATTCCTACCATAGTAACCAAGGTTTACCATGTCAAGGAGTAATATTGTTACTGTATAAAATTAGTTGTCAATTCAGGTAATATCCATCATGTCATTGATCTTTGTCAAATAACTGTTTTCAGATTATATTAAGCAAAGACATCCTGATAAATATTAATACAAGAAAAAGTCGAAAACAGATAAACTATTTGAAACATAGGTGTCAAATCAACAACTTAACTTCGAGGGAGCCTTTATGACCCCTCTGTGCAGAAAAGTGGGGGGATTTTGAAAAATATGTGTGGACTAGTACTTCTTTCAAAATTAGGGATAAAATTACAATGCGCAATAATCCCCCACATGATTTTTTTAATAAAAGGGACGTTTCATTATTTTCAGCGTGAATCGCCCATCATAGATTGGACACTCATATATTCTATAAATGTGTACACAAAAAGTAACTTACCTCAACAGTTTTAGAATTGTCATGTTGTTTTGACACAGAGATTCATTGGTTTTACTTGCTCCAACAATATCCCCAATAAATGATGGCCAATTCCGCGGCCATTCGTATTTTAATATCTGAAAAAGATATCAATGTGTCACAGTCAAACATCAATTCATTTTGTAATATGTAACATGTTCTGTACAGCTGGAATCCAGTGTGAAAAATAGCATTGAAAAAACTTTGTATTGGTTAAAATCAAGAGTAGGAGAGCAATACCAGTGTTCCTTTGCTATAACACTCTTCAATGAACCGCAGTCATTTTCACTAGGTAAACCGTGACCCAATGCCTTTTCAAAGTTTTCACGTTCACTATCTTATGTTTCCTGTTAAATCCCTGTCAAATTCTAATTTAATGTTCTGAAACTATGAAATGTTAAGATAATTGATATTCAGTTTTAATCTAACTGAAATCAGTAAATTTTCCAAAAACAAATAGTGGAAGATTTGCAGAGGTGATGTGAGGTTTTTGGGTTTAACACCACTTTCAAGAGTATTTCACTTTTATCGCGGCTACTAGTATTATGGCAGGGAGAAAGCCCGCAACGCCATGTGGCTATGCCCTGGTGGGATTCAAACTGCGGACCTCTTGATCCGAATGCACTAAACACTGCAATATCCCACCCCAGAAGATGTGTAGAATTAATAATTATCTCATCAGAAACAGATCTGTTATAATAGCGTTTGTGTATTTTACAATGTCTAGCAGTGGTTAGATAAGATATCACTTACTTGAACTAAAATCATGTTAAGTTTCCCGAGGTAGACTCTTTCCCTTTCCAATGATGAATTTTCTGAAGATGTTTTGATAATGAGACCAACGATGTACTTTTTTATTCCTGGACAAACAAAAAAAGAGAATTATATATTTATGAATATATTGTGAGCAAATAGCAGGGATTGGGAAAGGCATGATTAAGAACCCTAAAAATGGCCCATTGTCAAAGGTGTCTTTCCCAATCCCTGAAATAGAAACATTTTTTCCCAATAAAATAATTCTTATTTTTGATAAGTTACAAACAATTTTCTCCTTAAGGTTACAAGTCATATCTTTGCACATAACCTCTCTTCTAATGCAAGCGTTTTCTTGTGCCAACAAAAGAGAATCCTGACTGGTTGCAACCTAAAGGGTTCATTCACTATTCACATTTAAAAGACCACGGGTTAAAACATCTTTTCATACTCAAGTCATGGACTTTAAGCAGATTGCTTTAGTAAGTCACAGATTGGTAGGTACTTATTTCGTAAAAGAGGCAAGTCATTCACTTTTCAGTGATTTTTTCTGGATGAGTCAAAGGTAAATTTAGCAAGTCAGTGACCTCGAACTTAAAAAAAATCTACTAACCCCTGATTTATGAATGAACAAAAATAAGGATGGAATGATCACAACTTTATGTGCTTGTCTTCCATACCTTCACACTGTGGTCTTGGCAAAACTTTCCACCTTGTTTTGATGACATTCTCCAGAATTTGCAGGGCATAGTATTTGGTCTGTTGATTACTGGAAAACTCCAGAATTGTGTCCACTCGAGTCCAGGCATCTGGATGCTCTTTTAACTCTGTCAGGACTTTCTGTGCCATCTGTTGTTGCTGCATTGCAATGAAATCACAAGATCATTGTCATACTTTCAAAGTTTATCAAATCTCCTCTACCAGTAAAAACAACTTTCCAGATCACCCATTTACACATACATGGTATTTGTAAAGATATAAATATTTGGTATTACCATCCATGATCCTAGAGATTTCATTGGCTAACAAACTTTTCCTGTGGAGGAATTTGTTCAAAGGTTTTATACAGATTCGGTTTATTTGCACAATTTCTACCACACTTCAAATATAAACTTGAACAACTTATTGGTAAAAGTGGGAATTCCATCAATGGAGCACTCTAGATGGAACACAGAGTACAGGCTCATGATAAACGTAAAATAATAATATTACTTGATCAAGTAAAGGAGATGGCCAATGTGATATGAACTTCTAACTGTTGTGACGTGTTGTCATTGTTGAAGTTAATCAATTAATTACATTGTAAAGTGATTGCTCATGTAATACAGCCAGAAAAGAATATTGATTGGCAACAATTAAAACAGAGCATGTAAAGAGTTAAATGGTAAAAGGTGAACTAGAGAATACACTTACCTGGGGGCCATCCCCAGCATACATGCAGGCAACAACATTGTCTAATAGTTGTATATCAAGTTTCTGGTTGAAGTCTAGCAACTTGGTTGCTTCTTCTGACAAAGTGCTCATGACCATCTGGACTGGTATGGTTACATTGAACCCAAACTAGTTTCTTCTACTCCACATTTAAAGGGGGAAAGAGGTACAGATATCTGAAACCCAAATGAAGATAAATTATTAGATTTCATATACCTTATTTTTATGATGAAAATAACAAGATGTAAGTTACCTATATAAGTAGTAGTTTTTACTGAAACATTTCAAATGTTGTTAGCTTCATTCAAGGTGATAATATATTTCTAAAAATCTTTGTTAACAGTCCAAAAATTAATGTCATTGATATTTAGAAATGACAAAATCAGGACTTTTACAATATTATTGCCAACACCTGCTTTAATTCATGCCCTATAAATCAATGGATGCAAATAAGGAAGTCCGCAGTGAAACTAGCACACTGTAGCATGTACACATAAAATACTGGAAAAATGCAGTCTTGCCTGAATACCCATAAACACGTGTCATTGTGTCGGACGGTCCGACTTCCATATGAAAGACATCATGATGACACATCACCAATCATATTTATGTTATTTTATTAGATCCATGTGTAGACGTTTACATTGTCTACGTTTTGAATATATTCAGGAAGAATCAAGGATTGTTGTTAGCATTCGTTCAAACCGATCACGTTGGTGTGTTGTGACTGTTGGATAATACGAGTATTTTTATTACTACTACAGAAATGTACACTTTATGAATCGATTTTGAAGCAGAAATGCAAATGAACTGTCATGCCCTTCATTGATGTTTAGAATAACACTATAACATAGACATCCGAAGAAAAGGGCGCGCAATGTACCGATATCACATGACATACAAACTCGTGGTTGCCTATGACTTTGAATATCACTTCCGTTGTTTACATGTCAGAAAATGGCGGCGTCCATGTGGGCATGTAGTCAACTTCAACAGTGTCACTCGCACGGTTTTAGGGATCTATTTAGGCCCAAATTACACCATGATACCATTAAATATATAACTAATATACCTTGCTTGTTCGCTGTACTCGTACCAGTCCGCAGTGCTATGAAAACTCCCTAAGTTGTAAACCGGTTGAAACTGGTAGATGTTCGCCATATCCGCTTTTCTTCGTAATTTTCCGTAAACGGGGTCACGATAGTCTTCCGCTTTTACATGATAATATTTTAAAAAATCATATACGATTGTACATGGTTTTTAAAGTATATAACATAACAACTAGTGAATAATATTATTACCATTTGAGGAAAAAAAGCACAATTTCCGAATTTTCGATCGACTGTTTTCGATATTTTATTGGAACCTAACGAAGCTTTTCATTGGTTCCTGAGTGTTGCGTTTCTTCAAAATCAGAAAATATGTTCTTTCACTGAATTTCGTTAAAACTGGTCAATATAATTTTCTTTCTTTCCCATCTTTGTTATAGATGTGTGATTATGGAGGTGGTCAGTTATTTTCATTCAACTAGCATTGTATATTTAATGTTGTGTTGGGGAAAATTTTATTTCATTACCCAATGACAATCACGGTTACAAATGCTTTAAATAAAAGGCAATAACACCGGTACTTCTTTCCCTAAGAAAAATAATTCATAATTCAAATGTGTATCAATTCTCTCATTTGAAAGTGTTTTGCAATAAACGTACTTTTACATTGTAAAGAAAATGTTGGTCATTAAAATTAGCAAATCATTACGGTTTGACAGATGTATGGGATACAGATAACAGATACAACCATGTATTCATACGCAGGCTTCGTGGAAGGGAAGGCGCAAAATGTAAGAATGTAGCCCATAATATTTCATTTATTTCCGCGTTTGCTCTTAGTTTTAGTGATGTTAAGCTCAGTGTTAAGATGAAGTTAAATCGAAAATTGCTTTGTGCGGCCTTCGAATTTAAAACAAACATCCTAAGGCACACTGTTATAAACTAACGTGGCTCCAGCATGTATCTGTCTGTGAGCCCATTTTGCCATTGACAACTGAAAATGCTAACAAATTGTGGATGGAAAATTCCACCGACCTTCACTTGCAATGTCAGAGATTCATAAATACATCCCACGAAAGATGGTTTTAACCGGTTTAATGCAGTTGAATGCTGTTGTTATTTAGTTATACCTATCTAACATGCTGCATATATACACCGTAGTTTCCTCGACTTTGTCAAATTGTGAAAGAAAAAAACCCAAGCAGTAAAGAACAATAATAAACAAACAAGCTAGGCCAAATGGGTGTCTTCCCCAAGCCAAAGCAGTATCTTCTTTCGCTACCAGTTTGTCAACACTGTTTCGTTCGGACATGAATTGGAGATTTTTAGTGCAATTACTAATGTAAATAATTTCCTTAGGTTGCTATTTTTATATTTTAGTTTCCTTTTTAATTAATGACAATGTAATTAAGAAATAATAAAGGAAAAAGAGAAAGAAAAACTAGACCTAAATAATAAATATAAATACATTATGAAAGTTTCTTAAACAACTTTTCACTTACTAGTTTTTATACATTTCCAAATTATATACTTAATATAATACCAATATAAGTGATTGTTTCCAACTATTTTATAATTGCAACTGCAATTAGTATTTTAATTCAGAATGACACTTTTGCATGTCTCTTTAAATTATTGATTTTTATCATACAGTGTTTACAAACTGTTTTATGTTTTAAGTTGAAACTACTGAAATTATAGACTCTGCTTCAGCGTTGAAAATGGATGTCAAGTTTGAGAATTAATGATCACATTTGAAATAAAATTTTAGAAAATAGTAATTTTCTTATAGAGTGTATGATGTATATTGCTCTAGAAGACCTCTTACAAGACAGAATATCCTCAAAAGAAATTAGCTTTTGTTTTTTACTCAATTTTTTTTCAAGACATTGGTGTTCAGTGTTTCAGTTTGAAAAATAATAATTGCATTTAAAATCTTATTTTAAAATATTATAGAAAAGAAAATAATATGCTTGCACAAAAAATTACATGCATAATGAGTTTTCATTATATTTTGCGACCACAAAAGGAATATGATTACAAAGCTTTATTTACTGTGGAAAAGCACATTTGGATATAAAACAACTTATTTATGTTAAAGCGACGTACACCCCATGTTTTTCATGATATTTTATTTACACTTGATACACAAAAAAAAATCAAATGTCCTGGTTTACGTCCAAATCATCCTGCCCGACTTCACCGACTTGCATATGTATCCCCAAACGCCAAATATTTGACAATTACTTGTATTCAATGAAACTCAACCAGAGGCTTAAAGGATAGATGAAATGCATTTTTCTCAAGAATGACAAATGATTACCTCTACGTATATTGTATATCGGAATCAATTGAGCATAAAATCGAGACAATATACACTTGCAATTGATAATTAAGACGATTTTAATTCACCCATTTCACCACTTCTGCAATTTGTTCGGCGAATCCTTTTGAAAATGCTCACTGAGGCGTGACTGTGATAAGCAATAGGCGGGGCGGCTAGATAGCTACTCCGCCGGTGTCTCGTTAATTAATTAATGATGATTATCACTGCCGCTAAATGAATTTATGAGGTGTATTACATCGCCAAAAAGACATGTTTATGTAATAATTGTGTAATTGTCATCTGCGGAATTACCTAGTTGGATATCTAAACATTCGATATATGGGAAATTTAAGTTGGTTTATTGAAGGTTTCTTTGTGAAATAAACAATCAAAATGTTGCGAAATGACGTTGAATTGTGACTATCGCCGAAAATCAAATTCCTCCACATACGTCACAGAGGTCATCCCTTCACGGGTCACACCCCCGCAGACTTTCATTCTGGTCGCCGGGGCTAAATCAGGCGGTTTTTTAAAAGCCGTATATAAGTAATTTATGGACCGATTTCAGAAATTTAAAATCGGGCAATTGTCAAATTGACATCCTATTTTAATGAATCCGATTTGGACCATATGTCATTTCATCTATCCTTTAATACACGATGAGAAGCCGAAATCATGCGCCCCATTTACATGTATGCCAGTTATATGTTCCATTGAACAGTACCAACCTCTTGGTTTGCTAAATATAATTTTTCAAAATTACCTTTGAACAATTGACGCGCGACAGTCGCGGAACATTGACCTGTTTTCGATAATAATCAAAACTAAACATCTTAATAATGTAACTAAACTGAACAGATTGGCACTAAAAGGGTAATTTTCAAAAACAGTCATTACTTCTCGATAAAATAACACCCTTGGTAACTTTTGACCTATGTTACTACAATAACATACCGAGTGTTCCTTTAACATATTATTTTTTATGAAATATTTATATTTAGCTCATCAGGCGTAATAAGATCACATGGTGCTTATGGCATTGGCTGTTATCCGTAAACTTTTCACGTTCTCAGTAACTGCTTCACTCAATCAAAAGTTAAATTTTTTGTTGAGGAAAAACCTTTAAACAACTTCCTCAAAACCGGTTGACACAGGAAGTTAAAGTTTTCAGAATAACATCTTTGTTTGGTCTTAATTCCTGATCATATATGGGAGTATCAGGGTATTCAAACTCAAACCTTTCAACTTCCTCTCCAGGAACTA
Source organism: Gibbula magus (assembly GCA_936450465.1). Lineage (NCBI taxonomy): Eukaryota > Metazoa > Mollusca > Gastropoda > Trochida > Trochidae > Gibbula > Gibbula magus. The sequence goes on along the minus strand of OW388291.1, from coordinate 73,288,684 downwards.
GTAATGCTGGGAAGCTCAATTATGTCTTTTTTTTAAATAATATGTGTGATGGAGACTTAGATTTTTAAATTTCATTGTTCTACTCTAAATCAGACTTCTCAAGAATCAGGATTGCTAGAAAGCTGAAATTTTGGGAATGAACCAAATTATAATAGGTGCTGGTTTAGGTTATATCTTCTAATCTTAGTTGACTTATATTCACCCCTAAATGCTTAACATATATCAAATATATATATGTTTCAATGAAAACCAAGTAACAGTCTCATAAATGTGTAGAAGCCGACTTATGGCTCTAACCATGTATGTACTTAAAGTTTCCAAAATTACGTTTGACAGCAAGTCACGATCCATTGTCCAGTTTTCGATCAAGACCACAACTTTGAATGGTTGTATTTTCGATATACTGAACTGATTGACCTTAAACTGGTAAAATTCGAATAAAGTTGATAATTCTCAATTAAATAACACAAATTATAACATTGGACATATATTTGACCTCACCAACATGATAATATCCCTTTATTGGCCTTTAATAATATCACCTTTCAACCAAGCCAAACTTCATGCATGGACCACATACCGGTACATAAGTGTTGGACAAACAACATTTAAACTATATAATTTGCTGGCTGTGAACTACATTGGGCTGTAATTGGAGTCTTATCATATTTTTGCATTTTGTTGACCTGTCATCTGACCTGGCTGATTGGAGAGTGACCACTGCCCGGTAGAGAAATGCATAAGGCACCTTGTTGCCATCTGACCTGGCTGATTGGAGAGTGACCACTGCCCGGTAGAGAAATGCATAAGGCACCTTGTTGCCATCTGACCTGGCTGATTGGAGAGTGACCACTGCCCGGTAGAGAAATGCATAAGGCACCTTGTTGCCATCTGACCTGGCTGATTGGAGAGTGACCACTGCCCGGTAGAGAAATGCATAAGGCACCTTGTTGCCATCTGACCTGGCTGATTGGAGAGTGACCACTGCCCGGTAGAGAAATGCATAAGGCACCTTGTTGCCATCTGACCTGGCTGATTGGAGAGTGACCACTGCCCGGTAGAGAAATGCATAAGGCACCTTGTTGCCATCTGATCTGGCTGATTGGAGAGTGACCACTGCCCGGTAGAGAAATGCATAAGGCACCTTTTAACTCATCAGGGCCACTACAGAGGCTTCTAGTTACCTCAAAGTTCTGTGCTCTTTACAGCCTGTTAGTCTTACACCCAGACTCTGAAAAAGTATTCATTTGTTAAACATCACTATTTTATAAATGTTTAAAAGCAGGCTTTGATAAATCAGATTTTCAGAAAACAGAGGCCCCTTTACAATATTTTTTCTGAGGCTTAGTGTTAGACTAACAGTATGTGTGTGAGACTTGTTTGAATGAACTTAAAACAATAGAGGTCACACCTTTAGAATGTACTTGTTGCATCATCCTGCAGGAATGCAAAGGTCTATGATATTTGTAATGAATGTGTACTTATGTGTAACCTTTTTGGATTATGAATTTTAAATTTAGTGAGCGGCAATATGTTCGCTTAGTGACAATTGTTTGTTATCTCCCACCACGCGTTCATACATATGAAGTAACTCAATTATTCACTTTTAGAGACTACTTTGGCATGGTTTTTCTCCAATGCTGCGGCTTCAGATCAAGAAATCTGTAGTTCGAATCCCGCCAGGGGCACGGCAACTTTGTCTGCAGTAGTGAACTGTTCTACATGCAGTAAGATTCGGGTGCAATGCTACATTGAATTTCAGTGTAGTAGCACCCATGGTTCGCTAGTTCCAGCCGTTGCTCGCAGGTTTCACCGCTTTACATAGCCACATGGCGTTGCAGGCTTTCTCCCTGCAATAATACTATCAGCTATGATATAAGTGTAACACTCTTGAAAGCGGCGTTAAACCCCAAATCACCTCACCTCACCTCACCTCACCCAAACTGCACATACAAAGAGTATACTATATGACTGAGTCAGTCGAGTTAAATAATAATAATAATAATAATAGTATATTTATAATGCGCACATATCCATGCACAATGCATGCTCAAGGCGCTACACAAGTATTACCCTGAAGGAATCATACTTTCGGTGCTGACTATGAAGCGCTCCGTGCGCGCGACCGTACAGGCAAAGATTCTATGATCTATTTGATGTGGTTTATATATGCTAGTCACATTGATCAGTGGTCTGCCTAGTTTAACTCCATTATGACACTGTATAATGTCCTGTCCTCAAGTATAGGGTTTACAGTTTTGGAGGAAAAATAGGAACACCAGTGTTGTTCCTAGGTGATCTGCTGAGGGGGTCATTTTGGCCAATTCTGAACAAGTGGGACCCTTTACAATGGTAAAAGTATCCTACTTCTCCAAATGTTAAGGTGGGCAAATGTCCCCAGGACCCCCTCTAGGAACAACACTGGAACACCAAACTTGATTTAGTGATAGTACTAGACATTATGACCTCTACAATTAATGATTAACATCCTCAAAATTAAGTTGATTTTGATAACAAGATAAGGAGTTTGCTCTATGATTTCAGGTAAATTATTGGCTTCAGGAACTGCATAAGCTCATAGTCCCCAAGAACATGACCAAATTGTATATGAAGCATTAGATTCAGTGAATTGAAGAGGGTATGACAGAGGAAAGAATGCAGAGATATCATTTTCAAATAAGAATAAAGAAAATATGACAGAAGAGTTAAATGAAGAGAAGATATGTAACTCAAAGGTCAAAACAAGAATGATGATGTTTGCGCGAAGTAAGAACAGAAGATAAGTAGTGGGAAGGAATGGAGAAGTAACAAGTAAGGAACTAAGAAGAAGATAAGTACGGAAGGAATGGAAAAGTTTGGTAAATAAGTCGCAAAATGGACCAGGAAGAAGCCGAGGAATCCATCTCCCAGGATGGAGAGTTAGTCCCAGACAAGATGGATGTGCTAACTGTGACGGCGACGGTCGGGGCACCATCTCTCCAATGTTCCGCCCCTATAAACACTGCCCAGACCCTTCTACCTCAGGGATCCTACATGTACCTCAGCAACACACAGACTCAGTCGCCAGCTGCCTTGGATAATCCTCAACCTGTTGTCCTCCTTGGTAGTCCTGGTGACCAACAGAAGATCATCAGTACCATCACTCCACTTCTTGTTCTTTCCAACAGTGATAATAAGGGAACGATGGAGGCGAATGTCATGTTGGAAAATGCTCCATCAACTTTCATCCGATTGTCAGGCCTCCAGAACATCCAAGCAATGGCGCAGGCGAGCCTTATCGCTCAGACCCAGGAGCACATTGCAAAGCAGCTTGATGTTGACGGGGTGGAGCTTGAGGACAAGGATAAGGAAGAAGTGTCACCATTCGGCAGTCTCGAAAATACCTGTCAGGAGGACGGGGAGGTCGAAAAGGGATCTGGTAAATAGTCGTTGTCTACCTTTGCAGTGAAGCACTGATTTGAAGTTAATCCAGACTTTTTCACATTGTGTTTGAGGTTAAACAAATTGACATACGGTACTCATTTCCAAACTAGATGAGATGAATTCATGCTCTGTGTAAAAGATACATTCATTATCTTGACCTGTGAAGCTAATGCAGTAATTACGTTCATTGGATGATATGAATCTGAGATGTTATTTGCTAAAATCTCATGACCCTTTCTTGCTTAGTTTAGATTTGGAGGACCTTTATGATGTAGGCTGTTAATAATGAGCTGACTTTTCACATGAATGGCTGTGATATGTTATGCATTTTGTTGTTTTATGGTTACTTTTGTAGGTGGCAAGGTGTACATGTGTGAAATGGAAGGATGTGGGAAGACTTTTGCGTCTGCAGGTTTCCGCAAATTCCACCAGACAACCCAGGGGCATTTTGAATGTAACAGAGCCTTCCAGTGTCCATATCAAGACTGTGGGAGAAAGTTTGCCCGACCAGCTCACTACAAGTATCATCAGCTGACACACACGTATGTCATTTTTTTCTGGTCTATTTGTCCAATTTTAACTGTCTGTATTACTGTGAAACTATATTTTAAGTATTAAAGGGGTAAATTTAGTGCTTTGTTACTTACACAAGTGCAACCTGAAATTTGAAGCTTAAATCACTTGTTGCAAGTCACTGTTGCCTTCAAAACTTCCAATAGTACAAGGAAAGGGAAATAAAAATAATTCAATGCCAAAATCAAATATTTTAAAATCTAGAACTAGTTTGGTGCAATTAGATTTTATGTTTGGTTGCACCTGGCTTGTGCGTTTTCTGACCCGGCACTGGGGGTATTTGATATCTTGACATTCACAAACTCTTTCTTTAATGCTGCTTCAATGTCCTGTCGGAGAGTTAAGTTTGATTCTATGAGCTGGCAGTTAGTTTATTGTTGGTGTCCGTAATGCAAATACATTGTGAATTTGTTGTGTGCATTTTGCAACCGTCCATCATCACTGCAAATAAGTAAGTCCATTTGTATGACGCCTTTCCATGCTGTATATCATACTCAAAGCACTGCATACGAAAAGGTTCTTTGACCATTATGTCACAAGGTTAACTCTAAAAGAGCAAGGTAAGTCACTGTGCAGTCCATATAAAGCTTTTGAAATATGGTATTGAACTATTCATGTCACATTTCAGGGGTCGATTAAGTACTTTAGTTACTCATTTTACTTGTGTTAGCTCAAAATTTGAATGCTATTTCATAAACAGTTGAAACATTTTCAAAGTGTAAATATTTGTAAAACCCATGCAGTTGGAATATGGTTGATTATCTTTAGTTGCACCGTGTGCATGTCGACTAACATTTCTAATTGAGCCTTGCTTTTCAAAATGCTGAAAATCATGTGTGTTTATGCAGTGACAACCGCCAGTACTACTGTGGAATGAAGAGTTGTGACAAGAGTTTCTTCACGGCCCAGAGACTGAAGGTCCACATGCGCACTCACACCGGCGAGAAACCGTTTGTGTGCAGTGATTGTAACAAGTCTTTCACTACAGCTGGCAACCTCAAGAACCATGAGCGTATACACACCGGTGAGGAACGCATTTTAAAAAATTGACAAAATCCAATTGATTGTTGTGTTGGAGCGCATTTATTTTAAAGCATTTATAGCATTTATTTTATTAGCTCTTGATCTTAAATCCTTACGTTTCCTATAAAGAATATTGTTTAATACATGCAAGCAAACACCATCGACTTTGGTTAATTATTACTATTATAATTTTACAAGATGGCTGTCATTTGTTAAAAGTGTTAAATATGTGTTCACACAATCCATAGATTGATTTGATTGCAGGTGAGCGGCCATTTGCATGTGATTTCAAGGGATGTACCAGAAAGTTCACAGAGTGTTCTTCCCTCAAGAAACACAAACTTGTACACACTGGTAACTGTATTAGGATTTATATCTTTACTTTCTTGAGAAGCAACAATTTATAAATTGTCCAAAACTGTATTATGTATCAAGCTTTAGTTCCTGAGAGGTATTATTTTGACAGTATATTTTGTACAATACACTCTGACATATATTGCTACATGAAATCACAATGCCATGATATTGTTGCACTACAACTCTAATGGCTGTACTGTACTCGGACATCAATACTGATTTTGTGTGATCATAAATCTCACCTTTGAGCTTCCTTATTTATAAATACATATTATAAAGAATCTAAAGTAGATATTAGCCTCAGTATATCCGGTTTTATTCTAAAAAGTGTCTGATTGTGCTATTAATGCTATATTGCAAACCTATCTCATCAGAAAAATATCACACTGCAGTTAATCTGTCACCCTTTCTGTGTCCATACAGGACTGGTAACGAACTGTCCAAACTTCAGGCGACCCTGTCCAAACCAAGGTCAAAACTGTCTGAACCTTGGGCGAATTGGTATTCTCAGCTTAAACTGCTAAATAACAAATTTATTCATATAATGAATGAAGATAGTGTTTGAATTTTGAACAATAACCCCATTCTTTGACCACTTATTGTTGGCTGTTAAAGAGTCACATATTGAAAATACAACGAGTGAAAATATTTAGATCAGAACACTGTCCGAACCTCGGTCAGTTTGCCCTAATGCTTTATTTTAAACTTATCTCATCAGGAGAGAAGCCATTCTCGTGCAACATCTGCTTCAAGACGTTCTCCCAGAGTGGAAGTCGCAAGGTGCACATGAAGCGTCATGAGATGACAGGTGGAGCCAGTAGCTCGGCAAGCATGCGACGGGACAGAGCTCAGGATCGGGAGACTCTCGCGTCTACTGCCGTCACGAAGGATAACGACATCAACGCTGTGAAGGATGATCAGGATAACCAGAAATTTATTGTTATACAGGAAATCCAGCCTCACTTCACAGGTACTTTGAGAACTGATTTAGCTCTAAGAATATATTGGAATATATTGACACCCATGGTTCGCTAGTTCCAGACGATGCTCGCATGTTTCAATGTAAGGCATAGCCACATGACTGAAGCGTTGTTTAACCCAAATTCACCTCACCTCACCTCAAACAAATCAGGTTGATTACTAACAAAGCTGATGTTTGGAAAGTAATGGTTGTGATGTAAAGAATGCAACAATTGGATCTATCCACTGTTGTTGATCATTACATTAATTTCATTGACAATAAGGGAAAATGGTTAAATTTTATGTGACACCTTTGATGCTTAGAAATGCCTTCTTCAGATGGAACGTTTCTCTTTCAGATCCCACAGATCAAGAGTCTGTTGTGTTGTCACAAGGACTGTCTGACCACGTTGTCACGGTAACCACTCAACCAGCAGAGGGCGACACTGAGAAACTTGATCTGGGAGGGAGCATTTTGGAACATGATGGTAGGTTTATGTGGACAGTTGAAAGGCGGTTTATTTGAAGTCATACAAGAGTCATTGGGCTCAGGGAATCAGGGTATTGTATTAGGTTAGCAGATACAAATACACTCATTGAGAAGGATAAGTTAAGAGTCAATTAAAAGGACTACCATGTTCTATTCTCCTTTGACAATTTTAAGAACTTTGAATTACATTTCAGAAAGTAGTAATCACAACATACAATACATAACCATTTCAAAGAAGTAAGACACAAACTGCAGGTTAAGGATATTATGTATTCGGTCTCCTGAGGTTACTTGAGTTGTACTTCCCATCTAATGTCTGTTTCAAGTGGACATTTTTTTAAATCCCCAGGTGGTGAAAATTTGGATACCACCCATATGTCTATCCAATCAAATTCTTCTCTTGTAAGAAATATGTGCACATCACACAGGTGAAGGAAGGAAGTCTTTTCAACAGTTATATTAAAGACTGAATGCTCAATTTGAAGCAACATCGCTGATTGCATAACTAAGTTTGAATGCAACCATCACAATCAGGACTCCACTTGTAACAGAGGTTGCGTGGGAAGAATTAACCTCACATCTGTTAACCTCTTTGAATATTCTGAAAAGGCTCATTGATTATCCTTCATCAATCATGAATAGATATTTAATATTTTATGAAAAATATAAAGGTTATAATTTTCTTATCCCCAGGTCTTGGCTCAGATGTTATAACCCCGGACGACCTGGAAGTCCACCAGACAAAGGGTGTGAATGTGGTGGTTCTCTCGCAGCCACAGGACATGGTGAGTCTTACTTCCCCCTATCATCAGACCCACATTCCTGGTCGCGAGGAGATCATCTACGAGACAGACCTTCACACAGATCTTGATCACGAGGAAATCGCTCACTCTGAATTTAGTCTCCAGTCGCTGACCCAGGGGTCACAGGGGTCATCAGACATGGGAGTTGCTGAAGGTATTATGGTTGCGGAGCAATCGCTGACGGAACATCATGGTGACATCTCAAGTTCGTCCCAGGCTGGCCGGGAGATGGCAATGGATCCGATGATGGAGTCTGATGACGAGACAGATCATATAGAAGACAGTAGTGGTCTTCTAGGAAAAGTGTGACTCTCTTCTACCTAGTCCTAACATAGATATACATACATTGAAGAATATAAATTCTTTATAGCTTTGTTTCATGAACCGTGATGTGATATGTAGATAAATATAGAACATATATATCGGTTCCGTTATTTGCGCTGTTACTGTATATGACCTTGGTAACTGTGGTCAACAGTTTATAAAAGACTGACACATGGCTTATACACAGACTGGATAAATGGACTTTAGTGACCGCATAGTGTGATTCTTCCATATATTACTTGTTGATTGTACACAAGTTTTAAATACTTGTAATATGCCAACAAATACTCCAAGAATGTGTAAACTAAAAGTCTTTATAAATGTTGTTGCAAATTTTACTTCATTTAGGATCTTATACTCCATTTTATATATTTAAAGTGAACTCACAATTACCCAATTTAAGTTTTTCAGACTGTAACTTAAACAGACATACCGTATAAGCTTAGATGTATACTTTACCGTAAGCTGTTTATTGAAGTTAATAAACATGTAAAGTGGTGAAAAGTGCTTGTGATAACTTTTTGCTACATTGCTACCCAATGTCAAGCTTGTTAATTGGATAACCCAAGAAAGAATAAATGGATTTTTTTTCAAATTTGATGAGATGCTTATTTGTGGGATCCGCCAGTAAGTTTGGTGACATTTTGTTTATTTTTTTTAAGGTAACAGTGATGATTAATAAGAACCAATGGAGGACTATTTTTCAATTTTGTTTCATATTCTGTGTCATGGGTGTTCAATATTTAAATGTTGACATGGCATGGGCCATGTTATGACTTCAATAAATTATCAGTTTGTCTGAATAATAACTTTTTCTCCCTTGGTCATTGTATACACTTGTTGATTATGAAGCTTCTATTTTGAGCTGAATCTATTTTCACATGTCTCTGGAGTTTTCTGTATGGGATGTGTATCACCAAAGTGTGCTAATAGTAAATGATATTGTTATCGTCCAAAAAGTGGTCTTTGTTAGCCTGGTGCTATGGTTGTGTATATATGTGTGTCTGACTGTTAACTTTTGTATCAGCTTCTTCATTGCACGTACGAGTGTGTGGTTTGTGATTGTCAGTGTCTTTTCATTTAGAACAGCTTAGAAGTTTGTTGTTTCTAATTTATTCCATCTATTGTTGCTTGTAATACTCCTGGATCAATGTTCATAAATGGTAAATTGTTTGATACAATTAGTCTTTTCTACGTTATGATTAATAAACATGTAACATAATGATTCAATATCAAGATACTTTTGTTCTTCAATTTTAAATTATGTCAATTTATGCGATGATCTTACACATGTGCATGACATTGGTACTATGGGTTTTTGACAATTTGCTGGAGATATTTTTGATGACTATTAAAAAGTATATTGTGATCTTTTCATGTTTTATTTTAAGCGTTGTGTAATATAGATGTCACATTATCAATTACTTGTCAGTAGTTGTCCGAGTGATCTGTTAATAATCATTGTGCTGAAAGTCACTTAGTTACACATTCGCATGAAAGCTTCTCCTAAAATAAATATACATGGAATCTGTTTATGGATGTTCACATCACATACATTTGTACAGTCTTATTTTGTATTCCAAGTGAAATAAACGAGAGCAGATATTTCAATGTTTGTCATTTTATGCAAACCATATCAGTGTTTATGCAGATATCTTAGATACGAGGTGAGTTGGGGTTTAGCGCCGATTTCAAGAGTATTTCACTTATATCCAGCTGCTAGTATTACAGGTATGTGAGGGAGAAAGCCCACAACGCCATGTGGCTATGCATTGCGGTGAAACCTGCGAGCATCAACTGGAACTAGTTAACCATGGGTTGAAATTCAGTTTAGCATTGCACCCAAACCTTACTGCCTGTAGGACAGTTCTCTTCTGCAGACAAAGTAGCCGTGCCCCTGGCGGGATTGGAACCCCTCTTAGATACAAGAACTGTTTCCAAATATCAACAGGACCTTTCATGAATTGCTTCATCAGACGATAAAGAAAAGTGAATGGTTAAATCTTTTATGTAACTACACTTTTTCTTCACTTCACTGATTTTTCACTTTCTTCATTACTATACACAGTAATAATACTCTATTTATATAGCACATTTATCAATGGAAATTGCATGTCTCAACACACTAAGGCAGGCTTTACACTACGTCTGAATAATTCGTATTGTGTTTATGCATACAATTTAAAGGTTTACACCACAAGTGTTTTGCGTAAGATTGGATATATATATATTATGTCAACCAGACTGTTTTTACCAAACACGTGACAAATATATTTTCAGCATCTGAAAGGGGTGAAGTCATTTAGGAATTGACATGAGTAGTTTTTAAAATGGGTGAAATTAGAGATCAGACATTCAATGAGATTCAGAGTTGATGATTAAATTCAAACTGAAAATTTATATTGCATACAGAAATAACTCAAAGATGGTTATAAAATAGTTTATTTGCTAAAATGCAGAGGAATGACTTTCATCAGTTCTAAAGAAAAGTTCTGGAAAAATTTCCAAGAGAACTAACGATATCACAGAAAGTTGAAAGTTACAATATACACATACTGACAGAGCACTGGAATCAGGCCTGTGTAAGGTCACTACTTAACACTTCGTTTCAATTCTCCTCAGTTACAATTCTGTATATATTTTCAAGTAAGACTTAATGAGTCTGTGAGCGTGCAGCTTCTGGCCCTTCTAGTCATCGAACCATTCTTTATTAGGGAAGTTATTAAACATGAACATTTCAATACATATGATATCAAACAGTACCTTGAAGATAACTAATCTGACATTGCTGCTTATTGGAATGATAGTAATTTGATTTAAACATTTTGTTATGTACAAAAGCATTTCTATGAAGGAAAACTATGAGACTCCTGTCAATCATGCTTTACATGACATGATTGACAATGGTGGCATTTATCAAAGTTAATTTCTATGTGAAAATTTTCATCTGGTGATAGAAAAGTAATATCTATAACAACTTCATACATTAAATCTTTATGGAACAATATGATATCCACAGGAACTATTCATTGCTGTATTTAATTGATTGATTACAAATGTACATAACAATTATTACAGTCATTCTCAATAATAAAATATAACACAACATTTCCATATGATTGTAGATACACATTGTTGGAAGAAGAAACAGGTGAATATCCTCACATTCCCGCAATCTACAATATCAAGTAATTCATCGATGAATATGAACATACAGTTAACAAGTAAACACTGACATATTCCTCCAGGCACCGTTGAGAGTTCTGAGGCACTTGATAATAATAGACATACAGATAATACCCATGCTTCTAATTGGTAAAATCATCCACATAATGCTTTCTACTAAAGAGTAAAATATAGTTAAAATAAATATGATACATCATATGCAAACAAGTTATGGACGGACATTGATAATTGAATAAGTAAACAAAGTGTCAAGTTGTGAAGTTCCTTCATACAAATAAACAATGTCAACAAATTGGATTTACAGGGATCTATAATCATAATCTGTAATTAGTGGTTTGTTAGATTTTTAAATGTCATTCCTCTAAAATTATGATAATCTATGAATACTTCTTTTAATTTCTTCAACCCAACAGGTACTACAGTTAACACAGTAGTGAAAGTAAATATGAATATCCTGAATGCAATCTACAACAGATGAATCCAGCATATACATTAAAAACAAAATGATTAAATAGTCCCTCAAAAAATAATTAAGCGCTAATTGTAACGTAATTGTGATTTTGTTGTTATTTTTTTCTCTCCTCACTCAATCCCCTCCACAAAATTGTTCAGACCTAGAGTTATACATTGGACACTGAATATCAATCCTGCTTCACATGTTAGTTAGACTGTCAATAGCAGAACATTGGATACTTGTGTACAAGTTGTATATATTTGATAAAGAAAGCAGAAAACATTTGACCCTTGCAAATAATAACATTTTTGTGCATTTTTAACATCTGAAAGTAAAATTGTCAAAGGAATTGCTGCACATCTCTGAAATGACACTGAACTTAAAATTACTCTGTGACGTCTTCTGCAGACTGGGCCAGCGTGTCGTCAAAACTGTCATTTTCATAATCATCTTCCACTGGACGGCTGAATGTTGCTGAACTATGACTCTGTAAGAAATCTTCATCCAGGCCGACACTTTTCAAAGTGCTGGCGAATCTTTTTTCTGCCTTCTTTTTTGCATTTATCTGGTAAATATAAGATTTATATATAAATGCTCATCGACTCTACTGCAACTATTTGTGCTCATGCTGTTTCATTCATGGACAGAATAATCTTCATCTATTTATTGTTAGTTGTATGAAAATATTTTCTATATAATTTGGTTCAAATATATCATAGAATACATAATAATATTTACCCAGTAAAAAGAAATTGCAATTTCAAAGTTAAACTTTTAAGTTAACAACCAATATATCCCTCTTTGCCTAAAAAGAAAAAGGAAAATAATTTTCAATTTATTACATTATTTCTTATTCGAATGATAATTTGATTATTTCACCTAATGATGAGAGAGAAATCTCTGATTTGCAAGTTTCTTGGCCAACCATCAATGAAGTCTCTCAGTTTGGCCAAGAAATTCAGAATACTCTAGCAAAGAAGACGGTCATAATGGAAGTTAAAATCTGTAAAACACAGATGTTGAAGCACTGACCATTAAAGTGATAGTCACATCATACCTGCGATTGTTGTTCAACAAGAAGAGGTCTTCTCTCTACCTTGTCTCTCATTTCCTGCAGTTGACGTTCATACTGCTCTCGACGCTCAATTTCACTTTCTCTGTAACAATTTAGAGAGTACTGAGAATAACAATAATATCATTTTGATGGCATGCATAACTAACTTAACACAAATAGAGGAACATAATTACATTACTGCTGAACTAATGACTGGAATTATCCCTCGAATAAAAGGAGGCCATCAAAGTTTTACTGTTTACTGCTGAACTAATGACTGGAATTATCCTTCGTATAAAAGGAGGGCACCAAAATTTGAAGATGAAAAGCAGGACAAATGATTCTTTTATCCTCTCGAGAGACAATACTGCTGAGTGCAATGTTCAAAAGATGGAATAGAGGTGGATTTGTTACGCAACACCAAATGAAGTTCTGTTTCAATGTCCAAAAATCATTCCTCCACCCCCTTATCATGTATCTAATTTTCAGTGTTTTATCACGATAACATATCCAAAATTGCTGTTGTTGAAGGTTTTTTTTAGCAATTTCTTGGGAGATAACATTCAACATCAACAAATTGCACATTTCATTTTCTGCTAAATTTGATAAACCTAACCTCATTTTTTTCAGTCTGTCCCGTACAGTTTCCTTTCTACTCCGAGGATCTTCAAATGAAGTCCTCTCTGACAGAGTCTTCCTCAGTCTCATATCTCGGATCCGACGTCGTCGATCTTCTTCCATTTCTTCCTGCTCCTGTCTACTGAGTTGCTCCATACGGTCCCTGTTTAATAGCGAATATTTCGGTTGAGAGTGATATTCTTAAAACTTTGACTTTGTTGTTCAGTACAACATCACTGTGAGCATGATACAGTTAGCTAGTTAGCCTATGAAAGTTGCAAGGGTTGGCTGGGATTTACTTACTTTACACAAAATTACCAAAACCAAACCAACTGATGAAAAGTGATGATTTCATTGTTTTGCATGATCTCGTATTCATCATGAGACAGGCTAAGGCACATTTGTCCACAAGTGAAGGTATTGTTACTCAATCACTCAATGAAAGGGAAATTATTTTTGGCATTTAATCATATCTGTAAAACTAATGATATGATGCACTTCCCCCATTTTATATCAAGTATTTAAAACTAAACATAAAAGATAAAGATATTCTAGCCAGGGGTTCTGTGGATATTTGGTCACCCTTGGGGCTTGGTGTTCCATAATTCTATAAGAATGTTCTTACTTCACACATTACAAATGAACCCACATGGATAGAATGCTAAGACATGCCCCCTGAGTTCATCATCTAAGAACAACACTGACTTTCCAAATTAATACATATCCCATTTAACATTGTACCAAAAGCAACGTGCATGGATTGTCTCGGACCTGGTCATGCTTTTCCGAAGTTGAGCGCCATGAGTCATCTTTGTGGGGATAGAATCTAGGGAAGTTGACAAGATCCCTGAAACAAAATTATAGTTAAGTGTTTAAATTTATGAATGGTATTAGCTAAATGCTAACGAATATCAAAACAAAATTCTTTAACCCTTATTCTACTAAGGTCAAAAAGCCAAAACTAAATATATTTCTGAATTTCAGTTCTTACATTATATCAATGCCTCAAATTTGTTATGATGAATGAACTTTTAACAACTTTATATACAAATAATGACTTGAAATGTTGGATTTTGTATACACGAAGCATCAAGTTTGGTCTCCGAGGCCAAGTCAAACTGATTTTGCTTTCAGTTTGTATTCAGACTGTACTGGAAAACGAGAAATAACAAATGTAACCATTTACAGAAAGATAGGATGCCCATGTTGTCTGACAACTGATTACTTATTTATTTTAGTGCAAATGGAACTGATAATATTATTTGCCATTTGCCATTAATTAGTGAAAGATACTAGGATGTATATTTTTTATAGAGTCAATCAGACTGCATGTATGAGCATCTATTTGTGTAGTTTCACCTGATTTGTATCTGCGCCCCTCATAGTTATTCTTTTAAATATACAGCTCTTTGGACATGAACCAAATGTGTGATGTGATTTGGGGTTTAACGCCTTTTCCAAGAGTATTTCACTTATATCATGGCTGCTAGTAATATTGCCGGGAGAAAGCCCAGAACAATAAAACCACTATTGTTAACATGAATCATTTGGATAACATCAGATGCAACTGACCTGCACTTCTAGGTGTTATTCTGGGTGATCGATATGGCCATCTATTTTCTCTCAAAACATGTTCATCTCTCTCAATCTCTCGCATCACTCTCTCTTTCCTTGATGGAATGCGATCAGTCTCTAAAGTAAATGGTTCCATTACAGTTGCCTCCTGTTGTCTTTTCCGTCTTGCAAGCTCCTTTTGAAAGTGATTGTATAGTTGGTCATAATCCGGCACATGACGATTTATTCGGGGTTTGAAGTGCTGTTTCCGTTTTGATTTCATTGCTTTCTCTTTTAACTTTTGTTCCTTCATTCGTTGTCGTGCTTCCATATTTGGAGGTAAAGAAGCTTCACGCATTAATTCTTCAGATCTCATACGAATTCTTATTCTTCTGTACTCCTCATCTTCCATCATCTTCTCATTGACAGCGTTGTCATACAGATAATCAGGGACAGGCTTTGCTTTAAAAACCTTCTTCTCCTTCCTCACATGCTGATTAGATGGAGCAGATTGAGGCCTGTACTTCTTCTTTTCATCTTCACGAGTCATGAAGTTGAAAGGTTTTACCTGAGATTGCAACATTTCTGTGCAGTACTGTTTGACATATCGGCGTCGCGCCTCTTTCTTTTCCATTATCTCGTCATAAAGTGGAAGGTAAATGTGTGCAGGAGCAGGAGAGGCCTTGAATTTCTTCTGACATTCTGCTTCTTCTTGTTTCTCTCGCTCAAGTCGTTCTTCATCCAATTCGTAGTGGGCTCTGGTTTTCTTTTTTTCTTTCATTTCCTCCCTTAACGTCATCTTAAATGGTTGTGGAATTGTAAGTCTATTTCTCCAGTTGTCCTCCAGTCGTTTGCTCTTCTTCTCTTTTCCAAAAGATGCTGAGGAATGTCTCCTTTCTCTCACAACATAATCTTCAAGTGAGAAGTTATCCCACATGTTATCAATCCTTGAGAATGCAGAGTCTAAATCCTCATTTGATTGATTTTGGATACCAACTTGAACTTCATCTCCGGTATCTTCATTACCAGAAGCAGCCAACACCTTACGCCATTCATCATCTTCAAGACTAAGTGAGCGACTTCTTCTCCATGCTGCAGGGGCTGAGCTGGGTCGTTCTTTAAATGTTTTGGATTTAACTGGTAAAGTTTGTGACATAACAGCTTTGTCTCTGGTGCCTTGTCTCATTTGTGGAGAAATCGGAGGTTTTGACGATGTCATATCCTTGATGCTATCTCTGAGTAATGATCTTGTATATCCATTTATATTCATGGAGTCTTCTGAATCAGAAACATGTCCATTCACGGTTGGCCTAATGTCATTTCTGTCAAAAAGGTCGTCAACTACATCTTGTGTACTTAAACCTTGCTCTTTCGATAGTTTGGCATTATATAATTCTTCACATCTTTTTAGAGTTTTCTTTTGTTCTTCTTTTAATGCTTGTAAGCGTTCATAAAACTCATCATCAGAGAGCAGTTGTAGCTGAGACGCGACGTCGTCCAGTGAGAGGCCGGCCATAACATTACCGCCACCATATCCATTTTCTTCGATCTCGGGATCTTTGACATATTCGTCACTATCGGAGAATCTGTACGGTACCTTGGGACGCTCCGTAAAAGATGAAGATAATCCAGTTTTACGATTCATAGGCGATTTGATGCATGCATTTGTCAAAACAGACAAACCATGGCTTGTTGCCATTGTTGCCATGTTCAACTAAACTATGCAAATAATCACAGGTCTGCAGAGAATATTAAGCGATTGCAAAAGCAATTTACTACGTATAAAATACATAGATCATTTCAAACTATTTGAATATTATATCCATGTTCTAGAAAGGTTAGATAACACATGTTTTTCAATGTTTTTTTAAAATTCACAAATATTATCTGCGGATTTACGAAGGGAGATAACTCTAAATGACGAAAATGGCCATGCAAGCGATAACTTTGGTTTTAAGACCATGTTCATACAGTGCAATATCAAGAATACGGAGAAGTTTCAGCTCCACATTTCGAGTAGCTTCGAATCGGATTGAAGAGAAGACAGATGTTGTCATATCTGGTGGGGGGATGGTTGGAGCTGCAATGGCATGTGCCTTGGGTAACACAAATGACTCCTAAGACCTAACTCCTGTCAGATAGTATATTTGATTGTAAATAAATGGATTTTAATAATTTATAAACTGACTGAATTTGAATATTTTCAGTACATTTTTCGAATTACTTTTAAACAGCACATCTTCATCAATATTTACAAGAGTCCTTTGATAATCATTAAGTGAAGACATTCTTTGAATAAGTTGTGCATTATGAAGAAATTTATCATTTATTATCACTTTGCTAGACCGAAACCTCTGTCGTCCGAATGCTCTACCTCACACAGCGAGCTGCATACTAACGACAGAAGACGGCTATGGTTAAAACTGGGTGGAAATCTGATGTTTTGATTTTGATGAGAAAGTTTGCTTAAAATGCCGAGAATCACTACTTGATAATAATTTAAAATATTTCATAACTTTAAAGGAGCTCTATGACGCCTGATTAGACTACTGCTGACGAGCGTGTTACGTGCCGGAAACATGGTCACGTGACTACGACTGGGCGCAGACCTCTCGAGTGGTCATGTTATTGACAGGGGATTCCCCCTTTTCACACGCGATCGTTGATTGGCTGTTTCATTCTCGTTCTTGTTTTGGACCCCGCCATCGCCACCTAAAACGACTCCATGGTCCATGACCAGGTTCGAGACAACGCAGCCTACAGACACCAAGCCCATAGACGATTTAATTGTGTTGCAGAGGTTTGGACGTCTTGGACCAAGCACAGACGATTTTTCCAGAGTTGTCTTGTAGGCAAACTGGGATCGATTCCTTGATCCCCAAGGGCACTACACTGGGATTATCGGACTTTAGATGTGTAGATGTGTGGGGGGAAAACTCAAAACGATCACAATAAGAAAATATTAACATGTATTACTATTTATTCATTTAGTACTTGTTTGTATTCTCCACAAAGCATAACTATTTTCGTAAGGAATGACAGATATTTCATTGAAGAAACCTTTCTAGTTAAATATATGTAAAAGTTGTATTTCAACTCATAAAACATGTAAAACAAGTCTTTTAGGTAACAACTTCATTATTGTAAAAAAAAACCCAGCATTTTTCATGTCACTCAGTCTCTATGAATGTACATCATACATTCTGGACGAAAACAGTAGAATTTTGAAATTATTCCATAGAGATATATTTATTGATAGTGATGTTTTAATCCTGAAATATATTAACCCTTAACATGCGGGTCCCGGAATTATCCGGGCGGGCTATAAGCGATTCGTAGGTACTCCAGTACGGATCCCGGATCGCTTACTTAGAAGAATTCACGCCTGTCTATGTACTGGGCTAGCCTCCATACCGGGTCCCGAGTCGATTGTTTCCGCGACTCGCTGCATGAGAATGGCTGTATTTATGCCTCGCAGCCCGCAATGAGAATAAAACTTTCTTCAGTGTCTGGTCAGAACGTCCAGCAAAATTCACACCAATTTGCGTGTGCATTGTTGACCCGTAACGCATCGATAATTAGCTTTACAAAAGGCCAATTTTGTCCTGCTTCGCTCCGATGGCTACACTGCCCGGCGGCTAATTAGCACCTAAGTGTCTGCACTGCCCCGGGGTGAGATAGGCCCGTACAGGCTTATCTGTCTCGCATCCCGCCACATGGGCAGATAGCCTATGCTTATCTGTCTCGCTTCTCGCCACATGGGCAGATAGCTTCTAATTATGGGAAGATATTGCGATAAGCTACCTTTCTCTCGCACTTCGTATCATATGAACCAATTGGTTGTTTTCATTTTTTTTATACCAAAATAAAGAGGAAAGAATGGCCTTTATTCCCATATAAAAATCGCAATTGCGCTAACATAACTGAAAATACAGCAATCGCACAGAGATAGCCGACTTTCGCACTTTTGAATTTTGATACATGTGGCGCATTTACCCCAACATGCCTCGGCGCTCTATTTCTAAGAAACTACTTGGGATATTTTCATAATTTTTTTATCAGTATATAGATAAAAGAATTGTCTTCAATTCCATATAAAATACGTGTATTTTCGGCAATAACTTTTGATGCGCCAGGTGTCGCGCAGAAGGTGATATTCGGCTTTGAATAAGTGGCGCTCTTAGCATATACCATCATTACGGGCTTTATAACTTGTGAACCGCAAGTCCGATTTTTATAATTTTTACATCATTGTAAAGAGAAAAACATTGTCTTCAATTCCATGTATAATGCGCATGTTTTCGGGAAGAACTCTGCATGCGCAAAGCGCCGCGCCAAAAGGTATAATTTTCGCACTTCATAACTTTTGAACCGCAAGTCCGATTTTTATAATTTTTACATCATTGTAAAGAGAAAAACATTGTCTTTAATTCCAGATATAATGCGCATGTTTTTGGGAAGAACTATGCATGCGCGAAGAGCCGCAATATTGATGTACGCATAAGTGAAGAAGTATGATAATATATAACTAAAATACTGTTCTTTTGATACGCAAATATAGAGCTTTATAAACGATGAACAACTGTCATGACGGAATTTTGTTTCCAGTTTTGGAAAAAAAATTATAACATAAAAGTGAAAATATATTTGAGTACGGGACCCGCCGCTCGGGGAAAAGCCTTTTCGTGGGAATATTTTCTCAGGAAAATATTTCACTTTTCGGAGTTTCTAAAAATGCGTGAACATTTTTGTTACTGATGCCATTTGCGAAAGGTTTTTATTTCTAAAATTCAAATGCGAGGGCGCACCTTTCCTAACCATTTGAATTGAATTTATTATTTTATCTTTTACATTATTGAATAAAAGACGTTTCATTCAATAAGATTTGAAGAATTATTTATATGTGTAGCGGACTGAACTGAGCAGATGGAGAATTTGATTCCTCACCACTTTTATTACCAAAGTTCTTTTGTATCACAATTACTTTTTTAGGTATTAGTTTTTTCGTGAGCAGGGGAATTTCCGACGGGATTCGCCATGACATAATGAGAAAAAATTCCCATGAACATGGGCGTGGTCCGTCATCTTCGGGACCGACCCACAAGTATAAATATCTACCGGGGGGTGCGCGGACCCCCCCGCTTTTGGTCGCCACCCCCCAAACTTTTTGTGCAAATTATTTTTTTGTTTCTACTTTGAAATAAAGGTTCGTGTCATTCCGAGGTATGAAGGTTTCTGCTATATATGTCGAGAGGGCATGGGAACCCATTCCCAATAGAATCCGGGGTTCGTCCCATAGGATTGTTCCTCGGAGTCTCTCGTTCTCAAAAGAGAACATGGGAAACCTGTCCCGCGATTGAATCCGGGGTCCGCCGCGGAAGACGGGGACGGGAATTCCCGGAGAGCATGGGAGTATGCTCCCATGGGTCCGGGCTCCGCCTCGAGAGACCGCTCCTTGGATGCTCTGCTTCTCGAAAAGAGAAGTCATTCGGCAACTGACAACCCGAGCTTCCCTGACATAGTAGTTTATTTTCCGGGCCTCGCGCCCGGTGCTACACGTCGCCGAGGAAATCAGAAAATGGTCCGTTTGACATATGCGTCGGAAAAATCGGCGCGATGTCAGAAGCCGTCGGCGCTGTCGGCGCTTGCGGCGCAGTCGTCCTAGATGCGCCGGGAGGTTCTGAAACTGGCAAATGAACGTCCATGAAGCTCACATTCATTATCTCTGTATGTTTATTGTCTCTAATCACATGTTATATGTTGCATACATCTAACGCATTTTCAATCATTTACAGGTTGAAGCAGAATGCTGCGCGGACGTGGACGCAAGGCCCTGCGACGGCCTAGGACGTTGCATACTAGGACACGCAGCTTTGAAGCCGTTACAAGCGACGACGACTTCATCAACGAGATCCATGCTGATGAAGCCTCTGATATGGAGTCAACTGACAGTGATGGTAGCAGTGATTTAGACAGTGATGATGCATATGATCGGGACACTGTAATAGATAGTGAACATGGTGACACAGATGCTCTGAGTGATATAGAGACAGAGATTGCCAGAAAGATTCTAGCCGCCGGTAATTCCACCGAAGAAGACTTTAGTGGTTTTGAGGAGGAGTTTGCCGAAATACCACAATATAATCATGATAATTCACAGACGTTTGATGAGTGGGTGGATGGTCCGCGGCCACGTGTAAACTTGCCTTTCACTGGTCAAACTGGGTTGCGCCAGTTCATAGAACTTCCTGAGAACCCTGAACCTATTGACTTTTTCAATTTGTTTATACATAATGATGACTATGAGGATATGGCAACGGAAACCAATAGATATTTCAAACAAGCAATGGAGGACAAAATTCTAAGACCCCGTTCAAGAATGCAACAGTGGCAAGACACTAATGCAGAAGAGATGAAGGTATTTGTAGCCATGACAATTGCCATGTCATTGGTTGTGCAGAGAAACTTTGCTGATTACTGGTCAACAAGTGATGTTACCTCAACGCCTTTCTTCGCCAAGTGCATGCCCCGAGACAGGTTTTGGCTTCTTATAACCTACCTACACTTGGCTGACAACAGGAGGATGCCGGGCCGTAACACCCCGTGCTTTTCACCAATAAATAAACTGGGACACTTGTATAACCGGATAGTTCACCGTTTTTCAAGAGTGTATAAACCGCATCAAAACATTTCAGTCGACGAGGGCATGGTGCCCTGGAAAGGTAACTTATCTTTCAAAGTTTATCTTCCCGACAAGCCTAAGAAGTATGGGATAAAGGCTTTCATGTTGTGTGACTCGCACAACGGATACGTTTGCAAGTTCAAACTCTACACTGGAAAAACGAATGAACCGGTTTCTGAAGGTGGCAAAACTTATGATGTAGTCATGGACTTGGTGAACGACTACGTTGGACAGGGGCATCACATCTTTATGGACAACTACTATTCGTCCACAAATCTGTACATAAATTTGTGGGAGCGGGGAATAGGTGCCACGGGGACGTTGAGAGCCAATCGAAAGGGACTTCCTGATTCAGTCAAGAAACCTAAAAAGAAAGCCAAGCAAGGGGACATGACAGTTTCTCACAACCATGGCCTACTCGTTCTTCGCTACGAAGATAGAAAATCAGTGCTTCTCATGTCTACTGTTGAAGATACACAACTTGAACAAACAGGGAAGAAGAACCGGGCAACAGGGGAACCAGTTCTCAAGCCGCGCATTGTAACAACGTACAACAAGTACATGGGAGGTGTTGATCGGGCCGACCAGATGTTGTCGTACACGCCGTTCCGAGTGAAGACCCTGAAGTGGTGGAAACGGGTTTGGTTTCACGTTCTCAACGTTGCCATGTTGAACTCTTACATCATTTATAAAGAATACAGCAAAGATAAACCTCTAAAAACAAGTTGGGAATACAGGAAGGCTTTGGCGCAACATATAGTAACATTTGCGGACAAGGAACAAGTTCCATCACTTTGCAGACGTCCCCGTGGTCGGCCGAGCACGAGCGACGAGAGTGTCACTCGTCTTCATGGACGTCACTTTCCGACGAAGATTGAGCCTGTCGGAAGGAAGAAAAACGTCACAAGGATGTGTGTGGTATGCTCTAAGGCAAAACGCGCCGTCCTCGCAAAACAGATTGAAGAAGGCAATGGGCCAGCAAGGAAGAAAAAACGAGTAGGCAGAGAGTCTTCTTATGAATGTACAGATTGTAATGTTTCTCTGTGCGCCGCACCATGCTTCAAACTGTACCACACCGCCACTGACTATTCCAGGGCTTACATCACTGCCACGGAAAAAGAAAGAAATGAAGAAGGGAATGAAGAAGAAGAAAATTGAAAGTAAAGAGAGCCGAAGTGTGGACTAGTATATACACATTATATACATACCTTGTTAGGTCCCTAAAGCTGTTCTGCGCACAACCGCAGGTAAATATTGTGTATATTTGTACATAAATGCATTGTAATTTCATTGTAATACATGTCATTGCAAATAAAATATTCTTTATTTTATCAAAGAGACAGAGAAAGTGAATGCGAGCTTTCATTGGAAGTTCAGCCAGAACCGCATCATAAAAAAACACCCATAAATGCTGAACCGGGTGGCCGATTTTCATAAAACTTACATGGGGTAAAGAGGAAAGATTCGGCTTTGATTCAATATAAAATTTATACATGCGCACGAAAAACTAAAGTTGCGGCACGTGCCCCGATATGCGCGATAGTCAAAAAGTTGCCTCAAAGTACCGAGGGTACCTTCATTTGGCACGCTATAGCTTCCGAACGAAGTTGCGCATTTTTTTTCTTTTTACATCATCGTAAAGAGCAATAAATTGTCTTCAATTCCATGTATCATATGTATATGCGCAGCGAAAAATAAACATGCGGCAAATGATGCGCCAGATGTCGCAAAAAGTTAGTTTTTCAAAAATGAATTTTCTAAGTACTGGGGGTGCCTTCCTTACGCTCTTCATATATTGCGAACCATTTGACGTATTCCAATAATTTTTATATCATTGTAAAGAGGAATAAATTGTCTTCAAGTACATACGTGTTTCGCATGCGCGCGAAATAATTTACGATTTTATAAAGCTGGAAATAAAGACAAACTTTACACCGCGCAACATGTATTGCGTTCGCCGCGGTGATTAGTGTATGCTGTGCTCATTAGTACCCATTAGTTCCACGCGCGCTCGGCTCTGGCACCCTCGAGGAGGTCTCGAGGAGGTCTCGAGGAGGTAACGGTACTGTAATTAGCACAGTCCCGGGGGGACCAAGCAGTGCCAGTAAATTGGTGCGCGTCGGGACCATTCACGTGGTACTGTCGGGGTAGCGTCACTCTCCTTTGGTTGGTTATATTTTCTGAACCATAAGTCGTATTCTAATAATTTTTATGTCATTGTAAAGAGGAATAAACTATCTACAAGCACATATAAATTTCGCAATATGCGCGCTCAGGAGTTTTGATTTCATGAAGCTGGAAATAAAGACAAACTTTAGATGACAATAGAATTATAACCATAGGTCGCATTCTAATATTTTTTATATCGTTGTAAAGACAAACATCTGGTCTTCAAGTCCATATAAAAATTTCAGTAGCGCGCTCCAAATTCATGATGTTATAAGGCCCGAATTAAAGACAATCTTTACAAAGTAATAGAAAAGTAAAGAAAAATCGTAAAAAAATAATTCGAAGATGCGGGTATAAAGCAACCATTTGTGTACGGGTGCCGCGACTTGAATTTGTATTCAACGCCCGTATATAGCCCGTATTCGCCATGTAGATGCGGTATATTTCGTAAAAACGGTACCGGAATCGCCGCCTGGAAATTCCGCCAGCAGAGCTCGTTAGTGCCTAAGCTCAAACTACTGCTGCGAGCTGCGAGCCTGTAAATTCCGCCACAGGGGCTAAAAAGGGTAAAATATATATACGCAACGTAAGGGTTAACCCCAACTTGGACATATATATACTCTGTCAATGTCAATATATATACAAATACAATGTTGAATACATAATGTTTTATAAATGTATTGCTGAACAGTCATTGAATTGTTAATACAGTTCACATAAACCTTCCTATAACAAATTAAATGTCGATATATTGACACGCAAGTCGTGTGTAAGTTATCTAGTCAGTAGTGTATATAACGTGCAGAGAAACTTTGCAATCCACAAATTGCCTAGCCATGCTGGAGACAATTGCAATACGATTTCGCAATAGAAAGCTTACATATAATGCTTTGAAGTTTCATCCATAGAGTTCTACTTTAGTCTATGTACAAATAACAGTGTTCAATACACATTGTCTGTTATGTCAGCAGCATTTCCTGTATATTGGCAGACACCTGCGGTTGTCGTCTCCACTGACACTACCAAATACCACAATTATGTAACGTCGCAGATTATGATCATATCATGAATTACCCTGCAGCCCGAGCCAGATACCTTTCAATTAGCATCCAATTAGCATTGCTATGTCCCTGTAATGAAGTCTTTAGGTGATATTTTCATTTTTACCACTTTATAAAATATTTGATTTACACATAAGTCACACCGAAGTCACCAGCTGCAGAAGTCGCCCGAACTTCGAAGACTTTCACTTGCAGCTGATGCAATAATATCTGCAATAAATGCAATCTGTTTGTTTCCAAATGTTCCTTTTTAATATGTTTTATTTGTATTTTCTTTTGATGAATTATTAAAAGTTTGATATATTTGTTATCAAAACTAGCCATTGCGTGAGGTTCAATTAACGGTTTCATGAAAGAAAGAAATATTTGTTTTCATGTAAATGTTCACGCACAGTTTAGAACATACAGGAAGCTCCAGAATGTATTAAATTATATGAATACACCAGTAGAAACATCTATTCATTACAATTAAATTGAATATTCGTACTTTAAATGCGATAATGTGATTCAGTATTGATATTATATGATATTATTTCAAAATTACCTTGGTTCGGACAGTTTGACCAAGGTTCGGACAATATTACATTTTCTTTGTAACCACATGTAAAGTTTTAAATGACCGCGGAAAAACTATGGAAATATGTAGAAATATTACATATCACATATGACAACAACAAGTTGATTGTGACGTCATTTTTTTTCTAACGAAGCATGCGTTAGTTAGCTTAGGAAAGCATGCTCTCAATAAATGACAAAGTACTTCAAGCAGTTTAACTAGGGATATTTTATTGTTCCTGGACTAGTATCCATGTGTTTAGGGATATAAAGAATCAGTTTCGTGAATAGTTTAAACCACTGACGCATGCCAGACAGAACATTAGGTAGTAGGGTCCGAAGTTAGGTAAATCTTGTCCGAAATGATATACGCAACTAAAACCATCTTTTTTTGGTTAATCTAAAGCAATTCTGAAATATCTATGTAAAATCGAGTTAAATACTTTATATCCAATATTTTGATTTGCTGAAATTGACATTTTAAAGATTATTATTTATTATACAGTCTTTCATAATTTTCGAATCGGATCAGTGTCCAAGCTTCAGTCAGTTTGCCCTACTCTAACTTTTTAAGTCTTGGGGTGAAATAGGTTTAATGTTGTTAAATATCAGATAAGCGAACCATTTTGATATTTCCTTTATTTTGCGATACACAGGAGTTTGATATCAATAATAGAAAAGGGAAATGGTCTGCATTGTGATAAATACAAGCTCATATCAGTATATCACTATATCCACATAGAAACTTGGTTCATATGTGCTAATTATTATTATTATTAACACAACGCAAAAAGGTAAATAACGCCATTATTACGAGCTCGATTTATACAGTCTGTAGATACTCGTCTCGGTTACGCCGGTTGAGCAAACGGAAGAGGGATTAGACGCGAGAAAATTAGGAGCGAGTAAAATGCGCAAAGAAAACTACGTTGAGTAGACAGAACGCTAATTGAGATTTCCGGCTCGGCACGCTGCAGTCTGATTAAAATCGACGGTTTTCCGTGGAATAAAAAATGCAAAATAGTGCATCTACCGGGATACGAACTCGTTCGTAGGTTCCACGCCAAACCGTCTGAAAGCACCCCGTACACTAGCGTGTTCGGGCGCAATTCAGCTAGCCAATCAAAAGATGCCCAACAAATGCTTTCGGTGCGAGAAACTAGGGGCAGATAACTCCAAACAGCTATCCTTTTGTCTGTTCCGAATGCTTTCAAAACCGCAACCGTTTAAATACTATGATGTGATTGGTCAGCTATTTGACTGGGTTTTGGCTGCGCTAAACTGGTTCTGAACACACGCCTATACGGGGTGTTTTCAGACCTTGTGGCGAGGAATCTACAGAAACTGTTCGTATCCCGGCAGATGCAAAATTTTGCAAATTTTATTCCTCGGAACAAGGTCGATTTTAATCAGACTGGGCACGCTGGGTGGTAATTACTCGTGGATCGTTTTAATTATCCCGCATAGACCTCCTTTAAATTGTTCAATCAACGCTCTTCTGTTTTACAATTCTAGGTAAACATTTCATTCCTCCAGCCAATCAGAAACGACCTCGATCACTAGCGAGGTCACTATGAATAAAATTAGCGTCACCTGGCTTCTTGCGATGTCTGAGAGTGGGGACGAATTTGAATTTACCATTTGTGAACATTGTAAAACAAAATATTTATACATTTGGTTGATACTTTTCAGCAGTTTGATTAATTGATAATGTAATTCATTGATTAGTTGATAATGTTCATTAAATGCTTTGGCTACTGGCTAGTCCCGTAATGAATAGACTGTCGATGTGCCGACATGTAGTCTAGAAGACGTGCATGCAAGTGGTCCAAACGGAACAAACTGTTGTCTTGTAGTCGATCCTATGCCATAGAATAATTTCATATCCACGTTACATTAACATTTTGTTACGATAAGGTGTTATTGATCAATAACAATCATTTGTTAGTATATGCTGACAAAATATAACCGATTTTATACATCGCGCGGTGCTCAGTAATCGACGCTTATAAAATACGAGCGTAACTAACTATTTGGTGTAATACGGGGTAAAATTAATTTGACACTAAGGTGATATTTTACACTCTAAAGTGGAAATTACTTCATCATATTTGTTTTATTCCAGCCTTTTAAAGAAAAAATATTTATTCTCACGGTCGTATTTTACATCATTGTCAGTCCGACATATCTCTTTCTTATGGTCTTTGCATAACCACATTACCTTGTGTGGTCACATAGTTTTCCAAAATCACATATGCTTTATTTCTTTTAAAGCTTAAATTTTTTTTAGAATATGATTCACTTTAATTTCCAAAATTTATTTAGAGAATCGCTCATTAAAAATGAGAACGTTTATCTTTTGAATACGAAGCTGATATGCACGATAACATGTCTGCCGCACATATCGCATTTACATCACTCATGTCTCTTTCTGTAAAACTCATCAGCATTATTAATATGTTTAGATGTATTCAATATGAAGCCATATCTTTAGCAAATTGCAATAAAAAGAGATATTACAAAAATAAATAAAATATAAAATTACTGAAATAAAACTTACTTTGCGAACAATTAATTTCGCACGACAATACAAAATGGGAAGAAAGTGGGAAATTGTCGGACTTCCATGTGAAGGGGTTTATAATACTAGAAAAGCTATCAGAAATGATGGGATATATGTCAAATACCATAAGTAATTTTGTCAAAGTGGTTCGGTCGAAAATAAGGAAAATTCGGTAAGGCTGAAAATGACGGGCGAGCGAGAGCACGCTTTTTTAGAACGAACCGTCTAGATGAACGAATGGCAATCTCTGAATGATTTCAGTAATGATTTCAATATTTCTTTATTCCCCATCTCCATCTAAATAAATGTAAGCTATTTGGATTAAAATTTTATTTTACTGTAGTTCAAAATGTTCGTTGCAAAACCTATACAAAGTTCACTAACAATTTATTAGATAATCAGAAAACATGTCAGAAATATCGTGCAAAGAAAAAAAAGGTTTATATATCAAACTTAGTCAATAATTAATTGTATCTATCAAATAAAAATTTGTGTAGGTCGTGACAAATTATTTTGTACGAAAGCCTACAAGGGCCAAATTCAATGACAACATTTTTTTTTTTAAGTTGTAGTTTCAACTTTTAAAGGTGTAATTACAAATTTAGAAAGTTGTATATTCAAGTTTTAAAGTTGTATATTCAAATTTTAAAGTTGTTATTACAACTTTTAAAGGTGTAAATACAACTTTAAAAAGTTGTTTATTCAAGTTGTAATTACAACTTTAAAAGGTGTAATTACAATTTCAGAAAGTTGTATATTCAAGTTTTAAAGGTGTAATTACAAGTTTAGAAAGTTGTTTATTCATGTTTTAAAGTTGTAATATGACTAAGTAGATCTGATATATGACTAAGTAGATATGATATATGACTAAGTCGATCTGGTATATGACTAAGTAGATCTGATATATGATAAAGTAGATCTGGTATATGATAAAGTAAATCTGATATATGACTAAGTAGATCTGATATATGATAAAGTAGATGTGATATATGACTAAGTAGATCTGATATACGACTAAGTCGATCTGATATATGACAAGGTAGATCTGGTATATGACTAAGTAGATCTGATATACGACTAAGTAGACCTGATATATGACTAAGTAGATCTGATATATGACTAAGTAGATCTGATATAGGACTAAGTAGATATGATATATGACTAAGTAGATATGATATACGACTAAGTAGATCTGATATATGACTAAGTAGATCTGATATATGATCAAGAAGATGTGATATATGACTAAGTAGACCTGATATATGACTAAGTAGAGTTAGTAGACGTGATATATGACTAAGTAGATCTGATATATGACTACGTCAATCTGATATATGACTAAGTCGATCTGATATATGACTAAGTAGACATGATATATGACTAAGTAGATCTGATATATGATAAAGTAGATCTGATATATGATAAAGTAGATCTGATATATGATAAAGTAGACCTGATATATGACTAAGTAGATCTGATATACGACTAAGTTGATCTGGTATATGATAAAGTAGATCTGGTATATGATAAAGTAGATCTGATCTTTGATAAAGTAGATCTGATATATGATAAAGTCGATCTGATATATGACTTTTTAAACTTGAATATATAACTTTTAAAAGTTGAATATACAACTTTTCAAATTTCACCTTTACAAGTTGTAATTACAACTTTCAAAGTTGTAATTACAACTTTCAAAGTTGTAATTACAACTTTCAAACTTGAATATAAAACTTTTAAAACTTGAATATATAACTAACTTGTAATTTCACCTTTACAAGTTGTAATTACAACTTTAAAAAAAAAATGTTGTCACAGAGTTTGGCCCTTGTAGGCTTTCGTAATTTTGCAATGCTACTGACCGACGAGAGATTCCGACTCAAGTGACCGGTAATGTTTACAAGACTCCCGCATAGCGCGGTATAACGAGGTTGTTCACCGGTCGCATTCTTCGCAATGATGTTGATACCAAAACAACAGTTGTCAGAATTATGAAGTCTGAGGCATGTGTTTTCATCCAGCGTGAATATTTATGGAATATTGCAACGATTTTTTAAAAAAACCACAAATAAACCTTTATTTTCCCGGGAATAGATACCATGTGCTGACTTCTTCGGTAGCTTCGTAGCATGAATAAAAAATTTTTTAAATCATTTACATTGCATAGTTCATCCAGCACATGCCATTGTAGTAGAAAATACATTTCATTCATAATTTTCTTGCATTTTGAAAAATAACCACATTTTGTATCCACATTTATTTATAAAGCATTATTGGTGAAGATAGTGTTATCATTTGGAAACTTATGTTGCGATTCTAATTGCTGTAATTTTTAAAAGGAAACACATTTTATCGGATGCTACAGATGTACGTAATTGTATTTCTTGGAAAACAAACAGTTACTAGAATGTATAATTCTTCTTAACATCATATTTCCATTTCTCAGAGTTTCTCCCCTTCAACAGTTCGAGAAGAATTTACGTTAGATTTCCCTCACTTGCTGGGACTCCCAACATCGTCAACATGCGAGGTCACCATGAATAAATTAACTCCACAATGTATCTGTTTTTAGAATCTATGACGCAATTTGATTGGTCGATGCAAACACCCGGTGTACAAGATGGCAGCGTTTGTTGATGTTTCAGTCGGCCGGGACGCTAGCAGATTTCGCGGCCGAATAAAGAAAATAAACAAGCAATGTCGCGATTATAAATAGGTGAAAACAATTCTTGCAAGCGATTCCAAACGATAGGGCATAATTAGAATATACGTGCGAAAAATCCCCCGTTTTAACCATAGTCGCTCTCTACCTGCTATCCAGTGGGGTTGCAGGTAGAGCCTCTCGACCTACTACTTTGCATACTTTATGCAAATATAAAAAAATTTTGTGCATCGCTTTTTTTTTTATCTGAAACTTTGTTCATAGAATTCATTAAAGGTACATCCATTGTGTTGTTGGGGGTCAAATATGACAAACGTTATAAATGGTCTTATTTTATCGAGAAGTACCAACTGTTTTACCGAAAACAACCATTTTAATGATACTCGACTTAGTATATTGACGATATGAAGGTAAAAGTAGTGATTTCTGATCGAAAACCGGACAATGCACTGCGTGTGGCGCGCGCCAATGAGTCAAATGTAATTTTGGAATCTTATTTACACCAAACAAAATAACAAATTTGTGTTGATAATGCTCAATAGGTCATATAACTAGTAACTACTGTGCATGTAAATAGGACATGCACTTTCGCTTTTTGCACATGTATAATGATGTTACTCGATTTTAATTGGAAACTAGTAATTATGATATGTTTTGCGATTGGGGATGAATATGCAAGCTAAGTGAATTTGTTTGTATTGTAAACAGCACATATGGTGTGTTGGAACGTATTAAAGCCAAATAAAATTTTATGAAACACAATGGATGCACCTTGATGTCTTGTGTCTTTTGGAGATATTTTGTTTTTATTTCCAAATAAAACAATAAGTTTTGTCTGAGGGAACAGATTTTGATAACGATTATTGGTAAGCATACGATATTAAAAAACGGAATGTTAAGCTGAAGGTTTTCTGGTTTTAATTATTTGCATTTAGCTTTGAGTGTCACAAACCTCTAAGCAATTACATTATCCTTAGTCTTACAGATTAGGGTTTAGGAGTTTTACATTGTTACATTGGAAGCAAATGCTATCATGATTGACAAACAATTGTTTGGGGCAGTGAGCTGTGATCACTTTTGTCTTGTTCCAATTTAGATCTGTATTCTATTGCTGCAGCTCACAACCCTCACTTCAACGACAAGAAAGTAGTGCTCCTTGAAGCCGCCCCAGATCAGGGGGAGTTCACTCTGCAAGACAAGTACAGCAACAGGACGTGTGCACTGAGCCCAGCAACTGTGAAACTGTTTGAAAGTAAGAGCAAATGACATTACCATAATTTCTCCATTATTAATTCAACGTCTCGAAAAGTTTCATCAAATAAAATAGTCTGACAATCACAGGAACATTTAATGTACTCTAGGGGGAGGATTAAGTGTAAATTTATTTATTGTAAAGTATCATGATTATTAGAAATACATGGCATTTAGATAGTGAACAAAGATAACATAGTTACATTTGGGATAACACTACTTTCAATAGTACAAATTCTTGTACTTTAAGGCCGAATCTCTTGCGGGATTTGAACCCATGCCCTCATGATTGTCTTATAAGCAAATATAGATAGAGAATACTAAACGACGTTCCGTTTAATAACATATTTAAAAAACGAGTGAGTGGTTTGTATTAAACGAGCGAAACCAAGGTAAATACAAATAACATCTAACGAGTTTCATAAATATGTTATTAAATGGAACCGAGTTTAGTAATTCATTTAGTACTCACTGATTTAAATGCCACTTAACTCCACAAACTCATCGATAAATGGGACACACTCCATTGCGACCGCGGCACTGACATTGTGACGTCATATTTTTGCCATTATGACATCACGTCAATCGGCAGCACGCGATGTTATTACACTAAGTGTAATAACATGGTAGATTTATTTAACTGCGATATCTTCAATGGGTGAGTAATAATTACACTTCTTACATTGCAATGATACCCGTAACTTCTGTAAAATCACTAGCAGTATAATTTTCTCCTAGGTTTCGGTGCCTGGGATGAAATTTTGAAAATGAGATGCCAAGAAGTGAGAAGAATGCAGGTAAATAATATAGTATAATGGAAGCCCAAGTAAATATTTCTACTACATAATTTAGCTAAGTTCAGAGACAAGCTATCTTTTAGCCACTGTAGACAATCCCAGATTATTCCCTTTGATAACAGGTTGTTATGCCTGTGATTCCCCCAATCTCGATGATTTTAATCTGTTGGTGATAAGTTAAATCAAAATGCTAAAGTTGTTAAATTGGCAACTCAGAATGATGTGGCACTTACAGATTCACCAACTTATTATAAAATTATTTGAAAGACTTAATTATATTCTATATCATTATGAGAATGAAACATACTATACAAAATTATTGGTCTTCTTAAACTTTTAACCTTTCTGACTGATTGACATGATCAACAAACATTAAACAAAATGCAAATGAAGGTGGTATAACCAGATGAATAAGATAATTTGTTTGATGCAGGTTTGGGAGTCTTGTTCTGATTCCATGATCACCTTCAACAATGATGACATGTCGGAACCACTGGCGTACATAGTCGAAAATGACATTATTCAAGCAGCCCTTTTGTCCAGATTATCTGAAGTTAAAGATCAAGTAGAAATCAGATACAAGACTCGACCAAAAGGTTTTGAGTTACCTGGTTTGACAGGGTTTTCTTCAAAACAACACCCTTGGGTTGGAGTTGAGATGGAAAACGGTGATGTGATAAGAACACGATTACTTGTAAGAGGTTTTCTCAATCAAAACGTGTTAATATTCTTTTGTTCAAATGTTTCAATCAAAACGTGTTAATATTCTTTTGTTCAAATGTTGTCATTGTTGAGTTTAGATATTGACAGAGGCTTTTGTCAGTAACTTTTAAAAATACATCCAAAAGAGAGTTGTTTTATATATTCTGAAAAAAAGATAAGAGCCATCATCGAAGAACATTTGAATTTTCGTGCAATCTCGACATGATGTTAGTGGAACAGAACTCATGATTGTATGTATGGGAAATGTTAAATATCTCAGCAAAAATATGTGAAAAGTTCATTACTTGTTTTAAAATACCAAATTCAATAGATAATATTGTTTAATGGGGAAAATATGTATATGTTTTTAATTGTATAAAAAAAAGTATTAGAAATTGATTATTCAGTCATGGCAAATATCCAATGGTTTTGGAATTATATAATTGATTATTCCAAGGAAGATAAAATAATTCAGTTGAGATTAAAATATATGTACATAACCTGATGTGTCAATGATTTATCTGTAGATAAGTATCAACATTTAAGTTTGTCTGAACTTGTGTCTCTTTAGGAATACTAATATCAGTTTCTAATGTGTTGAACAAAGATGGTTTCACAATAGATTGGGGCAGATGGAAACCAGTCCGCTGTAAGAAGTGCTGCTAACTTTCACACAACGAGTTGGGACTATCGACAAACTGCAGTTGTTGCTACACTTAAACTCGCAGAGGTGAGTGACACCATTTGGATTTCATTGGATTTCATGTTTTTTTCTTGTTTATAGGCCTTACAAATAGATCCTTGAATTCAAACAATCTAAGAATGGTGCTGAATTATTATATGCTAGTTGGTGGAGAAAGTGTATTCACCATTGCAGTTTGATATCACCATTGCAGTTTGATATCACTATTGCAGTTTGATATCACCATTGCAGTTTGATATCACCATTGCAGTTTGATATCACTATTTCAGTACATTTTCGGTGCAGAACCAAGGATGCAACTAAACCAAAATCACAACATTGAAAATGAAGATTGAATTATGTAGGTGGCAATTTGTAAATGTTTGAAGTAGAACCTTTTATGGGTCATGGTTGCCCTACAATTTTGTGTACATCTAAGTAGTGTTCAGTGCATGCTTGCATACAGAGGAATCAATGTTTCAGGCTGTGGATAACAATGTGGCTTGGCAAAGATTTCTACCGACGGGACCAGTAGCAATGTTACCAGTTAGTATTCTTCATTTTAACCATCATTCAGGTTTGTTTGTCATTCAGATATGAATGCCTTTAAATGACGTGTTATAAAATATCCTGTAACATGTAATGGGTTTTTAGTAGATTCACCCTCATTTGTTCTCGCCTACTGGGGCCTGTATTAGGGGTGTAACAATACATCGAACTATCGATGCATGGCAATAGTTGGCTTGGCAATAGTACTATATCGATAGTATAAACAAAAACACTATCGCTATCGCAATAGTAAGGTTAACTATCGATACTATCGAAACTATTAAATTTCCCTTTATTATGAATGATTTACACAAGCCTCACTGCATTTAATTCAAGATTTTTCATTTTAGAATGTCAAAAGGGAAGAACTAGAGATAGGAAATAGCAAAATGAAAAAAAAAATCTTTTCATTTATGATTTATTTACTGATTTTGGTTCCATAGTCCTTACATCAATTAAACATTTCTGCTAAAACCTACAAGAAATCTAGCTGATTATTGCGTATTTGTACAAAAAAAAGCTATAGTAATAGTTATTGCAATAGTGAGTTAAAATAGTCTATCGCTATCGCAATAGTAAGTGGAAATAGACTATCGCAATAGTCTTTTTGGGTCAAAAGTCACCCCTAGCCGGTATTGTCGAAAAAGTAAAGGAACGTAACGAGGTCAATACCCCATATGTTTGAATTTCAGAATGTTGTCATGATATTATCCTTCAATACAATAAATCAAGTCACAGCCAATATATTTACCTTTGAAATAAGCCTTTTAATTTTAAAAAACAAAACATAAAACTTATTTACAAAGATATGAATTTTCAAAGCTTTAAATATTAACATATTGTTGAAGTGTGCCCACCAAATTGAAAAAAAGATTTACTTGAAATTGTTTAAATATGAAATTGCTTAAAATATCCCATCAGCTAAAAGTGACCAAGTTTCAATGCCCAGTACTTGGTGCATCAGATAACGCAAGAAATATAACATGACTTGACACTTTTTCAACAATACTGGCCCCTGTGGCCGAGAACAAATTGTAAGTGCATATTTTTCTCCAAAAGTGGTGTGAAAGGGGGGCTGTATTTATCATATAGAGTGTATACCCAACTTCAAAAGTCTGATTTGATAAGCCCATATTTTACTATGAAGTGCAAAATAAAGAGTGTCATAGAGCTATGCACGCATAACCCTGATTAACCTGATGACATGTTTTCTGCAGCTAGGAGAGAACGTCAGCTCCCTGGTGTGGAGTACTAGTCCTGATAAAGCCAAGCACCTGCTCTCTATACCAGCAGACAGCTTCGTGGATGCTGTTAACGATGCTTATGTACGTTCTGTCACAGTTCCCAAATATTCTTCTTTATTGAACAGAATTAATCGTACATGATATCATTGGCAACTTATTTGATTCCTAACCAAGAAATATGAGATACAACTATTTCAGTAGGAACTGGTGAATCATTTGCACACTTGACCAAGAACAGGCTTGCACATCATTAATAAGTAGTAGTGATATATGATAAAAGATAAAAAAAAAAAAAAATCTGTCTGTCTGTGCCTAAGAGGGAGATTTACTTGTTTTGCTACTCATTGAAGTGAGGAACTAAATATTTGTCAAAATAAAATAATACAACAAGTGAGCTGTAATGCATTGTGCTTGATGTTGTTCTCCAGTGGCATGAACGAGAGAAGAACATTATTGCTGGTCAAGCTCTTGAAGCCTTCAGCTCTCTACTGGCCAATGTTCTTCCAGGTATGATCTTTCAGTGATTTCAGTTTAGTTCTACTTTTGAGGATATTGACACAATCAATTAAATTACTAATGGTCTATCAATGGAAAATATAAAGTTCAGAATGACGATGATCAAAGTGAACCTTTGTCTTCATCCTTTTGAATTTTCTGATAAACAGTACAAAATTATGTTTAAATCAAATTACAAACAAATTCCTTCCTGTGTCAAAAATTCATCAATGTAGCTGTCCAGTTCATAATCAAACACTTGACAGATTTGTAAAGTGAGTCCAGTTCTTTTGACATTGATGACATCAATTTTTCGTGTCAATCTCATCCTCTGTTCCAATATAAAGATCTCCACCCTCTTCGACCAATGTTTCAATTACTTAGTCCGTCTCGTGTTGTGATAAATTCTGTCTTGCTTCAGTGTCTGGGTCTGTAAGACAGCTTCCTCCAACGGTAGTGAACATTGAGACAGGAAGTCGAGCTGCCTTCCCTCTACGCCTCATTCACTCCTCGACCTATGTCAGACCGAGGCTCGCTCTAGTCGGGTATGTTGAACTTTGCGTAAGCTACGATGAGTTTAAGCAAAATGTGCATGGTTTTCATTTGAGGGAGCCGTTGCGTTGAAATGAAATTTAGTTCTCTGAAGTTGGTACTGAAATAAAAAGACAGGATGAAAAGGAATCCTAACAAGATTTTTTTTAAAAATACTTTGAATATAGTTTGGAAATTCCCCCAAAATGAAATAAATAGGCCATTAGAAATCCAGAGATCAATTGCTGACTAGCAAGAGTAACTAAAGCATCTGTGTATGTGGAATTAAGGCAAGGCAGTTTTGTGTTTGTTTCTCATAAGATATATTTGAAAAGTTCATCTTTGAAGCAGAACTATGGATTGACTAACAGTTACTTCTTTACTTACCGGTAGTAGTCTATCCACACTTGCTTGATATTTCATCTGCGCATAAATATTTCAGAGTTGGCTTTGTTTAGCTTGTTAGCAATCCAAGATTAACAGATTCTGTTAACAAGTTGTTATTCCTTAAGATTGATAATTCAGAATGGTTTAGCAGTAGGGATGCAGAAATCGGTCTATTTCCCGGACATGTCCGAATGAAATCCAGTTTGACCGAATGGAAAATTGACCTATCGGACATCAGTTGACCGATTGCAGAAAATAGGAAAACTAAACAGACACGCCTAAATTAGCACTAATTGATTCTGTAAGTAAGTTAAACGATCTCAGTATATACACTAAACACTTAAATATTTACTGTTTATATCTATGTCTAAAGTGTTAACAATCTTTTGTAGTGATGCTGCTCATCGTCTCCATCCGCTGGCTGGCCAGGGGGTAAATCTGGGCTTCAGTGATGTCGCGTCTTTAAATGATGTTATCTCTACAGCTATTCAGAATGGCAGTGACATAGGTAATCTTTGTAGTGTCAGAAAGTTCAGGCTTGTAAAGATTTCCAGCAAGCGTCTACCCCTGTATTCCCTAGTAATCTAACAATTATAAAATGTTATTTGAACTTTGATGGCAAGTATTTTCCATACTTCAATTATTTTGATACCATTGTTGATGATAAAAAATGAGAATTTCTTTTCATACTTTGAGAATATCATAATGATTGAGAAATTTTTTAAGGCCCACAGGGCTAGTAGAAACAAACATTTACTAGCCCAGTGTCATTTTTACTAGCCTCGGGCTAAAGGACTACTGTTAATTTCTAGTCCTGGGCTTATGGCATGGCATGGTGTCTGGCTTTCGTCCATCCGTCCGTAAACTTTTCGCTTTTTCAACTTCTTCAGAACCAATGACTCCACAGAGCTGAAATTTTATGTGCAGATTTCTAGGCCAATAGGGATTCTAAATTGTAGATTTTGTGACCCCATGACCCCAAATGGGGTCACAGGGGTCACATCCTTAACCCTTAACATGCGGGCGACGGAATTATCCGGGCGGGCTATAAGCGATTCCTAGGTGTCTGTATACGGATCCCAGATACAAGACTTAGAATAATTCACGGCTGTCTAAGTATACTCTATCACCCATACCGGGTCACGAGTCGATTGTGTCCGCGACCCGACCCATGAGAATGGCTGTATTTACGCATCGCGACCCGACATGAGAATAAAGCTTTGTTCAGTGTGTGGTCGGAATATCAAGCAAAATTCACACCAATTTGCGTGTGCATTGTTGACCCGTAACGCATCGATAATTAGCTTTACAAAAGGCCAATTATGTCGGGCTTAGCCCCCGAAGCATTAATTCGCTTGAGGCTATTTTCACCCACGTGTTTGTATTGCCTCGGGTTTGCCTCGCCCGAGACTGCTATCTGCCTCGCATCTCGCGAGACGGGGAAAAAAATCGCTAACTCGCCTTACTCCCGCACTTCATATCATGTGAGCGAATTGTTTGTTTTCAAAAAAAAATACGGCAAAATAAAGGGGAAACAATGGACTACATTCCCATATAAAATTAGAAAATCTCAAAAAAATAATAAAGACACAGCAAGCGCCGTGAAAAAGGTCATGTTTACACTTCATAAATTTTGAAACAATCGGCGATTTTCACAACTTCTAAAACATTTATCAAGGCTAAAATACTGAATGCATTTTCATAATTTTTATATCACAATAAACCGAAAAGAATAATCTTTTATTCTATATAAAATGCGCAGATTTATTCACAGAAATAAAGATACAATTTTACCTTTCTGAGAGGCATGTGAAACCAAACGGCACACAAACTAATCAACATATTTTCATCAGTTATGGTTCGAGGTTAGCGTTTATTTGAAAAGTCAAACAACATAACCATATTTGGGTTGACATGTGCTTATTTGTCAACTGGTTCGAGATTATGATTTCTTGGAAAAGTGCGATGAACGACCGTTTGCAATGCCGCATACATGTTGTAAGTATTGACGATTTTATAGGTGGGAATAAAGACAAACTTTACATAGCTATAGAATTATAACCAAAGGTCGCATTCTAATAATTTTTATATCATTGTGAAGCTAGACATCTTGTCTTCAATTCCGTATATAAATGGAATTTTTTTCGTTTCGTATTTATGATGTTACGAGGCCCGAATAAAAGACAATCTTTCGAAAGTAATAGAATAAAAACGAAAAAACATAGAAAATTCATTCAAAGTTTCGAGTGTGAATTAGCCATTTGTGTACGGGTTTCGCTACTTGAATTTGTATTGAACGCCCGTATATAGTCCTTATTCGCCATGTAGATGCGGTATATTTTGTAAAAACGATACCGGAATCGCCGCCTGGAAATTCCGCCAGCAGAGCTAGTTAGTGCCAAAGCCCAAACTACTGCTGCGAGCTGCGAGCCTGTAAATTCCGCCACAGGGGCTAAAAATGGTAAAATATATATACGCAACGTAAGGGTTAAGAACCTATTTTCATTTTCTTCTCCAGTCCCAAAAGGTCTAGAGAGCTGAAAAGTGCAGATTCCTTGGCCAATGGGGATTCAAAATTGTAGATTTTGTGACCATGTGACTCCAATCTAGGTCACGGGTCACGACCCAAAAACCTATTTTCATCTCAATTATGTAAAGCTCTAGAAAGGTGAAATGTTGTGTAGAGACTCTGGTCAAAGGTGATTCTTCATTGTAGGATTGGTGACCCTATTACTCCAAATGTGGGTCACAGGGGTCATGATTTAAAAACCTATTTTTTGCTTGTTAACAATGTATTACTTGAGATAACTTAGATATTCAACCTTAGATAATAAATCAATGAAATCCTAATGAGCTACAGAGCCCATGGCTCTATTTTTACAATGAGTTTCTCTGAATAAATGAACTGCTTCCAGGTTCACTAACTCATCTACTGGACTACGAGACAGAACGACAAAGGGAAGTTATTCCAACCATGGCAACTATTGATGGTCTGCAGAAGCTATACAGCACAGAGTTCACTCCCCTTGTTGTTCTGAGAAGCTTAGGATTACATGCAACAAATACGCTTCATTTTGTCAAAGTAAGTTAATGTATTTCTATCGTTATTTTATACAAGACATTTTTGTAAAGTGAGTATGAAATATAAAGTTTACTGTTTTTAAGTCATTTGTATAAAGTAGCAGAGAACATAAGGCACTGCTCCATCGATAGTAGGGAGGGTCAGTTTTACAAAAACTTTCAATTTTGTGAAAACAAAAAAAAGTTTTGATTCTACTGAAAGCATGTCAGTGCTAAATTGAAGTAATGACCTTATTTTTATGAAACTTGAAGCCTAAGCCACGTTAAAAAAAAAAGATTTATGCTTGAGTAAATACAACTATAGCTTTTAATATGTGCTTGAACTTCACAAACCAAGTGTCGATAGTGAGTGAAGAGAAACAAAAACAAAACAAACAAAAAAACCAAACCAAAATATAATTATGAACTCTGCTTGCCCTACACAAACATCTTGGCAAAAGGGACAATGTGAATTTGATTGGTTCTGTGGCAATTTCAAAGTTTTAATACTTTATCTATATATCCTTTTCCTTTTTCAGAAACAAATAATTGCCCGTGCTGCAAGCTGAAGGCCTCCAAGCTCTGATATGTATTTGGTTGAATGAAGTATGGTATTGTGAATTGTAAATAAACACTTCTTTGAACAATTGGGTTGATTTTAAGTTATATCAAACAATGCTATAATCACACAAATTGACAATATTATGACATATATTTTTTAAGAAATTCTGAGTGATTAAAATCAATGATGTTCCGAGGAATTAAATCTGCCAAATAGTTTATATCGGAATATGAACTGGTTCTATAGATTCCTTGCCACAAGGTCTGAGGACACCCTGTATAGGCGCATGTTCAGTACCAGTTTAGCGCAGACAAGGCCCTGTCAAATAGCTGACCAATCACATCATCAACATCATCACGGTCGCCGTTTTGAAAGCATTTGGAACAGACGAAAGGATAGATGTTTGGAGCTATCTGCCCCTAGCTTCTCACACCGAAAGCTTTTGTTGGAGGTCATGTGATTGGTTAACTGAATTGCGTCAGAACATGCAAGCATACAGGCTGTTATCAGCCTGTTTTGCGAGGAAACTTACGATATGAGTTCGTATCCCAATAATGTACTATTTTTCAACTTGTATTGAAAACTGTCTATTTTTAATCTTTAAAAATTTGAAATCACTTGCAGGCTAGCTTTTTAGCTCATCTGGCCTGAAAGGCCCGATGGGCTTATGGCATGGCATGCTGTCCGGCGTCCGGCCGGCCATCTGTCCGTCTGTAAACTTTTTAGGTCTCAAGGTCCCAAATAGGGTCACAGGGGTCACAACCTTAAAAACCTATTTTTAGCTCATCAGGCCTGAAAGGCCCGATGGGCTTATGGCATGGGATGGCGTCCGTCCATCTGTCCGTCCGTCCGTAAACTTTTCACTTTTTCGACTTCTTCTCCAGAACCAATGAATCTAGAGATCTGAAATTTTATGTACAGACTCCTTGGTCAATGGGGATTCTAAATTGTAGATTTGGTGATCAAGTGACCGCAAATAAGGGCCTCATAGGCCATAGCCTAAAAACCTATTTTCATCTTCTTCTCCAGAATGAAAAGACCTAGAAGACTGAAATGTTGTGTACAGACTCAATAGAGATTCTAAATTGTAGATTAGGTGACCCTGTGACCCCAAATAAGGGCCTCACAGGCCATTACCTAAAATCCTATTTTCATCTTCTTCTCCAGAATGAAAAGACCTAGAAGAGTGAAATGTTGTGTACAGACTCTTTAGCCAATGGAGATTCTAAATTGTAGAATAGGTGACCCTGTGACCCCAAATAAGGACCTCACAGGCCATTACCTAAAATCCTGTTTTCATCGTTTTCTCCGGAACAAAAAGACCTAGAAGGCTGTAATACTGTATGCAAACTCTTTAGCCAATGGGGATTTTAACTTGTAAATTTGGTGACCCTGTGACCCCAAATATGGGCCACAGCCTAAAAAAACCCTTTGAAAATGAATTTTGAACTGATATTTTATGACACTTCACTCACTATGTCGACTTGCAATAACCATCTACATTGTGGACATGTTTGTCAAATTGATGTTATCAATGTGAAATGAGAACTATTGAATAGCCTATGAACTGAAAATTGTGACAAGCGACAAAGGATTAAATTGAAGAGGAGTGAAGAATTCTTTTATTTTAGATGATATATGTGAACTGCATATGACTGGTTATGAAATGATAAGATAAGATTATTTTCATCTTTTTCTCCAGAACTAAAAGACCTAGAAGGCTGTCATGTTGTGTAAAGAGTCTTTAGCCAATGGAGATTGTAAAATGTAGATTTGGTAACCCTGTGACCCCAAATAAGGACCTCACAGGCCATTACCTAAAATCCTGTTTTCATCGTTTTCTCCGGAACAAATAGACTTAGAAGGCTGTAATATTGTATGCAAACTCTTTAGCCAATGGGGATTTTAACTTGTAAATTTGGTGACCCTGTGACCCCAAATATGGGCCACAGCCTAAAAAAACCCTTTGAAAATGAATTTTGTACTGATATTTTATGACACTTCACTCACCATGTCGACTTGAGATAACCATCTACATTGTGGACATGTTTGTCAAATTGATGTAATCAATGTGAAATGAGAACTATTGAATAGCCTATGAACTGAAAATTGTGACAAGCGACAAAGGATTAAATTGAAGAGGAGCTAAGAATTCTTTTATTTTAGATGATATATGTGAACTGCATATGACTGGTTATGAAATGATAAGATAAGATTATTTTCATCTTTTTCTCCAGAACTAAAAGACCTAGAAGGCTGTCATGTTGTGTAAAGAGTCTTTAGCCAATGGAGATTCTAAACTGTAGATTTGGTAACCCTGTGGCCCAAAATAAGGACCTCACAGGCCATTACCTAAAATCCTGTTTTCATCGTCTTCTCCGGAACAAAAAGACTTAGAAGGCTGTAATATTGTATGCAAACTCTTTAGCCAATGGGGATTCTAACTTGTAAATTTTGTG
This sequence comes from Gibbula magus, assembly GCA_936450465.1. Classification (NCBI taxonomy): domain Eukaryota; kingdom Metazoa; phylum Mollusca; class Gastropoda; order Trochida; family Trochidae; genus Gibbula; species Gibbula magus. Next base: position 73,245,454 of record OW388291.1, on the reverse strand, counting down.
ACCCTGTGACCCCAAATATGGGCCACAGCCTAAAAAAACCCTTTGAAAATGAATTTTGCACTGATATTTTATGACACTTCACTCACTATATACTTGAAATATATGTCGACTTGAGATAACCATCTACATTGTGGACATGTTTGTCAAATTGATGTAAACCATGTGAAATGAGAACTATTGAATAGCCTATGAACTGAAAATTGTGGATATTATAAAAAGAAAGGCCCTCACAGTTCAAAACATAAAAACTATTTTCATCTTCTTCTCCAGAACAAACTAGAAGGAATATTGCGTTCAGAATGTTTAGATGTTTGGATGAAAAGGCTTAGAACCATTAAAATTGTGCAGAGATTATTTAGCCAAGGGGATTCTAAATTGTACTATGTACCATGGGATTCATCACATTCCCTGTTCTCTCTAAGCCTTATATCGCCGCTAATGGCTGCAATACTGCCGAAGCGGCGTTAAACAATAACTCACTCACTCACTCACTCACTCACTCTAAGCTTTATACAGTTAGATCCCTGCTGCCAGTGTTTAGTGCAAGCCAGAGTCTATTACATATTTTGGCGATAAACCACAAAAAACACAGCTGGCCAAGGGGTCAGAATATTGCATAATCTCGTGTGTGGTGACCTTGCTGAGTGCTCTCTCTCAATTTCAAGACTAAGATGTGTCAGGGTTAGGGATTGTGCTTTATATTGAGACAATCATCATCATCAAACAAAATAAATCCTGATGAGCTACAGAGCCCATGGCTCTATTTTTATCTTCTTCTCCAGTTCCAAAAAGTCTGAAGAACTGTTAAGTTGTCTGCAATGAGGATTCTGAATTGCAGATTTTGTGACCCTGGGACTCCAAATAGGGTCACAAAGGTCATGATCTGAAAAGCTATTTTCATCTTGAGATTGTATGTGCTCTTCAAATGGAGGTAATTTAAAGGAAACAACAATGATGAATTAAATGTTCAAGTGTCTTTATTTGAAGGGGATTTTATATCTGGCCTCAGAGATAGGTCAGAGGGGTAAGGACCTTAAGACCTATTTCATCTTCTCCATATAAAGTGCTTCCTATTTGTTGTACCTCTCACCTTGACAGGGTTCATACTAGTTTGGTGAACTAAAATTCAAGGCTTTTTCAAGGCTTTTCCAAGGCTTTTCCAATGCTTTTCCAAGGCTTTTCCAAGGCTTGTTGAATACACAAATCACAGATTTCAAGAACAATAATCGATTGTTTCCATGATAGTGTTTCGGAAAATGATACTGATGAAACATGTTTTCGAGAAAAATATCCTTTTTAGCTCATCAGGCCTGAAAGGCCCGATGGGCTTATGGCATGGGATGGCGTCCGTCCGTCCGTAAACTTTTCGGTTTTTCGACTTCTTCTCCAGAACCACTGGGTCTAGGTAGCTGAAATTTTGTATACAGACTCCTTGGGCAATGGGGATTCTAAATTGTAGATTTAGTGATCCAGTGACCCCAAATAAGGGCCTCACAGGCCATAACCTAAAAACCTATTTTCATCTTCTTCTCCAGAACGAAAAGACCTAGAAGACTGAAATGTTGTGTACAGACTCTGTAGCCAATGGAGATTCTAAATTGTAGATTTGGTGACCCTGTGACCCCAAATAAGGGCCTCACAGGCCATGACCTAAAATTCTATTTTCTTCTTCTTCTCCCGAACGAAAAGACCTAGGAGGCTGTCATGTTGTGTAAAGAGTCTTTAACCAATGTAGATTCTAAATTGTAGATTTGGTGACCCTGTGGTCCCAAATAAGGGCCTCACAGGCCATTACCTCAAATCCTGTTTTCTCCCGAACAAAAAGACCTAGAAGGCTGTAATATTGTGTGCAAACTCTTTAGCCAATGGGGATTCTAACTTGTAAATTAGGTGACCCTGTGACCCCAAATATGGGCCACAGCCTAAAAAAACCCTGATATTTTATGTGCACTTCAATCAAATTTTCCCTTATAAACAAAACATAAAAATCTATTTTCATCTTCTTCTCCAGAACAAACTAGAAGGAATATTGCGTTCAGAATGTTTAGATGTTTGGATGAAAAGGCTAAGAACCGATAAAATTGTGCAAAGATTATTTAGCCAAGGTGATTCTAAATTGTACTATGTACCATGAGATTCATCACATTGCCTGTTCTCTCTAAGCCTTATACAGTTAGATCAGTGATGCCAGTGTTTTGTGCAAGGCAGAGGCTATTACATAATTTGGCTGTAAAAGCACAGCTGGCTTGTAACCTGAGCCAAGGGGTCAGCATATTGCATAATCTACTGTGTGTTGACCTTGCTGAGTGCTCTCTCTCACTTTCAAGAGGCTTGTCAGGGCTAGGGATTATGCATTATATTGAGACAATATGTTTCTGTCTTCATCATCAAACAATATAAACACTGATGAGCTACAGAGCCCATGGCTCTATTTTTTAAATATTATTTAATAATATTTTGATTAATTTACACAGAAATATTTTCATGATAAGGAAATGGTAATTTTCAAGTTTTTTTTACCATTTTCAAGGCAAATTGAAAAATAAGGCTTTTTCAAGACAAGCAGTAAAATTCAAGGACTTTTCAAGCCTGTACGAACCTTGTTGAAGTTGACATTTTGAATTAGTTAATGTATATAAAGCCTGATGAGCTACAGAGCTAGTGGCTCTATTTTTTAAAGAAGCTTATCGTTTTTTGGACTGAAAGAAAAAAAACAAAGCCTTGATTTACCAATAGTTCTAGGGGCTCTTGTTTGTTTTTGCAAGATTCTAGAAAATGATGTTTGACAGGACAGATTTATCTAGCTCATGGTTCTTCATTGGATTCAGGAAGGGATGTCACCTTTGGGGTCAATCAAATTTACATGCAAAATTTTTCAAAAGAGGGGGTTCTGCCACTGTGAGATGCCGAGTTTCATAATTTACAATTTACCAAACTGTACATGTTGACTATAAATACTTCTCAGAGTTGTGTTCTCTTAAATTCAGATTAACTCTGTTTTATAATAAGTGATTTTTAGCTTATCTGGCCTGAAAGGCCCGATGGGCTTATGGCATAGCATGGTGTCCGGCGTCTGTCTGTAAACTTTTCGCATTTTCGTCTTCTTCAGAACCACTTGATCTAGGGAGCTGAAATTTTGTGTACAGACTTCTTGGCCAATGGGGATTCTAAATTGTAAAATTGGTGACCCTGTGACCCCAAATAGGGTCACACCTTTAAAAACCTATTTTCATCTTCTTCAGTACCAAAAGGTCTAGAAAGCTGAAATGTTGTGTACAGACTCCTTGGCATATGGGGATCCTAAATTGTAGATTTCGTGACCCTTTGACCCCAAACAAAGTCACACGGGTCACACAAAAAACCTGTCACATCCTTAAAAACCTATTTTCATCTTCTTCACCAGTTCCAAAAGGTCTAGAGAGCTGAATATTTGTGTGCAGACTCCTTGGCCAATGGGGATTCTAAATTGTAGATTTGGTAACCTGTGACCCCAAATATGGCTGATTGCCTAAAAAACCTGTTGTAAAAAGGTTTGTTCTCTTGAGATTTTATGCGTGCTTTATTGATTTGTTATCCCTTATAAAAGACCTGAGAGAGTCATCTCATCTTTTTCACGTGAGAGTCCTAACATGTGGTTTGAGAAATGCAGAAATTGAGAAAATAATATCTTTGCAGTTAATCTTATTCAGAAGGAATGTGAAATATATGTCGACTAATATCTTCATTATAGACATGTTTGATGTAATCAATGTGAACTGATGAATGGCCTATGAACTGAATATTGTGACAGGCGGCAAAAGAATAAATTGAAGAGAAGTTAAGAAATTTTGTATTTTACATGAGATATGTGAACTGAATATGATTGGTGATAAAATGACAAGTGTGGAAGCGAGCACAGCTCACATACCCCCGCTTGCAAATATAGTTTGACATAACTGAAAATAGGAAAGGCACAACTATGGGAATGACTTAACTGTGTGTAAAGTTGAATGAATAGCGAATGTACAATTCCAGAGATAACTGTTAAACCATGTTTCTATGGAAACCGTTCAAATTAAAATTCAGAAATAGGACGAACCCTCAAAAGGCACATCTAGGCATCATGGTTGACATGTGTATGAAGATTGGTGTAGTTAGAATGTATAGTTTAGGAAATCAGTTCCGCACAAAATGACTTCAGATCATGGCTAACATGTGTAGCAAGTTTGGTGAAGCTAGCATGTATAGTGTGAGAAATATGCTCCTCACAAAATGACTTCCTAACAGTCACAACAGGGTCTGCATGTTGTGTAAATGCATTGTGTTGACCTGGGCAGTGACCACCCCCTGGTAGAGAGATGCAAACAGCAGGTGTCATTGCTAATACACAGAGGTTTCAGGTTACAGTCTGTGTGTGAGGCTGGTTAAGTCTTAGACTCAGATGCTCAAGAGAATTTATTAATAAAATATCAAAATTTTATTAAATATTGAAAGGGAGCCTATGAGAAGCAGGATTTTCAGAAACAGGGCTCCTTTTCATCATGTAATAAGTGTTGATATTTCCAATATACAAATAAGAACTAAAACAATAACATGCAGAAGTCTATATCTGTATGAATGTGGATTAATGGGTAACCAATTTTGATAATAAATTTTAAGTTTTAAGTTCTTTGTCAGCATCTTTACTGCTTACTTTGCATACACATTTGCGGTGATTTTTCCTTTGTTAATGTGTTTGTCTGTGCACTGTGTAGTAGGATTTTTGTCATTTTCTGCAATTGTACACATTTAGCACTAGAGGTTTAGTGGTTAATCTGGAGAGACATTCAGTCTTCCTGAAGGTACCTACAATGGACCTGAATTTGTAATATTGTGTAATCTCTCAGAGCTCTATCTCAACATGAATTTCCGGAACCAGTGGTTAGCTCAATTCAAGATAGTTCTTCTTATTGCAAGTAATAGTATGTTGTAATCCTCAAATATACTCAAAAACCATGTTCCTTACAAGTTAACCTGAAGAACATTCAGACACTAAGTCTCTTCTAACGTCTCTTGCATCATTGTCATTATGCCACAATTTACTGAACAAGAAAACCACATCATTGTGATAAGATTTTATTTGCTTCATTTTCAGGTGTAAAAATAACAGTAACAATTCAAATAAGATAACACATTTTAGAATTCATCACATGACAAAAATATTATAGTTGAATAACAAATTGGTATAAACAAACCCTGGTATAGACAGTATATTTGGGTAAAGATGACTTTAGATGACATTCACTTTAGCCTGTTGGTTTACTTTACGATATTTACAGAGAACCTCAGATTTGTAAAATTGTAACATTTGTCAGATGAGTATAATTCATTTAAAATTTTGTTTCGTTAATCTTTGTCAAATTTGTCATGCGAATATGCACAGTGGTACAAAATTGATCATGTGAGCAACATGTTTCATCATTTATACTGTATATCCAGCTAACAAAAACATTGGTAATTAAATTGAAATGTAATTGCCATGCTTGTTTATTTCATCGATGTAATAACTAAATCATTAAATCAGACCAAAACATTATGTGACATATCAAGTTAACATCGTGATGTCCATTTGCAATGAATTTAAGCAAAATATATAAGTAGCGATGAATACCTTACAATAGGGATCAAAATGAACACTTTAAATAAATGGACACAAGTGAACGATTTAAGCAAACGGGTTTCAGTAAAAGTTTCAACGCTGATTGTAACTCTCGGATTGATATGTCGGGTCGATCTCATGACAAACTCAGGGAAAGTATTCAGTGGCTGAACCAGGAGCATCAGTCACCTGAAAATTGAAAGTGAAATTGAAAATTCCAAAATGAAAGTGCACATCAAACCATCAATAAATTAGAATGATTAATGTTAATGAGTTAATTAAAAATAAAATGAATAAATGTTTAGTTCACTCCCAATTGCAAAAAGCTCTAGCTTCTTCTTAATTAAAAGAACCATACAAGTGCAGTACCTTGTCCCTTTACCTTTCAACTGTATCAATGCCACCTCAGTTGAGTAGGCACATTCCACCACAATTTCTTCATCCTAAGAGCCTCCGATGTGCTAAAATCGAGCTGATTAGGTTGACAGGCCACCAGAGGAGGATGTTGCATACTCCCTTGTACCATTCTTCACCCCTCACTCAAACACCCTTGGTAAATCTGTCTTTTCACTTGAACCAATGTAGGACTTCATTCCACCTTCTCATGTAGAGTTGTTGCAGCACACACACACACTTCACACTGCACTCTTCATCTAGAATATTCTCCAAGAATAGTCATATTACTGCCCCAACCAATTCCCAAATCACATACATTTTAAACAAATAATCAATCCTTTCGTTAAACTTATTTTAAGGAGAAATTAGTTTAAGGGAAATCAATTTCCTAACAAAAAGGTACTTTCAAATCTATGAACATAATTTTTACCAACTGTCTTTCGGCAGTCTTCTCCATTTCCTGTTGTTCATCCAGAAGTCTCATCCAAGATCTATAGAACTTGCAGTGTCACTTCAAGTCAAATCAGCAGAAGATGTTGCAGGCTCCAATTCCGTTGTACCAGTTCTTCACCCTCTTCTTCCAAAGTCCCTCAATAGTGCTGTGCCTTTACCTTTAAATCCTCCAGTTGATTCAAGTTGATGACAGGCCACCTCAGTCCACTCGGCAGAAGATGTGGCAGGCTCCAATTCCGTTGTACCATTTCTTCACCCGAAGTCCCTCAGTAGTGCTGTGCCTTTACCTTTCAATCCTTCAGTTGATGACAAGCCACCTCAGTCCAATCAGCAGAAGATGTTGCAGGCTCCAATTCTGTTGTACCATGTCTTCACCCTGTTCATCCGAAGTCCCTCAGTAGTGCTGTGCCTTTACCTTTCAATCATCCAGTTGATTCAAGTTGATGACAAGCCACCTCAGTCCACTCGGCAGAAGATGTTGCAGGCTCCAATTCCGTTGTACCATTTCTTCACCCTTTTCCTCCGAAGTCCCTCAGTAGTGCTTTGCCTTTACCTTTCAATCCTCCAGTTGATTAAAGTTGATGACAGGCCACCTCAGTCCACTCGGCAGAAGATGTTGCAGGCTCCAATTCCGTTGTACCATTTCTTCACCCGAAGTCCCTCAGTAGTGCTGTGCCTTTACCTTTCAATCCTTCAGTTGATGATAGGCCACCTCAGTCCACTCAGCAGAAGATGTTGCAGGCTCCAATTCCTTTGTACCATTTCTTCACCCTCTTCATCCGAAGGCCCTCAGTAGTGCTGTGCCTTTACCTTTCAATCCTCCAGTTGATGACAGGCCACCTCAGTCCACTCGGCAGAAGATGTTGCAGGCTCCAATTCCGTTGTACCATTTCTTCACCCTTTTCATCCGAAGTCCCTCAGTAGTGCTGTGCCTTTACCTTTCAATCCTCCAGTTGATTCAAGTTGTTGACAGGCCACCTCAGTCCACTCGGCAGAAGATGTTGCAGGCTCCAATTTAGTTGTACCATTTCTTCACCCTCTTCAAAGTCCCTCAGTAGTGTTGTATCTTTACTGCATTGCATAATTCCCACCTCCTTCACACATACACCATCTCTACAACTGCCATCTTCATCTAAAATATTCTCAAAAAATAGGCACATTACATCCCCACCCAATTCCCAAACACATACATTTTAAATAACTAATCAATCCATTTATTAAATTTATCCTAAGGAGATAATAGTTTAAGGGAAATAAAATTCGTAACAAATATGCACTTTCGAATCTATTAATATTATTTTTACCAACTGTCTTTCGGAAGTCTTCTTCATTCCCTGTTATTCATCCAAAGAACTTCTGAACCTGTTGAGTCAGTTCCAGTTGACCTTAGTCCACTCAGCAGAAGATGTTGCAGGCTCCAAATTCTGTAGTACCATTTCCTCACCCTCTTCATCCGAAGTCCCTCAGTAGTGCTGTGCCTTTGCCTTTCAATCCTCCAGTTGATTCAAGTTGATGATAGGTCACCTCAGTCCACTCGGCAGAAGATGTTGCAGGCTCCAATTCTGTTGTACCATTTCTTCACCCTTTTCCTCCGAAGTCCCTCAGTAGTGCTGTGCCTTTGCCTCTCAATCCTCCAGTTGATTCAAGTTGATGACAGGCGACCTCAGTCCACTCAGCAGAAGATGTTGCAGGCTCCAATTCTGTTGTACCATTTCCTCACCCTCTTCATCCGAAGTCCCTCAGTAGTGCTGTACCTTTACCTTTCAATCCTCCAGTTGATTCAAGTTGATGACAAGCCACCTCAGTCCACTCGGCAGAAGATGTTGCAGGCTCCAATTCCGTTGTACCATTTCTTCACCCGAAGTCCCTCAGTAGTGCTGTGCCTTTACCTTTCAATCCTTCAGTTGATGATAAGCCACCTGAGTCCACTCAGCAGAAGATGTTGCAGGCTCCAATTCCATTGTACCATTTCTTCACCCTCTTCATCCGAAGTCCCTCAGTAGTGCTGTGCCTTTACCTCTCAATCCTCCAGTTGATGACAGGCCACCTCAGTCCACTCGGCAGAAGATGTTGCAGGCTCCAATTCCGTTGTACCATTTCTTCACCCTTTTCCTCCGAAGTCCCTCAGTAGTGCTTTGCCTTTACCTTTCAATCCTCCAGTTGATTAAAGTTGATGACAGGCCACCTCAGTCCACTCGGCAGAAGATGTTGCAGGCTCCAATTCCGTTGTACCATTTCTTCACCCGAAGTCCCTCAGTAGTGCTGTGCCTTTACCTTTCAATCCTTCAGTTGATGACAGGCCACCTCAGTCCACTCAGCAGAAGATGTTGCAGGCTCCAATTCTGTTGTACCATTTCTTCACCCTCTTCATCCGAAGTCCCTCAGTAGTGCTGTGCCTTTACCTTTCAATCCTCCAGTTGATGACAGGCCACCTCAGTCCACTCGGCAGAAGATGTTGCAGGCTCCAATTCCGTTGTACCATTTCTTCACCCTTTTCCTCCGAAGTCCCTCAGTAGTGCTGTGCCTTTACCTTTCAATCCTCCAGTTGATGACAGGCCACCTCAGTCCACTCGGCAGAAGATGTTGCAGGCTCCAATTCCGTTGTACCATTTCTTCACCCTTTTCCTCCGAAGTCCCTCAGTAGTGCTTTGCCTTTACCTTTCAATCCTCCAGTTGATTAAAGTTGATGACAGGCCACCTCAGTCCACTCGGCAGAAGATGTTGCAGGCTCCAATTCCGTTGTACCATTTCTTCACCCGAAGTCCCTCAGTAGTGCTGTGCCTTTACCTTTCAATCCTTCAGTTGATGACAAGCCACCTCAGTCCAATCAGCAGAAGATGTTGCAGGCTCCAATTCTGTTGTACCATTTCTTCACCCTGTTCATCCGAAGTCCCTCAGTAGTGCTGTGCCTTTACCTTTCAATCATCCAGTTGATTCAAGTTGATGACAAGCCACCTCAGTCCACTCGGCAGAAGATGTTGCAGGCTCCAATTCCGTTGTACCATTTCTTCACCCTTTTCCTCCGAAGTCCCTCAGTAGTGCTTTGCCTTTACCTTTCAATCCTCCAGTTGATTAAAGTTGATGACAGGCCACCTCAGTCCACTCGGCAGAAGATGTTGCAGGCTCCAATTCCGTTGTACCATTTCTTCACCCTTTTCATCCGAAGTCCCTCAGTAGTGTTGTGCCTTTACCTTTCGATCCTCCAGTTGATTCAAGTTGATGACAGGCCACCTCAGTCCACTCGGCAGAAGATGTTGCAGGCTCCAATTCCGTTGTACCATTTCTTCACCCGAAGTCCCTCAGTAGTGCTGTGCCTTTACCTTTCAATCCTTCAGTTGATGATAGGCCACCTCAGTCCACTCAGCAGAAGATGTTGCAGGCTCCAATTCCTTTGTACCATTTCTTCACCCTCTTCATCCGAAGGCCCTCAGTAGTGCTGTGCCTTTACCTTTCAATCCTCCAGTTGATGACAGGCCACCTCAGTCCACTCGGCAGAAGATGTTGCAGGCTCCAATTCCGTTGTACCATTTCTTCACCCTTTTCATCCGAAGTCCCTCAGTAGTGCTGTGCCTTTACCTTTCAATCCTCCAGTTGATTCAAGTTGTTGACAGGCCACCTCAGTCCACTCGGCAGAAGATGTTGCAGGCTCCAATTTAGTTGTACCATTTCTTCACCCTCTTCAAAGTCCCTCAGTAGTGTTGTATCTTTACTGCATTGCATAATTCCCACCTCCTTCACACATACACCATCTCTACAACTGCCATCTTCATCTAAAATATTCTCAAAAAATAGGCACATTACATCCCCACCCAATTCCCAAACACATACATTTTAAATAACTAATCAATCCATTTATTAAATTTATCCTAAGGAGATAATAGTTTAAGGGAAATAAAATTCGTAACAAATATGCACTTTCGAATCTATTAATATTATTTTTACCAACTGTCTTTCGGAAGTCTTCTTCATTCCCTGTTATTCATCCAAAGAACTTCTGAACCTGTTGAGTCAGTTCCAGTTGACCTTAGTCCACTCAGCAGAAGATGTTGCAGGCTCCAAATTCTGTAGTACCATTTCCTCACCCTCTTCATCCGAAGTCCCTCAGTAGTGCTGTGCCTTTGCCTTTCAATCCTCCAGTTGATTCAAGTTGATGATAGGTCACCTCAGTCCACTCGGCAGAAGATGTTGCAGGCTCCAATTCTGTTGTACCATTTCTTCACCCTTTTCCTCCGAAGTCCCTCAGTAGTGCTGTGCCTTTGCCTCTCAATCCTCCAGTTGATTCAAGTTGATGACAGGCGACCTCAGTCCACTCAGCAGAAGATGTTGCAGGCTCCAATTCTGTTGTACCATTTCCTCACCCTCTTCATCCGAAGTCCCTCAGTAGTGCTGTACCTTTACCTTTCAATCCTCCAGTTGATTCAAGTTGATGACAAGCCACCTCAGTCCACTCGGCAGAAGATGTTGCAGGCTCCAATTCCGTTGTACCATTTCTTCACCCGAAGTCCCTCAGTAGTGCTGTGCCTTTACCTTTCAATCCTTCAGTTGATGATAAGCCACCTGAGTCCACTCAGCAGAAGATGTTGCAGGCTCCAATTCCATTGTACCATTTCTTCACCCTCTTCATCCGAAGTCCCTCAGTAGTGCTGTGCCTTTACCTCTCAATCCTCCAGTTGATGACAGGCCACCTCAGTCCACTCGGCAGAAGATGTTGCAGGCTCCAATTCCGTTGTACCATTTCTTCACCCTTTTCCTCCGAAGTCCCTCAGTAGTGCTTTGCCTTTACCTTTCAATCCTCCAGTTGATTAAAGTTGATGACAGGCCACCTCAGTCCACTCGGCAGAAGATGTTGCAGGCTCCAATTCCGTTGTACCATTTCTTCACCCGAAGTCCCTCAGTAGTGCTGTGCCTTTACCTTTCAATCCTTCAGTTGATGACAGGCCACCTCAGTCCACTCAGCAGAAGATGTTGCAGGCTCCAATTCTGTTGTACCATTTCTTCACCCTCTTCATCCGAAGTCCCTCAGTAGTGCTGTGCCTTTACCTTTCAATCCTCCAGTTGATGACAGGCCACCTCAGTCCACTCGGCAGAAGATGTTGCAGGCTCCAATTCCGTTGTACCATTTCTTCACCCTTTTCCTCCGAAGTCCCTCAGTAGTGTTGTGCCTTTACCTTTCAATCCTCCAGTTGATGACAGGCCACCTCAGTCCACTCGGCAGAAGATGTTGCAGGCTCCAATTCCGTTGTACCATTTCTTCACCCTTTTCCTCCGAAGTCCCTCAGTAGTGCTTTGCCTTTACCTTTCAATCCTCCAGTTGATTAAAGTTGATGACAGGCCACCTCAGTCCACTCGGCAGAAGATGTTGCAGGCTCCAATTCCGTTGTACCATTTCTTCACCCGAAGTCCCTCAGTAGTGCTGTGCCTTTACCTTTCAATCCTTCAGTTGATGACAGGCCACCTCAGTCCACTCAGCAGAAGATGTTGCAGGCTCCAATTCTGTTGTACCATTTCTTCACCCTCTTCATCCGAAGTCCCTCAGTAGTGCTGTGCCTTTACCTTTCAATCCTCCAGTTGATGACAGGCCACCTCAGTCCACTCGGCAGAAGATGTTGCAGGCTCAAATTCCGTTGTACCATTTCTTCACCCTTTTCCTCCGAAGTCCCTCAGTAGTGCTGTGCCTTTACCTTTCAATCCTCCAGTTGATGACAGGCCACCTCAGTCCACTCGGCAGAAGATGTTGCAGGCTCCAATTTCGTTGTACCATTTCTTCACCCTCTTCAAAGTCCCTCAGTAGTGTTGTGCCTTTACCTTTCAATCCTCCAGTTGATTCAAGTTGATGACAAGCCACCTCAGTCCACTCGGCAGAAGATGTTGCAGGCTCCAATTCCGTTGTACCATCTCTTCACCCGAAGTCCCTCAGTAGTGCTGTGCCTTTACCTTTCAATCCTTCAGTTGATGACAGGCCACCTCAGTCCACTCAGCAGAAGATGTTGCAGGCTCCAATTCCGTTGTACCATTTCTTCACCCTCTTCATCCGAAGTCCCTCAGTAGTGCTGTGCCTTTACCTTTCAATCTTCCAGTTGATGACAGGCCACCTCAGTCCACTCGGCAGAAGATGTTGCAGGCTCCAATTCCATTGTACCATTTCTTCACCCTTTTCCTCCTAAGTCCCTCAGTAGTGCTGTGCCTTTACCTTTCAATCCTCCAGTTGATTCAAGTTGATGACAGGCCACCTCAGTCCACTCGGCAGAAGATGTTGCAGGCTCCAATTCTGTTGTACCATTTCTTCACCCTTTTCATCCGAAGTCCCTCAGTAGTGCTGTGCCTTTACCTTTCAATCCTCCAGTTGATTCAAGTTGATGACAGGCCACCTCAGTCCACTCGGCAGAAGATGTTGCAGGCTCCAATTTCGTTGTACCATTTCTTCACCCTCTTCAAAGTCCCTCAGTAGTGTTGTATCTTTACTGCATTGCATAATTCCCACCTCCTTCACACATACACCATCTCTACAACTGCCATCTTCATCTAAAATATTCTCAAAAAATAGGCACATTACATCCCCACCCAATTCCCAAATACATACATTTTAAATAACTAATCAATCCATTTATTAAATTTATCCTCATAAGATAATAGTTTAAGGGAAATAAAATTCGTAACAAATATGCACTTTCGAATCTATTAATATTATTTTTACCAACTGTCTTTCGGAAGTCTTCTTCATTCCCTGTTATTCATCCAAAGAACTTCTGAACCTGTTGAGTCAGTTCCAGTTGACCTTAGTCCACTCAGCAGAAGATGTTGCAGGCTCCAAATTCTGTAGTACCATTTCCTCACCCTCTTCATCCAAGTCCCTCAGTAGTGCTGTGCCTTTGCCTTTCAATCCTCCAGTTGATTCAAGTTGATGATAGGTCACCTCAGTCCACTCGGCAGAAGATGTTGCAGGCTCCAATTCTGTTGTACCATTTCTTCACCCTTTTCCTCCGAAGTCCCTCAGTAGTGCTGTGCCTTTACCTTTCAATCCTCCAGTTGATGACAGGCCACCTCAGTCCACTCGGTAGAAGATGTTGCAGGCTCCAATTTCGTTGTACCATTTCTTCACCCTCTTCATCCGCAGTCCCTCAGTAGTTCTGTGCCTTTACCTTTCAATCCTCCAGTTGATTCAAGTTGTTGACAGGCCACCTCAGTCCACTCGGCAGAAAATTTTGCAGGCTCCAATTCTGTTGTACCATTTCTTCACCCTCTTCATTCGCAGTCCCTCAGTAGTGCTGTGCCTTTACCTTTCAATCCTCCAGTTGATTCAAGTTGATGACAGGCCACCTCAGTCCACTCAGCAGAAGATGTTGCAGGCTCCAATTCCATTGTACCATTTCTTCACCCTCTTCATCCGCAGACCCTCAGTAGTGCTGTGCCTTTACCTTTTCAAACCTCCAGTTGATTCAAGTTGTTGACAGGCCACCTCAGTCCACTCGGCAGAAAATTTTGCAGGCTCCAATTCTGTTGTACCATTTCTTCACCCTCTTCATTCGCAGTCCCTCAGTAGTGCTGTGCCTTTACCTTTCAATCCTCCAGTTGATTCAAGTTGATGACAGGCCACCTCAGTCCACTCAGCAGAAGATGTTGCAGGCTCCAATTCCGTTGTACCATTTCTTCACCCTCTTCATCCGCAGACCCTCAGTAGTGCTGTGTCTTTACCTTTTCAAACCTCCAGTTGATTCAAGTTGTTGACAGGCCACCTCAGTCCACTCGGCAGAAAATGTTGCAGGCTCCAATTCTGTTGTACCATTTCTTCACCCTCTTCATTCGCAGTCCCTCAGTAGTGCTGTGCCTTTACCTTTAAATCCTCCAGTTGATTCAAGTTGATGACAGGCCACCTCAGTCCACTCAGCAGAAGATGTTGCAGGCTCCAATTCCGTTGTACCATGTCTTCATTCAAAGTCCCTCAGTAGTTCTGTGCCTTTACCTTTCAATCCTCATGTTGATGACAGGCCACCTCAGTCTACTTGGCAGAAGATTTTGCAGGCTCCAATTCCGTTGTACCATGTCTTCATTCAAAGTCCCTCAGTAGTTCTGTGCCTTTACCTTTCAATCCTCATGTTGATGACAGGCCATCTCAGTCCACTCAGCAGAAGATGTTGCAGGCTCCAATTCCGTTGTACCATTTCCTCACCCTCTTCATCCGAAGTCCCTCAGTAGTGCTGTGCCTTTACCTTTCAATCCTTCAGTTGATTCAAGTTGATGACAGGCCACCTCAGTCCACTCAGCAGAAGATGTTGCAGGCTCCAATTCCGTTGTACCATTTCTTCACCCTCTTCAAAGTCCCTCAGTAGTGTTGTATCTTTACTGCATTGCATAATTCCCACCTCCTTCACACATACACCATCTCTACAACTGCCATCTTCATCTAAAATATTCTCAAAAAATAGGCACATTACATCCCCACCCAATTCCCAAATACATACATTTTAAATAACTAATCAATCCATTTATTAAATTTATCCTAAGGAGATTATAGTTTAAGGGAAATAAAATTCGTAACAAATATGCACTTTCGAATCTATTAATATTATTTTTACCAACTGTCTTTCGGAAGTCTTCTTCATTCCCTGTTATTCATCCAAAGAACTTCTGAACCTGTTGAGTCACTTCCAGTTGACCTTAGTCCACTCAGCAGAAGATGTTGCAGGCTCCAAATTCTGTAGTACCATTTCCTCACCCTCTTCATCCAAGTCCCTCAGTAGTGCTGTGCCTTTGCCTTTCAATCCTCCAGTTGATTCAAGTTGATGATAGGTCACCTCAGTCCACTCGGCAGAAGATGTTGCAGGCTCCAATTCTGTTGTACCATTTCTTCACCCTTTTCCTCCGAAGTCCCTCAGTAGTGCTGTGCCTTTGCCTTTCAATCCTCCAGTTGATTCAAGTTGATGACAAGCCACCTCAGTCCACTCGGTAGAAGATGTTGCAGGCTCCAATTTCGTTGTACCATTTCTTCACCCTCTTCAAAGTCCCTCAGTAGTGTTTTGCCTTTACCTTTCAATCCTCCAGCTGATTCAAGTTGATGACAGGCCACCTCAGTCCACTCGGCAGAAGATGTTGCAGGCTCCAATTTCGTTGTACCATTTCTTCACCCTCTTCAAAGTCCCTCAGTAGTGTTGTGCCTTTACCTTTCAATCCTCCAGTTGATTCAAGTTGATGACAAGCCACCTCAGTCCACTCAGCAGAAGATGTTGCAGGCTCCAATTCCGTTGTACCATTTCTTCACCCTTTTCCTCGGAAGTCCCTCAGTAGTGCTGTGCCTTTACCTTTCAATCCTCCAGTTGATTCAAGTTGATGACAGGCCACCTCAGTCCACTCGGCAGAAGATGTTGCAGGCTCCAATTCTGTTGTATCATTTCTTCACCCTTTTCATCCGAAGTCCCTCAGTAGTGCTGTGCCTTTACCTTTCAATCCTCCAGTTGATTCAAGTTGATGACAGGCCACCTCAGTCCACTCAGCAGAAGATGTTGCAGGCTCCAATTCCGTTGTACCATTTCTTCACCCTCTTCATCCGCAGTCCCTCAGTAGTTCTGTGCCTTTACCTTTCAATCCTCATGTTGATGACAGGCCACCTCAGTCCACTCGGCGGAAGATGTTGCAGGCTCCAATTAGGTTGTACCATTTCTTCACCCTTTTCACCCGAAGTCCCTCAGTCGTGCTGTGCCTTTACCTTTCAATCCTCCAGTTGATTCAAGTTGATGACAGGCCACCTCAGCCCACTCACCAGAAGATGTTGCAGGCTCCAATTCCGTTGTACCATTTCTTCACCCTCTTCATCCGCAGTCCCTCAGTAGTGCTGTGCCTTTACCTTTAAATCCTCCAGCTGATTCAAGTTGATGACAGGCCACCTCAGTCCACTCAGCAGAAGATGTTGCAGGCTCCAATTCCGTTGTACCATGTCTTCATTCAAAGTCCCTCAGTAGTTCTGTGCCTTTACCTTTCAATCCTCATGTTGATGACAGGCCACCTCAGTCCACTCAGCAGAAGATGTTGCAGGCTCCAATTCCGTTGTACCATTTCCTCACCCTCTTCATCCGAAGTCCCTCAGTAGTGCTGTGCCTTTACCTTTCAATCCTCCAGTTGATTCAAGTTGATGACAGGCCACCTCAGTCCACTCAGCAGAAGATGTTGCAGGCTCCAATTCCGTTGTACCATTTCTTCACCCTCTTCAAAGTCCCTCAGTAGTGTTGTATCTTTACTGCATTGCATAATTCCCACCTCCTTCACACATACACCATCTCTACAACTGCCATCTTCATCTAAAATATTCTCAAAAAATAGGCACATTACATCCCCACCCAATTCCCAAATACACACATTTTAAATAACTAATCAATCCATTTATTAAATTTATCCTAAGGAGATAATAGTTTAAGGGAAATAAAATTCGTAACAAATATGCACTTTCGAATCTATTATTATTATTTTTACCAACTGTCTTTCGGAAGTCTTCTTCATTCCCTGTTATTCATCCAAAGAACTTCTGAACCTTCTGAGTCACTTCCAGTTGATGACAAGCCACCTTAGTCCCCTCAGCAGAAGATGTTGCAAGCTTCAATTCCGTTGTACCATTCCTTCTTCCTCTTAGTAGTGCTGTACCTTTTCAATCCTCCAGTTGATTCAAGTTGAGATTCAAGTTGATGTCAGGCCACCTCAGTCTACTCAGCAGAAGATGTTGCAGGCTCCCCTTCTGTTATCCATTTCTTCACCCTCTTCTTCCAAAGTCCCTCAGTAGTGTCTCGTTGCTTAATCTTCACCTCCTGCACATGTACACCTCAACAAGCTCTCAGCTCCATTCTTCAGAATCACAGCTGCCATCGTCCTCTAGAATTATCTAGGGATAATAATGTTACCTCCCCACCCATTTTTCCCATCACACTTTCTAAATCAATTATATACGTTATATAAGTCATGAGAATTCACAATAAATGAAAGATTATACTAAATTTTTCAAACATTGAATTCTACCTCCCCTAAAAACATGTACTATAAACTTCACAGACAGATGATAACTGACTGTAATTTAAGTTAATTACTCTTAGATGTTAAATTAGAGAAATATTCAGGCGTTTGACAAAATCAACAAACATTGAATGTTACCATCCAGCATTGGCTCCTTCTTCCAAGATTAACATGACTCCATTCTCAATCTTCAGCTGCTATCTTCATCTAGAAGATCTATGGGATAATAATGTTACCTCCCCACCCATTTTCCCAAACACACACTTTTTAAATCAATTATATAGACGTTTAAAAGTCATTAATTTTCACAATTAATGAGAGATTTTACGCAATTTATCAAACATTGAATGTTACCAGACAACCACCACTGGCTCCTTCATCCAAAGAATCTCCGATTCCATTCTCAACCTTCAGCATAACAGCTGCTGTCATCTTCATCTAGAAGATCTCCAAAAGATAATCACGTTACCTCCCCTCCCCAGTAACCAATCAAACACGTTTCAAAACATCAAGTTACTATATCAACAAAACATGTTCTTAACTACTAATTTTACACACAGATGATGACTGACAGTAACTTGGTCACCTCTAGATTTGAGCTGATCCTCGAAGTGTCCAGTCAACTTTAAATGTCCTTCAAGTTCTTCTTTTCTTGTTTCTTCCCAAGGCCAATTTCTATCCGCTTCTTAACCGTCCGAACAAGACAAACGTCCTGCTAACAGGAGTAATGGAAACACACTTCCAAAGCACAACTATTTACAAATAAACTCCAGTTACACAACTGATCAAATATTAACTGTACAAATTGTTTGAATTCAGCAAGAATCATTAAAATGCTTAAAAATGATACAAATATCCATGTTAGCACAAAGGCTTGTGACGATTTTCATCACTCGTAGTTCAAGAAGCAAGAATGATTAACCTCTAATGTTCTCTAGTGATTTCTCTGTAGACTCTCTGCCATAGTTTAGATCTTGAAGTTCCTGGTTATGTTGATCCTATGAAAACACTGTTGGGAAATAAGTTGTCCCCTCCCATCCCACAAATCACTTCATCAGATAGATGCTTTTTAGGTATAAGTTGACTTAATTACTCTTAGTCGTTAAAATGAAGAAATATTTAGGCGTTTGACAAAATCAACAAATACTGAATGTTACCAAGCAACCAGCATTGGCTCCTTCATCCAAGCTTTCGGACTCCATTCTCAACCTTCAGAATAACAGATGCTATCTTCATCTAGAAGATCTACGTGATAATAATGTTACCTCCCCACCCATTTCCCCAAACACACACTTTTTAAATCAGTTATATAAGCGTTATATAAATTATAAATAAGTTATATAAAGTCATTAGATTTAAACAATTAAGGAGAGATTTTACGCAATTTATCAAACATTGAATGTTACCAGACAACCACCACTGGATCCTTCATCCAAAGAATCTGCGATTCCATTCTCAACCTTCAGCATAACAGCTGCTGTCATCTTTATCTAGAAGAACTCCAAAAGATAATCACGTTACCTCCCCTCCCCAGTACCCAATCAAACACGTTTCAAAACATCAAGTTACAATATCAACAAAACATGTCCTCAACTACTGATTTTACACACAGATGATGACTGACAGTAACTTGGTCACCTCTAGATTTGAGCTGATCCTCGAAAGTGTCCAGTCACTTCTCAACTTTAAATGTCCTTCAAGTTCTTCTTTTCTTGTTCTTCCCAAGGCCAGTTTCTATCCGCTTCATAACCGTCCGAACAAGACAAACTTCCTGCTAACACGAGTAATGGAAACACACTTCCAAAGCACAACTATTTACAAATAAACTCCAGTTACACAACTGATCAAATATTAACTGTACAAATTGTTTGAATTCAGCAAGAATCATTAAAATGCTTTAAAATGATACAAATATCCATGTTACCACAAAGGCTTGTGACGATTTTCATCACTCGTAGTTCAAGAAGCATAAAATGATTAACCTCTAATGTTCTCTAGTGATTTCTCTGTAGACTCTCTGCCATAGTTTAGATCTTGAAGTTCCTGGTTATGTTGATCCTATGAAAACACTGTTGGGAAATAAGTTGTCCCCTCCCATCCCACAAATCACTTCATCAGATAGATGCTTTTTAGGTATAAGTTGACTTAATTACTCTTAGTCGTTAAAATGAAGAAATATTTAGGCGTTTGACAAAATCAACAAATACTGAATGTTACCAAGCAACCAGCATTGGCTCCTTCATCCAAGCTTTCGGACTCCATTCTCAACCTTCAGAATAACAGCTGCTATCTTCATCTAGAAGATCTACGTGATAATAATGTTACCTCCCCACCCATTTTCCCAAACACACACTTTTTAAATCAGTTATATAAACGTGATACAAATTATAAATAAGTTATATGAAGTCATTAGAATTCACAATTAATGAGAGATTTTACGCAATTTATCAAACATTGAATGTTACCAGACAACCACCACTGGCTCCTTCATCCAAAGAATCTCCGATTCCATTCTCAACCTTCAGCATAACAGCTGCTGTAATCTTCATCTAGAAGATCTCCAAAAGATAATCACGTTACCTCCCCTCCCCAGCACCCAATCAATCACGTTTAAAAACATCAAGTTACTATATCAACAAAACATGTTCTCAACTACTAATTTTACACACAGATGATGACTGACAGTAACTTGGTCACCTCTAGATTTGAGCTGATCCTCCAAGTGTCCAGTCAACTTTAAATGTCCTTCAAGTTCTTCTTTTCTTGTTTCTTCCCAAGGCCAGTTTCTATCCGCTTCTTAACCGTCCGAACAAGACAAACGTCCTGCTAACAGGAGTAATGGAAACACACTTCCAAAGCACAACTATTTACAAATAAACTCCAGTTACACAACTGATCAAATATTTAACTGTACAAATTGTTTGACATTCAGCAAGAATCATTAAAATGCTTTAAAATGATACAAATATCCATGTTACCACAAAGGCGTAGTTCAAGAAGCAAGAATGATTAACCTCTCTGTTCTCTAGTGATTTCTCTGTAGACTCTCTGCATAGTTTAGATCTTGAAGTTCCTGGTTTTGTTAATCCTATGAAAACACTGTTGGGAAATAAGTTGTCCCCTCCCATCCCACAAATCACTTCATCAGATAGATGCTTTTTCGATATAATTTGACTTAATTACTCTTAGTCGTTAAAATAAAGAAATATTTAAGCGTTTGACGAAATCAACAAATACTGAATGTTACCAAGCAACCAGCATTGGCTCCTTCATCCAAGCTTTCAGACTCCATTCTCAACCTTCAGAATAACAGCTGCTATCTTCATCTAGAAGATCTACGTGATAATAATGTTACCTCCCCACCCATTTTCCCAAACACACACTTTTTAAATCAGTTATATAAACGTGATATAAATTATAAATAAGTTATATAAAGTCATTAGAATTCACAATTAATGAGAGATTTTACGCAATTTATCAAACATTGAATGTTACCAGACAACCACCACTGGCTCCTTCATCCAAAGAATCTCCGATTCCATTCTCAACCTACAGCATAACAGCTGCTGTCATCTTCATCTAGAAGATCTCCAAAAGATAATCACGTTACCTCCCCTCCCCAGCACCCAATCAATCACGTTTAAAAACATCAAGTTACAATATCAACAAAACATGTTCTCAACTACTAATTTTACACACAGATGACTGACAGTAACTTGGTCACCTCTAGATTTGAGCTGATCCTCTAAAGTGTCCAGTCACTTCTCAACTTTAAATGTCCTTCAAGTTCTTCTTTTCTTGTTTCTTCCCAAGGCTAGTTTCTATCCGCTTCAGAACCGTCCGAAAGAGACAAACTACCTGCTAACACGAGTAATGGAAACACACTTCCAAAGCACAACTATTTACAAATAAACTCCAGTTACACAACTGATCAAATATTAACTGTACAAATTGTTTGAATTCAGCAAGAATCATTAAAATGCTTTAAAATGATACAAATATCCATGTTACCACAAAGGCTTGTGACGATTTTCATCACTCGTAGTTCAAGAAGCATAAAATGATTAACCTCTAATGTTCTCTAGTGATTTCTCTGTAGACTCTCTGCCATAGTTTAGATCTTGAAGTTCCTGGTTATGTTGATCCTATGAAAACACTGTTGGGAAATAAGTTGTCCCCTCCCATCCCACAAATCACTTCATCAGATAGATGCTTTTTAGGTATAAGTTGACTTAATTACTCTTAGTCGTTAAAATGAAGAAATATTTAGGCGTTTGACAAAATCAACAAATTCTGAATGTTACCAAGCAACCAGCATTGGCTCCTTCATCCAAGCTTTCGGACTCCATTCTCAACCTTCAGAATAACAGCTGCTATCTTCATCTAGAAGATCTACGTGATAATAATGTTACCTCCCCACCCATTTTCCCAAACACACACTTTTTAAATCAGTTATATAAACGTGATATAAATTATAAATAAGTTATATAAAGTCATTAGAATTCACAATTAATGAGAGATTTTACGCAATTTATCAAACATTGAATGTTACCAGACAACCACCACTGGCTCCTTCATCCAAAGAATCTCCGATTCCATTCTCAACCTTCAGCATAACAGCTGCTGTCATCTTCATCTAGAAGATCTCCAAAAGATAATCACGTTACCTCCCCTCCCCAGCACCCAATCAATCACGTTTAAAAACATCAAGTTACTATATCAACAAAACATGTCCTCAACTACTGATTTTACACACAGATGATGACTGACAGTAACTTGGTCACCTCTAGATTTGAGCTGATCCTCGAAGTGTCCAGTCACTTCTCAACTTTAAATGTCCTTCAAGTTCTTCTTTTCTTGTTTCTTCCCAAGGCCAGTTTCTATCCGCTTCTTAACCGTCCGAACAAGACAAACGTCCTGCTAACAGGAATAATGGAAACACACTTCCAAAGCACAACTATTTACAAATAAACTCCAGTTACACAACTGATCAAATATTTAACTGTACAAATTGTTTGACATTCAGCAAGAATCATTAAAATGCTTTAAAATGATATAAATATCCATGTTACCACAAAGGCTTTTGACGGTTTTCATCACTCCTAGTTCAAGAAGCAAGAATGATTAACCTCTAATGTTCTCTAGCGATTTCTCTGTAGACTCTCTGCCATAGCTTGGCTCTTGAAGTTCCTGGTTTTGTTGATCCTATGAAAACACTGTTGGGAAATAAGTTGTCCCCTCCCATCCCACAAATCACTTCATCAGATAGATGCTTTTTCAATATAATTTGACTTAATTACTCTTAGTCAATAAAATAAAGAAATATTTAGGCGTTTGACGAAATCAACAAATACTGAATGTTACCAAGAAACCAGCATTGGCTCCTTCATCCAAGCTTTCGGACTCCATTCTCAACCTTCAGAATAACAGCTGCTATCTTCATCTAGAAGATCTATGTGATAATAATGTTACCTCCCCACCCATTTTCCCAAACACACACTTTTTTAATCAGTTATATAAACGTGATATAAATTATAAATAAGTTATATAAAGTCATTAGAATTCACAATCAATTAGAGATTTTACACAATTTATCAAACATTGAATGTTACTAGACAACCACCACTGGCTCCTTCATCCAAAGAATCTCCGATTCCATTCTCAACCTTCAGAATAACAGCTGCTATCTTCATCTAGAAGATCTACGTGATAATAATGTTACCTCCCCACCCATTTTCCCAAACACACACTTTTTAAATCAGTTATATAAACGTGATATAAATTATAAATAAGTTATATAAAGTCATTAGAATTCACAATTTATGAAAGATTTTACACAAATTATCAAACATTGAATGTTACCAGACAACCACCACTGGCTCCTTCATCCAAAGAATCTCCGATTCCATTCTCAACCTTCAGCATAACAGCTGCTGTCATCTTCATCTAGAAGATCTCCAAAAGATAATCACGTTACCTCCCCTCCCCAGCACCCAATCAAACACGTTTCAAAACATCAAGTTACAATATCAACAAAACATGTCCTCAACTACTGATTTTACACACAGATGATGACTGACAGTAACTTGGTCACCTCTAGATTTGAGCTGATCCTCGAAAGTGTCCAGTCACTTCTCAACTTTAAATGTCCTTCAAGTTCTTCTTTTCTTGTTTCTTCCCAAGGCTAGTTTCTATCCGCTTCATAACCGTCCGAACAAGACAAACTTCCTGCTAACACGAGTAATGGAAACACACTTCCAAAGCACAACTATTTACAAATAAACTCCAGTTACACAACTGATCAAATATTAACTGTACAAATTGTTTGAATTCAGCAAGAATCATTAAAATGCTTTAAAATGATACAAATATCCAAGTTACCACAAAGGCTTGTGACGATTTTCATCACTCGTAGTTCAAGAAGCAAGAATGATTAACCTCTAATGTTCTCTAGCGATTTCTCTGTAGACTCTCTGCCATAGTTTAGATCTTGAAGTTCCTGGTTTTGTTGATCCTATGAAAACACTGTTGGGAAATAAGTTGTCCCCTCCCATCCCACAAATCACTTCATCAGATAGATGCTTTTTAGGTATAAGTTGACTTAATTACTCTTAGTCGTTAAAATGAAGAAATATTTAGGCGTTTGACAAAATCAACAAATACTGAATGTTACCAGGCAACCAGCATTGGCTCCTTCATCCAAGCTTTCGGACTCCATTCTCAACCTTCAGAATAACAGCTGCTATCTTCATCTAGAAGATCTACGTGATAATAATGTTACCTCCCCACCCATTTCCCCAAACACACACTTTTTAAATCAGTTATATAAACGTTATATAAATTATAAATAAGTTATATAAAGTCATTAGAATTCACAATTAAAGAGAGATTTTACGCAATTTATCAAACATTGAATGTTACCAGACAACCACCAGTGGCTCCTTCATCCAAAGAATCTCCGATTCCATTCTCAACCTTCAGAATAACAGCTGCTATCTTCATCTAGAAGATCTACGTGATAATAATGTTACCTCCCCACCCATTTCCCCAAACACACACTTTTTAAATCAGTTATATAAACGTGATATAAATTATAAATAAGTTATATAAAGTCATTAGAATTCACAATTTATGAAAGATTTTACACAAATTATCAAACATTGAATGTTACCAGACAACCACCACTGGCTCCTTCATCCAAAGAATCTCCGATTCCATTCTCAACCTTCAGCATAACAGCTGCTGTCATCTTCATCTAGAAGATCTCCAAAAGATAATCACGTTACCTCCCCTCCCCAGCACCCAATCAAACACGTTTCAAAACATCAAGTTACAATATCAACAAAACATGTCCTCAACTACTGATTTTACACACAGATGATGACTGACAGTAACTTGGTCACCTCTAGATTTGAGCTGATCCTCGAAAGTGTCCAGTCACTTCTCAACTTTAAATGTCCTTCAAGTTCTTCTTTTCTTGTTTCTTCCCAAGGCTAGTTTCTATCCGCTTCATAACCGTCCGAACAAGACAAACTTCCTGCTAACACGAGTAATGGAAACACACTTCCAAAGCACAACTATTTACAAATAAACTCCAGTTACACAACTGATCAAATATTAACTGTACAAATTGTTTGAATTCAGCAAGAATCATTAAAATGCTTTAAAATGATACAAATATCCAAGTTACCACAAAGGCTTGTGACGATTTTCATCACTCGTAGTTCAAGAAGCAAGAATGATTAACCTCTAATGTTCTCTAGCGATTTCTCTGTAGACTCTCTGCCATAGTTTAGATCTTGAAGTTCCTGGTTTTGTTGATCCTATGAAAACACTGTTGGGAAATAAGTTGTCCCCTCCCATCCCACAAAACACTTCATCAGATAGATGCTTTTTAGGTATAAGTTGACTTAATTACTCTTAGTCGTTAAAATGAAGAAATATTTAGGCGTTTGACAAAATCAACAAATACTGAATGTTACCAGGCAACCAGCATTGGCTCCTTCATCCAAGCTTTCGGACTCCATTCTAAACCTTCAGAATAACAGCTGCTATCTTCATCTAGAAGATCTACGTGATAATAATGTTACCTCCCCACCCATTTCCCCAAACACACACTTTTTAAATCAGTTATATAAACGTGATATAAATTATAAATAAGTTATATAAAGTCATTAGAATTCACAATTTATGAAAGATTTTACACAAATTATCAAACATTGAATGTTACCAGACAACCACCACTGGCTCCTTCATCCAAAGAATCTCCGATTCCATTCTCAACCTTTAGCATAACAGCTGCTGTCATCTTCATCTAGAAGATCTCCAAAAGATAATCACGTTACCTCCCCTCCCCAGCACCCAATCAAACACGTTTCAAAACATCAAGTTACAATATCAACAAAACATGTCCTCAACTACTGATTTTACACACAGATGATGACTGACAGTAACTTGGTCACCTCTAGATTTGAGCTGATCCTCGAAAGTGTCCAGTCACTTCTCAACTTTAAATGTCCTTCAAGTTCTTCTTTTCTTGTTTCTTCCCAAGGCTAGTTTCTATCCGCTTCATAACCGTCCGAACAAGACAAACTTCCTGCTAACACGAGTAATGGAAACACACTTCCAAAGCACAACTATTTACAAATAAACTCCAGTTACACAACTGATCAAATATTAACTGTACAAATTGTTTGAATTCAGCAAGAATCATTAAAATGCTTTAAAATGATACAAATATCCAAGTTACCACAAAGGCTTGTGACGATTTTCATCACTCGTAGTTCAAGAAGCAAGAATGATTAACCTCTAATGTTCTCTAGCGATTTCTCTGTAGACTCTCTGCCATAGTTTAGATCTTGAAGTTCCTGGTTTTGTTGATCCTATGAAAACACTGTTGGGAAATAAGTTGTCCCCTCCCATCCCACAAATCACTTCATCAGATAGATGCTTTTTAGGTATAAGTTGACTTAATTACTCTTAGTCGTTAAAATGAAGAAATATTTAGGCGTTTGACAAAATCAACAAATACTGAATGTTACCAGGCAACCAGCATTGGCTCCTTCATCCAAGCTTTCGGACTCCATTCTCAACCTTCAGAATAACAGCTGCTATCTTCATCTAGAAGATCTACGTGATAATAATGTTACCTCCCCACCCATTTCCCCAAACACACACTTTTTAAATCAGTTATATAAACGTTATATAAATTATAAATAAGTTATATAAAGTCATTAGAATTCACAATTAAAGAGAGATTTTACGCAATTTATCAAACATTGAATGTTACCAGACAACCACCAGTGGCTCCTTCATCCAAAGAATCTCCGATTCCATTCTCAACCTTCAGAATAACAGCTGCTATCTTCATCTAGAAGATCTACGTGATAATAATGTTACCTCCCCACCCATTTCCCCAAACACACACTTTTTAAATCAGTTATATAAACGTGATATAAATTATAAATAAGTTATATAAAGTCATTAGAATTCACAATTTATGAAAGATTTTACACAAATTATCAAACATTGAATGTTACCAGACAACCACCACTGGCTCCTTCATCCAAAGAATCTCCGATTCCATTCTCAACCTTCAGCATAACAGCTGCTGTCATCTTCATCTAGAAGATCTCCAAAAGATAATCACGTTACCTCCCCTCCCCAGCACCCAATCAAACACGTTTCAAAACATCAAGTTACAATATCAACAAAACATGTCCTCAACTACTGATTTTACACACAGATGATGACTGACAGTAACTTGGTCACCTCTAGATTTGAGCTGATCCTCGAAAGTGTCCAGTCACTTCTCAACTTTAAATGTCCTTCAAGTTCTTCTTTTCTTGTTTCTTCCCAAGGCTAGTTTCTATCCGCTTCATAACCGTCCGAACAAGACAAACTTCCTGCTAACACGAGTAATGGAAACACACTTCCAAAGCACAACTATTTACAAATAAACTCCAGTTACACAACTGATCAAATATTAACTGTACAAATTGTTTGAATTCAGCAAGAATCATTAAAATGCTTTAAAATGATACAAATATCCAAGTTACCACAAAGGCTTATGACGATTTTCATCACTCGTAGTTCAAGAAGCAAGAATGATTAACCTCTAATGTTCTCTAGTGATTTCTCTGTAGACTCTCTGCCATAGTTTAGATCTTGAAGTTCCTGGTTTTGTTGATCCTATGAAAACACTGTTGGGAAATAAGTTGTCCCCTCCCATCCCACAAATCACTTCATCAGATAGATGCTTTTTAGGTATAAGTTGACTTAATTACTCTTAGTCGTTAAAATGAAGAAATATTTAGGCGTTTGACAAAATCAACAAATACTGAATGTTACCAGGCAACCAGCATTGGCTCCTTCATCCAAGCTTTCGGACTCCATTCTCAACCTTCAGAATAACAGCTGCTATCTTCATCTAGAAGATCTACGTGATAATAATGTTACCTCCCCACCCATTTCCCCAAACACACACTTTTTAAATCAGTTATATAAACGTTATATAAATTATAAATAAGTTATATAAAGTCATTAGAATTCACAATTAAAGAGAGATTTTACGCAATTTATCAAACATTGAATGTTACCAGACAACCACCAGTGGCTCCTTCATCCAAAGAATCTCCGATTCCATTCTCAACCTTCAGAATAACAGCTGCTATCTTCATCTAGAAGATCTACGTGATAATAATGTTACCTCCCCACCCATTTCCCCAAACACACACTTTTTAAATCAGTTATATAAACGTGATATAAATTATAAATAAGTTATATAAAGTCATTAGAATTCACAATTTATGAAAGATTTTACACAATTTATCAAACATTGAATGTTACCAGACAACCACCACTGGCTCCTTCATCCAAAGAATCTCCGATTCCATTCTCAACCTTCAGCATAACAGCTGCTGTCATCTTCATCTAGAAGATCTCCAAAAGATAATCACGTTACCTCCCCTCCCCAGCACCCAATCAAACACGTTTCAAAACATCAAGTTACAATATCAACAAAACATGTCCTCAACTACTGATTTTACACACAGATGATGACTGACAGTAACTTGGTCACCTCTAGATTTGAGCTGATCCTCGAAAGTGTCCAGTCACTTCTCAACTTTAAATGTCCTTCAAGTTCTTCTTTTCTTGTTTCTTCCCAAGGCTAGTTTCTATCCGCTTCATAACCGTCCGAACAAGACAAACTTCCTGCTAACACGAGTAATGGAAACACACTTCCAAAGCACAACTATTTACAAATAAACTCCAGTTACACAACTGATCAAATATTAACTGTACAAATTGTTTGAATTCAGCAAGAATCATTAAAATGCTTTAAAATGATACAAATATCCAAGTTACCACAAAGGCTTGTGACGATTTTCATCACTCGTAGTTCAAGAAGCAAGAATGATTAACCTCTAATGTTCTCTAGCGATTTCTCTGTAGACTCTCTGCCATAGTTTAGATCTTGAAGTTCCTGGTTTTGTTGATCCTATGAAAACACTGTTGGGAAATAAGTTGTCCCCTCCCATCCCACAAATCACTTCATCAGATAGATGCTTTTTAGGTATAAGTTGACTTAATTACTCTTAGTCGTTAAAATGAAGAAATATTTAGGCGTTTGACAAAATCAACAAATACTGAATGTTACCAGGCAACCAGCATTGGCTCCTTCATCCAAGCTTTCGGACTCCATTCTCAACCTTCAGAATAACAGCTGCTATCTTCATCTAGAAGATCTACGTGATAATAATGTTACCTCCCCACCCATTTCCCCAAACACACACTTTTTAAATCAGTTATATAAACGTTATATAAATTATAAATAAGTTATATAAAGTCATTAGAATTCACAATTAAAGAGAGATTTTACGCAATTTATCAAACATTGAATGTTACCAGACAACCACCAGTGGCTCCTTCATCCAAAGAATCTCCGATTCCATTCTCAACCTTCAGAATAACAGCTGCTATCTTCATCTAGAAGATCTACGTGATAATAATGTTACCTCCCCACCCATTTCCCCAAACACACACTTTTTAAATCAGTTATATAAACGTGATATAAATTATAAATAAGTTATATAAAGTCATTAGAATTCACAATTTATGAAAGATTTTACACAATTTATCAAACATTGAATGTTACCAGACAACCACCACTGGCTCCTTCATCCAAAGAATCTCCGATTCCATTCTCAACCTTCAGCATAACAGCTGCTGTCATCTTCATCTAGAAGATCTCCAAAAGATAATCACGTTACCTCCCCTCCCCAGCACCCAATCAAACACGTTTCAAAACATCAAGTTACAATATCAACAAAACATGTCCTCAACTACTGATTTTACACACAGATGATGACTGACAGTAACTTGGTCACCTCTAGATTTGAGCTGATCCTCGAAAGTGTCCAGTCACTTCTCAACTTTAAATGTCCTTCAAGTTCTTCTTTTCTTGTTTCTTCCCAAGGCTAGTTTCTATCCGCTTCATAACCGTCCGAACAAGACAAACTTCCTGCTAACACGAGTAATGGAAACACACTTCCAAAGCACAACTATTTACAAATAAACTCCAGTTACACAACTGATCAAATATTAACTGTACAAATTGTTTGAATTCAGCAAGAATCATTAAAATGCTTTAAAATGATACAAATATCCAAGTTACAACAAAGGCTTGTGACGATTTTCATCACTCGTAGTTCAAGAAGCAAGAATGATTAACCTCTAATGTTCTCTAGCGATTTCTCTGTAGACTCTCTGCCATAGTTTAGATCTTGAAGTTCCTGGTTTTGTTGATCCTATGAAAACACTGTTGGGAAATAAGTTGTCCCCTCCCATCCCACAAATCACTTCATCAGATAGATGCTTTTTAGGTATAAGTTGACTTAATTACTCTTAGTCGTTAAAATGAAGAAATATTTAGGCGTTTGACAAAATCAACAAATACTGAATGTTACCAGGCAACCAGCATTGGCTCCTTCATCCAAGCTTTCGGACTCCATTCTCAACCTTCAGAATAACAGCTGCTATCTTCATCTAGAAGATCTACGTGATAATAATGTTACCTCCCCACCCATTTTCCCAAACACACACTTTTTAAATCAGTTATATAAACGTGATATAAATTATAAATAAGTTATATAAAGTCATTAGAATTCACAATTAATGAAAGATTTTACGCAATTTATCAAACATTGAATGTTACCAGACAACCACCACTGGCTCCTTCATCCAAAGAATCTCCGAATCCATTGACAACCTTCAGCATAACAACTGCTATCATCTTCATCTAGAGAAGATCTCCAAAAGATTATCATGTTACCTCCCCTCTGTCATTTAACTTAAGGTAACATTGTCATCTTTATATAGAACATCTAGGATAATATTATGTAGAGGTCCCACCTAATTTAAATAAATTATACAAACGTTAGTGTATGTAGTAGATTTGACAAATATATTAATCACAAATTATTGGCTTCTCAATACAATGATCTTGTCCAATATTAGTCAGTTGCTGTTACTAACAATATCAACAAAAAACATTTGCATTCATTCATAGAGTTCTATTTAACCAACACATTTGTAATGATTAACAATTTAACAGTTACTTGGTCACCTCTAAAATGTGGACCGATCCTCATATATGCCATGCCAGTCGGTAACACTTTCATGTAGGGTTTTCTTATTTCCTGCATCTTCTCTTCTCTCTTCCAGGAGCATGCATAATAACCTCTGAGCTGATCAGTGAATCTCCTGGTTGTTGATCCTTGAAAACTTGGCTGGGAAATGAGTAATACACCCCTCCCACAAAGCATTTAAAGTTACCTCTTACAAAACATTTCTCGATAAGCAAAAAATTGAATTCGTAATTGGCTACCTCTCAAGTGAGGCACAATTGTTAAAAATCTGCCAGCCTTTGTATATATCGTCTTTTTTACAACCAAATTATGATTTAACAGATTTGCACATTAAAATGTCTAACTTCGTCACCTCTTCCAACGGCCGAATCGTCCACTTGTACACTCTTCTGAAACGATCTAAATTGTTCTAACACCAGTGTTAGTTCTCAGCTAGCTGCCAAGTTGAAATAATGTATACATTCACAAATTTACATGCGACCAATGTACGCTGGATCCAAATGTTTCCATTCGGCTACTTGTAGTTTGGAGATTGAGGTGAGGTGAGTTGGGGTTTAACACCGCTTTCAAGAGTATTTCACTTATTTTAGAGATTGATGATTAAGAATTACATCTAATTCTTGAAGATCATGGTATGTATTGCTGGCAAGTTTCCCAGTCTCTCAGGTGTTGAGCCATGTTTTCAGTAAGGGTCCGATTTCTTTCTCACATATGAATGCAGTATGTTGAAAAGTATAGTACCATGTTATATAATTCCAGAGGTTCTGTTTGGTTTGGAATTCCAATCAGGAATCTCCCCTTATCTCAAACTAAAGAAGCATAATTCGTTTGTCAAGCATGTAAGGACATTGTTTAGGTTGCAGATTTAATATACAATGCCGTTTAAATTTGTTGGGACATCTTGCCTTTGTAATAGTCAATAGACATTGTTAACCTCATAACAGTTGGATCAATGTGTGACCCAACTATTGATGACACGACTTGAAAAAAATAGGTATAAAATGGTGATTTACCAGATTCAGGTTTACGGCAAACAAACTTTCATTGTTAGTTTTCCTTCCACACACTGCTTGTGTTCTGGAAAACGGATGATCAGCTAATATTCAGTTTGGAGTAGGTGATTCATACTTGTAAATTGGTTAATGACATGGCGGTGTGGTGTACAGCTATCTTAAGACTTGGTTATGTTCTCCAGCTTGCTGTATATCTGTAAGAGGACTTGACAAGATTTGACCATGTACTTTTGGAATGCTGTAAATGTCATATCCCCTTTCAGGCGTTCGTTCGATGTTACGATTCCTGAATCCTGAATAACAAATATTTGTACAATACATGAAACTTCTGTCAACGTTTCTTTCAAGTATCACCTCTATTAGTGATCTTGTGTTTAGTATTTAAATGGGTTGCCAGGTGTGTATTAACCACCAGAAACACAACTGTGATAACACAGCATTAGTTGTTTTCTTTTTTTTTAAACGGCTGCCACGTTTACATTATAAAAACATGCATTCATAACACTTTGAACCATTTTTACTTAGCCTTCAGTCATTGGGATTATTAGGCCTCCGTGTGATTTCAGGAAGTAGTCTTTGTGAACCTCGATTCTTTGATGTGCCAGTCCATGATAACCGGACAGCTAAAGAATAGGAGTGGGATAAATGCTCATTTCAGCAACGTGACAATGGTTAGATTTAAGTGATTATTTTCTATATCTTCACACAATTGTAGCTTTACATTAAGGGCAGTTGAAATTCAATTACAATTCAAATATACATGCAATTACAGAGTTCATTATAGAGGCCGCTATGGCAAGGTTCGAAAGGGTTTTTATATGTAATATTCAGAAGATAGAAAGTTGTAAAAGAAAATCTAATGTATGTGACCTTTTAAATGAAAACTAATTATATCAAAAATAGTTGCCAGTTACAAAGGTGTACCACTCGAGCCGTGGGGTCCTTGGTTTCTTTCAGGTTATCAGGAATGACCATCTCTCATAATGACATTCTTGCCTGCAAAGCGAGCTTTGAAACGTTCCATACACCAACCGAGCAGCTGAAAATATCTTAAATTTGTCTCGACCACCAATGGACATAGAGTTGGTTTAAGTTGTGATAATTTTACCAATATTTTTAAATGGGCAAGTAAAATGGGAGGAAATGTTAATTGCTTTTCAAACAATGATATGGAATATATAGACCCTTTTATAGAAAATTGATGAACTTGTTACAATCAACTGACAGTTAAAATCTAAAGAAGACAAGCGCTAACAGGTAAGTGATCATACCAGTGAGTAAACGCTTCATCCCTTTCCCCGCACGCAACTGACCACGTTTGCTTTTGAAGTCTAAAAGGAAAACTTGGTATCTCTGGAATGGCTTGCTGCTTGAATTAGACTGGGAGAACCACATCAAAGGGGAAATTTGGCAGTCTGCACAGTAACCTTCTGAATACCCTTGAGACAAAGGATCACAATGATGTTGCAACGGGAGACGGAGGTCAGACCACCTTTGGTAGTCTCAGCACCCTGATCCCGATTTAGCAGGAATGGAGAATCAAAGCTGGTATACAAAGGAAGAAAGATGCATTGAGAAGGGGCATTTGGTACAATGAAATCGTTTTAAATTTCTGAAAGTTTAAGTGTTCCCATTTTAAGTTATTTTCAATTACATCAATAAGATGAAATAATAACTGTATACTGTCAAAATGGTTATATACAGATAAAAGTAATGCATCCAACCAATTCTTTCCACTTGGTCTAGAAGGAATTCCTGCAGTAGGGGTATGATACAAAGAGACACTACAGTGTGCCACTGGAGACGCTATCTTAGCCACATCCAAACATCGGCTTTCCTGTCAGTTGAGCTGAAGTAAAACATTAAAGTCTAAGGTTGACGAAAATAGAGATAAAACAGTTATAAATAATGAAGCGTACAACTATCTCAACCATGACATGGTTGTTTGCAACTTGCTGTATCTGTAGGAGGGCTTTGACCATGTACGTTTGGAATGATGTTATTGACATATTCCCTTACAGGCGTTCTATCAAAATGATGTTAGTTTACAGAATCAAATAAATTAAGACATTTAGTTTGTACATGTAGCTTTTGTTAACCTTTCAATTATCACCTCTATTAGTGATCTTGTTCGGTATTTTTATATGGGTATTTTGACGTCTATTAACCACCAGAAACAACTTCGTGATAAAACAGTATTATGTTAAAAATAATTTTTAAACAACTGCCAAGTCTACAAAATAAAAACATGCATTCTTTTCACTTTGAACACCATTTTTACTTAGCCTTCAGTCATTGGGATTATTAGGACTCCGTGTGATTTCAGGAAGTAGTCTTTGTGAACCTCGATTCTTTGATGTGCCAGTCCAAGATAACCAGACAGCTAAAGAATAGGAGTGGGATAAATGCTCATTTCAGCAACGTGTTAATGATTAAATTTAAGTGATTATTTTCTATATCTTCACACAATTGTAGATTTACATTCTGTTTTGATAAGCAGTTGGACTTCAATTACAATTCAAATATACATGCAATTACAGAGTTCATTATAGAGGCCACTATAGCGAGGGTTCTAAAGTTTTTTTATATGTAATATTCAAACGAGTTTTGTAAATAAACAAATTTAACGATTGTGACCTTTAACATGAAAACTGTAATTATACAAAAGAAATAGTTGCCAGTTACACAGCTGTACCATAGTAACACTCGGGTCGTGGGGTCCTTGGTTACTTTCAGATTATCAGGAATGACCATCTCTCATAATGACATTCTTGCCTGTAAAGCGAGCTTTGAAATGTAACATACACAAACCGAGCAGCTGATGTTATCTAAATTTGCCTCAATAACCACCATTGGACATCGAATTGGTTTCAGGTGTTTGATTCGACCAATATTTTCATGGAATGATAACGATTATTGATTTTCACAAGATACAGAATATTAAAAAAAACGTATATAAAATGTTTTTAACTTGTTATAATCAACTGATAGTTAAGAATATACAGAAGACAAGGGCTAACGTGTAAGTGATCATACCAGTGAGTAAACGCTTCATCCCTTTTCCCGCACGCAACTGACCACGTTTGCTTTTGAAGTCTAAAAGGAAAACTTTGTATCTCTGGAATGGCTTGCTGCTTGAATTGACTGGGGAGAACCACATCAAACGGGAATTTGGCAGTCTGCACAGTAACCTTCTGAATACAAAGAAGCCATGTTGGGGATTGGTTGCAACTCTGAACTGTCTGGTGGGAGACGGGAGGTCAGGCCAACTTAGGTAGTCTCAGCGCCCTGATCCTGATTTAGTAGGAATGAAGAATCAAAGCTGGTATGCAAAGGAAGAAAGACGCATTGTGAAAGGGGGTATTTCGTACATTGAAATAGTCTTAAATTTAAGTTTAAAGTTAAAAACATGTTGTATTTTAAGTTTTCAAATACATCAATAAGATGAAATATTAAAGCTGTCACACATGGTAAAACAGATATAGCAATCATCCAACCAATTCTTTCCACTTGGTCTAGAAGGAATTCTTGCAGTAGGGGTATGATACAAAGAGACAGGATAGTGTGACATGATCAGTCGAGACGCTATTTTAGCCACATCCAAACACCGGCTCTTGTGTCAGATGAGCTGAAGTAAAGCATACAAAGTCTAAGGTTGATGAAAATACAAACAAAATATATTTATAAACAATGGAAATTTTATTCTTTGTAATATAAATAAGCAGCACTTCGTACACCTTTCGCAAATCCAAGAAATACACATTAATCACGACTGGTGTTACAACTGGAAATATACTATATAAATGTTAAACATGTAATCATTCATTCGGTATTATCAACGACATAATATTAGGAAATACTAGACCCGCCGTTTGTCTTTAGTCGCTTAAAAAACTCCTCAATTCCTAAGGGATCCTTTTGATCATGAACACTGGATTCCGCGTAGCCGTCTGCCTGAAACCGGTTCAGTCCAGCTGGATGTGACGTCACAGACGCTGATGGCCGACTAGAACAGTCGCCATTTTGAATATGTCTTTCATCAGCACAATGAGGAACAGTCAATGAAATTAAATTCTGACGAAATAATTTTGGTTTATTACACGATTTACTCCGTTCAAAAGATTGAAGTTTCGACATGTCTCTTTTTAGTTTACGTAAGGTAGACTCTAACATAGCATTCAACCTATAATCCAAACTGAAACGCAACTTCTTAGATTCTACTTTACCGATCAAACGTGAAATCGTGTCTTGGTGACGTTCGCACAGTGGTTTAGCAGTCTTCGTTTTCATCTTTGGTTCGATAAAGTTTCTGGAGTCCTAAGAGCACGGCACTAACTTTTCGCGAATCTAGCCTACAGCTTTCGGATCTACCGCATCTCAATGTCGTTGTCTTTTCGGCAACCCACGCTAATGGCTGGTGAAGGGCAGGGCGCGGTATTTATACACGTCAACCGGAACTATTTTGTATATCCCTACGCGCAAAATAGTTCGTTACTATTTTTTCAAAGTAAATTAATTATCGTTAATTTGTTTAATAGTCGATTGAAAAGGGAAATGGTCACCTCACTTTATATAATGCCAGCTAGATGAAATGTTTGAAGTTCAAATATCGTAATATCGTCGTAGCTTCAATGCGCAATGATTCACATTCCTTTGTGTGAATAGGTGAACGAGATCACTACTATCTACATGCGCATGTGAAAAAGTAGTTCTTTTTAAAAAGGGGGAAAATGACTTAACTTTAACTGTGAGTGATTTAAGAAGAGTAGGATTTACACGACAACATGTGAAATATCATAAAAGTACAAAATATATCTCATTTGTATCTTAAAGAAGGGAATAGGGAGAACGGCGTAGTTTCGACATTGAACAATCGCGAAGCCAACGTCAGCAGTTTATTTATGGACTATGACGTAAACTAACGACTTGTAGGTGTATTAAGCAGTTTGCGTAAGGAATAGTCTGATTTCAGACATGTTTACTGTTTATACAGGCGATAAGAATAACATGAATAATGGAAATATTTACATAGTATTGGATTACATCTACACTAAAACATCTTGAGTATTTTCGTTATATATAGCCTATACTTTCTACTAATTAATAGACAGGCTATACATCTATTTAGATTATTGTCCAACAACCATCGTCACGGCGTTATATAAAACCAGGATATATAATTAGTGACTTTTGAATATTGAATAGACTTTTGTTCTGTACGTGATTGATTAAATTATGTATTTCTTTACCGTTAGAATCAGACTATAGGCCTACAGTATTAGGCTATTTCTTTAAATTTAAGATTATAATAATTTATTCAAATTCAAGGATGATATAAGCCTATTAAGATTGTATGTGTCTGGACGGCTACACATCAGGATACATTTAAAAGGAGGGTTCTATCGGGGTATTTTTTTTTGGAAACGAAATTCAAGACGATATTCCCGTTTACATATATATGCTATTAATACATAGACAATACCTGTCTTTTCTTGACTAATACCATGTTTATCTCATCGAGTGACGTAGAAAGGTTATATTTTCACGAGTGGCGCACAACTTTGAACTTGATAAAGACAAGCGCACATTATTTTTTTGAAAAATAAAGACAATGGAAACTGAAGCCATTCATCGGTGCTGCAAGTTCGGAAAGCTTCGCTATAATGCCTAACACCATAGTGCTTTTCAGTTTTATTATATGATATGTGTTACTGTGTCAATCATTGTATATGTTTTATTATTTCCAAATTGTAAAATTGGGTTGAATATAGCGTGTTTTCCTTTCACGTTATGCCAATAATCCCCTTTAAATAGGTTTTTAGGGTATCGGATGCATTAAAACATTACAATATATAATATATATTGTAAAGACAGCATATGATATAGGCCTACTGCAGCTGATTATTAAAGTTCAAACAATGGGTGTAAGTTCAAAGTGCGTGCCACTTTTGCAGATCATTCATTATCGCAGTAGTTGAGTAATATGACATCATCAGAAGCCCGAAGCACCTTTTACATAACAATAGATAATCCCATCCTTTGACAAGCTCATGTCACGTGATCACTGGCAGTTTAAACAGAAGCAGTACTCTGTCTCGTTAATTACTGCTAATGAATAGCGGCTGCATGTAGTTACTGACACTGATACTGATACAATACTGACTGTGCAATAAGCATAATGGCATATATGAGAAAACAGGCATGTCCAATCGAATTTCGTTGTCACAGAAAAATACCCGATCGAGCCATCTTTCTAAATGGGCAAACATACATTCTTCCGCTCAGAACTCATATACATCTACACGACATTCAAATTTGTTTATTCAACTGCTTTCTATTTGTTCTCTGTTTAAAATGAATGT
Source organism: Gibbula magus (assembly GCA_936450465.1). Taxonomy (NCBI): domain Eukaryota; kingdom Metazoa; phylum Mollusca; class Gastropoda; order Trochida; family Trochidae; genus Gibbula; species Gibbula magus. The sequence continues at coordinate 73,206,972 of OW388291.1, read as the reverse complement.
AGTCGATAAATTATACTCGATACTTCAAGACACATTTAAAGTAATGAAACCAATAGAATAGGCCTGTGCCTAATCGTTGTTTACAACGAATGTCGTTAGAACTTTTGCAACATGAAATCTAATGTGCTATTCCGGATTTCTAACATGCAAACTGTGAAAATAGTGAATCAAGTTAGTGAAGCAGTGAGTTGATGGAATATTTAAGGATTGTACTTCGATAGAGGCACAAATCATGTAAAACAATCCTTATAATTACAAAATCAACAGGTTTTTCTTTAAATATTTACACAAATCTAATATATTTGTAATTTATCACGAGAAACAGCAACTTGTTACACGCAATGCCCCCCCCCCCCCCCCCCCCCCCCCCCCCCCGGGACACCGCAAAAGCAGAGCAGCCCCGAAACTTCTGGTCTCGCCTTTCCCTGTCCCGCCTTCTCGTCAGCATCAGTAAAATGGGAAATTTAAAAAATAAAAATAAAAATTTCATTATTCGAGTTAGGCCTATTACTAACAAGTTGAATCATCACTGGGGTCACTTTTCACAAGTTTGTTCTTAAAACCTATTTCTGATTTCAAAATTGGATCAAATGATCTAACGTACGTGGCCTTAACCAATATCTCATGACCTTGAACTTTGACCTTCAAGGTCACACCATCCATGATCACTTTAAAATTTCATTGTGCATTTCATGTGTGACCTTGACCTTTGACGGATGTTGGCGAAAACCTTTTCAAATCTTGGTCTTTCGATCTCCATTGTTGATATGTACCAAATAAGAGCCTGATAGCAAAAATGTTTTTGAAGTTATCGTGTTTACAAGGATTTTTGTAGTGATTTCAGAACTCATTACCTTGACCTTTGACCTTGGTATGTGAACATGGCAAAATCATTCACCAGGAAGCTAAGTTCTCTCTTCGGAAATTCTTGTTAAAAATGAGTGTACATGCATGGCTTAGTAAGGCCATGGGAATCGTTTTTGTAATTAATGATACAAATAATAAAATGGGTTCACAATAAAATGGCTGCCATGCAATTTTTGCTTTATACGCAAGAATCATCCTAAGATGCCTAGAACAATCGAAAATAAAATAGAGCCATTGGCTCTGTAGCTCATCAGGTATTCAATAATGATAAAATATTGATATTTACATATGAAATATGATAAAAGTTATGGGCTTACAAAATAAATATTACAAACAATATTTGTTAGATCCTCTATTCTTAATTCTTCTTTCTCAAGAACCATTTCTCAAAGTTAGAACTCACATATTTGGGATTACCTCCCTTAGTCTGAAATGAAGTGCACATAAAATCTCAAGAGAACTGTTCAAAGCTTGCTACAATGATATTTTTTTTATAGGTTGTGACCCAGTGACCCATATTTGTGGTCAGGGGGTCACGAAATCTACAATTAAGAACCCCCATTACCCAAGAAGTCTGCACACAACTTTTCAGCTCTCAATACCTTTTGGAACTCGAGAAGAAGATGAAAATAGGTTTTTAAGGTTGTGACCCCTGTGACCTCATTTGGGGTCAAGGTGTCACCATTTCTACAATTTAGAATCTCCATTGACTAAAGAGTCTGCACAAAACATTTCAGCTCTCTAGACTTTGTGGAATTAGAGAAGAAGATGGAAATAGGTTTTTAAGGTTGTGACCCCTGTGACCCGATTCGGATCAATGATAACCACATCCATTTCTCTTCTGTCAGTAATTTGTTGTCTATTGTATTTAAATGTAAAAGCATGACTCTTTCACTCGCTGCTTTTTGTTATTGGAAGTAATATGTTGTTATGCTATAGCTCGATGTTTATACATTGGCATTTCTGTTGTCATTTTCTTTTCACTTAGTCCTTATTCAGTTTCATAGGCCTTCCTTACGGATCGTATGAATAATAACAAGTAGTTGTCACTAAGGTGACATGATCCCCCGCCGCAAATTAATACTTCAAATTTGAAAAATAATGTCAAGATCATAAAAATTGACTGTCAAACATGTTGAAAAAGTCAAAGCTCCACTGTGACCTTGAGAATAACGTCAAGGTCACAAAATCTAATCAGCCCGTCGTCTTCCCTAGAAGGTGCTTTGTGTAAAAAATGATGGAATTCCAGTAAATGTTTCTTGAGATATCCCGCTGACAAGTTTTACATGCACATTAACATGTCGAAAAATTCAAAGTTCCGCTGTGACCTTAAAAATAATGTCAAGGTCACCAAAATCTAATCAGCCTGTCGTCTTTCCTTGGAGAAGCTATGTGTAAAATATGAAAAGAATCTAGCGAACAGTTATTGAGATATTCCGCTGACAAGGGTAAAATGACAAAGTCTCATTGTGACCTTGAAATGAAGGTCAAGGTCACAAACCTCTGTAGGAACATTACTCTTCCTATGATGAACCCATATGCAAAATATGAAAAGAATCCTGTGAAAAGTCTTTTGAGTTATTCCATTTCGTACGGACGTACGTATGTATGGACGGACGGAGCCAAATACTATATAATAAATCAATTAGACAATGCCTTGAACTTGAACCTTCATCAAGTTCTCAATATAACTCTTCCAACACTACATATACATTTATCTAGTTGTGAACTTACTTCATCAGTTGAGCATTTACAGCTCTTATAGAAATACAACAATATTTTATGGATGTTCAACTTCTTTATGTCACAATGGCGACGTTTCATTATAGATCCTTATACCTTTATCAAGCATATGCTTGATAACGGATAAGAACCTTTACCGAAACGTCTGTTTGAAACGTCGCCATTGTGATATACTCGATAACAGTATAAGGATCTATACCGAAAGGTCGCCATTGTGAAATAAAGAAGTTGAACATCCATCGAATATCCTCATCTTTCTATTACACCACCTTCTAGAATGCCTCTCAAACAGTTAACAGCTGTTCTAGACCATCAGGAGAATTTTTGTGAACTGTGGAATTACCAGGAAAACCTCAACGGCAATAAGTTGCCAACATATAAACCTGTTATCCCAGAACCTTTATAACCTCTATATTGCCTAGATAAGCAATCACTGTACCCGCATGTATACAATATGTGCGACACAAAAATAAACTATTTTGTCTCGGTGTCTGTTAAAGGGTCACAAATGCTCGTTTCAGTCAAGTAGAAATGGACATGAAATTAACTTGACATTTAGTATAACAAGCAAATTTATTTTCCAAAATCTAGGTGGTCATATGGCACAGAGAAGAAAGCAATACATAATTTGTGAATGAAATTTTTGAGGTACTATAAAGTTAACGTAAACAGCAATCACATTAAATACAGATGTGAAATTGATACTTGCATACTGTGATAAATTGCTACCATTCTGTATCTTACCGCTGCTTACAAGGCAAAATACTTTCATTCTGCTTGAAAATCTGTTGGCTACTTCAACCAGGGTGGATCTAAAGAGGTCAGAATGAAATAATGAAATCAACAACTCCAGTTGCCACAAAATGAAAACAAATAACAAACAGAAAATATGTTAAGAGTAAATAATTTTATTGGATGGAATAGACGCACAGTTCAAAGTGCTGTATTACTTGTATGTATATGTCTATCAAACATGCATGCATCTTACAAATGCCAGAAATATGATGGTAAGTACAAAAAAAAGTTGGAAAAGCATAACAAGAAAAAGCAAATAATCAACAACCATTTGTCATCAATTGAAACATCAGACAAGTCTAAATTAAATCATATATGACGAAGAACTCAAAGTCGAAGATCACACAGTAATCTGAGCAGGTTCAAGTTTGAATGTGTGAAATTCAGAAAATTATCAAAACGTAAAATACAAATTTAAGAATTCTCAGACCTAAAAGTTTTGAGAATGTTCAAGTCCCCTGACTTTGCAATTACTATATGTCAGTTAATTTCGAAAGGAAAAAGATATACCGGTACTATACGGAGTCCTTCAGAAAATCATGCAGAGGTCTGCTCCTTTTAATGACTGAAGTGTTTTCCGAACATCCGATACATCTGCGAAGAGAAATAAGTGGGTCCAAATACTGTTCTTGCTTTGTAGAACATGTTCCAATGCTGTGCGGCTTGCATCAACTATGTCATAGAACATGTTACGCCCACCAAGAACAGTGTTCGGAGCCACTCCTTTCACTTCACGCAGCTCAGTGTTGTTCCAAGGTGATCTCCTGAGGGGTCATTTTGGCCATTTCTGAACAAGTAGGACCCTTTGCAATGGTAAAAGTATACTACTTCTCCAAATTTTAGGGACACCAAGCCAAAAAGGTGGGCAAATGCCCCAAGGATCCAATCTAGGGACAACACTGGACGCTTGTACAGGATGTTTGGAACTTCGGAAGGCGCAGGCCTATACTAAGCAGGAATCACTATAAGTGACATAGACAGGGGAACCTCTTAAGAAAAAACAAATCATTCAGACCTTTATTGTTTATTTGTATGTCACAGATATCTATCTACTTACAAAACTACTTGCTCACTAAAAGAATGTACAAGTTGTGAGCATGTTTGACATTTGTTCCAACATAATGTTTTGACGATGGTGTGTCCCTTTTAACTTTCATTGTGTGAAACTTGAATTTCAAAACTGATGATATGCAAATGGCAAGATGATCATTAACATTGATAAATAACAAATTATTAAGTTTAAAGATTCAGGAACCAAACATAAATCATATAAAATAAATTAATTAAACAATTGATTTTCATAACCATTAACCAACATATGGCAGCTTTACTTTAGCAAAGCAAATCAAAATACAAAGAAACAAGTGTAAACATTGCAATCTAACCTAATCCAGAATATATTTTGGAGCACCATTTGGACAAGTAAATGTTGAAATGAATTATTTAAGTTCAGATATATATAATGATAGAGATTTGAAGAAAGCAATGTAACTGAGAATAGAAAGGTGAAAAAACGAGCTGTTAGAATTCACGTTCAATTGAAAACTATTTACCTTCTAAATTGAAATGTAGATGGATTATTATATTGTAAGTATGGACAAGATATCAATTTTCATTAAGTGTATTTCGTAAACAATATTTGTAATAGTCATGGACATTTGTTCAAACTTCGCACTTAACTTTGGTCCAAAGTTTTTTTAATTTGAATGTAACTACATTCAACAAAACATTATATTTGGTCAACAGAAAGAAGTTGTTCATATAAGTTTCCTCAATTCAACCAGTCACTGCATTATTACTCGGAAGTGACCACTTGGAACTTGAGATTGCGTTTATCCAGTCTTTCTATCAGAGTTGTCTCCCCGAATACTGCCCCCGGTGTGAACACGCCTCCACTGGAAAATGGAAATATATGGGTTTTAACATTCCTTTATTATACTTTCAATGACAAAATAAAACCTGTATTTCCACTGAGTGACTTATCATATTATTCCACTGAGCAAAATAAGAGTTTCAATCATATATCATATATATCAAATATATATGTCATCAATAGGATGACTGTTACAGCAAGGCGCTTATTACTAACTATTTGAATAATTTGTTATATCTAATAAATGAAAAAAATGACATTTCACCATGTATATCTCATCTTGTGATGTAGAAATATATATATATATATATATATATAGTCTTTATTGCGCCACTTGTGAAAATATACAATTTTTACTTCACTCTATGAGATAAACATGATATTCGATGGAAATATAATGCCATTATTTACCAGTTTTGAGACTGTATAAATATTTAAAATAAAATGAAATAAGTTCAATTTACTATTCATGATTACTTTGAAACATTTATAGATCTTATGCAGTTATATGGACAAAAACACTTTGACTCACTCCTTGGGTAGTTTAGAGCTTTCCTTCAGTAAGACAAGGCCAGCTTGAACCATACAAATAGGGGTTGTCACGTAGCCAGGCTCTGGGAATATTCAATGAAATATTCAACTATTTTTATTGGAAAAACTCGTTTCACAGAAATTTGCATAATAACATTGTTAAGGGCACTAGGACTAAACATGTAGAATATCATAAAATACTATCAAATACTTCACATAATAGGGTGGTTAATGGTGGAGATGGTTCAATTACAATTTTATACAGAGAACAATATTGATTATTCTTAAATTATAATGCAAGTTTACAACAGCTCCAAATTTTCTAAATACAAGAGATTATTCATACATAATACTTAACCATTTTCAAACTCAATTTAACTGAATGAATGAGGTCTGTTCAACGCACCTGGCCCGAAGACTTTAGTTTGTATTTTCTTGTCAGGAGCGTTCTCGTGGGAGGCTTCTGGATCATCAAGCTTATCACTGTAGCCTTCTCCGTAAAATGTCATTGAGAACGATGTACCCTCAATCTGAAATGATCATTTCAATTAAGTAAAACATGTATAGCTTAGCCCTTGGAGCATATGATAAAAACAGACTGACATGTCATTAACTTTTTTTTTTTCATTTTGTTGCCATTTACAGTTTTGTTAATATCATCTGAATTAACCAAATTACATTTTCAAAGAGAAACAGTTTAAACCATGTGCAGCATTGTAAAGATTTTCAAACATTTAACTTTTAAATCTTGCAGTTTCAACTGTATATTTGAGAGTGATTTAAAATGATACACAAAAAATCGTTAATTTTCACCTGTTTCTTGCTTGGCCCTCCTCTCTTGATTAAACCAGCTGTGAACAGCCCTGGAAACTGTATGCATAAATCAATGGAAAATATCAACTTAACATTCTTTGAGGCAATGGAAAGTAAAAAAGCAAGTTGTCTTCATGTTCTATACAATGAATGTTTCGGAATCTTTTGATATTGTATGATAATGACCATCGTATTGAAAATGTGAAAACTCATGAGGTGTGGGATACAAGGTTTGAGGCAACAGTGCATGGGAGATAACTCCTGCTTAGAACAGAGAGAGAAAAAGATCACTTAAGGTCGAAAGCATGAAAATAAACCATCATGAACCAACAATTTAAGCCCAGAGACATGGAGGGCGTTTTGATCTTTTTAAAATAAATACACACACAAACATAGAAGACCAGAGAGAAGGATGTTTTGATCTTTTAAAAATAAACACACATAAACATATATATATTGAATCAAATCATTTTTTTCTTAAATAAGATAATTTAATCTTTATGCAACTGAAATTACCTGAAGGAGCAAATTACGGGTGAAGCCGACTTTTGCAAAGAGTGCAAATATGGATCCAAACACAATCATGAGTAGGAGATTGAAGAATCCACCAACACAGGCGTATGGGTTGAACTGAACCTGGAATGGGAAAACATTTAGCTGTAAACATACTGGATTTATACAGCGCCCAGCATCAACCAATAAGTGTTCACTGGCTCTTAACATATCAGATCATTCCAAGAATTACAGAAAAATACATGAGTCAAGTGAAAGGTTTAGCAAAAAGTGGGTTTTGAGGTGACGCATTTAATTGTCTTTGGATTCTTTTATTCATTGAATTTTTATTTATATTGTAAAACGTTTTATTAATGCAATTCATATCCTCACTTTTTGTAATTATTAACCTATTCTATTTGAAAATTTGATTTTAAAAAATTGTAATACTGCAGCTCATGAACTACACATTTGTAATGTTTTATAGTAAATAAAGATTTGAATGTTGATAAAGTGGTCCTTAGTAATAAGGGCAAAGAGTAAGAGAAGCTGGGACTTCAAACTGAGAAGATGTAATCAGACACAACATCAAGTCATTAATGTATGTCCAATGAAATATAAAATCAGTTTTATTTATAATTTCTTTGATCCCGAGAATACTTATTGACATGAGTAAAATTGTAAATTAATAACACTCAAGTCTAAATAAAGTCAGTGTACTTACTGGACGTGACTTGTTCACATCATAGTAGAACCTCTGGGTGCGGTTGACGACGGGACGGTCACTGCCCATGAAAGGTATACACCATGAGTCCATCAGCTCACTCTTGAAAGCTAACGAACTGCAAGCAAAAATTGTAATATTTACTTCAATTTTCTGACAGTAATGTTTTATTTCATGATATTATGATCACTGCTGTGGTCTTGATACCAATCAAAATGTAACACGTAAATTTAATTATATTACAGTATTAACAATTTACTTTTAGGCCACATGCCTCTGCTTCAGAAGGCTTTGATGAGGTGAGGTGAGGTGAGGTGAGGTGAGCTGGAGTGTAATGTCGCTTTCAAGAGTATTTCACGATATATAAGAGTATAGCATGGCTGCTAGTACTATTGTAGGGAGAAAGCCCGCAACACCATGATGGCTATGCATTGCGGTGAAACCTGCGAGCACCAGCTGTAACAAGCAAACCATGGGTGGTACTACGCTGAAATTCAGTGTAGCGTTGAACCCAAACCTTACTGCGGTTAGAACAGTTCTCTTCTGCAGACAAAGTTGCCGTGCCCCTGGCAGGATTTGAACCTGGACCTCTCGATCCGAAGCCGAACGCGCTAACCACTGTGCTATCCCGCCCCAAATTCATTTAGTAAACTTACTAAATAGTGATTAAAGTCCCGTTTGGCACCCAATACAAAAGGCATCATATCAAAAGTATCTATTGCTAGTTTGTGTTTTTACCGTTTAGGTGCCTTGTGTTTGCTCCTCGGTAGTGGGTTTGGGAAGAGTTGTTTCCTGATGGGAGACAACTCCCCCTGGTTGGCAAAACCATGAACAGCAGATTCGTAAGTTGCGTAGTTGATTGCAACTCCCTGTGGTATAAAACATCTGGTTGGATAAGGAATATTAAATTTATCAATGTTACTACTGACATTTGAATTATCTAATATATCTACAGCATTTTGAAAATAAAATAAGGTGAACATTTATCTTTTTCTTTGACAGAATCTCCTTACACAGATGACACATTTGAAAACAAAATGAACAAAATGACTCGAATTTAAAAAAAAAAAAATCCTCACATTGGACCCAGAATCAATCTTGATGTAGCACTCGATGGAATTTAAATCTCCTGAAATAACAAGAAAAGTTTAATTAAATGTAAAAGATTTATTAAAGTTTTTTCAGCAATGGGTTTTAATACCATAAATGATATATACTGGACAGAAATACTAAGGAATATATGTTAAATTTTAAATTATATATGTACATATTTATTTATTAATTGTCACACGGATAAAATAATAATCATACAAATTTCAATATCCATAACTAATTTTGTCCAGTATATAAATAATCCTTCTACTTTCTTCTTCCCACTAATCAGTACTGGTATTACATAGTCAAACATGTAGTCTCCTTTGCCCACAAACCTCTTCTCCAATTCTACAATAAACGTAAGTAAGAAGTCATTTGTACCACGGAGTGTGTATTCCTTCATTTCAAGCCAATCTTATATGGAGTATAACCAATGTTCATTACAGCAAACATGTTTAAACCTTAGACATTTATGTCATTTAGATAGTAAACACATTGTTACACTTGGGATCACACTTTCTGCAATAGTACAAATTCTTTTACTTATTTTTGGACGGGTCCTATACAACTACATTAATACGATGAATGACAATCCCAATTCTACTGATCTAATAAGCACTCCCTCAAAAGGAGTATCCATATTAAAAAAACACTTTGACTGAATAGCAGAGTGCTCTGATCAGATCAATTATGATTGATACACAACATTCCATTTATAGTCTTGTAGAAACACATTGTCTGAATCCGCAAATTCACGGCCGCTACAGAAACTAACATGGGCTGCCATGTTTATATAACTTTGGGTGAAGAATCCAGTTTGATCTCTGATGGACTAAAGCCATATGCTTCATTTCTCTGATCGAAGGAAAAAACCATGAACAAAAGTGCATTAGCTATAGTCCTAGTTGGAAGAAGAGAGCAAGTTACAAGAAAAATCTGCAAACAGCGAATTATTCAGCATAGATTGCCACTTCAGAATAGACTCAAGGTCCCTACTTACCTCATTAAAATCAGATCAGGCAGAATCAGGTAGAGGTCTTGTCTGGTAACATTTACTCTTCCTTAAATTCAACATTAATACAACCCAGATCAAATATCAAGTCCGGCAACTTCCATGCTGATTGGCTGAAAGGTCAGGACATATTATCCTTGTCGAGCAGTTCAAGTGCGCAGCGAGGTAAAAGTGTTACGTTAGATCCGATTTTAATGAGATTGAGTCCATACTGGTATATTTAGAATATTAATAGGTTTCATTCGACACCTAACTATCTGCTGACAGTCAATCTGTGTAGGCCTGCTTGTACTTACAAGCAGTTGAAGAGTTTATTATTACCTTGAAATTTGGATTTCATGAAGAGGACCCCCAAATCTGCCGGAATGCTGTCGAAGCCGCAGCTGCCGACAATGTAGACACCTGCCTCCTTAGCCTTGGCGCTGTACAGCAGCTGCATGTTCTCCAAGAACTGAAGGAATCAAATATTTGTGTGATTGAGGATCCTTCTACCATAGCATGGTATAAAATCCAAAATGTTGAGTGCTGATGAACTAAAATTACCTGTATTGAAGTTTGGTATTGACACTTAAGCTTCTAAATTATTTAGTACCAAACCAGTTGCAAACTCACAGGAATTACAACTTGTTAACAAAAGGAATAATCCAGGATCATAGCCAAAAGGCTAACCTGAAATGTTCTGCGACCAATAAGTAAAGGGTTAAATATTTTCAGGAATGTTTTCATAACTTCAGAAATATTTTCAAGATCCTTTTCCATGTTAATGAAAGTACACTAGCATCAAGCCCTTTTACACTCAAACCTACTCTACCTGAGGTTCTCCGCTGATGTCGATGTGGCTGGCTCCTCCCTCTATGCAGGCGCGGACCACTTGCGGACCATGGAAACGGTACTGTGGGGAAAAAGAGATTAAGAAAATGAACCAAGAATATAAATTTTGCTTAGTTCTAACCAAACACAGAAATATTGCCTACATTCTACAGTAAACATTTTATGAAATAATATTTTTGAAATTTTTACACTTTGAAGGCCAATCCCCGAGTTTGTTTGTCACCACATCCACATGCCCCAATCACTTAATTACTAAGGCTGCATAAAAAAGTTTTTTGGGCACATTTTTTTCAAAAGTGTTACGGGCAGTAGGATTTTCTTCTTATTTTTTGTTGGAAAAAAAATGATGTTGGGAATTTTATAAATTTGTTTTCCATCAAAATATAGCCAGAAGTATACAAAACAGAAACAAAAGAGTTCTTACAGATCAATATATTTGGTGGGATAATGGACTTTGGGTTTTACCAAACATGACGGGGCAAATCCTTATTTTTATTTTTTCAAAAAGGTTTTCACGCGCACAAATAAAAGTGATGTGCCGATGCCAGAGAAACATTTCACTTTTTTTTATTTAGCCTAAAATTTAGTTCATTGGTGTTGCCAAACTCCCCCCACCCCCTTTAATGGATAATAACCACAAACATCTTAGTCTTATCTATATATAGTTTTATATAGCGTGGATAAATGTCTCCCAAAAACAAGTTTTGACTGAACATGCCTCAACACAACATATCTTCTTTTTTTTAATTAGATTCTGTTGTGCATTGTGATTCATAAGTATGTCTTTAATTTGTAAATAAAAACAAGAAACTAATAAACACTTAATATTAAATTGATACATATACATGTTTATATTTAGATTAGTTTTTCTTTTTTTCATTCAACTGATAATCAAATTGCCTGTGTTGATAGCTTTTGATGCTATGAGTCAACACTTGAGTCGTGGTTCGATGCGTTTCATTAGAAACATCAAAGCGCATGTGTCGACTCGACCCTCTAGTTGTGAAATCGAATACACAAATAGTATGGTTTGTTGGGTCGAGAATAGACAGGACAGAAGACAGGAAGTTGTTGATACTTGACTTTGATATCAATAATGAATGCCCAAAATTTAGTTTAAAGGGAAGGTTCCAGTGGATATTTTATTTGAAGGAAACAAAATTCGGGAGACATTCCAGTTTATACATTTCTTTTTAGTATATGATTATAACACAATTCAGTTAAAACATATTACTGAGGGTAATATTTTGGTTGAAATTTTTTTTTTCTAAATTCATTCAGAAAGGAAAACATTTATAAACACTATGCATGTGAAAGCATTGATACAGTAAGACAAGACATTGTTGATCAGTCTGAAAAATCATTTGTTAATGTGTGGATATTCTATCAATACATATGTTTCATTGATACAAGGTTGTAATATTAGTAAGTACAAGTTTTGTTAAGTTCACATACTGCACAAAAACAAAATGGCAGACCTCCTTTGAACGTTCCCTTTAACCATGTGAACAGTGTGATTACCTTTGTTACCACATGTTACATTTAATTTAATAAATGATGATTTCAATTGCTTTGAGGAAAATATGAACATAATTTCTTTTGAAGACAACAAACATCAATATTTGCCTAACCAGGCAAGTTCCAGTCCAGCATTGTTTCACTGTTCATCAGGAAACATTGTCATACAGGAAAAACATTCTATTGTTATCAAGCTCAATGTGTGCTTCCTTAGACAGACATGCAACCTCACTTATCATACCGGTTATCATAAACATTATTATTACTCCAGCCTTGAGTTTTTACTATAAAAGTTCAGGCCAAGTTTATGCTAAAGCTATTTCTTTAATGTACTCAAGAACCATATATTGGCATTTCATATATATTATTTACAATTTCTACTTATTTTAATTAGGAAGTGACCTCTGCTAAACCAAAATGTCTCACAAAATTTTAAGTTTTTAATTAATTAACTCCATATTGCTTTAATATCAAATTCCTTTTCACTGAAAATACACAAAATGCTCGTAATTCCATCTGCTGTTTGAAGTAGCATCCGGTGAATGGTACACAGGATCAATGCAACAGATGTTCTTGCAAACAAAGTAGAACCAGGAATAACTATCTATATTATATGTTTGTCGGTGTAATACTGTATTCTTTCAGTGAATTAATTATGCTAGTAGTCAACAGTAGTGAGAAAACGTTAGTTATATCCAGTAGAGTGAAAATAACATTATCAATGCCTGCTCAAAAGAATGATCACAATATTTAGGTCACTTTTAGAGAATGATGTTGGAACTTAAAGGGTTAACAATGAACACACGAGACATGTTTTGATTGCTAGCTTCTTCAAGAATGAGACTGATGACCGGGAAGGTTTATACGTAGTGTAGCATTACATCAATGGCCGCCACGAGTGCCACGAGGCTTGGCAAATGGTCAAGCAGCAATGACGCGTTTGCGCTAACTGGAAACGTGCTACCGCAACAAGACACTAAGCTCAAAAGCTCAAAGGTGACCATAAATCAGCCTAAAGGCAGCCTCAGTGCAAAGTTAAAGTAAGGCAGTGCCAGAATCCCTCCTCAAAGAGTGTGCCCCCTCCCAACCCTGGGATCTGGATCCGCCCCTGAATTAAGTCCCTTAGGTTAACCTTGGTTATTTTGTGCAATTCCCCCAGGGCACCTTTCACAAAGCAACCTTAACTAAGGTTAACCTAACTCCCATTATTTAACACTGCATTAAGGTTACCTTAGTGCTTTGTAGAAGGGTCAGTAACTTCACCATTTCAATAACAAGGTTGACAACCCTTCAAACAAGGCGTTGTCATCTATAAAACATGCATGTCCAGTTCCCACTAAGATCAACAGCAGGGATGAAAGAGATTCCAATGAGATTGCTTACCGGTCCCACACAATTAAGCAGGACTTTTGCCTGTTTGCACATATCCAGCATGGACTGCTCGCTGCTGGAGTCTGCAATGAGGATGGGAGTCTCCTCCAGCTCCTTGCCTGAATACAAGAGAGAAACTGTTAGAAAACTTGGAATTAATGTGATTTGACTTAACTCGGACATTTTAAACATGGATCATTGAAATTGGTTTACATGTTGGTATAAAACTAAAGAGAAAAACAGTTGGAAAACTTGGAATTAGTATGATTTGACTTAACTCGGACATTTTAAACATGGATCACTGAAATTGGTTTACATGTTGGTATAAAACTAAAGAGAAAAACAGTTGGAAAACTTGGAATTAGTATGATTTGACTTAACTCGGACATTTTAAACATGGATCACTGAAATTGGTTAACATGTTGGTATAAAACTAAAGAGAAAAACAGTTGGAAAACTTGGAATTAGTATGATTTGACTTAACTCGGACATTTTAAACATGGATCATTGAAATTGGTTTACATGTTGGTATAAAACTAAAGAGAAAAACAGTTGGAAAACTTGGAATTAGTATGATTTGACTTAACTCGGACATTTTAAACATGGATCACTGAAATTGGTTAACATGTTGGTATAAAACTAAAGAGAAAAACAGTTGGAAAACTTGGAATTAATCTGATTTGACTTAACTCGGACAAATTTAACAATGATCAGGGTAGTAACTTGGTGTTTCTGAAAGCGTAATATGAAGATCTTTTTGGAGAAAAAAAATCTTCCCATAAGAAACTTTTGTGTTGAACAATCCTGAAATTGGTTTACATGTTGGTTTAAAGATAAGGAGGAAAACAGTTGGAAAACTTGAAATTAATATGATCTGGGAATAGAATGCAGGGAAATATTCCAGGGGTCTAACTTTAATAATAAATTATAATTTAAAATCAGTATTATATTAAGCTATAACACTGATCCACTAAGCAGGTAAAAGGTGATTGGCTGAGCATCATTTAACTCCTGAATAGCCATCTGACTAAATGTTAACAGTTCTCTTAATAATGTCCAAAACAAGCCTTTAAAACACCGGGATCAGTGAATACACCGGACATTCTCATCTGTGTAATTTGACGGAATTCTGACAAATTTAACAACAATCATGACAGTAATTAAATCTGAAAGCATATATGAAGAACTAGCTTCCAATAAGAAACTGTAGAGTCGAACAAATCTGAAATTGGTTGTGTTGGTATAAAGATAAAGTTATGGTACTTCCTAACATCTTCGAGGTTCTTATTTTAACGCATCTCTCTGATCGAGTTAAAACAAACAGAGACCAATAACACAAGGTGTGTCTCTTGTTTCAGTACTTTCACAAGTAACTGTTGAGCAAAGATTGGTTGTGTGAAGAAACAGAAGTGGGGTCAAACAAGGTAAACATCGTGGACGAGAGCATCCGAGTAGTATTACCTAACTTGTATCCAACGGCCCAATATTCACTGTGTATCATCGTACACCGGAAGTAGAGAGGTGTACATCGATGATATGTTTGTAGAGAGGAGTATAAAACCAAACACAGAGTATGTAACCGCCGATCTATCCTATTGCTTATTAAGTTTTGTACACAGTAATGAATACATTAGAAAAATGATACTTTTTGTGAATGCGGGAATTTGTTTTAGTGTACTGTGGTATATAGAAATAATCCAAAACGTGATTTGCTCATCGACCCTATCGACAATTTTGGTGCGATTGAGATGTTTTACATGCAAATTTGACAAAAATAAATACAATTTTTAAATATAATTCACTGGTATGCATAACTTGACTTCTGCAGAAAAGAATTCATGCCTGAGAAATGGTTTCAAGTTGTTTTCTAGAATGCTATTTTGTTTTTTCCTTTCGTAGCTTGTGTACCGTTTGTATCATAAATTACTGCTTCGCTGTACCGTTTGTAGTTTCGGCTGATGTACTGCTTGTAGATTTACATAAGTAATCAACATAACATTTCTGACACACAAAAGCAATTATTTACGTAAAACATATTGTTTTGCATCACTTACAGGTTATGTTCGATATAAATGTACATGGAACTTATCATGAGGTTCCCTCGAAATAGGCTTATTTGTTTTTGGCACTTTTGAAAAACCAACAACACACTAATGACTCATTGATGGCCCGGTTTGCACTAAGAAAGAATATGATTCGTATGGTTGCACAATCTGTCCACGATATAATATCAGATTAGACAAAACAGCTAAAGTGCGATATTCCAGATCGGAACAACAGATATTATTTTGTAATTGTCAATAATCTTTTAACAATTCTGTCACAGAAGGGGGCCTTTCTGTTATCTGTGTGACATCATCCTTTTTTTAAACATCTGTAACCACTGGGTCACAGTCATCAGATGAGTCAGTAGCAATATTTTTATTGTTTAATTGTCGCCACTACATAATGAACTTAATTGGATCTAAATAGCCATCATGTGATAATTCGGATTTTTGTAAACGTTCACTCTGTGCTTCTGTCTTGGGGGAAACTCGCGTAGGCATCAATGATCTAGAGTTAACTGTGTTTAAATGCATGTTAAAGCTTTTAACGTAATTAAGAACCCAATTGACCTGTCAAGCAATGCCTTATACTTACATTTATCAATGCTTCTTTTCAGTAATCTCTCTATCTCATCTCTCTCTCTCATCTCTCTCATCTCTCTCTCCCTCTCTCTCTCTCTCTCTCGAAAATGTAGCTATTTTACTCCTCCCTACAAACATATCATCAATGTACATCTCTCTACACCCGGTGTACGATGATACACAGTGATATTTCAAATATGTGAATAAACAGGGCTAATTGTTTTGTACCTTTGTTTTTTTTCCCCCTGTGGTTCTTATAATAAAGATGAAATCTAACATTTCTAGTACCCCTAGCTACCTGTACAAAATAAATTTAGCTCTCTAGGATCAGTGGTTCTTAGATAGAAAATACCGAAAGTTTATGGACAGATGGCAGAAGCGATGCCATGCCATGCCATACGCCCAATGTACCCTTATCATAATATAATATTTTCCTCAGAGGTGAGGGAAGGTGATTTGAGCTTTTAACATCACTTTCAAGAGTATTTCACAAACATCACGGCTGCTAGTAAAAGTGCAGGGAGAAAGCCTGCAACACCATTGTGGCTATGTATTGCGGTGAAATCTGCTAGCATCGGCTGGATCTAGCAAACCATGTGTGATACTGCACTGAATTTTCCAGACAGAAATGTTGTATTGAGTGTTACCATGGTAACCTTAGTGACTCCTCTGCCATGCTACTGCAGCTACACACAACCAGTCAGACGACAACAAGCACCTGTCGACATGATGGAAAGCTGACCTTGGCTTCTTGTACTTACATGTCAACTATGTGCTGATTATCTCAGTTGTTTATCTGCAACTAGTCGAGTGTTCAGACATACATAGGCTACTCCTCAGCTTGTCCACTCACAAAGATGCATTTTGACCTTTAGACTGATGAATCACATATTGTGTACATGGCAATTTGACTTGAGCTTAAAGGGGGACTTTTCGCACGAGTGTCATCCCAAATTGACCGCCGCTAACGAGCCCGTTACGTAATTGATTTTATTGGTAACACGGTCATGTGAATCAAACTGGGATTGAGATTTCCTACTCACGTATTACCTTACTGAATTTTCTCCTTCCATAGCTAAATTCGCCGAAGTGTCCCCCTTTAAAATGGGTCTTTCTCTCCTCACAAAGGTTACTTATTGCTTGCAACATAACCTTGATTCTAATACAATAGTTTTTTGTTGGGGCGAAAATAATCAAAATAGGTTACAATCAAAGTAATTTGTGCAATCAGTGACGTCATTTCAAACCGAGTATTCATTGTCAGGGTGCATTCAAAATTTTGCACTAGAACAGAGGTTAAGTGGGAAGAAATAAGTTGAGTAACCTAAGTGGGGGGAGAATGAGAGAGTTAAGCAGAAGAGGATATAGAACCTTTTCAACTCCAAAAGATGCTATAACACTCCATCTTCTGGATCCTGTATTGTGCAAATGGCAGGCAGGCTAGTTTCACTTCAGCCTAGCAAGGGTTAAGCAGAAGAGGTAATGGATGTTGACTTAAATCAATCAACAAAAACATGTTAGTCTGCTTGAGTGTTTGGTTGCAGGAGGTCGAGGCTCGAGGGTTGGATAACGTTGTTGTCAGTGAATTTGGATATAGTTGTTCAGGGTTCTGAAGACTGTATTACCGGTATATAGTAAGAGAGCATTAATTAGGATATTCTCCCCATTCTAATGTTGGGGAGGCATTAAATACACAATTATATTTGCATTGGAAACTATCTTCATTTCATAAGGTCGTCAAACCATTTATACTAACATTTGTATTTCCTTGAAAATTAATCCTTAACTTAAAATCTAATTTATTTACAACCTCCCCACTAATATAGATGCATACACAGATTGTGTGTGATGTGCCTGGAGCCACACCCTGGCTTGTTGAAGCATGACAGGTATGTCACCTGTGTGTACCTGACCAGCATACCTATGTATATATATATCTACATGTCAGACGATGTATACCTACAGGCAGGAGGAGACTGCTGCTCTAGGTCCAGTCTACATGGAATGTACAACTCCATGACAAGAAATATGCCTGCTGTGCTAATTTTGGCACTCAAGTTTATTTAATTTTAAATGTTGCAAACATCATCATACATCTGTTATCAAAGAAGTGTAAAATATTGTATCGTAGCGTTTAATATACAATTACTTGAGTGCTGAACAACCGGTTTACAACAATTTCATATGTGGGTTTTAGCAACAGTGTCCCTCAAACAGATCAAACAAACTTTAACTTGAAAATGAAATTCATATGAACAAAAATAATTTTCCACATTCTGGAGAAGTTGCTAGTGTTAAAAGTTTATGGACACCAGACAATGGTCGAATGACGACCAATTAAAAACTGCCTATCTGGCCTTATACTACTCGCCCTCATCACTTGGAAAACATGTGCACTGAAGAAGAAACATTGAACTTCTCTATGCAGCCTTAGAGAGAAGTGTTACCAATCTGTATAAATTATTATAAAGTGATAATACTGATACTACAAATCTATAAAATGTAGTTGTGAATTTTAGTAATCCTTAAGCAGAGAGAGAGAGAGAAGTATCCAGACATTCACAGGCATCTTATTCTGCTTTCCTGGCAGTGTTCAAGTCTGGGTCATTATAACAGTTCACTCTGACATTGACTTTCAGCAAGAATTCACAAGTTAGTTTATTTGGAATATTTCGCATAGAGCAGAACGATTTATAATTTGGTTTATAATTGGCTACATTATTAAAATTAATAGAACAGTCAGACTGGGCTGTTGCTTGTGAAGACTGACATTTGAGAAGATACATATGCCAGTAAAGCATGATTACAACACTAGTCCATTTGTAACACATCACTTACTGAAACTTAGTCTGTTGTTGAGATATTGTTTAAAAGCATAATAGTACAGACAAGACACGGAGTATCAATTTATCATACACACAGGCTCACATAGGTACAATTTTTCTAACTTCTGCAGCTAGTAGGCTAAAATCTGGAGCTATATAGAGTTAAACAAAGAGCTCTATATCCATTTCAATTAAACCTTTAATATGAATAACAACTGACTGAATAAAAATTGTGTTGGAATCTTCAACTACATTACAATGTAGGCCGTTTTTTTATTTGGTATACATGATATGTGAGGTGAGGTTAGTTGGGGTTTAACGCCGCTTTCAAGAGTATTTCACTTATATCGCGGCTGCTAGTATTATGGCGGGGAGAAAGCCCGCAACGCCAAGTGGCTATGCATTGTGGTGAAACTAGGGAACTAGGGAACCATGGGTTTTACTATGCTGAAATTAAGTGTAGCATTGCACCCAAACCTTACTGCGTGTAGAACAGTTCTCTACTGCAAATAAAGTTGCCGTGCCCGTGGTGGGATTCGAACCCCGGACCTCTTGATACGAAGCCGAATGCGCTAACCACTGCGCTATCCCGCCCCCAGTATACATGATAACAGAACCTGGTAATTAGCTTGCTGGTAATGTGATGGGTACCAGGGTCCAACTCTGTATCCATCTGTCCCAGCCCTATCAAACACCTACAGTACATAAATGTTGCTACTTTTAATAAATATAATGAAATTCACATATTCACAAATGAATAGGACAAATTCACTTAAATTTCATTTGATGTGTTTCTTCTGACACAGCAGAATAATTTAATATTTTGATTAATAAATGGATTACAGATATTGAAAGAACAGAGGTATTCTTTGTAAGACAAAATCACTTTTTGATTATTTTGCAACTAATGTATGATTAGATCAACTCTCCATAAAATAATCTAATAATGTCTCTTCTAAAACAATCATTCTCACTTTCCATCTTTCTCTCTAGTCCATTGATGCTTTATCACTGTGATGGCTGGATCAGATAGCAGAGTCTGGATGTCCGAGGTTAACATGACATCATCAGTGATTACACTCACCTCAAGTAGGAAGTGACCTTTTGCTGAATCAGCAGCTTAAATTGTACTTTATCCTCACTCTGGGCTACTTATATTTTCAACTTAGAATTGAATAACATCCTTGTATAATTTTGGTTTTCAAACGTACCATTAGACATCTATTATTACAGTAACTCAACGTAGGTTATTATTACCATTTTATTTTACTTTCTAAAGCAGAACATTCAGTTATGATTTTTAATCGAAATATTACTGTAATAAAAAGATTCACATTAGAACATTGACAGCTCAAGTAAATTTATTTGTTTCAGAAACTACTATATATACACTCTACATCTCTATATCACTCTATATTCTACATCTGTTATGGGTGATTATAGGCTTTTTGAGTTTTAGCCAACTAACATCTAATATAATATAGGGAATAGTTGCACTGTTAATTGAGAGCGATGAGCGGTGTGTATATAAAACATTCAACATTTGCTCCTCATCCATAAATGTGTGCATTACCAAAATGACACAATCCTTACTTTTTATTCTTGTTGACATCATCATTGACATCAATGTTGTTTTCTTATCTTACTGTTAACTAAACTTTTAGCTTTCCATCAAATGCATGCATTTAAATAAGACGACATGCATCCTAAGTGAACTGGTCGCTACACTGCAATCATACCGTAATGTTGTGACACGACACCATATATTTCCTACGTCTTCCATACCTGTTCTTTGGCTGGATTCTGACAGGACTTTCTGCAACTTGTCCATTTTTCGACCAGCGATTGCCCATGTCACCTTTTCTTCCTCGGCAAGACGCGCAACTTCATCAACTACGAACTGTCCTGTGAAACCAGTCGCTCCAAATATGACAAAGTCATATTTTCTTGCATTTTCTCCGGACGACATGTTGAACTGTTGATGTTAGCACGACTGCAACAGACAACTCGAGCTTCCACGTCCAACTCGAGCTTCGAGGAACTTCGCAGGTGCCCGGGCTCAATACATCGACGTGGGACTCGCTTGCAACGCCACATGATATGAACTTTAGACAAGAGCAGTGACTGGAGTTTGTACTTCAGCTTGACGTTGCTTAGGCCACATGTCGTTGAAGAATGAGTCATGTGTACATGATGGAAACAATATACATCTAACAAAAAATTGCCTAAAGGTTATTTTCTAAAACAAAGATCTGGAACATACTGAATTTCATATTTAATTCATTTTATAACCGAGACCCTTGAATATTTTAAAATCTATACGCATAGACTTGCTTCAATTTTCTTCTTTATTAAACGGTATATTGCATGTTTCAGATTTCAGATTATATATATACATTTTTTTTATTATCATTGCTTGAATATTGATTTCAAAATTTTCAATTATTCATATATTTTTATGGGGCAACAAGTATAAAATGATTACTTTTAAAATAGTAATTATATTTTACAAAATAACGGATTAACAATAGAAAAAAAAGTATATATTAGTCTATTGAAAAGTAGGGACGCCTTTTTTAATATTGCGTATTCAATTATCAGGATTTCCATCATGTTTATTACAACTGAGCTAGAGCAATATTCTAATGAAAGTATTGAGTGATTGATTGAATGTATGCATCCAACTTTCCCATGATAGTAATTTGATAATGAAATTGCCACTCACAGCTCTATATTAAAATGCAGAATAATTAACGTTACCTACTGCCTGCTAAGCGCGTTTATATAAATGTGGGCAACATGTGTTACAGCAAGAATAGGGTTGATATTAGTATAGTGCACTGGCAACACTTTAATTAGGCTGGTTTGCTTTGTCAATGACTATAGTATTATTTTGTCAGTATTTTTCTCTGTATTCTGTATTGTTGCTATTCTTCTCTTCAAAAGTTCAGACTCATCTCAAACATTGTCAAACTTTGCATGGTGACTGGAGGTTTTGTTAAAGATAATTCATTGCCTACTGACATTTTTGATAATTGTCATAACTGATGGGGGGGGGGGGGGGGGAGTCGCCAAATTGTTTTTGCCAACTCTGTAAAGTCCTATGGGAACATGTAAGCTCTACATTCGGAGTATATCTTCCAAATGCGTATGCAACTACATATTCTTTAACAAATTATTAAACACACTGAATATATTTATATAAGAATGTACTATGTACCACAAAGTGGTTTATATTAACTGAAATCAACTGTTATAACGATTACTTAAACCATTATATAGTTAATTAATGGAATCTATATCAATGGATCCATATAAGCTGAAAGGCCGGATGGGATTTTGGCTTTGCATCGTGTCATGTGTTTCTCCGTCTATTAACTCTTTTTTCGACTTCTTCTCAAGAACCACTAGTTCTAGAGTACGATAATCTTGTGAACAAACACAACAGAAAATCCTCGATTGGATAACTCAGTGGCCCCCAAATAAGGACCACAAGAGCCACAACCTAAAAACCTTATTTTGTTTTCTTCTTCAGTACAAAAAGCTCTTGAGAGCTGAAATCTTGTGTACAGATCACTTATCCAATTGGGATTATAAATTGTAGATTTGGTGACTCGCTGGCCCCAAATAAGGACAAGAGGCACAACCCTGAAACCTCTTTATGTCTTCTTCAGAGTAAAAGCCTTAGAAATCTTTAATATTTTGTTCAGACTGTTTTGGCAGATAGGGTTTATAAATTACAGGTCTGATTAATCTGTGGCCTCCACAATAAAGGCAATCTTATTTTCATTATCAGAATGTTTCTGATCACGGTGTCAGCATTAAATATTTCAGCATAATGAGATAAAATACAATGAACATTATTATATTCTTTATTAATGCTGTAATGAGAAAAAAAAACATTTATCAAATATAAATTGTTAATACATAACAGATCTTATAACAGATGTCATAAAATATAGTTTAAGTAAAGGTGAAACTAAAATTAAATGTTTCAAAACTTAACTAAACTACATTTTTCAAAACCAAATTTGTACTTAACCATGATGAAACCAATTCCATGTGTTCCTACTGAGGCTTTCTAATGACGATACCAACATATAAAATAGGTTTGTTTTGATTTCTGACCAAACACAAACTGTAATTCATTCAAGTACATTAACAAATGCAAATGCCAACGATAATTCACTTAAAGAGGCTCTCATATTTGGACTTCAAATCAATTCTACTTTTATATTTCTACATTAAATTTGGACTGCATACCTTGCTTGAAATAGCATTCTGTCCTCACATAAGTTACTCAAGTTATTTCTTCCCATGTAACCCTCTGTTCTAATCCTCTTGTGCCACCAATAGAGAATCCGCATTGGATTGTTTCAAACTGAGCATTCATCCTGTAGCCATTGAGAAGACTGCAGTTCCTTCACCTGTGTGATACGCACATATTTCTTACACCCATTGAGAAGACTGCAGTTCCTTCACCTGTGTGATACGCACATATTTCTTACACCCATTGAGAAGACTGCAGTTTCTTCACCTGTGTGATACGCACATATTTCTTACACCCATTGAGAAGACTGCAGTTCCTTCACCTGTGTGATACGCACATATTTCTTACACCCATTGAGAAGACTGCAGTTCCTTCACCTGTGTGATACGCACATATTTCTTACACCCATTGAGAAGACTGCAGTTCCTTCACCTGTGTGATACGCACATATTTCTTACACCCATTGAGAAGACTGCAGTTCCTTCACCTGTGTGATACGCACATATTTCTTACACCCATTGAGAAGACTGCAGTTCCTTCACCTGTGTGATACGCACATATTTCTTACACCCATTGAGAAGACTGCAGTTCCTTCACCTGTGTGATGCGCACATATTTCTTACACCCATTGAGAAGACTGCAGTTCCTTCACCTGTGTGATACGCACATATTTCTTACATCCATTGAGAAGACTGCAGTTCCTTCACCTGTGTGATACGCACATATTTCTTACACCCATTGAGAAGACTGCAGTTTCTTCCCCTGTGTGATACGCACATATTTCTTACACCCATTGAGAAGACTGCAGTTCCTTCACCTGTGTGATACGCACATATTTCTTACACCCATTGAGAAGACTGCAGTTTCTTCACCTGTGTGATACGCACATATTTCTTACACCCATTGAGAAGACTGCAGTTCCTTCACCTGTGTGATACGCACATATTTCTTACACCCATTGAGAAGACTGCAGTTCCTTCACCTGTGTGATACGCACATATTTCTTACACCCATTGAGAAGACTGCAGTTCCTTCACCTGTGTGATACGCACATATTTCTTACACCCATTGAGAAGACTGCAGTTCCTTCACCTGTGTGATACGCACATATTTCTTACACCCATTGAGAAGACTGCAGTTCCTTCACCTGTGTGATACGCACATATTTCTTACACCCATTGAGAAGACTGCAGTTCCTTCACCTGTGTGATACGCACATATTTCTTACACCCATTGAGAAGACTGCAGTTCCTTCACCTGTGTGATACGCACATATTTCTTACACCCATTGAGAAGACTGCAGTTCCTTCACCTGTGTGATACGCACATATTTCTTACACCCATTGAGAAGACTGCAGTTCCTTCACCTGTGTGATACGCACATATTTCTTACACCCATTGAGAAGACTGCAGTTCCTTCACCTGTGTGATACGCACATATTTCTTACACCCATTGAGAAGACTGCAGTTCCTTCACCTGTGTGATACGCACATATTTCTTACAAGACAGACGTCAGTAGGAGTTGTAAGATGATAATTGACAGTATCCATGTTGCAAGGCATCCTCGATAATCCAGCGCTATTGTTCCGATAAATCTACACACAAGCGCTGGAAAACAGTAAGGGTATTTATCCCTAACCCAGTTACCTCCCTTCGCAATGACTCAGCGAAACACTAGCTTTCTAACAACCAATGAGATCACTTGAAATCAAGGGTGAAATAACAAGCACTCTCGTGTCAGGACCTTGGCTTTCGCAGATGATTGGGAACGCCTGGTAGCACAGGGATTTTAATCATTTACCTCCACCCGTTTTGATGGACATGAATACACCCTTCTTCTCGTACAGACTTCTTAAAACTTTCTTTTGAGTTTCTGTAAGGTTTTCTACGCTGAATTTGTTACAAACTTTATCGTAATCGAGTGAGTCGGCCGCCGCTATGTTTGTTTCTATAAACAACGGTAGTGATGCGTTTTGATTGGTCGAGTTGTTTACGCAGATAGTGTCTGCGTTTCGTTTCTGATTGGATAACATGGACCCAAGAGGAGGTAACTAGGTTAGGGATAAATACCCTTACTGTTTTCCAGCGCTTGTGTGTAGATTTATCGGAACAATAGCGCTGGATTATCGAGGATGGTTGCAAGGGTGCTTAGTGAGATCCAAGAAATATCGCCAGGTCATAGCAGAGATTATGGGGTGACATGATTTTAGTAACTTCTGGTAAGAGATACATTTCTTTAAAACACAAAAAAAACAAACCAATCCCTTTCGTCTCCATAAAATGTCCTAAAATGAAGACTGCAGTGAACTAGACTGACATCTGATGTAAGTAGCAGTGAAAACATGTGTTTAGTAAGGTGTAAAATTCAGAGTTTATTTCTGTTGTGATGTGTGAACTTATACAAGACGAGATGGAGATGCTCAAAGCAGAATCAAGTATCACTCTCGGTCATTCTTAGTAACAGCATTAAATTTTACAGCATGATGTAAAACTGGTCCAGTTTTCCTTCATCTAGTCAACCAGTGTATAGAACAAGTTGAAGACTTGTCTGGGCTTGTGGTTTGAAAAACTAGCCAGCTCTTATCAATGTTGACAGGCAATACACTGACATTGAGTGTATCCAAAATCCCACTAGTCAGACAGGCTTGCTGACTACATTTTCAACGAGTCCTATCAGCTAAATCCAACACTGATGTCAACGAATAAGCCAATATAACACTGGTTCAGAGTCTCAAATCTTTATGTAAGACATCCAATCAAATCAGGTGAAATGTGTGCAATGCTAGGATCCCGCATTGTTTCTTTTGCCATCTACCTCGACACCGAAGAAGTTCTTCTTCACAATATAATGGACGCACTGCAGCAACACGTTGCGTTCATGACGGATCTCATTAGCCAACAACTGGAACGAGAAAACGGAATATAAGATTGACAATTTTTTTGATGAACAGAGACCAAATGCAACATCAAATTTAAATGCATTTATTTTCTTTGTCGGAACCCCCTGAGCCCGCCACTGGGGACTGCTTGCAATTATAAAAATATCATACTTTTAAAATATTTAAAGGACACCAAGCTAAAAGGGTGGACACAATTTTATGAGGACCCCTTTAAAGGGACACCGCGTCGACGATAAAAATGAGTCTCATCCTTATCTCACTAAGCTGATTAGAGTGTCTGCTAACACGTTAGGCTTAACTTCACTGTCTACATTCAGTAGTTTTTATTACCAATTATGTCAATTGTCTGAAATTTGTTGTCTGTGAACTTGTCAGCAAACATGTTAATCGGCATAAGTAGATACACATGATCTGATTTTTATTCTCGATGCGGTGTCCCTTTAAAGCGAGATGCCGTTGACACCAAGCTAAAAGGGTGGGCACAATTTTCTGAGGACCCATTTAAAGCGAGACGCCATCAGTTTTTTCAATGGGACCCATATTTATAAAATCAGCGACTGGGAAAAGAGCTAATCTATAATGATTAGGCCCTTCGATGGAGTCTCTCTTTTAAGAACAAAACTGTTTTATGTATACTTGTATTATGTGTACATGGGCTGGAGACGTTACAATAAACATCTTTGACTCGTCTTTATACCATACCCTTTCAAGAAGTGTAGGTCGTTTAGTGTTGAACACTTCGGTGACCAATTTCTTCTTCTGATTTCTCTTCTGCTTGTTGGTCAGGTGTTTTGGAGCCTGACGGACTTGCTCTTCTTTCTTGTGTGTCACTGAAGGTTGTGAATGTGTGGCTTTATCTGTTGGACAGAAAATACACTTCCACTACATGACTGAAATAATCAGATTTATCAGTGTATGAAATAAGCTTCAATTTAAATGACAAAATTAAAGTAAAACATATCTCAATATATCAGTCCAAAGCAAACATTGACAGTTATTTCATATACTGAATACATAATGTCATCTATTGCATTCCTCTCCATGCCACTGAAGTAATTTCTTCCCATTGTTAACCTCTGTAAAAAATATTCAACATTATATAGTATAAATATCTTTTAGGATGCTGTTTAAATGTAAACCAAATCTTGTTTATAAATTCTACAATAAACAATCTTTTATTATGACAATGAAGAAGCACACATCTAAAATTTCATACAATTTTATTATAGAAGCTAGTGTGACAGGTGTCACAGTAAAACATGACACTGTTTCACAGGACTATTCTTATTATTCTTATTAACTGTGTGATGTCACCGGTGTCACAGTAAAACATGTCACTGCTTCACAGGACTATTCTTATTCACTGTGTGATGTCACCGGTGTCACAGTAAAACATGACACTGCTTCACAGGACTATTCTTATTATTCTTATTAACTGTGTGATGTCACTGGTGTCACAGTAAAACATGTCACTGCTTCACAGGACTATTCTTATTATTCTTATTAACTGGTGATGTCACCGGTGTCACAATAAAACATGTCACTGCTTCACAGGACTTTTCTTATTATTCTTATTAACTGTGTGATGTCACCGGTGTCACAGTAAAACATGTCACTGCTTCACAGGACTATTCTTATTATTCTTATTAACTGTGTGATGTCACCAATGTCACAGTAAAACATGTCACTGCTTCACAGGACTATTCTTATTATTCTTATTAACTGTGTGATGTCACCAATGTCACAGTAAAACATGTCACTGCTTCACAGGACTATTCTTATTATTCTTATTAACTGTGTGATGTCACAGTAAAACATGTCACTGCTTCACAGGACTATTCTTATTCACTGTGTGATGTCACCGGTATAACAGTAAAGCACACAACTATTCTTATTCACTGTGTGATGTCACCGGTGTAACAGTAAAGCACACAACTATTCTTATTCACAGTGTGATGTCTACGATGTAACAGTAAAATACATCACTTATTACACAGCTATTCTTATTCACAGTATGAGGTCACCGGTGTAACAGTAAAACACGCTGCTGCTTCACGCGACTACTATTCATATTCACGGTGACTATCAATACCAAGATGGCCACCTACCAATTATCGGCGTTGATTGTGGAGATTCCTCCGAGTCAGAGTCAGCAGCGTAAGATGACATGATGGACGCCAAACCTCCTGCAGCGATCAAATCACCTGTCTCAGATTCCTTTCTCTCCTCAGTTTCAGAGTGAGGCTGTTGCAAAATAGCAGACAGAGGGTCTGTCTCATCTTGTGGAGTCTAGAATATCAATAGTGAAAATCAAATAGGTATCAAGAAACATTAGATCAATGATGATATATTATGAGATGTTATTATAAAATATAAACAAATCAAAACCGTACAGAATTGACATGGTATTGTGCCATAAATTGACGACCAAGAAATATTATCATAGAACACCATAGTTTTTATAGAATACAAAAATGTTATGTTTTTATCTGCCTCTATTTTACTTTGACAACTCATTGAGAACTAGAGAAAGATTGCATTGACAAATGCTTAGAGCCAATAATTTTCACACTTACTTGTTTAGCTGTTTCTCAGTGACCTGGACTATAAATATTCTCATACACAAATTAATTTTCCTATTCAATTAAATAATCATTTGACTTCTTACAAAATACATTAGTAACATAACTTACGTCTTCAGAAACTGAATTGGAAGTTTCTGTACATGACTTTTTAGTAGATGACTCGTCTTCATTTGTAAATGAACAGTCATGGTGCTGTCGTTTTCTGTTCCTGTTTCTACCTCTTTTATTCTGGTTGTCACCCCCTCTCATTTTCCTGTAACAAATTTGTTTAAAATATAATCCTGACTATAATAAATTGACAAAAATTATTATTTATCAAAAAGTTGCCTCTTTTATTCTGATTGTCACCCCCTCTCATTTTCCAGTAAAACCATTTTTTTTTATATAATCCTGGCTATAATAAATTGACAAAAATTATTATTTATCAAATAGTTGCCTTCATCTTTAAGTTACAGGGTCAGCACTCACCCAAAGTATTTGTTGTCAAGTTTTTCTCCCCTCGCATTCTTTGCTGAAGCAGTTGACTTTTTCTTTTCAATATTTTCTGCTGTGGGAAAATTTCTGAAATACATGAGAAGGCAGTGTATGATTTTGGATTCAAAACTAGACAACTTGAAAGTGAATAAGAACAATAAAGAAGTTGACTATCCATAGAACTTGTTCTTATTCATCATACCAGCTTCGAAAATGCCTCTCAAAGAAACTTGAAAGTGTTATTTAATATGTCAAAGTGTAGCAAAATCTCAAAATGTAGCTGACATGTGTTTCTATAGTCTGTTACTTGTAATTATCCAGTCCTAATAAGACCACAGAATCTTAGCCATTACTGAAAACAACTAAATGAGCGTTTGCGGGACACCGCAAAAGCAGAGCAGCTCCGAAACTTTGGGTCTCGTCTTTCCCTGTTCCGCCTTCTCCTCAGCATAAATAAAATGGGAATTTTTTTGGACAAATCTTTTTTCATTATTCAAGTTATTCTAACAAGTTGAATCATCACTGGGGTCACTTTTCACATGTTTGTTCTTAAAACCTATTTCTGATTTCAAAATTGGACCAAAGGATTAACATGGCGATAACCAATACCTCATGACCTTGACCATTGACCTTCAAGGTCACACCATCAATGATTACTTTTCATTGTGTATAACAATCATGCAATGACTCAAAGTGTTCATTGTTAACATAAGGCATTCACAATAGCATGCTTAAGTTGTGACCTTGCTGCGACCTTGACCTTTGACAGATTTTAGCGAAAACGTTTTCAAATCTTGGACTTTCTCCATAGCTAATATATATCAAATAAGAGCCTGACAGCACAAAAATGTTTAAAGTAATCATGTTTACAAGGATTATTGTATTGATTTAAGAACTCATGACCTTGACCTTTGACCTTGAATGTGATCATGTCAAAATCATTCACCAGATTTATAAGAAAGAAGCTATGTATATGAGGTGTAAATACCTTCTTGGAAAAAAGTTATTTAGAGATTTCAGAACTGGTCACCATGACCATATCTCGTGACCTTGACCATTGATCTTCAAGGTCACACAGTCAATGATCACTTTTCATTGTGTATAACAATCATGTAATGATTCAAAGTGTTAATAGTTAAAATAAGGCATGTTCGCAACTGCATGCTTAAGTTGTGACTCGCTGTGACATTGACCTTGCACAGATTTTAGCGAAAACCTTTTCAAATCTCAGTCTTTCTCCATAGTTGATATATACCAAGTTAGGGCCTGATAGCACAGAAGTTGTTGAAGTTATAGTGTTTACAAGGATTTTTGTAGTGATTTCAGAACTCATGACCTTGACCTTTGACCTTGAATGTGAGCATGTCAAAATAATTCCCCAGGTGTACAAGAAAGAAGCTATATATATGAGGTGTTGATACCTTCATGGAAAAAAGTTATTTAGTGTTTTCAGAACTGGTGACCTTGACCCTATCTCGTGACCTTGACCTTTAAATTTCAAGGTCCCAAAATCAGTGATCACTGTTCATTGTGTATCAAAATCATGTAATGATTCAAAGTGTTAATAGTTGAAATAAGACATTTTCGCAAAAGCATGCTTAAGTTGTGACCTCGCTATGACCTTGACCTTGAACGCATTTTAGCGAAAACTTTTTCAAATCTTGGCCTTACTCCATATTTGATATACACCAAATAAGAGCCTGATAGCACAAATATTTTTCAAGTTATCGTGTTTACAAGGATTTTTTTAGCGATTTCAGAACTCGTGACCTTGACCTTTGACCTTGAAAGTGAACATGTCAAAAAAATTCCCCAGGGGCATAAGTGAGTAATTTATATGAGTTCTCAAAACCTTCTAGGAAAAAAGTTAAAGCAAATACAAAACGCGGCGGCGGTGGCGGCAACGGAAACTGCACAAAAACTGATAGCAGCTCCGACTCAGTCGGAGCTGCTAATGACATTACACATTTCAAAATCTTATTATCCTTTAATTTTGAACATTCTTTTTGAAAAAAGTACAGTCTTGCACTCTAGAAATGTTGTGGTCAAAGGGGGATAACTCGCAAAATGTTACAAATGTGTTGCTATAGTTTTACACTTGTAAGTATCCAGTCTTAATTAAGACAACAAATCTTAGCCACTGCTGAAAACAATGACATTACATCTTAAGACATATTGCTGGAAGACAATAAAACAATTTTACAAATTTCAAGTTCTTATTATCCTTTAATTTTGAACATTCTTTTTTAAAAAGTACAATCTAGCACTCAAGAAATGTTGTGGTCAAAGGGAGATAACTCTACCGTTTTCTCTCCTCAATCCAGCGTTTCACATCCTCAGGGGAGTCGAGTTGCCAAATTTTCTTAGCAAATCCAGTTCTGTGTTGCTATAAGTGACAAATACAATAATTATAATTATTCAATTTACAGTTCTTAGCAGAACCTTGAAAACAGGCAGTTATAAATCTATAAATGACTTTTTTTTCACATTTAAACACATTAGTTATTTAATCAATACATTCTGAGTGGTCAAATCACAAGACTAACAATTCTTCAGTTTTTTCTGGCTAAAAATAGATCATCCAAACATTCTTTGACTGCCAGTGGCAGATACAGGGTTATTAATGTTCTGACAGCAAATACCAGTATTTCCTTTCTACCGGTATATCATAATTTATACATTTCTACATAGCATTTTAGAAAATTGCATATGCATCATTTTGATAATAATATGTTATATATACCAACATTTTTTTTCCACAAAAGACTTACCATCTGATAATGCATTCTGACCAACTTTGAAGCAGCTATGTAGGAGCAGGTGGGATCTGAGCACTGCAACAGAAATGATAGTTTTATAATCTCTAAGCAAGAAGAATAATTTGTGTTAACTGAGATTAAGGGGCGCATTACGTCCTGTCTAAAAAATGTTTGGTTGGGATAACAACATGAGGATCCACTAAAGGATACAATGACGGAACCAACAAAAGTTGGGATAAATAAGGAGGAGGATAAAGCCACCAACAACACATGTAGTTATCCCCAGGGGGAGCAAGAGGGAAGAGGAAACATGTAACTCCCAGGTTCCCAACCTCCTGCAAACATTTTCACTCTCCTCTTTATCCTCCTTCTTAAAGGCGCTGTAGCACGTTTTTGGCAAATTTTCTTTTTTCAAATTTCCCCTTTATAATGATAGTTTATGTCATTTATATTTACTTCAAAAGGTAAAACATCATATTACACAAACCAATTATGCGTAGTGGTAATAACGGTATTGCGTATAAAGCAAAAATTGCATGGCGGCCATTTTATTGTGATCACAATTTATTATTTTGTATGACAAAAACGATTCCCATGGCTTTATGGAACCATGTACACTCATTTTTTAACTTGATTTTCCGAAGAGGGAAGGGTGTTTTACCATTAGTGACATTATTTTTCAAAAACATTTCATCAACTTATTTCAGCGAAAAAACGTGCTACTGCCCCTTTAAGAATAATTTGTGTTTTCACTTTTCAGCAAATAAATTTACAAATTTATCAAATTTTAATGAATTAGTAAAAGACAATGAATTAGTAGAAGACAACCATAAGAAATACCACAATTGGTGTTTTTCTACATTTGTAGGTGTGCTAAATCTTTTTACAAATTTTGTTAGAAGTTTGCATGATTTTGCAAGGCCTTTCAAAGATCCTCCTATTTCAATTTGTATAATAATTACTAATAATCAAAATCTCTTTTCTTGTGATATCATTTGGTGATGATACTCATACCAACCTTTTCATGAGAATCTACATGTTCTTGAAACTTCTCCTGGTTAGCATACCCTCGGTCGCATGTATCGCAAAAATATTTATTATTCTCTGGGAGATCCCGTTTGTCAATCTTTTTCTGAAAAATAATTTAAAATATGGTATCACATGCCAGGGAGGCAGGTCGATCGAAAGTGGATAATGGCACTATTCTTTGAAATTCAACATTAATCAACATAAATGAACATAAAACATAATGAAAAACATTGCAAACATGAGAGGAAACTTTGTTGTTGGAGATGAAATATATGCCCGGCATATGAAATATTTGCCTTGCCAACATGTCACAATCACTCTAATCGTCTGTCCAAAATCTTCAGAATATACAGATTGAACTGGTTACTGGTAATATGCCAATTGACCTATTATACGTCAATTTCAGATTTCCTAAATCTGACTTAAAGAGGAGAGGATATGTTAGATACTGAGTATGCTCACTTTACTGTGCATGTGCAAAAGATTTCAGCTTCAAGGCTGTAGTAGAGTCCTATGAGTCGAAAATGCACTAAATATTTTCAGATGTCAGGTATTGATTACAAACTCATATCATTCCGTGGTTTCCTTTCCAAACAGTATGATGACAGTCTGTATGTTTGAATGTTCTGAATCAATTCAGTTAGCCAATCACATGTGACATGACCTCGACCAAACGTTTTTGGTGCGAGAAGCTGGGGGCAAGTCTGAAGGAACTCCAGACAGCGATTCTTTTGCCTGTTTCTGTAACATTAGGAACGTGCTAATGAATGACTCTGAATGCGTTGAGAACATGCACCTATACAGGGTGTCCTCAAATTCAACATTTTTGATTATCTGAACTAGTGGAAAGATATCTATAGAATCAGTTCAGAAGATGCACCATGGTAGATGCACTATTTTGCATATTTTATTCTTCAATTTTAATCAGACTAATAGATTACCTTATTATTTTTGCCATTATTATGATGAAATTGTTTGTTATTATTTTGTTGTGGCCGGTTGTTGAAGTGTCCTCTTTGATTATTCTGTGAATGATGTGGTCTTTGTCCACAGTTTGGGCCACCTGGAAACTGTCCTCTCGGGTGAAAATTGTGTGGAGGAAAACCTCCACTTGAGAACTGTCCACTCATATTCGCATTCCATGGAGGTGGAAAAGGCTGTCTTTGTTGATACATTCCATTGAATTGTTGTTGATAGCCATTACTACCATACTGATGGAAGTTTTGCCTGTACCCGTGATTCATTTTGATGATATATATCGACAAAACTTCGGAATATACCGTCAGAACAAGCACGTGTGTTTACGTTGACGAAAAGTTGTACTTACATTACGGCACATCATTTTGCAAAATGTCTTTTTATATTCATATTATAAAATGAAGCATACATACAGCATATACGTTCTGTTTTATATAAATCTGGTTAATTGATGTATTTTAATAATTTTAGTGAGGACATTTTATTAATAATGTTATCAGAGAATATTAAACATATCTAAATATGACTGTTTGCTTTTGGGTAGCAGTATTAATGTACACATCCGGTTCTCTTTTCCTCGCATCAATGTTAGGACTCGCTTCCCATATTTAATCATAGGCAATGCCCTGCCGAGAGTCTTCAAGTAAGAATCCTTACGAAAAGCAGCAGCCTGTTGTTGTTTTATATTTTTCTCGAATTATTCTTCAATATGGATTTATTTGAAGAAGCACATGCTGAAGGCCCAGGATTTGTTGGTATCAAATTTTGCAAAGAATGGTTAGTAAGATTATAATGATGACTAGATCCATTTTTGTCGAATGTCAAATAAATTGAGACAATACCCAGGTATTACGTTGAACTCACTCACTCAGCACAATTGTTCTGTACAGTGAGTACAGTAAGGATGATAATGTTCACCCATGTCCCAGCCAATTAATTAAACTATATATTTAATATTATTTTGAATATAGAATAACAACATTCAACAAAAAGCAAGTCCTAATGAATAATGTTTTCTTTCAGTAACAACATGTTGTATCCAAAAGAAGACAAGGAAAATAGAGTTTTGCTGTATGCAGTGAGTATTATGTTGGACCTACTGTAGCACTTTAATTAGATATTTACGTGTTGTAATATAATGTTATTAATTAGGCCTAAGTATTTACGTATGATTGGCCCAGTTACAGGTCCGAGGTCCTTTGTATTGGGCCGAGACGAAGTCGAGGGCCAATACAATGGACCGAGGACCTGTAATTCGGCCAATACGGAATACTTAATTAATGACAATTTTATTAATTAACTTCTTTTCATTCTATTTGCACAACACTAGACATATCATTTATATTGAAATAATAATTATAAACAAGATTGGTGAACAAATAGCATGGGTCAAAGTTGTGAAGCGATAGCTTCGGGCTTTCGCCAAATAAGCAACTGCGCATGCTCAGACTCATATTGGCCCAGTTTGTCTTGTATTGGCCCGGGTTTTCCCGTATTGGCCCAGTTGTCAAATAATATGGTCTAGGTCGTAAATGCCATATAAGGACCATAACATTGATAGTTAATTAATAAGTAGTGGTAATAAATAACACCCGACTGTGTGGGAAAATTGGATTACTGAAGTTATCTGCAATAGGATTAGCAAAATATTTTTCAAGAAAAGCAATGCCTGGCAAAAATTAAATGATAATTGGGAGTGATCTGTGAGAACATCCATGGTTTCCATCAATAAATGACAACTTCCATTGTCTAACGGTAATTATTTTAGAAGCTGATATGTGATGAAGGAGAACAAGTTCTATGTTCTAGATACTATCAAGCAAGTGATGTATAACATATATAATGTAATATATGTACAATCATGCTATTAATTACATTTCAACAAGGCAATATATATATACAATAACTTCATTAAATTGTTTATGTATTTACCAAACCAAAACATCAACCTATCCAGTGTTACAACACCATGTAATCATCCAAATCATATGTAACATCATTATTACACGTTTGTACATATATATGTTCTCCTTTCTGAAATTATAGTCTCTAGCTTGATAACATTGCTAGTATCTGCACTGAAACGTTGCATCTATTGCAATAAAGAAGTTGATGATCAATAGAATTTAATCTCCTTCAAAATTTCTTCTTACCAGTCAGGACTCTACTGATATTTTGTATACACCATTTGTATCATTATGTGTGTAGTACATGTCCGGCTTCAGGTGACATGATGAGCTTTTCGTTGAGTGTTCAGATTCAGGAATGGTAGCAATTAGTGCACTTTTTAGCTCATAGGCCTTTACAACCATGTGGGTTTTTGGCATCCGGCATCCAATTTCGGGCATCCATTCACTTTTGACATTTTTTACTCTCCTTGCTGTTTTGTTTCAAGAACTTTAACTGTAAAAACCCTGATGCTGCTTTTATGGCATTTACAGAAATCATTCAGTAAAGATTTTACAATATTTGCTGTACTTGCAGATAGAAACTACACAACTCATGACTAGAACATCTTAAGTGTTAGATTTGAATGATAATTAGATAGTGTTTCACACATTAAACCAGAAATATAATGCATACCAGAGGGGGTTCAACTCCTCCCCCCGAAAACTTTTGCATGTAAATTTGATGGATCCTCCCTTTTAATGATTATGAGTGAACCCATCCCCCAACCCCCAATTCCTGCATTCCTTTCTCTATTAGATATTTAATGCATACCTTACGTAACGGGTATCTAAGTCTTATCTGAAACTCTTGAGATTTGATAAAAGATTGAGCTGACGATATGTTATGTTGTTTGCAGTGCAGGAACTGCGACTACCAGCAGGAGGCCGACAACCGGTGTATCTATGTCAATAAGATAATGCACGAAGTCGAGTGAGTCTTTCTCTTTTTTTTAGTTTAATAGTTGTGCTTTATTTATGCCCTTAGTATTGTGGATGCAGAACTTTTATTCAATGCAGGAAGTGTGAGGAACTTGCAAGCAAAAATGTTTTGATGTATTTTTATGTTTCAAATGGATATAATAAGTGATTTCTTAATTTCATAGCTAGAATTAAAAGATATATCACAGTGTCTGTTTATATAACTACCTGTAGTAATACCATATAAACATGAGTGCTTTTATCTGAGAGGCCAGTAATGCTAATTCAACTTCTACTAGATAACAAGGTTGTTAAATAATTTGCCTCATAGCAGTGTTTCCAGACATTTTGATTGTACATGTATTTCATGAGTTGATAAAAGTTCAAAAGAATCTATGCAACCCTTAGATATTTGTATCATAAAAATTATTCTGAAATATATACATCTCTGAACACAACACTTCCATTAGACTTCCAGCAGGTTGATGTCATAGTCTTGTGATGTCATCATGTCGTAAGGTTTATGGCATAATAGCTTTTAATGATTTAAAAATAATGTGATATCATGTGGGCAAATTGAGGGCATTGTGCAAAATCTACTGTGAAACTGATATATCCTAGGATAAATATTTGAATGGTATAATGTATTAACTGCTGTAATCAAATCATTCACATCTCAAAAGGGCAATTTGCTCATCTTCTCTGTCACATATACCGGTAATCAAAGAGGTGAGCCGTTTTTCCATGGTGAGGTTTGAGGAGGCGTTCTTGGAAAACTGCATGGATCCACTAAAGGATACTGAATGCTGTACTAATGCAGTAACATCAGAAGGGTCAAAGAAAGAGGGGGTGTACCGTCCAAACATATAGAAAAGGCAAGGGGCAAAATCTTCAAAGAACAGCATTAATATGTTTCGCCACTCATCATCTTTGAAGATATTGCCCCTTGGCTTTTCTATATGTTTGGATGGTACACCTCCTCTTTCTGTCACATATAATGTCACTTAATCCTTCTATTGGCTGTATTTCAGTGAGTTGACTCAGATTGTGGGAGACGTGATCGCTGATCCGACCCTCCCGAGAACAGAGGACCATCCCTGTCCGAAGTGTGGACACAAGGAATCCGTTGTGTTCCAGTCTCACAGCACAAAAGCTGAGGTCAATTGTCATTGGCTAAAATTAGTTTTATCAAATTACTTATATAAATTAAATTGTTAAATTAATTATAGACATTCAGACCTTGTCATTTTTAAATGTACTAGCTCAAAAGCATTCCAGATAGTTTAATACATCCTCATGATCATATCATCTTAACTTAACTAGTCCATTATCTTTTCTACTACCATTGGCCGCTGGACAAATACAAATTTCTAATGCCCTTTCTGATAAAATTGTTCCGGCCGATGCTTGCACTCCAATGTATATCCACATGGCGTTGTGGGTTTTCTCCCTACAATAAT
Source organism: Gibbula magus (assembly GCA_936450465.1). NCBI lineage: Eukaryota > Metazoa > Mollusca > Gastropoda > Trochida > Trochidae > Gibbula > Gibbula magus. Next base: position 73,168,532 of record OW388291.1, on the reverse strand, counting down.
AATAGCAGTTGTGATAAAAGTGAAATACTCATGAAAGTGGTGTTAAACCCCAATTCACCTCACCTAATTTCCATCAATCTTTCCTTAAACTTTTCACATTTTCAACTTTTTCTAAAAAAAAAAACAGTAAAAAACCCCATCTCTAAACTGTATACACCTTACTCGTAGATGTGCCATTTGCTAATAGTAATAATAATAGTTTCTTTGACCTTAGCTGGAAGTGGGGAACACTTGTTGATTGATGGACTTGATAAAGACTGAAGGTTCTCTCATGTTGTCTTGCAGGAAGGAATGCGACTCTACTATGTTTGTACGAACACTGGCTGTGTGCATCGCTGGACTGAATAGAGGCTGAATAGTTTCTCATCATGTCCTTGGTTTTATCATCAGCAACACATCACTCAGCGACTACTCTTCATTTTGTTCTCATCAACTTTTCATTGAATCATGGATCATGTTTTTGTAAATAAATGCTATACAAGAAAACATTTTCTGTGATTTCTGAGAAGTCAATTTACTAACTAACTAAATTGCTATTTATCAAAATATTTGGACTTAAGAGCTATTTGCATTCTGAATATGTATTCTGAAGATTTCTAACGGCCCTTTGTCACCTAATAGATAAAAGCGCTGTGGTAACAAACAAAGATATGTGTGTTTGAATCCAGACTCATGTATTACAAAAGTAAATTCATATATCAGATATTTTAAGATCCTTTTCAGATACACCAAGACAAAATACACCAGTCTTGGAAAATTTACTCAGAGATTTGGTGTTCCAATAAGGGCAACACAGGCCTTGACCCAAAAAACTATTTGACTTCTACACTAGCAATGAGCTGGAAAACTCTTATATTGTGTACTCTCGTATTGTTGACTCTCTCAAATGGGATTGTATAAGTGAGAAATTTACCCATACTTTTCCGAGTGTATCGAATGATACCCTTCACTTTTCCCTGTGGGACGCTTACGAGGCGGAGCTCCAACAGGGAAAAGTGTAGGGTATCATTCGATACACTCGGAAAAGTATGGGTATATCTGTCTTATACCCCACTTACGGTCGAGTGAAAACGGATACCATTTCATAATATTTCTAAACAAATACACCTGTAAACAAGCTTGTGTATGAAACACACAACCCAAATACGGCCTCACGCTCAGCTCGTGCTGTGTTGTATGGTTACCCATGTTTGGGGATCGAAATCTAATTGATATGGCCCAATGACGGTATTGTCAATGCAGATGCACATGCATCTCGCTGAAATGTACAGCTAACGCCATAAACTTGGCCAACATGGCCAAATAGAGAAACAGAAGCAACTTTCAGTATGTTAAGACATTTTTCACCCAAATTAAATAACATTCTTATATAAAAAGAAATACAGAAATTTGTGATATTATATCACGCATTATACGAACCTTATTCATTTGGTCATGAACAAATTTATATAGTTTCAACTGGCCTCTTTGTCTAATGGTTATTTCATAAAGTATCCTCACTTAGATTTGGAAATTTAGAAAATTGACTCCATTAATTTCTCAGTTGTTAAAAAGTGTAGGTATATTAGATGTAGGGGGTGAGTTAGGGTTTAACGCCGCTTTCAAGAGTATTTCACATATTGCAGTATATTAGGTATATTATAAAAGTGTAGGTATATAAGAAAAAGTATAGGTATATCAGAAAAAGTGTAGGTGTATCGACTAATACACCTACACTTGTAACAAAAGAAACTATAGCAACGAGACCGTAAGTGGGGTATAAGAAACTACTTTTAGATTAAAGCTCCTTGATTTTTGTTGTAAATAAATAACAGATAATACATTGAAAGTAGATGGGAAAACAATTCTTTACAGTGTTTTTGGACATCCATGTTGAAACACTTGATAAGATGCTAACCTGAATGCACACATCTGTTCATAGACAAAAGAATTCTAGTATCCGAACACTAGATGGAAGGGAGACGCTGAGTGAACTCAAGAGTGTTTGGTGATATATCAGGACAGTTGTGTACGGTCTGATTACAGATCGACCTTGTTCCAAAGAATAAAATTTGCATTATAATGCATCTACCAAGATACAAACAGGTTCTGTAGATTCCTCTCCACAAGGTCTGAGAACACCCCATACATGTCCGTGTTCTGTACCAGTTTAGTGCAGCCAAAACCCAGTCATATAGCTGACCAATCACATCATGGCTTTAAAGAGTTGCCGTTTTGAAAGCATTCGTTAACAGGTCCCTCGTGTTACGGAAACAGACGAAAGTAAGGCTGTTTGGAGTTACCTGCGCCTAGCTTCTTGCACCGAAAGCATTTGTTAGGCGTTCTGTGATTGGCTACCTGAAAAGTGTTAAAACATGCAAGCATACGGGCTGTTATCAAATGGTTTCGTGAGGAAACCTCCGAACGATATGAGTTTGTATCCCGGTAGATGCAAACTTTTATTCCTCGGAATTGCAATTGTGTATTGGAGAATCAGCCATTAGCTAGTTTATATTCAAGGTCTCGTCTTTGGAGCAGTGCCTTAATTAACACCTGATGAAAGGGGTTGCATCATATCAATCATATTAAGTTAACACATTATTAGATTCTTGTTCACTTGTGAATGGTGGAAGGGAGATAACCCACTCATGTTTCAGATTGGGGAGTTTAAAAAAATTTTGTTTTTTAAATGTAAGTATGTAATAAGATTTAATTCATAAGGTGTATGTGACTCGTTTGGAGAAGAATCTGCGCAGCACTAGGCATAATGGCAATCCAAAAATCAGAGAGTACATTCTGGACTCTAGAGTTGGCCTTTCTAAAGTCCACAAATCAAGTGCAGCCTCATATTGCTAAACATTGGCTATGCTTGATTGGGACTCAGAGCACCAACAAATTGTCATGGTCACCAAAATCTAATATGCCCTTCTTCCCAGGGAGAAGCTTCATAATAATAATCTTGAGATATCCCACTGATAAGTATCCTGGAAACCAGAGTATATTGTTTCACTCGCTTCATTTTGAAACTCATCCCCTGGTTTAATTCCAGTCAAAAAGCTTGATGCAATGGGTTCGCACAATAGTTGAAAAGTCCCTTTTATAACACACCAATGGCAAACCGTGTTTCTAAATTGCTTTGCGTAACCAAACAAGGAGGTATATTATGATTTAAACAATAACCTTGTGTGTTAGTGCCAGTTTCGTCTTAATTGCCTTAAATTGTAATTTATACTTTTCGCATTGAAAGAGCAATAATTTGTTCGTATATATTCTACATAGTATACCGTCTAACTCTAGCCCACACTGTCTGCTCAGTCAAAATAGAAATTTGGAATGTTAGAAGCATTTTTTCTCATGTACTTACAATGACAAACATTCACGCATTTTTCAGTCATTTGCTAGCATTAATAATACATAATCAAAGTTAAATTTAACGTAATAACATGATAGAAATTGAACAACATAATGTGTTTAAATAGCTTGTGAACAAATTTATGATATTTATATTAGCCACAATATACACAGAAAAGATGAAATAATGTAGTGGAATGAAGCCATGGTGTCATAACGAACAGCAGCCTTTGTTGTCGACATAAACTCCAAGGGGATGGCTGTTTATAAAAGGAAAGCTGATTGATCTATTGAAAAGCCATACAATTTTCTGTGATTGGTAGTTAGAGCGTATCAAGCCTTTTCACAGGAAGGAATCCTGGGGTTCTGTTTCAAAGTAAAGTGAGCGAAAAAAAATACCCTGGTTTCAAGAATGACTGGTAAGCTTGACGTGCAATTTCACATGCTGAAAAGTTCAAAGTTTCGCTGTGACTTTGAGAATAAAGCAAAGGTTAACAAAACCTAAACAGACGTTTGTTATCCCAAGGAGAAGCTCTATTCTCCGCCTCACGCGATGGGGATGATAATGAGGTTTGTACTCTGGACCCAAGCTTCCTGCTTCATCAGTGTATTTGTATCAGCTAAACTACTACAATACCTTGATTCCCTGAAACCCAATAACCTGCGTCTTGCTTGGTTACTCAAGGTTATATACAGCATGTAATTTTTTCAGCTAATGAAATGTCGTGATCACTCTTCGGTTCTCTCATTGGTTGGTTATTTATAGCCATATGACTCATTGGTTGGTTATTTATAGCCATATGACTCATTGGTTGATTATTTATAGCCATATGACTCATTGGTTGGTTACTTATAGCCATATGACTCATTGGTTGATTATTTATAGCCATATGACTCATTGGTTGGTTACTTATAGCCATATGACTCATTGGTTGATTATTTATAGCCATATGACTCATTGGTTGGTTACTTATAGCCATATGACTCATTGGTTGATTATTTATAGCCATATGACTCATTGGTTGGTTACTTATAGCCATATGACTCATTGGTTGATTATTTATAGCCATATGACTCATTGGTTGATTATTTATAGCCATATGACTCATTGGTTTGTTACTTATAGCCATATGACTCATTGGTTGATTATTTATAGCCATATGACTCATTGGTTGGTTACTTATAGCCATATGACCGTTAAAGCAATCGGGAACAAGTATACCAAATTTGGTGAAGCTAGCATGTATAGTTTAGGAGATATACTCTAGACAAACTTTCAGGACGGACAGAAATGAACACTATATACCCCCACTACAGAATGAACACTATATACCCCTGCTTACACTGGCGTGGGTATGATCAGGGTATTGTTAATAGGGTTACCGGATACAAATACACTGATGGAGCAGGATGGGGCCTAATGCCCGTACAGTACTGAAATAAAGAAATTGAATTTGAACATTTCCAGAGTAGCTAGCCTAGGCGTATGTTTTGGAAGCTCTCTTAGCACTTAAAGAGTCAGAAGTACATTAACATTATTAGCTAAGAGAGCTTCGAAAATCTATGACCAGACATGAAATCCAAGCCAAATACAAAAACAAAAACGAGGACATAAGGTGAGACATCTTTATTAACTGAGCTTAACCAATGCTGAACGTGCGTCAGACATGAACAATCGATCACCAAGGATTCCTGAATCGGTGACAAAACGGCAAATCAAACTTTTTATGTTTAACTAACTACAAATACAAGAGAGCCGCTTTATATATATTCTCCTTCATAGAGCCATATAACAATATTGCATTTCTCCAAAAACATTATGATATGAACAAATTTACTTTGATTTAGATAATTAAAATCTTGAAAGAGCTCAAATGTTATGTCCCGACTTGTACCAAACAAATGTCAATCGTGGCTCAACCTAACTGGAGACCTTCAGGTCCACAAATGCCTAAATACACTGAACATAGAATCAACATAAAATCTCCTCGGCAAATCATTTAATTTGAAAATGGCTTCTAAACTATTATAATATGGCAAGTAGGTATTTTTAATAATCTTATTATAAATGATATCTATAATACAAATGATATTCAGAAACAAAACAATGTGACTAGTAATGGTTGTGTTACGTGTACGGATACACAGGAAAGAAAAATGACACAAGAGCAAAAACATATTCATCTAAAACCGTGACCTTGGTCCCTTGTACAGTTGCCAAAAAGAAAATTTGAAACATTGTTCTTGATTTTACTTTGCTTATAACTTAATTCTATATGAATTGAAGTTTAAAATCCTGAAAAGGAAAACTGATGATTTTGATAAAGTATGTAACATTTTCATGAGCAATGTAATTTAACTAATGGCAGCTTTGTCACAATCAATTGTTAACACGATAAGCATTAGATAGATGTTAACGAAATAAGCATTGGATAAGCAGAACAGAAGGCACTGTTTATGTACTAGTAGTGAGATTTAGTCGCTGGATGTATGGCAATAACGTCATACTGTCATCACAGCATGGTTGGAATCCATTTATTGTTTAGTAAAATGAAATATTATATTACTGTAATCAATTCAATAAAAATAGAGCCATGGGCTCTGTAGCTCATCAGGATTTCATTGATTTACTATCTAAAGTTGAATATTTAAGTTATTTAAGTTATTGTTTAAAAGCAAAAGATAGGTTCTTAGATCATGACCACTGTGACCCCATTTGGGGTCAAGGGGTCACATAATCAACAATTTAGAATCCCCATTGGCCAAGGAGTCTGCACACAACTTTTCAGCTCTCTAGACCTTTTGGAACTGGAGAAGAAGATGAAAATAGGTTTTGAAGGATGTGACCCCGGTGACTCCATTTGGGGTCACGGGGTCACATAATCTACAATTTAGAATCCCCATTGGCCAAGGAGTCTGCACATAACTTTTCTGCTCTCTAGACCTTTTGGAACTGGAGAAGAAGATGAAAATAAGTTTTTAAGGATGTGACCCCAGTGACCCCATTTGGGGTCATGGGGTCACGAAATCTACAATTTAGAATCCCCATTGGCCAAGGAGTCTGCACACAAGTTTTCAGCTCTCTAGACCTTTTGGAACTTGAGAAGAAGATGAAAATAGGTTTTGAAGGATGTGACCCCGGTGACCCCATTTGGGGTCAAGGGGTCACATAATCAACAATTTAGAATCCCCATTGGCCAAGGATTCTGCACACAACTTTTCAGCTCTCTAGACCTTTTGGAACTGGAGAAGAAGATGAAAATAGGTTTTAAAGGATGTGACCCCGGTGACCCAATTTGGGGTCATGGGGTCAAGAAATCTACAATTTAGACTCCCCATTGGCCAAGGAGTCTGCACACAACTTTTCAGCTCTCTAGACCTTTTGGAACTGGAGAAGAAGATGAAAATAGGTTTTGAAGGATGTGACCCCGGTGACTCCATTTGGGGTCATGGGGTCACGAAATCTACAATTTAGAATCCCCATTGGCCAAGGAGTATGCAAACAACTTTTCAGCTCTCTAGACCTTTTGGAACTGGAGAAGAAGATGAAAATAGGTTTTGAAGGATGTGACCCCGGTGACTCCATTTGGGGTCACGGGGTCACATAATCTACAATTTAGAATCCCCATTGGCCAAGGAGTCTGCACATAACTTTTCAGCTCTCTAGACCTTTTGGAACTGGAGAAGAAGATGAAAATTAGTTTTTAAGGATGTGACCCCGGTGACTCCATTTGGGGTCACGGGGTCACATAATCTACAATTTAGAATCCCCATTGGCCAAGGAGTCTGCACACAACTTTTCAGCTCTCTAAACCTTTTGGAACTGAAGAAGAAGATGAAAATAGGTTTTTAAGGATGTGACCCCTGTGACCCCATTTGGGGTCATGGGGTCACGAAATCTACAATTTAGAATCCCCATTGGCCAAGGAGTCTGCACATAAAATTTCAGCTCTGTGGAATCATTGGTTCTGGAGAAGAAGTCGAAAAAGCGAAAAGTTTACGGATGGACGGATGGACGGATGGACGGACGCCGGACACCATGCCATGCCATAAGCCCATCGGGCCTTTCAGGCCTGATGAGCTAAAAAGGAGACAGATTTTTTCAAAGGCTCTAATAAAGAACAATGCCATCTGGGTTTGACATCCATTTAATTTCTGAAATTGATGTTTTAGTCAGAACAAATTAAGTGTCCCATTTATCCAAGAAATGTAATTTCCAAGTAATAAATTAAAATTTTATAAAACGATTTAATTGGAAATATCAAAATATTGTTTAAATTTCTGTCAGCATATACTATGGCAAAGTTCATTAAATTGTTATGTTTACATCTTGAATACATCTTAACTTCTGTTTAAAAAACAAAAAGGTCACAACAGTGAGATAAACACCCATCCCTTCATAATCAGAGCTAGAGAAAAGCGGAGACAATAAAAATTTGTCGTTCATTATACCCTCTCCCTTCTAAGTTTCACATGTCTAGGATGAAAATACATTTATAATACACTAAGCAGTTGGTAAGAATGTACAATTGTATTATCTGTACAACTAATTATCACACAGCAGCAACAGGTGAACTCCACGTAGCATAATATATTAGAATTGAAAATTATGAAAATAGAACTAACCATTTCCAAGTATCAACTTGTCAAGTAATAAAATTATTTTTTACTTAACAAGAAAAACAAAATTATACTTTTCTTTAAAAATGGCACAATTTCATTGAAAGTACATTAAATAATTTTGTGTCGATATTGCACCACAAAACAATTTCATTTTTCCAGAGATATCAAAACAGGGGGGAAAATAAACATGTAAACATATTCACAGAAAACAACCTTTAACAATGAGTGGACCCTTCTCTATTGCATATATCCTGACAATAACAACATGACAACGGGAGGGATAGAAAACAAGGGAAAATGGAGAAACTTGAACAGATTCATTGAAAATAAAATGTCAACAATGAGAAGCCAACATGTTGATAACCTAGCTATGTGAAGGACAAACTCTTGCTCTTTGGCGTTTTGTGTAGTGGACAAAATTATGCTGGGAAAAGATGAAACAGATCCTTAGACTTTATTTTTGTTAATGTTTTACAGTGACCAGGGTATCCATACATTTGTAAATGTTTCAGTTCTTTCCATTCCCATAACATTTTACCATTAACATCAAATGTTAACAAAATCATTTTGATAAGATATGTTTCAGATATATCTTTTCTCTGATTTATTTCACTGATTCTCAACCACACCCCTGCTACAAATAGCAAGTGTTGCCCAAATTTGATAAACATATGGGTTAGTTCATAAATGTTAAATCTAAATTTTACACCAAATTTCAGATACATCACATCCTTCGACCAATTTCAGTATGGATATTCAGATATTCATATATTCTATAACAATGGTTTCTGCAAGGGAAATGTTTTTGTTTGTACTGTAAATTCAGTGTAGCCCATATATGTTAAGTACATGTATTTATAAGCACAATCAGGCTTTATCTTGGATATGAATAAGAGAGATGTTACATCACTCGGTACAGTTCAATGGCATATAAGTTTCTCAAAGTTCTAAATCTACAATTATTATGACTCCAAAGTGAGACAATGTCAACCATTGAAATTGTAATATTTGATTGCAGCATATGAAAATAAAGCTGTAACACTTATGTCCAATGGTACTTCAACAACCCTTGACGCAATAAAATTATCTGTAATACTTTAAATCTTGCTAACATCTGTCATCTGTCAGTTGGTCAGGAACCTTTCTTAATTTATTGTGGCCTTAACATTTGTGTCAAAGTTCATTTTAGCAATATTGTTTTTGCATAAGATTCATTACTGACATTCAGTGTTATTTGAAATTGTTACATTTCAGATTCAGTCAATAAACTTTATAAGCGGTTAAATCACGTTTAATTCCTTTCAAGGTTGATCTCTAACCTTCTGTGAAATGACCTTGACCTCTGATATCAATGGTCGACAACAAGGAAGACAATGAACATCCACCAGTGAGAGAAGCAAAGCAAAATAAAAATATTGTCACATACAAACATTTGTTTCAAAACTATGTTTCATTTACTTAAAATGATCATGATATGACTGAGCTGAAAGAAGATATCCTCTATTCCCCCAGAGAAGCAGACAAATTTCTGTCTGCAAATGGAGGGTTCAAGATGGCGGCTAGCTGATTATGGATAATGATGTACGTCATGGCATGATAAACTCTGCGTTGGCCTGCTGTTACACTGACGTGCCCATGTCATTGGCTGGTGAAGCAGCCTGCAAGAAATAAAATATGTTGTCACAAATGGAATACAATGTAAACTTAAACTCCGAGAAATGGATACCATATTTCCTAAATTTTAAATGTAATACAGAATGAAAACCAGACCCAATTGATATAATCATTGAAACATGCAATGTTCCTCCAGCCTGAAAAATTAAAAAAGAACAAGAAAACAAAATGGTATCTGAAATTGAAGGAATTATTATTTATTAATCTGAGTATCAAAGAGGATTGGAAAGTGGTTAAATTCATTATATGTTTCAGGAAATCAATGCAAGACCATTACAAATTATTAACACTTATGCATTTAAAGGAAAGATTACATATCTCCTTGTTAAAAACAGTTCATAGTGGCCTTGTATTGAAATATTACATTACAGTAAAGGTAAGTCTGCATTTCATTGAAGTTAACAAAAGTTCTAAGTACAAGAGGAGGAAGGAGAGAAAAGGATGAAGTCAGAAATGGCATGCAGACTGTGAGGAAAATACATATTTAAGGCTTATTTTCAACCCAACCAAATCAAATCTGAAAGAAAAGCTCCCTTTAATAACATTGTCCCAGACATTCAATTTGTCCAAGAATTGGCTGTAATACTGTACAAAATAAAATTCTATTTTCAAGTGTTTCCCAGTTATTCTCAATTTAATGTATGTATAATTTAATTTACATATACTCGGGACAAGTGATAAAATCGGAAAACAAAAGATAACATATAAACAGATTTTACTTGTTACATCAAGATTTCTAACAATTCCAATTTCTCTCTTAACAATTAAATCTTGAAAATATTTAGATAATTACATCAGGAAAGAGCAACAGCAATATGCTGAATCATCAGATTAGTATTCAGAGCAGTAGACGGAGTCTCTACCAACCACCATGCAGTCACAAGACTTGAAGATATCACAACATTTACCCCTTAACTTGTCGTCTGATTAATACACCGGTAACACAAAGAACTTAAAAGAACTGAAAACATTGTTCTTGTTTCAAAGCCAATTTGTTTGAAAATGAAATGTAACCTAGAATATAAAAATTTTTGAGGGAGAAATCTTTGAAAAACACAATAGAAATAAACATTTTACAAAAAGTTTTATTTGTTATATTATGTTTCATTTTGAATTAGTACCACTGAACATTCTGCCTTCCGAAGCATTAACGCTTAATTAACATTCTGGTTAGTCCAATACCATATGAATTAATAACATTACCTTCTGTTGGTATGCCTAACAAAAAAATAAACTTAATGAAGTTAATTCTGATTTGAAGCAAGAATGAGGAATGACTGATGACAAGTGGCAACAATGCGGAAAGTATTCAAGTTTCATCAAAGATGCAGTTAAATCAGTGAGTATTGGGCAATATTAAAGGTTTTACACCTAGGCAGGGGGAGAGGTTGATCTAGTCTACTGAGGAGCAACCCTAGAAAACAAACCTTAAACACGATACAAAGGCATTATTACCCAAGGAAGTATGTCATGACTTTTATTAAGGTAGTGTAAATTTTTGTAATGCCCTAGTGAAAGCAAGGGTTATACACCAATTTGCATGAGTTTCATAAATTTCATAGTGTAATAACTTCTTAATTGCTTGCTCTATTCCATTTGATTTGCATAAAAATAGCCAAGAAACAGCCTACGTCTCCTGCGACGGTGGTGTCATGAACAATTGTTTTATGACATCACAGACAACAATATACAGGAAAATGGCAAGAGTAATATGTGCTTATGTGCTCGTATTGAAAATATGAATATAACTCAGTTATTTTCAACCATATGGGTTGTAAAAATGTATATATCCTGACTATAAATCTATATATGCATAATATAATGTAATGTGATGGTTGATAACATCTTATAAGGGGTTAAAAAATGTCACGTAAGTCAATGAGTTTTTTAAGAGGTCAAGCCAGTATCTGTTTGAGAGGCACTCTAGAAGTTTGTTGTATAGAATAAACAAGGAATTTATTGATCAACTTTGTTATCTTCACAATGGTTGCTTGAAAACAGTACAAGGATCTATAATGAACCGTTACCATTGTGAAAATAAACAGTTGGTCATCCAGTTAATCCTTGTTTTCTAAAGGTACAAGTCATCTCACTTCCTCATCTTCTAAAGGTACAAGTCATCTCACTTACTGATGGGGTGAGTTGATGGGGTGAGTTGAAGGTCAACTTTAAGACAATTTGATGTGAATTGATTCATAGTGTTTTTAGCATCTATGCACTGTATTGTTAACTTCATACAACCAGAGGGCCACTGCTGCACTACATCTTCATTCTAACATTAGTAGTTTCAAGATGCCATTAGTTCATCTTCAGCTCCACCCACTGGAAGCACTTCATACTACTGAATAATTCTCTTTCATAATGCGTCAAAAGGTCTTGCGTTATGATCAAAGCCAAGTGTGTCAGACACTCAGGGACTTCAGTCTCCGTCTGTTTTTGACAGAATTGTATGCTATTTTTTTTAGGAATAAAGTATCCTTATTCAAAATAACTTTGTAAGAAAAAATAGAATGTACATTTTGCATTGCTTAAACTGCAGAACACGGACTAAGTACTAGAGTTCCATTTACCGTTGTGTTGGTTATAACACTGGGTAATTAATAGATCAACGCCTTTATACAGTCACTGTGTTCAGTTTTATGTCAATGTCATTTTCTATTAGGATATTCAGTAATTCCATCTTCTTTAGGTTACAGATTCAGGCATTTATGTACATGCAAGCACTCAATTACATTAACATCCCAGTCCTAGTTAACAAAAGCTTTTGAACTTTTATTTAGTTAATTCTAGGAAGTACATATTAGTCAAGCATGTTAAACTATCTCAGTCAAGATTCACAAGATACAGAAGATAGAAGACTTCCAACAGATAATTCCAAAGATTATTATCATTACCGCTGTCATATTTAAACTTCCTTCACTGAGGAATGGTTTACTATTCTTTGTGAGGGTTTAGGGAGGAATGTGATGATAAAGTATGATGTGTGATTGGTGATTGATCAAAACACGTAAAATGATAGGGAAAAGATAATAAATATTTTGGTGATGTTTGGGGAATGATAAAACAACTGATATAATGCAAGGTTGAAGGATAAGAACCAAATGAAAACAGGAGTGTAAAAATGTATTTCAATGATAAACCAAAAGGATTGATGAGGGGGTTGATATCATTACAAAAAAAAATTGGATTAGAAAGAACTTTTAAAGCAAATTTACCATTACAGTTAACCATTTTGATGCTTCAGTATGAAAGATGATAGAAGATAGAAACAAGAATATCCCCATGGACATATGCTATGATTTACATAATGCATGACCAGGACATAAAAGCTGTTATTCCTCCTTGGTACATTATAAGACTTAACAACCACTGCCATCACCATATCTTACTCACCAGAACACCTAATTGTGCCTGCGAAGCAAAGAAACACTCAGGTTATCTCACTGAAGCAAAGCAGAGGACACTATGGTGAAGGTATTACAGGGCACCTGCATGTGTGGATGTTGTGTGCATTGTTGGGGTTGGAGCTTATTAGCAAAATAACAGTTCGTGTGCATGGAACTAATGTTTCATTTAGTGAGATGGTACCTATTTGAGAAATTCTAATTCTATTGTATATATACTTTAGGGGAAGATCAAAATTTGGAATGTTATTTTTTTCAGTTCATTGCTCAGTGACTCGATTCTTCTCAAGGTTACTTCATGATGTTTTAAAATGACTTCTTAAACTTAGATGATTGACATTGACTTCCCTCTCCAGTTAGTATGAACGACCATGTTAACATTTACACCCAAACCCGAATGTTTAATGTTGATCTTCAACACTTTGTACCTGTCAACGATCTGGTTCTGTTCAGGGGCTACAAGAGAGCACACTCAACATTTCAGATGTCGTCTAAACAATTACATTTTATTCATTGAGGTGGGATATTTACCGTAATTAAGTTTTAAATGTTAGCTTTTTGGCTAATGCCAGAATACTGTTTATTTAATTCAAAAGTATAACAAAGTTAAACCAATGCGGCAGATGACCTCGAAACTTCAGTTGAAAGTCAGAAGCCCTACCAACTGATTTAATATTCCAAAGTCAGAAACCCTACCAACTGATTTAATATTCCAAAGTCAGAAGCCCTACCAACTGATTTAATATTCCAAAGTTCAAACCTATCAGAGGAGTTTTTACCTTCATCTTTCTTACAATGACATTGATTAACTTGTTCTAAATAGACGATAAACCAATTTGAAAATCGGAGACATTTAATATAGAATTTAAAAGCTAGTAATTGATGTTGATTGAAACAGAATTTGAATCAACCAATCACTATCAAGTATTCTGTAATGTCATGGATATTTGAAGTATAGTATTCTAAAGTGAAGGATATCACATAGCTGGGTATGGTCTATTGCGGTAACTGCTGATAAAGAAATAACAAAAATATTTAAACAAGGGAATACAGGGAAGGATTTGATTTAACAAATTTGATGGGCTGTAGGGTTTGTGAGGGTTTATATAAATGAAGTGCTTTTATAAGTAAATATGTCACAACTCAATGGAAGCCTAAGAAAGTGCATTTTCGCATGCTTACATATTCTGTCCTCATTTTCTCATATATCTAGCCTTCCCTGAAAGATGCAGGGGTATTTTATAACAAAAATATTCTTTACATTCAAAAAACAAACTTTATTCTTTTCTCTTTTAAGTTTGAATGTTCTGATATCTGACTTTGCTGTTGTTTCTGTGTATTCAGAGGAAACAACTTACCAGTTGTTGGCTCAGTTGTTTGTTTGCACCAATTTCTCGGTCAAGCTGTTTTTCCTTATCAGCCAGTTTGGCCTTCAACTATGAAAGCATGAAAGCATGTGTTGAATCTGGCCTAAATGTACTGTATATATACCTTGTTACTGCAACCCACTATGAAACCTAGACATCTTTATTCAAGGCTTAGTAGGGTAAAACTTTTTTAAAAACAGAATTCACCTCAACTCAAAATTCAATGATAATATTGGACTTAAGTATTGGACTTTGAAGAAAATTATTTTTTTTCAGGTATTGACATTTGAAGAAAAAGCTATCTCCTATCCAACCATTTCTATATCAACCAGGGATATGGATGAAATACATGTCTCAGGATTATGAGTACAGTTTTGAAGAACTTCCTTGTGTCCATGATATTCAGGAAAGCAATAAAGTTTTGGAGCAGAGGTCACTTCAATTAAAATCATCAGGAGACCAACCGAGAGCGTCAGTTCCAGGGTGTAGACTTATAACCTGGACAAAGTGGCCAATGGCCAAACCAAATCTGTGTAAAGATGCATCAGTTCCTTATTCAGTAAATAAGTATCTCAACTATTAATTTTAAAACTATGCTCTGACCTTAAATAGCCTTAAATAATCTCTTTTTAGGACTTTCTCTGAAAAAAGACTGATTGATCAGACAGGTTCACTCGATGAAGAAAACTCAAAATATCTCCATTTATATTTTCACTTTTCAAAAGTGATCTTACGATTTGAAAATAACTTATAACCTTGGATCAAACATGATTTATCTTTTCCTTGTTGACCTTAGAATGACTGTTTGTAAATCTCATAATTTGAATCCTCGGTATGTCATTTCCACAGGTAGACTTTGGTAAGAGATGGAAGACACATAATACATAGAGAGAAGAACACCAAAAGAATCTGAAATCTGCATTATCAAATCCACAATCAAGTCAGTGTAACTACAACAAAGGAAGCAAAGACTCAACCAGAATAGTTGGTACAAGGATAATTAATTTCACATTTCTTTCAGTGGCCAGTGCTATGTAAAACATGCAGAACAAATTGTACATTATGGTATAATTAGTGTACAACAATACATAGAAATATCAAAGTAACTAGGTCATGAGGTAAAGATCACATAATATCTGAAGGTTAACAAGGAAATGAGAAAACACATCCAAAGGATCAAAGTTGACACAGGAGTCTGATTACACAGGGTAACGAAACAGGCATTGACACAGTCACAATAGTAATGATTGTAAACATCTAATGAATTTTGGGGTAATTACAAAGAGACATAAATGTTCTTGCAGTTGAGACACTGAAAGGAAAATTAGACTGACAACATCTCTAGGACATTATTAGTTTTGATGTAGATGCTTGTAAAATGTCGTTCACTAAACTCAACTCCAGCTTATGCAATCCTCTCCATCTAATAACAAACATTTACTTCTACACTTACAATTGTCCTCTGCAAGGTATAACTCGTGTCAGTCTCCATCACTGGCGAATTTAAGCTTTGCCACATTTCCTAATGTTTCTGTGCTAGTGAATCAGAACCAATTATGCATTTCTGGTGCAGCATCCCGCTATGTTAACACTGGAAAGTTAAGGAAATCCTGCAAGGCATAAATTAGCCAGTGATGGAGACTGGTAAGAGTTATGCCTTGCAGGGGAAGTTGCTACACCTGAATACCGTGGTAGAGTTTACAAACAGCTGGGCCAACTTTCATAGAGCTCCTTTCAACAAAAAAGCATAACTCAGTGTTGTATTAATGAAATAAGAACTCACTTGGCACTTCAGCATGCCTTTTGCAAATAGGTTCTAGTCAATAACGCATAGAGCCCTGTTTATGTTCCTCCTTCTGAACGACTCCATGGATGAAGCAGACCAATTGTTCACTGAGCAAATCATAGCGTTCTAGGAATTTACATTGTTGAATATATTTTGCAGCAATTTAAACCCACAGGTTATGACATGCCAATCAACCGGAAATACAACCACTTGTCCATACAACAAATCATGTGATTCTGTCATACATGAGCTATATTTAGCAGTGCGGCAAACCCATTTTAGCATATCAGATGCAAGAGATGGCATGTGTTTTTATTACAGCGAACTAAACACGAAAACCTGGTCGTAAATAGATTGGTTATTTTTTCACAATGGGTTTTCTCACACAACTAGCAATTGGTTTGTTGATATCTGGGTGGGTCCAGGGTTCCCAATGAATAAATGTTTCTCGGGCCAAAGTATCAATTCCACTTTTTGAACATTCCTCCTAGTAGGTGTTAGGCATATTCAAAGAAATGAGAATATCAATAATTGTTTTCCTTATGTATTGATACTATTTCTTCACCTTGCTATTTTAATACAGTTGGGCACCTTAATGTACCTATAAATCCACTACCATTGGAAAATCTTAGTTGTTAAAGCAATTTATAACACATTGTTAATCTGAAACTATTAATGAAGCAATCCTACTGAACAAAAGCAAAATACTTACAAAGAAGACAACATTAGTTTAAAAGAGAAAGAGTCAATGATAATCACACAAAGGAATCTAAAACAGCGAGAAAACAAGAGCAATGAGTATCTGAAATTCACACATCTAATGCTCATTTCAAATTCATAATACATCACTAAGCCTACTCTAAATATCCAAATCATCTTATTTTAATATCACTTGAAAAACAAACCCATTCGTGTAAAGTGTCCAGTACAAAAACAAGGGACCAAAACTAAAGCTTCCACTTCTATTTCAAATCTAAAAGCATTAGAGAGTACCAAAGAAAGCTTCCTATCATGTGACCAAAGGGGAACAACTCCAAGGAGCAACAACAGGATACCGATAAAAAATCTTTTTCTTTTACTACCTCTGTTAGTTCCTCCCCATAGCAAACAGGCTAACACAACATAGAGGAAGTGTAATGTCAATGAACATGTTCTTATCTCCACTATTAATTGAAACCTTGAAGCATTAGAAAGTGCCTAAGATAGCTTGGACAGAAGCTGAGGATCATTGCTAAGCTGGAGTGAGAGCATTGTGCTAGAGACAAGTCATGTGACTAAGTCATGTGACCATCATGTGACGGATAGCGAGCGAGCGAGTGAGGTGACACGAGAGACTGCCTTCGTTACCCTGTGATTGTCAGCTCCAGCATCAACTTGTCAATCAACTTGTCATGATACCTGCTGGACATCTTTGCCTGATGCACTGCCCGACTGAAAGAGAATGGAAAGTTAGGTTAGGGGGATGTACACTAAAGACTTGCTAAATGATTCCATTGATATTAGATCTTTTTCAGATTTCAGAATATAAAAGCACTGTATATGTTGTCTGATACAAATGATCTTCTAGTATCACTAAAAAAAAGGTTTTTCAGGTCACAACATTATTCTATTCTCAACATTATCAGTCATATCTTATCATTATTAATCAATTACCAAGAATGAAGAACTATTTTATGTTTATATGACTTTATTCTGTATAGGCTATTCTTCTTCAGCTCAACTTCTAAATTGCCTACCAAATATGCATAATTACTAGTTTCGTCTTTGCTCTTGCTGGCTTGTTCTCGCTTTATTTTCAACATAGAAGTCGAAAACAGGATATTATCCTTTAAATAATGACTTTTGATGGTAATACACAGTTTTCCTGTGAGAGAGTTTTATCTTCAAAATGTGTATATTACCTGAACTGCATTGAGCTGATCTGAGAGTTTCTGGACCGTGTCCTGCTCCTGTTTGAGAGCGTCCTGCCCCGTCTTGATGATGCCATTGAGCTTCACAACGTTCATCGACAGGTCCTTCGTCTTCTTCTTCTCAGTCTCAAGGGTCGACTCCAGCTCGCTGATCCGCTGAAATTAAAACATTTATTATTCAAAACATTTCATTTGGCATAGAGAGCAAATTTTCAACATTAACTTTTTGTTTTCATCGATTTAAATGGGGCTCCTGATAACCTGGGTGGAAACAAGGATTTATTCCATTCAACATCTGCAAAATCAACAAATAATCATCTATCTCTCCAAAATATTTGCAAAGAGAAGCAGGATAATTAAGACAATCTCATTAACATCAGATCTTACTTAACCCTTAAGATGCGGGCGACGGAATTATCCGGGCGGGCTATAAGCGATTCCTAGGTGTCTGTATACGGATCCCGGATACAAGACTTAGAATAATTCACGGCTGTCTAAGTATACTCTATCACCCATACCGGGTCACGAGTCGATTGTGTCCGCGACCCGACCCATGAGAATGGCTGTATTTACGCATCGCGACCCGACATGAGAATAAAGCTTTGTTCAGTGTGTGGTCGGAATATCAAGCAAAATTCACACCAATTTGCGTGTGCATTGTTGACCCGTAACGCATCGATAATTAGCTTTACAAAAGGCCAATTATGTCGGGCTTAGCCCCCGAAGCATTAATTTGCTTGAGGCTATTTTCACCCACGTGTTTGTATTGCCTCGGGTTTGCCTCGCCCGAGACTGCTATCTGCCTCGCATCTCGCGAGACGGGGAAAAAAATCGCTAACTCGCCTTACTCCCGCACTTCATATCATGTGAGCGAATTGTTTGTTTTCAAAAAAAAATACGGCAAAATAAAGGGGAAACAATGGACTACATTCCCATATAAAATTAGAAAATCTCAAAAAAATAATAAAGACACAGCAAGCGCCGTGAAAAAGGTCATGTTTACACTTCATAAATTTTGAAACAATCGGCTATTTTCACAACTTCTAAAACATTTATCAAGGCTAAAATACTGAATGCATTTTCATAATTTTTATATCACAATAAACCGAAAAGAATAATCTTTTATTCTATATAAAATGCGCAGATTTATTCACAGAAATAAAGATACAATTTTACCTTTCTGAGAGGCATGTGAAACCAAACGGCACACAAACTAATCAACATATTTTCATCAGTTATGGTTCGAGGTTAGCGTTTATTTGAAAAGTCAAACAACATAACCATATTTGGGTTGACATGTGCTTATTTGTCAACTGGTTCGAGATTATGATTTCTTGGAAAAGTGCGATGAACGACCGTTTGCAATGCCGCATACATGTTGTAAGTATTGACGATTTTATAGGTGGGAATAAAGACAAACTTTACATAGCTATAGAATTATAACCAAAGGTCGCATTCTAATAATTTTTATATCATTGTGAAGCTAGACATCTTGTCTTCAATTCCGTATATAAATGGAATTTTTTTCGTTTCGTATTTATGATGTTACGAGGCCCGAATAAAAGACAATCTTTCGAAAGTAATAGAATAAAAACGAAAAAACATAGAAAATTCATTCAAAGTTTCGAGTGTGAATTAGCCATTTGTGTACGGGTTTCGCTACTTGAATTTGTATTGAACGCCCGTATATAGTCCTTATTCGCCATGTAGATGCGGTATATTTTGTAAAAACGATACCGGAATCGCCGCCTGGAAATTCCGCCAGCAGAGCTAGTTAGTGCCAAAGCCCAAACTACTGCTGCGAGCTGCGAGCCTGTAAATTCCGCCACAGGGGCTAAAAATGGTAAAATATATATACGCAACGTAAGGGTTAATTCAAGAATCTCGCTGTTATGATCTGACCAGAGCTTAAAAAGGTTCTTCCCCTTTACTGTGACCTTCACCTTCCATTATTTCAACCAATCACAGGCCTGTGTTCATACTGAATCTTACCAATGGCTTCCTCGCCTTATTGTCTATTGATTTGATTGAAAAGGCATGCTAGCAATGGACAGATTTTAGTGTATCGATGTACAGATGTAACGTTAGATCTGATTTAAATGAGATTGCAAATCAGGTGATATAGTACGTGTCAAAGATGCTTCTAATCAAACAATATAAGTTCAGAGAGAGTCATCATGATGTATCAAAGAGAAACGTACCCGCCGAAGAGCCTCCAAATCATCTGAAGACATCTTTGTAACTTCGAGCTGATTCTGTATTGTCACAACTTGAGTTTGTGCCTTGAAAAGTAACAAATGCATCTCTACACTTCGTTCTTCAAAACAATTTCTACTAATTCTGTTTACTTCAAAATTGCATTATGAGAACACAACATTTTCTTTGTTTATTCTCATCAACATAAACTCATATATTTACTTTTCTGTGATAATATATTCACTAGAATTCTTAAGACCATAAAACCCCAAACAATCTCAGATCCAAATGAAAATGCAACATGACTTAGGTACAATGAAAACAAACTTCAATTGTGCGACATTGATATATTGCAACCAAGTTACCAAAACCGCCATCCCAAGTGCACTATATTTTCTTTGATGAGAATGAAAACACACATATCTTCAAATGAGAAATCATACGATATGTATATATACTTAAAACCTTTGTTTCTATTTTGGGACATTTCGGTGTTACATGCGTGTGGGGTGTGCACTAAACATTACCTCCTGTGTCTCACTCTGTAATAACAAGCACCTGTCTTCAGACGCCTTCAATTGGCTTTCCAGGGATGCAACCTTCACCTCCATCTGCATACAGGGGAGACAACTCAAATCAAGGGAGACAAGCAAGGATGAAGAGGGAGACCCACAATCAACAGTTATTGACTCAAGCTGCAGTCAGTCTTACAGTAAATTTGTTCGAACAATTATCAGATGTTTAAAATTTTGTTTCATATCAGTTCATGAATATATTTTTAAAACACTTTTGGATGAAAGAAGAATAAATAGGAAAGGAGTCAACTAACTGTACTACCTGATGAATTGACTGACTAGCAAATTGTTTCAAAGACTGAAATCATGATTTTGCTTTCATCATTCCAGGACATTTGTACAGTGCTTCGGTTCAGTTAAAATTCTGTTCATTTACAATTACTCATTCTTTGAAAAAGGACATATTTGGCTTGTTTATTGGGGGATTATATTGTAAATTAGTCAATTCCTACACACAGGGATAAAACTACAAGTTAAGCCAAATAGCAAAGCTTAAGCGGACATCATGTTTTGATAATAAATTTAAATCATTCTGAAAATTTAGAATTTGCAAACAAAGCAGGTTGGTGGAAGATCACACGTGCGCAGTGGACATTGAGGAGGTGTTTTCCTTATTGACAAGAAAAAAACTAATTCTAATTCTTAGTCTTTAATTATAAACCCTATTCCTTTTCCCTTTTTTTAAAACCTTATATGAGAGAAATTAAGATGTTTAAAAAATATTATTTTTCATATCAATATATATGTTATTTAGTTATTCAAGTATATGGGTTAGGGCTAGATGACTACTTTAATGCAAAAACCAAATTTCTGAAAACACAACAGTTAGTACATCATGGATCTTTATAACTTGAACATGAATTCAATCTGAAACAGCAGGGTTAGGGGGAATCGTATTCAAAGCCTAGCTGAGCATGAGGTCCACATGGAAAACTACGGGGATTGAAATATAAGGGAGGTCACCCACTACCAAAATGGCTACAGGATCGGCGTAATGCTGTGCACAGGTTGCCTGAATAAAACTTCAAACTCTCTAGAATTTACATTTTTGTTTTAAACATCCCTCCTTTCATAACCTTATCCTGAATTAGATGTACTTTTCAGATGAAAAACTCACATGTTCTGATACACGTTCATGCATAAAAATGAAAAGATAGAAATTGAAAAAAGAAAGATACCATAAAAATAAAATGGCACCAATTTCCATAAAAAACGAACGTTTGTCATTTTGAATTAATTGGAACACAACAAACCCATGCAGTTAAGGACAAACACAAGACTAGTTGGTTGACAGTCGATTATATAGGATCAAACACACAAAACGGAACTGAAATTGGCTTAAATTTTAATTTAATTACACAAAATTTATATCCTTTTTTTAATCAATGTAAATTTATTCAATTTCACTTTTTTAAATGTCAAACAGAAATTTACTTGAAAACTTTATTCACTGAAACTTTAAAACCTTCAAAACTTAATGAAACAGAGTTACAAACAAATTTTGACGATCAATTTGACTAGCATTTAATTGACTTCATTTCTTCCTCACTTGACTGTCTTCCTGACCCAGTGATATGAGTGACATGCAATGCAATACAGGAACGGGGTTTGGATGCGTACCTCTTCTATAATTCGAGGCAGGCTTTTCTCTACGATGCCGTATGCGAAAGACAAATCAGAGAGATCCTAGAATGGACGTACGTACAACATCAGACTCACAACATGAAATACCCAGAGTGAAGTTGAGCTTATTTATAATGAATCTTACAAATCTCATTGCTCCAAATGTCACTATTATCAAATGTGAAAGAAGACAAATACAAATAAAAACTGAATAATTTTTAAGAATTTTCTGTGCCAGTTTGAGGTTTAATGCTGCTTGCAAATCTTTTAGCTCCAATATTGTAACTGTAAGTCATGGGGGCGTTCCACTAACCAATCTTAGCCCTAAGCCCATATTGTGACATTGGCTAATATTGATCTTAGGTTGGTTAGTGGAAGGGTACCCAGGAACCTATGGTACAAACTCACCTCACCAATGTAGACATTAAATTGTATTATATACTGTATCACTTGTTCCATTGCTAACATTTTAATGTCTGCATTGAAAAAGTGTTTTTGTACCGATAGTAACAAGTATTGACAAATTTGAAAGGCAATTATAACCTGCAAGATTAACGGGATCCTTCATTAGCTCTGTATTACAGTGAAACCAACAAGTACTGGCTGGAACTATTTGGGCCAGGGACGGTATTGGGCTGCAATGTATTACTGCAGCGAAATGTATATACACAGAGAACGCTTTGATACTACAGGGTAAGTTGCCAAACCCATTGAAAGATTTGAACCCTGGGCATCTTGAGCATAATCCAGTTATTGCTTCACTTTCCTACTTGTTTATATAATGTCATATTTTTTTCTTATCAAGTCATCTTTCACACTTCTAGTGGCACATGGAGTTTTCCACAAATGACAAGGAAAGGCAACAACATTAAGAGAAGATTTTTTAAAAGAAAATAGTTGTCCGAAACCTTTAGAAGATTGACTTTCTCATCAACATCTTTAGAGTCACATGCAACACCAGACAAAACAAAATGATATACTTGATGCCGAAATGAAAACAAAATAAAATGTGACAGCATGGAGGCAAAATGAAAGGTGCAGTGGAATTAAATTGAGTTATGAAGGTCAGAACATGTAAATACCAGTAATCAAGAATCACTCTAGAACTTTTTATGATATTTCATTTTCTTTCTTTTCAACTTGTTTGAAAAAAATATATGTTTTAGATTTACTGCTCCCTGTTACAATATTTATACATATCTTAACACATACATAACAGTACATTACAAAATTAATTTTTAAACAGATTTATTTATTCATTAAATCAAACATACCCGGTATTCAAACCCAACTATCCTTATAATGATAAGACACTTTTCATAGACTTTAATTCTTACTCTGCATGACTCAAAATATTTTCAATTTCAATTTCAAATTTACGATCCCCTTTTCCAACCAAACACAAGGAAATGAAGTGATTCACAATGCAAGCCAAGTTAAACTCAACGGATATCATCAACCTCATGCCAGGCATGTGCAAACTCCCTGCAGGGCCCAACACCGTGAGGAGCTCATGCCTCTGGATGAACACAGCATTCTGACCCTGACCACACAAACGAGGGGGTAATTAACGAGGGGTTGGGGAGGGAGAAGAGGGGGTAGTTACCTCAGTACTCCCTCGAAACTTCTTCACTTGCTCCTGCAAACTTTCCACATCTTTTTTGGACTGAAAAAATCCCACAAATGCATGCATGTTAGAACACAAGAGTTAGACAGATTTTAGAGTGTAAGAATATTTGTTTAACAGTGATAGAAACTTGTGAGATTTTCGGACTGTCCAAAAATGGTGATTCATCTCTTAAACCACACTTCTATTTTTCCCTTAACTCTTCTTTAAAAACAAACGATGGGACAAAAAAGCTGGCCCTAGTTTCTATCACTGGTTAACATTACAGTTCCCTCTGAACCATCCCATGTTAAGTATTACTTGGAAACAGTTTTGTTAGACATTATTTCACTTTCCTAAAATGCCCAATCCTCAGACATTACAGATTGAAATGGCATATTTGCGATTATTTAAGGAATCCTTTCACATTTACAAGAAATATCATTGTTCATAATTGTTAAATTGATTGAAGATGTCATATATAATTGATATGTATCTAAAAACAGTTTCATCTTAATTTTTATTTAAAAACATAACATAAGAATAAAGCATGATTAACACAAGCTTACACTTAAAAAGAATAGTCTAAACTATTCATGGAAGAGCATGAAAATAATGTAAGTTTTAGTAAATTAGATATGTTACCAAAACAAACCCAATATATATATACCCATAACTTTCAACAATCAAGAACAAAAACAAAACAATTCTTAAACTACCTGCCCATATTATTAACAAACAGGTGACAAAGAACAGGTGATACAGTGTTCAAAATAGCTGTCTGCCCAGTAGCCATTCATAGTTTGCATTATAAGCATATTGTCGAGTCTGTTGATCGCATTTGATATAAAGCTATTCCACAAGCCTGAACACTGTTAACTATAATCCAGATAGGACAAAAATTCAATCTTCAAATTTTGATCGCCTGTACATTCACTCATGGTTGAGAAAGAGCAAAACAAATCGTGAGTGGATGTCTTGTTTGCAAGCTCATTTCAAACACTGTTGTCAAGTATGAGAAGGGAAAAGGTAGCCATCTAGAAATATGATTTTATCAATTTTACTGGACAGAATTTAAAGCAAATAAACTCCAAAAGTTATAAGTCTGTAGTGAAAGTAAGAAGGTTACCGACTGTCAGAAGTACCTAATTTCATACATAACATGTCAGACAGATTTCATACACTGCTAGTTATGCAATGAAAACATCCCATAGATTTCATACACTGCTTGTAGTAGTAAACAGGCTCAAAAGACAAGAAGGCAGACAGTTATTTCAACACTGTGTAGAACTCGAACCTGTGGTGAGAGGAAGCTAACGGTTGAGGGAGGTACCCACCTGCTGAAGATCTGTCTCTGACTTGGTGAACTTGTCCTGCCATCTCGACTCCTCACTCTGAGCCTTCTCCTCCAACTGACTCAACTTCGTCTCCTGAAACAAGATCACGATGTTTCTCAACACTTTCCATAAATCAAGTCATTGTATATTTATAATGACATAATTTTAACAAAATGATGGGACTTAAACTAGTTCTTTACAGGGAGATTACTTGAAGTCAGGTAATGTTTTTTAAAACCTCAAATGGCATAGAATCACCTTTAAATACGCCTAAGAATAAATAAATCATGAATATTTTTCAATTAATTTATAAAATGTTACATGTAAAGTTTCAGAATGACATGCCTTTATTGTAGAGAAAAGTTACTTTGATGCTTATGGCGACTCATACAGTTTACTGAACCAAATGACAAAACATTGTTGCTCCATTAAGTTGTCCCGTCACTGAATTATGCAACTATGACATTTGATCGTACCGTGAGAGAGAGTACGTTCCTGTACTCGGAGACCTGCTTCTCGTACCCCCTGTTGCTGTCCTCCAACTCTCCCACTCGCACCTCCAGTTGGTAGCACTGTGCACGGGAAAAGATATTAATGTTTCACAACGTTCAGTGTTGTGATACTTTATTTATCCTTTACCTAAATGTCCCAGAATACCATTGGATACCCTATCATTAGCCAATGGAAAAGAATGTGCTACCACTTTCAAAACCGTCTCCAAAGTTTACAATGAGATCCTTTTCGCAACTTTTATTTCTTACTTTTTGCTTCACTTATCACTGAAACCTTTAAAACTTGTAAATGAAATGTGGTAGGAATTTTTTTTCAAAAACCTAGCTAAATTATAAGGTTTTTATCATAATTTGTAGATGTCATTATTTCTGATTGGAATTTCCTGAACTAGGAAGCCTTACCCTCTCCTGTAACGTGTCATCCTGTGACTGGCTGGATTGTGAGTCCTTTAGTTTATTCTCCTGCAACAACATGTGCATCAAAGTCAGAAATTGGTTTAAAGACTTTAAGAAAACACTGAACAAGAGGACATAAAATTATAGATTGTGCTATATATATAATCAATGATAATGATTTTCTTTTGTCAGAATTTTTTTTATATTTTGCACATTTATACGGTATGACCTAGACCAAATATCAATTTTGATTTTTTTAAAAGAATGTCTAAAGTTTCATGCTTCACATTATCATAGTTGGACCAAAATAAATTTTTAATATTTTACGTAAAATTTCAATTGACGATAAAGCATGTGATGCATTATACGGTCGGACATATTGTGGGATTGAACAAGTAAGCATATTGCAGTACACAAATACATTGCTGCAGATATATTCAATACAATGGGATATATAAAAAGCATTGAGATATAGCCAATACAGTGATATATATCAAATGCAGTGAGATACACATGTAGCTGGAACATAATGACATTTTAAGCATAATATGGTGTACAAAACATTGCTGCCGATATATCAAATACAGTAGCTGGAATATAGCTGAGATAGATAAGTAGCTGGAGTATACTGAATAGTATACTGAATATTGTCGTGCAACAGAAGAACGAACTGTGTAAATCATTGCAACAATGTTGATGATTAAATGCATAGCAGGAGTTGTCCTCACAAATGTTTTGGTTACAATACCATGGATTAATAGGTGAGGTATAGTTAGTATCAAGAGTTCAAGGATAGTAATGTGAAACAGATTTCGAAGTGGTGAATGTTCAAGGAAAATTACTTGAAATAAAGAAATAATTTTCAGTTGATAATCAGACAAGTTTAAAAAAAATATTTGAAATGATTTTGAGGTAGATGAATCTTTCCAAATATGACATAAATTTACTTCATCTTGAACAATAACCATTTGAGAACATACAAGTCAAGAACAGAAATTGTCTGATAGTTATAGAGAGAGTTTCAACAGTAGGTTAGCAAGTAAATTATATAAAGACCACTTGCACAAAACAACACAAGACCTCAGTGATACCATCGAGTTACTGTGATTTTAGTCTAAGGACGTTTTTTGCAAGTGGCCCAAGTTCCATCTTAGATGGTAAATATGTTAGTACAAAACCACAAATCTTTTCCATAAGTATTAAGACAGACTTGAAAATTGAAAAGAATACAAGTGAAAATATCAGAGCATATGTAAAGCCGGTCAGCCGTCAACATGTGATAATGAAAGTAAGCAGCATGCAGCAGTTATCTGCCCCTGACACTCACTGTCTCCACCAAGGTGTATTTTATCTTCTCTGTCTCTGATTGGTATGTCTGTACGTTCTGTTCTAACTCTTTAACACGACTTGTACTCTGGTTGGGAGGGAGAAAATAAGTCATTGCTTCAGAAACAGGAGAATGTTCACAAAGAAAAGAGGAAGTATTAGTCTTCTATTGCTATGAGAAAGTCAAGTGAGCGATCATACTTTTAGGTGTCATCCAGATTTATCAATAAAGAGGAGAAAATTTGTTACAACTTAAACATTGTAAATGGTTAATGGTAGTGTTTTAATCAACACACTCAAGATGCATTACAGACAACTACAAATCATTTCCAACACTATTTTACAACACTCCAAACTATTGTTAGACATTAATTTGCGATTTCCAAACACAATGATCAATGATTAAAATCAAGCCCAGATCACACATATTGCACTAACACTTTCATCTATCGGTAAAGATTCAACCAAAGATATGGTATCTTACATAATCATGAATTATTCATGCCATGTAGGACACAAACTACTAACATGTTGTGATAAAGAAGGACAATTTCTATGGATTTGCAACTAATGAATGCCAAGAGAAAATTCCTGAAAATGTAGTAATATATTAACTTCTATAATATTTACAAGCGTAGCTTCAAAGAAATTTCCTTTCATCTGGCTATAATAATTTTTTGGTAAAGATCGATAAGATCCCTAAAGCGACATAGAGTATGTTGATAACGATATATAATTCTATAAAATTCTATTTCATTGAAAGATATACACATAATTTTTGACCAATTTTTTTACCCCAAATTAGCGAAAGTACTCACCGATTTGAGCTGTGACTGTGCTTGTTTCAGCTGTTCCTGCCACTTCTTCTCCTCTGACTCCACACTTTTCTCCAGCTGCCGCAATTTGCTCTCCTGTAACGGAGGTAGAAATATTGTCAAACATGCTACATTACATGGATATTATTTTTTACAGGATATTTTGGAATAAAAATATATGATTCAATGAATATCATAATGTTTTTTTTGATTGTTTTGAATAGTTATCGTTAAAAGAAGATTTTGATTAAAAGCAAAATTCTAAATTTAATTCATAGATAAAACGTACAATCTACAAAAGTAACTATATAACATCCCTAAGTATATCGCTAACTATAACAATGACATCAGTTATCGTTATATTGTTAAACCATAGGGGATAAATGTTTATACTCACTGCATCTTGTACCAACTGTTTATACTCTGTAACCTCGGATTGTAACCGCGTGTTGGAGGACTCCAGCTCCTTCACCGTAGCTTCATTTGTTGTACTCTGAGACAGAAGAGCCAACTAAGCAACCCATGTAGATGCTTGATATGCAGAGACAGAAACTGATAGCCCATACTGTTATTAGGCCTCAGTATTGTAAAAGAAAATTGTCTTACATTTTTCTTACATTTTCATGTCATTTGTCATGTGAGCAACATTGATGAAAGGAAACAACCTTTACAATGTGTTACAATGAAAACTGTAAACTGACAACCTTTTTTTTATGCATTTGTTTGATTAAATGGACATAGACAACTTTTAATATTATAATATATTATATTATAAATATTTTATTATTATTATTATATAATTATACAACTGAATGGAAACCATATTGAAGTTAATAACATACATGTAAATCTAGTTAATAAATTGATATTTGATAGTGACACTAGAGTATTTATCTTTATATTTGTTTCACAATTAACATACCTCACTACTTCAGTTGTTCCAATAAAATCAGGGAGTATGTTCCTCGCTAAGTTTTGGTGAATAATTTGCAAACTCACCATTTTAGTTAATCACAGCCAAAAATGTTCATAAGACATTTTTTGTTTTATCAAAGTGTTAGAAAGTCAAAAGAAGAAATTTAAATCATCTGAGAAGACGTTGATTAAAATAAAGTAAAAACCAACTTACACTTGAAGACTTGGAGGAGAGTGTTGTGATATAAACTGAAGCTTCCTTTTCAAACTTGCTCATCCAGTCTTTATGGACCTGATGGAAAATATGATTCTTGTTAAGATGGCGACCAATAATTAATCAATTTCATACAAAAAATCTCAATTTGAAATTACAAGTGAGGAACTAAACCAATTTAAACCATAAAGATAACCGTATCCATGACAATTTTACTATTCTTCATTACTTGGTTTAAAGTTAGGTTTAATGTTTGAAATTTCAAAAACATTAATCATAAAGTAAGAATATATTTCAATTAATGCTGATGACCGAGTAAGCATAACCCAAATGAGTTTGAATTTGTATCTTGAAAATGATATATTTGACACATACCAGTTTGTCGCTAACGGACACATCAGGGAATAATCTCTGCAGAATACCCTTGTCCAAACTTTCTACATCTGTAATTTGAGCCTGGTTCTGCTCCTGCAAGGGAGACAACTCTCATTACGAGTCGCTGGAAGCATAACTTGAATACCACTTAAAAAATCTCATATGCAATGAGAGTATCCTTGTTTTATTTCAATACTGACTAGACTAAGAGAATACTTTTCTCAAAATTTGTTTTCACTTTCTTTTTAGTAATAATCAACCATTTTTAAGTATATCTTATTAATTAAGCAGAGTTAGGCAGTTACAAAAAATGTATATACAAATTGTAAGAAGAAATTTTCCTACAGTAATTTTTCTTCAATATAAAACTACCCTTAAAATAGATAGACTGAGGTTATTTCATAGAAGAAATAAATTATTTTAAGTCTGTTTGTTAAAATGTTTGAGTAGTTGTAGGTGTAAAGATGACGGCAACAAATAGGAATGTCAGTATGTCACAACGACACAAGACAATGTCACAAGGCAACCACTTTCCAATTATTCATGAAGAGACAATCCTTGATTTCAACCCAAATTTGCACAACACATTATTTTCAGGGAGTGACACAGAAGGGAAGTGTGAAAAAAGGTTTTTATCACCAAACAATTAAAGATGTGTGCAAATGAAGAAAATTTATACTGAATATAGTGAACTCTTGATAATCAAAAGCTACATTTCCAGAGATGGACATAAACTATAAAAGAAAATTAGGATTTTTCAAAATATTATGTAAAAAGCTTAGTAGTTTAGATGATTGAGATTTTAGAAGAAAACACTTAGGGCCAAACCAGAGTCATAGAATTTGTGGATCAAAGGGAAATTACTATCACTGAGTTTTGTCAATGGATGTGATAAAATCTGAAATCTGAACACATTCCTTATTCTTATCATGTGATATCTTTGCAACAGTTATTTACATTTTGATATCACGATTCTCTATTTCTAGCCAAAAAAGCACTCCATTTAAACAGAGGAAATGACTTGAGTGACCTTTGCTGAGAGAGAAATGAGTTATGAATACCACAATAAAATCTCTTATCTGTAACGTTACATCTTAACATGGCATGTACACAGAGTGCAAAGGTGCTCTATTCTAAAGCACAAGTAATCTCACTCTACCTTGACTACTGTCTATATCCTTGTGAGGGTCTACATGGACTCAACATACTGATGAAGTATTCATAAGAAAACAAACACTAGCTTGCACACGAATTTTGATGACAAAACTTAGTGGGGCAAAAAGCATAAAATGATAAATTGATAATGACAAATAAATTCCCAAGACTAAAATTTAGTCTCAGAAATAATCTGGACTGGGCAGGTCGTCAATAAAATATTTTGCTCTTGGGTCTGGAGGACAAACTACCAATTTGCAATTCCCATGTAAACCCTCAATATTGCTAGTAGAATACACTCAATGAAAATTTTTCATCAACACAGAGACAATTTATGCAGAAATTTAAAAACTTCATTGACTATTAAAAACTGCAAATTCTTTCCCTAATGCAGGCAGTAAAGGTATCTCTTGATATATGAGAGAACTGAACATTCATATGCTGCCAAAACATTTTCATTGAGTGTATTCAAGCCTTCAAATGAAGTGAATAGTATACCAGTATACTTACATTCTTTACATGTAAAGAGACAAGGCATGCAGATTAGTAAGTACATTTGCTCATGCTTGTAGTCTAAAGAAAACCATTTCAATACTTAAACACTAAAGCATAGGCCTAAAATGATTGAAGAATTCTCCTAAACTCAAGTTGGTAAAAATAAGCTACAAAAACAATGAAAGCATGTTTTACTTGACACTGTGAAATCGGCAATGAAGTGCAATGACAAAAATGCAGATTTTTAAAATTTGCAAAAAAAGAAAAGGAATGGTCACGGGAAATATGTTAAATAAGAAATTTACCCTAGATGATTTGACTGCACTATCAACTTTAACTGAGGCAGATTTCTCAGCCTTCTCTAATGCTTCCATTGCCTTCCAGTTCTTTTCCCGTAACTCCTGCAAGATTAACAAGAAATCACTCTCGTGTATAGAACAGTCATTACGTGACAAGGGTTGACGTTGCTTATGGCTTTTCAGAGAAATGATTTACCCGTTACGGACTAAAAAAAAACTTTAAAACATTAAATATCACATACAGATGCATATCAGATAAATGTACCTCTCTTGCAGTCTTAAGTTTCAAAACCAAGCGTGAGTTATTGTACAACATCACTTGGGCAATATTGTAGCCCTTAGCCGTGAAGGACTTGCAAATTGTGTTGCTTGAAAAAGTATCTTTAAATATCCATTAGATTAGAATTGTTTCAATCTCAGCAAAACTAATGAATAGAAACTTAGATAACGAAAGTTGATTAGTAGTAAACATCAAGAGAATTTTAAACACACAAACACAAATTCCTTCATAAGACCATTTTACAATACAATTACTCTCCTTTGATTATCTGTTCATTTATCAGCCTTATTTTGCTAAAACTTCACACAAATGACAAACATGGTTAGTAGAGAGAGAAAGATGCTGATGACAGAGTGACAATTAACTAGATAAATGCATTTGTATAATGTAAATAAAGTGCTCAACGTCTCTACAGGTGAGACTATTTGGTGTGAATATGTAGTTTACTTTATTGTCAATCTCCCTTACATTATTTTACATATATCCCTTCACTAAAGACTTTATAACATGAACAAATGTGCAGACCATATTCTCCTAGTTAGCGAAGTGTACAATAAGACCTAAAGAACAAACCAATGATTTGTTTATATTCAAAGTTACTACATGAATGACTGTTGTCAATTCATATATTTATGTTGAAGAAAATCTTGGTGTATTTTGGAAAATTGGTCATTAGGTCTTACAGAACATATGTTTTGCAAACTTGATAAAGTTGTGAGGTATTTACTTCTATAGATAGGTAGGCACCAATAAGAAAGATCCCGCTATGAATATGAAATCCTACTGTCAACCTTACATTCCCTTGACACTTCGGTAGCTTTCCATGCTCCACATCAAATCCAAACTGGCTCAACACTGCTACAGCTAATTCACACACAAAATACTCACATTATTTTTCTTCTTCTGCGCCGTTAACTGTTCCTCTAGTGTAGATACTTGTGTCGACAATTTGCTGATCTCGGCTAATTTATCAGCAAGCCTGTTGAGAAACAGTTAGAGTTGGACTTATTTACATCACCCCACATCTTTAACATGTTACAATTCTCCCGCCTCTTGTCTAATCATTATTTTACATATTCTCCAACCTCTTGTCTAACCATTATCTTCATATTATCCCTTGTCAAACCATTATCTTCGTATTATCCCTTGTCTAACCATTATCTTCATATTATCCCTTGTCATACCATTATCTTCATATTCTCCGTTGTCTAAACATTATCTTCAAATTATCCCTTGTCTAACCATTATCTTCGTATTATCCCTTCTCTAACCATTATCTTCGTATTATCCCTTGTCTAACCATTATCTTCATATTATCCTTTGTCTAACCATTATCTTCATATTATTCCTTGTCTAACCATTATCTTCATATTCTCCCTTGTCTAACCATTATATTCATATTATCCCTTGTCTAACCATTATCTTCATATTATCGCTTGTCTAAAAATTTATTTTACATTTTCTCCTGCTCCTTGTTGGCACTCTGCTCCTTGACGTCACCGTTAGGGGCACCTGCTGGAACCGAGGGCGCCTCCTGTCCCTCCCCAGCCTGCCTCTCCTTGCTTGTAGCCATCTCCTCTCTCAGGGCAAAGTTGGCCTGTTTTAGAGACTGCAACATGGAGTTAATGGGATGTGTTATTAAACTCAATGAGTATACATAAAGGTTTACTTGGCCTGTCTTAATGATGGGCTAAATGATGATAACATACACATAAGGAGTAACTTATTTTGTCTTTGAGACATTGTCATGACTTCAGGTTTTGAAACATAGGAAAGAAATGGGTTAAGTGAGCCTAATTGATAATGCCAGGCTTAGAAACTAGACCTAAGAGTCTGCAAAAGTTGCATTATCGCTTGGAACTGAGAACATATTCATTTTTTTGCCAAAACTTCAGAGGTTATGGGTCACTTACTGTGCAATTGTAGTTACAGGCAATTACAAACTAGGATGTTTACATGTGTGTACACATAACATGTAGTGAAAATTGTAAGATTACGACTCTCCTATTTACAAATCAATACATATCACAGGACGTTTATAACAATGTCAATGTAGCATATCTTACAAACATCATAAAACTAAATGGTTTCCATCTGGACTATTGAGAAGAGAAAGGGGAAGGTAATGTGACATTGGTTGTTGGAGTGATCAGTACACTCGAGGGATGGTGAGGTGAAGTGAAAAATTAATGCTTGAATCAAACTGGTCTCAAAACCTTTTGACTATCCATCCTTTGGGTGCTAGTTTGATATGGTTTTCCAACATTTGACAACTTTGTTAGCATAATTTTACATATTTCTATCTATTTCAACAAACCTGTAATTCTGTTTCAAGCTCTGTTCTATTTGACTTTGAATCTGTCAACTGTTTTTCTAAATTTTTCAAATTTCCTTCTAAATCCAACTTTTTCCTTTCTGATTCCTGGAAATAACACAAAAAAGAGAACCATTACTGTAAATTCTTCATATCTGTCTAAGTGTATAAGCATGCATTGATCATCCTGCAGGGCGCATGCATTAAGTATAACCAATCTTATAACATGCACATAATCTACATTAACAGGGCCTGAATTGGACAGGAATAGGAATAGTATTTTGAAAGTATCAAGCGGTCAGAGGGTTAAGGGTAAAGAAAGTTTTGAAATTGTGCTTTGGGTACAGAGAGGTTTAGGGCAGAGGATATCACTGAAGATGAGGAGTTTGGCAACAGAGAGCTTTGGGGCATAAAGGCATGGGACATGGAATAGAAAATTTTAGAGCAGTAAAGATATTGAAGTCTCTGGCCCTCAGGCTGCATACGAAAAGTTAAATGTTTCTTGAACACATTTCTTTTTTAAGTGACTAGGACAGAAGGGCTTTCTTTTTACTTTGTCTAATTACGTTGGAATAGGTAAAGACAGGGAGGAAGTATATTTTATTTTCTTCCAGTCAAAGTGCTAGAAACATACAAAATGGCACTACATCAGTTCTTACGCACCCATATATTTGAGGGACATATAGATAATTTGGGCAATATGATGCGCTGAAGCCCTAGAAACATTTAACTTCTTTTATTTAGCCTTATGTTATTACAGCATGGAGCCATAAGTCATGAAAGCATGGGAGTATTGGGATATGGATACCTGGTGGAAAGGTGGAACAATACTTGGGACTCACAAACTAACTCAAATTGACAAATACCAGAGCAAATATGTAATCCCATATATTCCCATTACATGACAAAAACAAAGGTTCCTCGGCATACCCAAACAACGATTCCTTACCTGTAGCTTGGCTTCTAGCTCCTTGGTGTTATCACTGGCAGACAGGTGTTTCTCCAGCTCCTGTAGTTTGGACTTGAGAGTGCTCACTTCCTTCTGTGCATTGTTCAGGGCATCTGTAGCTTTGGTCAGGTCCGCACTAGCTTTCTTCTTCTCATTGGCCATGCTCTCATTACGAGCCTCTGCGCGACGCAGTTCCTGGTTAACCTCCTCCATCTTGCGGTTCAGAACAGTCTCAACATCCTTCTGTGAGACAGAATACAGGAACATGCTGATGATTTGAAGTAATTAGCTTTAACAAAAACAGCTGCAATTTTTAGGATTGTGGAGATGCTGTCTATCTCAAACGAAGGAATCAAATGGCAGAAAAAGTCTTCTGGTATGCTTAATGTTATCACATCATTTTATCTAGAAAGTGATAGCACAATTTATTAAGTGAGTTATTGTTTTACACTGCTTGGGCAATTTCGCAGCCATTTGTGGCGATAAAATTTATTAATGATTTGAGATGCATAAGTTTGGTAACAAAATATTCTTTGCATCCTGCACTACTTTCAAATTCACCTTCAGAAAAACATATGGCATTTGGCCAGATAAGAAAGACTATATTAAATTAAGGCTAGACAAATCTTAAAGAGTAACTGAGAAAACAAGTGTAGCGAAACCTCTACACAGTGAATGGATCCTACCTGTCCACTGTCAACTCGCTTCAGCTGTTCCTCATATTTGGCAACTTTCTGTTCGAGGGACTTCTTGGCGTTCTCGGAGGCTGCGAGTTTGATGGTGTTGCTTGAGAGTTCCTTCTCGATGATCTGAACCTTCTTCTTCAGGCTGTCCATCTCGGCTGGGGAGATCTTCTGCTCACTTCTACAGGCAGAGAGACACATCATGTAAAAACAGACTCATATAAAATCAAGATAAGTGTTTGAAACTCTAAGCCTACTCACTTCTACAATGAGAGACAGATCATGTCATTACGGACTCATATTCTCAAGAAAAGTGTTCGAAAACTCTTAGCCTGCTCACTTCTACAAGGAGAGAGGCAGTTGAGGCACATGATATGTAACGACTAGGGCATCGGTTAATCACAGTTTTGAACCCCCTACATTAACAGTAGTTCAGCAGAGACCTATTCATCCCTTCCTTTAGTTTGTTTACATATTCCCACATTCTACACATGACTTAAAAGGTCTGTTACTTACGCTGATTTAGCCAATGTTTCTGACAGAATCTTCTTTTCCTGAAAGAAAAATAAGTAAATTTTTACTGTCCATAAATTTTTATTAAATTAATCAAAAAATAAATAAACAGCAATAAAACGTTCTTATTGAAGATACCAATGTGTTGTTTACCTTTAATTTGAGCTTAGCTCATGATTGAAAGTGCCTTGAATAAATGACTACTTTGCATGAAAACAATGTCAAAATTATTGACGTCAAGTTTCTATGTAACTATTCATTCTTATTTACATTTTTCTTACATTGTTATTATTTTTTTTCAGTTTATAATCATTCAGAGTTTTTAAATAAGTACTTGTTCGTTAGCCAAAAGCAAGCAAGATACAACTTGACACTCTATAAAATAACAATGTATACCTCTTGCAGTTTCTTGATGATGTTCTTGTCTCCGGCAGCTTCCAGTTGTGTCATCTTGGTCTGGACAGACTCGATCTCGTGCATGTGTTGCTGGTGAGTGTTCTGCATGCGAGCGTGCAGGGCCTCCATCTCCTGGTTCTGCATGGCGATCTTCTCCTGGTACCGCTTCTCCAGAGTGGAGAACTTCACCTTCTCACTGGACAGCTCCTGGCGCAGTTCCTTGACCCGCCCTGTAGCGGACATCGCGATGTTTTGTTCTGTGAATAGAAGAACTATAAGATTATGGATTCTGAAATTGGTGTTAAGTCCCTTCCTGTAGTGTATACGCAATGTTTTGTTCTATTAAAGGATAGATGAAATGACATATGGTCCAAATCGGATTCATTAAAATGGGATGGCAATTTGACAATTTCTCGATTTTAAATTTCTGAAATCGGTCCATAAATTACTTATATACGGCTTTTTAAAAAACCGCCTGATTTAGCCCCGGCGACCAGAATGAAAGTCTGCGGGGGTGTGACCCGTGAAGGGATGACTTCTGTGACGTATGTGGAGGAATTTGATTTTCAGCGATAGTCACAATTCAACGTAATTTCGCAACATTTTGATTGTTAATTTCACAAAGATACCTTCAATAAACCAACTTAAATTCCCATATATCGAATGTTTAGATATCCAACTAGGTAATTCCGCAGATGACAATTACACAATTATTACATAAACATGTCTTTTTGGCGATGTAATACATCTCATAAATTCATTTAGCGGCAGTGATAATCATCATTAATTAATTAACGAGACACCGACGGAGTAGCTATCTAGCCGCCCCGCCTCTCGCTTATCACAGTCACGCCTCAGTGAGCATTTTCAAAAGGATTCGCCGAACAAATTGCGATAGTGTTAAAATGGGTGAATTCAAATCGTCTTACCGTAATTATCAATTGCAAGTGTATATTGTCTCGATTTTATGCTCAATTGATTACGATATACAATATACGTAGAGGTAATCATCTGTCATTCTTGAGAAAAATGCATTTCATCTATCCTTTAAATAGAAGTTTGGATAGATTCTGAAATGTGTGTTGGAACTATTACTGAACACTGAAAGAAACACAAAATGTTAAAGTTCATATTTTTTTATGGGAAAATGGTTGAGAAAACCGTTGGCTGCTATGATGCTATTGTAATTGTTTTTCCTAATTAATTATGTTGTATCAATAATTATTATGTTTATATCAGCTTTAACAATATACAAACACATAAGACGATGTTCACCATTATCAGAGGATTAGTCCTTCAGATAATTGTATTTCTGAAACATGATTATAGCTAATCCATTCCAGCTAGCCAAATATACTCTTCACAATAACACCGCTACAAATTTCAACTAAGCCTCTTGGCATGCAGTATTACATTTTACTAGTCTAACATCTTTTCATTAGCCATCGCTACCATACTAGAGCTAATTTCAAAACCTGACTGGTAAATGAAAATGTTTGTCACTGGTTTAAAAAAAACTTCAAATATTT
The DNA here is from genome assembly GCA_936450465.1 of Gibbula magus. Taxonomy (NCBI): domain Eukaryota; kingdom Metazoa; phylum Mollusca; class Gastropoda; order Trochida; family Trochidae; genus Gibbula; species Gibbula magus. The sequence continues at coordinate 73,129,935 of OW388291.1, read as the reverse complement.
TTAACAAAACAAGAAACAACATACTGCTAAGAGGATGTAAAGAACATTTCAGGTATATATTTGAAGGTTGTGATATATCCACTTTAAGGGAATTAGGCAATCGTCATCTTCAATCCACAATATGTCAATCTACTCAGTCAAAGAACTCCGCTACTGTTCATTTGAGGAAATTCACTGTCTAAATTAGTGAAGAAGAAGATTGGTATTCAGGATACTCACCCTCCTGTAGAGCTCTCTCCTTCTCCTCCAGCTGTTTCTTGAGCAGGGTCATCGGGTCTCCCTTCTGGCTCTTCTGCAACAAGCAACACAGGGATCAGAGCTGTGGGAGCAATCTTCCTTACCAATGTGACAAATCTCAAGAAATTGCTATATTTCACTATAAACAAGAAAAACATCTACTCAATCCTTTTCTGTTATGAAAAATAGAGCCATTGGCTCTGAAGCTCATCAGGGTGGTAGCAACTTAACACTTCACCAGCTGATTTAGATATTCTCTTCCGTATCCAGATTATTGTCATTGCTAACAAATTGTGATTCCTTCCAGTCAACCATGAAGGCATAGTTTGGCAATATTACCCATATTGGCCAGGATACATGGGTGATTATTTTCGCACATGTTTGGTATACATGGATTCATGAAGTAAAGATTTATCCTAGCTTTAGAACTTAACTCTATTGATGCTGAATTTGTTAGTGCTAAACTATAATTGAGTGACATCTTTGATGGGCATTCTAGAAGTTGAGATGATGAAGAGTGGCCATCTTATACTATTCACAAATTGTTAACAAAGTGGGTGTAAAAGTTACGTTCTAATAGAAGAGGAAAGGAGTGTATCCACCAAACGCGAGAACAAGCAGAGGGTGACATCTTCGCGACAGTTGGGGGATACGCCCCTTTCTTCTTTACTTTAATTATGTTTACACGTGACATTAGCAAACCCATCAAAATCATTTAGTGGATCCGTATGAACCACAAGGATCAACCTCCGCAAGCAACCTCATGGACAAGTACTGGGTCTCTAATTATTGTATAGTGTGGTTTGGACAATATTTCAGACATAAGAGGCTTGAACTTATTTGTCACAAAAAATTGGTCAACGGCCAAGAATTAACGATCCCAGAGAGAATATATTGAGACTGCAGGTGAAGGGTTCAAATTTAACATGCTAAAGCAGTAATACAGCTGAGCATGGCTTCATAGCAGCCAAAATACTATGGTAACTGTTAACATGATAGTGATTCAAGGAATTTTGCAACAAACTACACATTCAGTAATGTTGTACATGTTTTGAATAATTTGCAATTTAAAATTTCAGAAGTTACAGTCAAACCTATGTTTATATTTTGATAATGCGCAATAATTTTAGTTTGCAGTGAAATTGTTTCATGCATTTTTTCATGTTTGATTAATTTTTTTTACAAAAATAGAGAATTTCATAAACACTCCAAAATCTTTGACAATTTAATTCCTACTCAAAAATCTTTGACAATTTAATTCCTACTCCAATCTGTGACAGAGACGTCTTTGGAGCTACAAATCATGCAGGGATCATTCTGACCTTTGTAAGATGGAGAATAGCGACACTACTAAAGGTTAAGTTGAATGTTTCAACTGGCGATATTGATCACCTCCTCTGTCTTCTGTTAATAGTATTACAACCATTGATTTTCTAACTTCACCTGGCCCCATATTCCACATCAACAGCATTTACCTGCAGTTCTAACATTGACTCACCTTGGAATGGTGTCAATTCTTGTAAAAATTACTACATGCCAAAATAAAAATGCTTCTCTTTCTTACAGTGACAGCATGTGACAGCAAAAGTTTTTTTTTAGGTCAGCTAAGAATGCTTAGTTCAGTGATGGATAGCAATGAATATTCCCATACTGAATCAGAAGTGTCTTACACATGGCATTATAAAAGCAGATGTGATGTTCTATTTATTTTCAAATTTGGAGATTTATTATCAAACTTGTTTGAGGAGATTATGTCAAAATCTGTTTTCCAACATAGGTAGCTAGTCTACCTGCAACTGCTCAATTTACAGTGCATCATCAAAGGAGAGAGATGAGATGAGGTGAGCTGAGGTTTAATGCTGCTCTCAATAGTATTTCACCAATATCACGGCTGTTAGTGTTATTGAATCCATAACACATGGTTCTAATATACGTAGTCTACACAATCAAAACGATCTTATTAGTTTTAAGTTTTTCAATTGCCTGAGTATGTCAAAGATTTAACAATATTAATACTTTTGAGTATTCATCTGATACAATGTTTGTTTGCTACATAGCTCAAGTGAGCTGAGGTTTAATGCTGCTCTCAATAGTATTTCACCAATATCATGGCTGTTAAGTGTTATTGACGGAAGAAAGCCTGCACCACCGTTGTAGCTGTGCATTGCAGTGAAACCTGGAGCATCGGATGGACCATGGGAGGTACTGCGCTGAAATTCAGTACAGCATTGCACCCAAACCAGGTGTGGTGGGATTCGACCTTCGGTCTCTTGATCCAAAGCCGAACACGCAAACCACTGTGCTATCTCCCCCCCACCCTACCCCACCCCAACACAAGGGAGAGATGTTTCATCCTAGAAGTGTCCATGACATGACAGCATGACATGATCATTGTGTGAAAAATAACAACCCTCCTGTCTGTATTAATCCATAACGCATGGCTCTAATATGCGTAGTCTACACAATCAAAACGATCTTATTACCGTAGTTTTAAATTTTTCAGTATTCATCTGATACAATGTTTGCTTGCTACATAGCTCAAGTATCCATTGCAGATGAAGGTCACAATATACCAGTAGTGTTTGTATAAAAATGTACAAGCAATGAACATCCTTTAGCAGTCATGTTCACTTATCAACATTCCTGTGTTTATTGCGTGTTGATCAAAATGTTTCAATTGAGTAACTATAGCATATAACCTTTGAGTAACTGTAATTTGTCATTTGTTCATTGTCTGAGAATCAATGCAGAAGTCAGAGTCAGAGTCAGAGTGAGAGAGTGAGAGAGTGAGAGAGTGAGAGAGTGAGAGAGTGAGAGAGAGAGTGAGAGAGAGAGAGAGAGAGAGAGAGAGAGAGAGAGAGAGAGAGAGAGAGAGAGAGAGAGAGAGAGAGAGAGAGAGAGAGAGAGAGGAGAGAGAGGGAGAGAGAGGGAGGAAAGTAAGGGTAGGGAAAGAGCGAGGGAGAGGGTGAAAGAGCAGATTACTCCCAGTTAATCCTATTGATTGTAGATTGTAGCGAGTGAGAGCCACGTGTCCCTGTCAGCCCATACACTCAAAGCAGCGGGTCCCAGCTTGATACATATTGATTCCAGTCAAACATACTGCATACCCTGTCGTAATTTCATCATATATTCACATTTTGTTTTTACGAATACTGGTATCATCCATAGTAGTCCAGCCCTGTTGCAAAATTTACTTACTTTAGTATTATGTCAACGTCAATCCAACAGCCAAATACCAACGATTTTAAAGTTCACTTTGTCTACTCATAAAAATTGCTGATATTACATTTATATTGTCAAGAAAATCTGCTGACATTTCACACAAAAGGAACAGATGCAGGGATTTTATTGTAATGATATGGGCAACGTGCCTCTGAGTGATAATGTAGTAGTCTACAGCCTTTCTCTCTTACATACAGATAGGGAATTTTATTTTTTTCAAAACAAAGACAAATTCAAGCTAATAGTCCTGATGCAAGTCTTCACAACAGGAAAGTTAGCATTGCTTAGAGTCTACAAATCACAAACAATAAACATTGTTCATGCAAAAAGGATTACTGAAATTTTACATTTTAATATTTGATATGATAAAACATATTAAAAGGAGGCCTGAACAATCTACATTTTCTAGACTTGGGAAAGTTTCTTTTGATTTTAGTTTTGGGATCTCATTGATAGACTTACAAAATAACAGTAGCCTCAGTTGTAAGGTTAATCAAAAAGAAAGCAGTCATCACCCATTTCAATATCCTGATCAGATATACATAGCCTTGCTACAAGAGTTGACAAACTGGGTGAAAACAGATGTCTTCCTCAGATATAGATATAGATTGATAATTCCTTTTCAATGAATCTATCAAACAAGAGCCTTGATGCAAGTTTTAATTACATGGAGGTTCCAAACTGTAACGTATATGCCGTATAGCCTAATTGAAGGATTGACATAGACAACAGCTGTTCTGCTTGTAAAGATAAGAAATATAATTATTTTATTTCAAAGAAAGCTATTGGTAATATACAGCCTTGCTTGAGGACGTACATTAGTAAGGAAACAGCTGTCTAGATATCTTGATATACAATTCTATAGATTCAATAACAGCTATCGCAGCATGTTGCACCTAGACTTACATAAGTCTTGAAAGAACCAGCTGTTGAATATGAACATGTTGAACATTCACTACAGTACAATGTTTTACAATAATACCGGTAGTGCCGGTTGTCATCTGATTAGAAACTGAAGCAGGTGCTTGTCTTTCACACAGAGCTCTGTAACTTGGTGCAAAAACATGCTGTAAGTCCATGACTTACTGACACTAATATGATTTTTAAAAACCCCTGCTAAATGTAAAGAACATTTGAAGAAAATCTGAACAATATTGAAATTGAAATCTAAAGAGTTTTTCAGTTTTATTTCACTATTCAATCATTTTTGTAATATCTTTCAAAATATCTGATAATTTGAATACAGGACTTCCCATGGGCAACCTGTTGATGAACACACCTTTAAACCTTCTGTTGACCAGTGAGTAATAAAACTTACATTTCAAAGAGAGGTTCTGATATTTTTACCCTCATCCACGGAATCTCAATTTCAATCATACTTTCATGTGGCAAAATAGGTACCAGTATATTTCATTTACTCAAACATTCAACCCCCTTTAATACATGTTGTTTAAAAAAAAAATGGATAATCACCGAAAGAATGGGAAGATTCTGTCTTGGAGCCAGTATCTGTAGCTTAACAGTAAGGTGAGAGTTATCTACCTTGTTCCATTCTGGTCCAGAGGCGCCACCAGCTCCTGACGTGCTGATTCCTTGTCGGTTGAGGAGTATCTCGATTAGAGTTTGGATCTCCGCATCCTTCAGGTTGGCGGCTTTCACTGAGGCAATCAGTTTGGAGCCATTCAGAGCGGGAACATCTGAAATGGTAAAATTTGCCAATAATTAAAGATCTCTAATTTATTTGCCTGCGATTGTAAAGGGAAAGACGTGATTGGAATCCGGAAGTAGGTTAACTGAAAGCATCTTTGCGATGCATTTTAGCAGTTAATTTTTATACAAAGGAAGACAAGGAAAGGATAACTTTGCTGTGGACAAGTGTTTCTATGACAATGCGTTTTATTGTGTGTACATTTCAAAGACTCGGGTGACAATTAACAGGTTAAAGATATCAGATGAAATCAGAATATGAAACTTAACATAGGAAGTAAATGAGGCAAATACACACGAAAATAAATCTCTTACAATGAAAAAGATAAGAAAAACATGTTTCGTACAAAACCTAAATATGAAACGACAAAATTGATCCAAAATTAATTTCCGCCATTTGACTGGATTTCTTTTTTTATTGAATAAAGAGGATGATGTTAATTGCTACAATGCAAACGAAACCAGGACCTTATAGTACTCAATCCACAATCTATTTATTCAGATCAAGGACACTGTATGTCACAACAGACATGCTGATCCAATAACTATGATGAATATTTAATGGAGTTTGTGAACATTTATCATATGTTTGTGCTCGGATTACAATGTTTTAGCAACAATATTACATCCCTACTGAATGACTGATTTGATAGATAAAGCCCATATTTTAGGTAATTCTGACACAGATGTTACATTACATGGAATCCATTTCTTATTCTCTTGGATAAATATGCACAAGACTATAAAGTGGTTACACAGATATATGATAGGGTTCATTTGAAAGGCATGTACATTTTATCATTTGAGAACAACATGTTTTTGTTTGACTACATGTACGTCTTTGGATACATTATGGGATAGCACAGAGATGCTTTACCCATACTAGATATTATAATACTGGTAGCAGGAAGCGAGTCTGCAAGACCATTGTGGCTTTGTATAACAACGAAACCTGCGAGTGTCAACAGGAGCTGGTAAATCATTGGTGATACTGTACTGCATTATAATTTAGGGCTGCACAAAACTAACATCCATAATAACATATTAACATAATATCCACTAATGGCTCTCATGGAAACATAATTTGTCCAAAAACTGTTCCACCTTTTTAGCTTGGCGTCTTTAGGATAGGATTGGATACTTTCACCATTACAAATGGTCCCATCTATTCAGAATTGGCCAATATAACCCCTGATCGTAAACCCTCGGAACACTGCAAAAGCATTCTCAATTGCATGTTTGTAATCAGTCAAGACTCAGAGACAAAAATTACTTTGACATAAACAATGCACAGTAGCACAAAGATCTAAAATTTCTAATAAAAAAACTTTCAAATATTGACAAAAGTTTCCATTTAGCAAGCGGATGAATATATCCTGTGTAAACACACAGCAGAGACTGAGTCAGTGGATCTCTTTCCTCATTACCGGTCTGCTATTGATATAACTCTGGGCGGGGACTCTATTATGTATATAGGGCGGGCGGTATTAAACCACTTCTTTATTACTGAATGAACTGGTAAATCCTGTATTATGTATATTCCGTCATGCACCGGGGGTTCAACAACATGGAGAGGAGTTGAATTCCGTGTTTACCTTTAGCTAGGAGAATATAATGAAGCTAAAAGTTATGTTTAATGTTCATAGTTAAGTCAAGACCTTTTACGTACACGAAGAAAAGAAAGACACATTATTCTTTTTTTGTCACTTAAAAAAGGTTTTATTCAAATAAGAGGAGGTATTGTTGACAATGAACTTATTTGATATCCCAATATAAGAAACATATATATTCTGATAGCACCCTCCCTTTAAAATAGGTGTATGATACTAACAATGCTGCTTCTAGTACTAAAACCTATAACACCTTTGAAGGTCTTTCATTTTCAAATGCTTTAACAAAATCAAAATAAAACTTTTATTCGATCATTGAGATTTTTTAGTCCATTTCCAATTATTTTTTTGAGAATGTTGCACTTTTCTATCTTGTGTTGATGAAATCATCAAAACATATGGAACAATTTACATACGTTTCCTTTTTAAACCTTCACACCAACATATCAAGATACATAAAATTTTCCTTTAAGCAAAACTCACATTGCCTTGACAAAACATGGTATTAAATGCAATGACTTTTCCCCCTTATGAATTCATGTAGTGTGAAACAGTTTTTCTAACATAATTATTAACTAGAAAATTACTTGTTTGAAAAATTTCAACAATCATTCCTGTCAAGCATGATAAATTTGTATTGTAATAATATAATATCCTCTAGGTAATATGTATGTGCAGTGAAGGCTGAACAAGTCTCGTCATGGGTAAAACATGCACCCATTCATAAACAAGACAAAGTGTGAATGCAAACTGACAATGGGTTGTGTGGAGTTGTGCAGAAATACAAGGAGACAAAGACAGCCATTGAAAACTTAAAATTACGTCAGAGATTAGCTCGCTATTGTTGACTACTGTCACAGTATTGATGCAATGTTGATGAGTCGACAAAATTACCTAAAGATCGCAATCCATGGCGGCTAATAGTTCCTCACAGAATTATTTTGCTCCCAAAGCAGACAGCAAATGAATCCTTTCAATATAAACATTTTGTTGAATATCCGGATATTTGTATGGGAGTTTCGTCAAGTAACACCAGTTATGTCATGTCAGTGTTTGGGTATGTAAGGTGAAGTTTAACTTAGTTGATCAACTTCTTGAATGTCGGACAATTATATTTCAGCCAATAGAGGTGAGGTGAGGTTATTTGAAGAGTATTTTAATTTCATCATGGCTTCTAGTGTAGTATTGCAGGGGGAAAGGCTGCCACCATTTGTACTCATCTTGAATGTTGCCTGATTAAGTTTCTCTATGCTGAACATTGCACAACTTTTGAATGTCAAATTTGTCAAAAGTCATAATTTAACTGAAAATAGCAAATTATTTACCTCAAATGTAATAAGGACATACACTATTGATTCTAAAAAACAAATCCTTCTTTGAAAAATAGAGCCATGGGCTCTGTAGCTCATCAGGATTTCATTGATTTACTATCTAAAGTTGAATATTTAACTCATTTAAGTTATCGTTTACCAGCAAAAGATAGGTTGTTAGATTATGACCACTGTGACCCCATTTGGGGTCACGAAATCGTCAATTTTGAATCCGCATTGGCCAAGGAGTCTGCACACAACTTTTCAGCTCTCTAGACCTTTTGGAACTGGAGAAGAAGATGAAAATAGGTTTTTGGGGTCGTGACCCCTGTGACCCCAATTGGGGTCATGGGGTCACGAAATCTACAATTTAGAATCCACATTGGCCAAGGAGTCTGCACACACCTTTTCAAGAAAAAAATTGTCTTCAGACGGACGGACAGAATCATTGGTATTACTATATACCCCTAACCTTTTTAGATCGGGGGTATAATATAATAAGGATTTCTCATACTTGGTATGTGTGTGAGCAACATGTTATTCATGATGTGAGTGACATTTGGTATAAGTAAATATCCATGTATGCAATTACCTGTGTATGGAAATGTATACATGTACCTTTTATCATATGTATGTGACATGTATTATATTATTATATTTATTGTTACAGGGTGTCTGTTTATCACCATAGCAATACGTCATCAACGAAATAAACGTCCCCCCGAGGTGATGGGGTACAGCTTTGGGGGTGTAGTGGTTCTGAAGGAGAAGTCGAAAGAGTGCACAGTTTACGGATAACGGACAAAGGCCCATGTCATGTAGCTCATCAGGATTTGTATTGTTTGAAGTAACAAAACCATAATAAATTGTTCTCAGTTTGTTTTAGAGCTTTTCATACTGGAGAAGAAGATGAAAATAAGTTTTTAGGTCACGACCCCTGTGACCCATACCTGGAAAAGAAGTTAAAAAATAGAGCCATGGGCTCTGAAGCTCATCACGGTTTTATTGATTTATTATCAAAGGTTGAATATCTAAGTTATCTCAAGTAATACATTGTTAACAAGCAAAATAATATTGGTTTTAGATCATGATCCCTGAGACCCAAATTTTGCAGTCACACGGTCACTAATCCAACAATTAAGAATCACCTTTGACCAAAGAATCTCTACACAACATTTCACCTTTCTAGAGCTTTACATATAAACTGGAGAAGAAGATGAAAATAGGTTTTTGGGTCATGACCCGTGACCTAGATTGGGGTCACAGGGTCACAAAATCTACAATTTAGAATCCCCATTGGCCAACTTTTCAGCTCTCAAGACCTTTTGCAACTGGAGAAGAAGATGAAAATAGGTTTTTAAGGATGTGACCCCTGTGACCCCATTTGGGGTCATGGGGTCACAAAATCTTCAATTTAGAATCCCCATAAGCCAAGGAGTCTGCACACAACATTTCAGCTCTCTAGACCTTTTGGAACTGGAGAAGAAGATGAAAATAGGTTTTTAAGGATGTGACCCCTGTGATCCCATTTGGGGTCATGGGGTCATGAAATCTACAATTTAGAATCCCCATTAGCCAAGGAGTCTGCACACAACTTTTCAGCTCTCTAGACCTTTTGGAACTGGAGAAGAAGATGAAAATAGGTTTTTGAGGATGTGACCCCTGTGACCCCATTTGGGGTCACGGGGTCACGAAATCTACAATTTAGAATCCCCATTAGCCAAGGAGTCTGCACACAACTTTTCAGCTCTCTAGACCTTTTGGAACTGGAGAAGAAGACAAAAATAGGTTTTTAAGGATGTGACCCCTATGACCCCATTTGGGGTCATGGGGTCACAAAATCTACAATTTGGAATCCCCATTAGCCAAGGAGTCTGCACACAACTTTTCAGCTCTCTAGACCTTTTGGAACTGGAGAAGAAGATGAAAATAGGTTTTTAAGGATGTGACCCCTGTGACCCCATTTGGGGTCATGGGGTCACAAAATCTTCAATTTAGAATCCCCATTAGCCAAGGAGTCTGCACACAACTTTTCAGCTCTCAAGACCTTTTGGAACTGGAGAAGAAGATGAAAATAGGTTTTTAAGGATGTGACCCCTGTGACCCCATTTGGGGTCACGGGGTCACGAAATCTACAATTTAGAATCCACATTGGCCAAGGAGTCTGCACACAACATTTCAGCTCTCTAGACCTTTTGGAACTGGAGAAAAAGATGAAAATAGGTTTTTAAGGTTGTGACCCCTGTGACCCCATTTGTGGTCATGGGGTCACAAAATCTACAATTTAGAATCCCCATTAGCCAAGGAGTCTGCACACAACATTTCAGCTCTCTAGACCTTTTGGAACTGGAGAAGAAGATGAAAATAGGTTTTTAAGGTTGTGACCCCTGTGACCCCATTTGGGGTCATGGGGTCACGAAATCTACAATTTAGAATCCCCATTAGCCAAGGAGTCTGCACACAACTTTTCAGCTCTCTAGACCTTTTGGAACTGGAGAAGAAGATGAAAATAGGTTTATAAGGATGTGACCCCTGTGACCCCATTTGGGGTCATGTGGTCACGAACTCTACAATTTGGAATCCCCATTAGCCAAGGAGTCTGCACATAAAATTTCAGCTCTGTGGAGTTATTGGCTCTGGAGAAGAAGTCGAAAAAGCGAAAAGTTTACGGACGGATGGACGGATGGACGGACGGACGGACGGACGGACGGACGGATGGACGGACGCCGGACACCATGCCATGCCATAAGCCCATCGGGCCTTTCAGGCCTGATGAGCTAAAAAGTGTCCTTTGTCTGTTAAACCTAGTATTTTATGAAAGTATGAAAGATAAACTAATGTTCAAACAGGTAATTACCGGTAGTCAAGATTGGCTACTTTGTACTAATTAGCAACTATATGTCTATCAACTGTGACCCTACTCAAATAGAAGAAACTTCGAGCTGTGATTAACTAGTTGTTCGTTCCAGTGGATATACATTTTCAACAGGAACCAGGCATGCTTATCAGGTGTCAGATATCAGATATCATGGTCCAAAAATAACCTTCAACCTCACTTGACCCTTGACCCCTGACCCTATTAAAGTGCATGAATGAGTTGGTGTTATCTATATCAATGACATATTGATAACCCTGCATTTGAATACATAATTGACAGCTGTTAACCTTTGCCACAACAAAATGATTACCGTATTACTACGTTTTTTTAGCTTGATATCAACATAAACACTATATGTACAATCAATTTTGCGAAGATAAGTTTCTTAAATATTACAGCATAAAGGTTTTCAAGCAGTGAACTTGAGTAACAATTAAGATATGAAACATGTTTACACCATTTTAAAGGCATTTTGAGATTGTTGCAGATAATTCCATTGGCGCCTTGTAATTGGTGTAAGGAGGAAACCTTGCCTATACTACAGTAAGAATCTTTGCCAATGATGGAAGTAAGGTTTACAATTGGTCTTAGGGCTCAGATCAGTTAATGGAACGGCCACCTTGTCATCCATAGAGACTTGTCACTATCAAACATTTAGCTGAATGAACTTTCAAATGATAAAGGTTGAAAATGGCCGAATAAATTCCAAAATGAGACAAATGTAGAGACAAGGTTGAAGATGGAGATGCTTCTGTATGTCCAACATGTTGGCAGGGAAATTAGTCCATCAATTCAAGGTTTACCAGTCAGGTCAGAGATAGCTGCTATCTTGCCAGCCTTTCACCAGCTGAGAAGTAGCAAGTATAGACTTTACAAAATATTTAATTATCCCCCCAAGACACAAGGATCCACTTATGGACCCCCTAGATAGAGCATCAATCTAGATAAGGAGGCTTAAACACTATAAGCAGATTAGGACCTGTGGTTGAGATGAGGTGTTGAAGTTCACTGTTATTGTTATGTGATTTCACACTGCTGCCCCAGGGCCTGACAAACGGAACAGTGGCACATGTCTTATTGGGTTACTGCAATGTTAGCCTAAAGGTAGAGGAAAGCAACACACTGTAACACAGTGGTACCTATCTCATTGGGTCCATGTTATATGATTAGTTATCCTCTCCCCGAGGTGAACACATCTGACAAATAGTTACACAATGGTACATGTTTCATTCTGTCAATGTTATATCATTAGTTATCCTATCCCTGACGTACTGATTAGTTTTCTCCCGTCTCTGAGGTAAAACATATGACAAACAGTTACAAACTCGTACATGTTTCATTGGTTCAATATTATATGATTAGTTATCCTGTCCCTGAGGTGCAAACGTCTGAGAAATAATTAAGTTCTTGTCATTATAACAGAAAATACTGATGTACAAGACTGTAATTATCAAGGCGATCTATGGAAAATCTTCATCACAAAATTATCAAATTTTTGGCTTGTTTTGTCTAGATTTTTTAATCTATATCTGTAAAACAACAATGTTATAATTATATAATCATATTTTCTATACTTGAGTCGACAAGGATTGGTTTAAAATCAGAATGCATGTAAACACCTCTCTGTGAATGCAGCCTAAGGCTAACAATCAGGACATTTACAGGGTTATTTAACCTTTGGAAATTCCTAGTAGCTTATTAATCCACAATAAAGTTATTTTTATTACACACAAGGTTAATGATTAAACTATACTATCCCCTACTGACATTCCACGGCAGGCCTCAAGTTGGAAGTTATTCTTATTGTATCTAGTTACATAGATTTTCCTGTTGTGAAGTACAGTGGGTTTTTTGGTCATATGATACCTAACAATCATTATCAGAAACTCATGCGTATGTTTCATGAGTTTTCAGTCTTATTATTCAATAACAACACAGATACTTGATGTTTCTTTAAAAGACACAATCCTGAAAGAAAAATATGTCCTTATAGAATTATAATTTAATATGAATAAATCTTTTAAAAGCATATAAATATAAGCCTTTAAAATTATACAAGCATTTTCACCGATTGCTATCCATTATTTCTAAAACTTCCATAAAAATGCCCATGACAATGTCTGAACACAAATCAATGGTTCAAACAAAATTTTATAGTATGGATGCACTCTATTGAGCGCAGAGAGAATGAAGGTATCTAAGCCTTGATAAATCTGTCCCCAAGTCCTTATACACAAGAGCAAACAGTAGCTGGATCGCCCCGCTGATTGGTACATACGATTAAAAGAGGGAAGCCTAGATTGCACTCAAATAACTGTTGACTTTTACATGCCGACATGCTCTCTAAGGCATGTGCATATTCTTGCATGTGCTGATTTCAGATATTTACACTTTAGTCTATAACCCTCAAACACTTTCAACAAACATTGGTGAAACCAGAGTTTCCCAGAGAGCTCCAATATAATACATGCAATTCTTGAAACTTTAATTTTTTGGATTGTTGTCATCATAGGCTTCAATCCTTTACAGAACTGCCTAACCTCCTTTAAGGTAAAGACATTGGCAATTTGCAATATTTTTTAAATTTAAGGTGAACAAAAATGAGGTGAGGTGAGGTGAGGTGAGCTGGGGTTTAATGCCACCTTATTGCAAACAAAGTTGGCAGGATTCGAACCACGAACCTCTTGATCCGAAGCTGAACGCGCCAACCACTGCGCTATCCTTCCCCAAACAAAAATGATAAAGTTATGAAACTATTGCAGGGATTGGGAAAGCCAGGGGCCATTGGCCATTTTGCACATTAGATGAAAAAATAGCCCATTTAAATTTGAAATTTTACTATTGCTACAAAGGGGAATGGCACATTTGAAATAAAAAAAATGTGAAAAAGTGACTAAAAGTCATAAAAATGGTCCATTGTCAAAGGTGAGGTGAGGTGAGGTGAGTTGGGGTTTAACGCCGCTTTCAAGAGTATTTCACTTATATCGCGGCTGCTAGTATTATGGCAGGGAGAAAGCCCGCAAAGCCATGTGGTTATGCATTGCGGTGAAACCTGCGAGCATCGGCTGGAACTAGCGAACCATGGGTGGTACTGCACTGAAATTCAGTGTAGCATTGCACCCAAACCTTACTGCGTGTAGAACAGTTCTCTACTGCAGACAAAGTTGCCGTGCCATCTTTCTCAATCCCTGCTATTGGTTCAAACATATCATGCTATGGTTTGACAACAATAATCATTGTCTGACTTTGTTTACTGGGGTTTACTCTGGAACTTAGTTACAATTTAACTCTGTAACTGTTACAGTTCAATACCCATTACTCCATAAACATTTTTTTATGAAACAAACAATTCTTATTTTCACAGAATGGTTGTACAATTTGCAACATTGGTGTACAAGTAACAATAATATTATAGGACTGTCATATAAAGCTTTCTTTTGGTTATAAACAAAGCCCTTGGGTTGAAACCAGTTCAAGCAGTGGATGGTAATGAGAATAGAGAAAGGAGGTTTTTATCGTCTTTGTAAGAATGTTCGAGACCTACAAGGGGAAGTCAATAAGTTCATAGAAGTAAGTATTGATACACCTCTGACGACATCATCGTTGATGTCATTATTGAGATAGACCTGTCACCATCTGACGACAGACATGTCTCATTTACTTGAGATGAAAGTGAGATTATATTGAAAAATAAAATCAATATCACAACCATTGGCTTCTGTTGTATATCCCCTTCTATGAACTTAATGACTTCCCCTCGTATACAAAATAAGCTTGTACATTTACCCAAAGTAAGCTAACAGTGACAAAGTATGACTTCCTGTCTATCAGACGTAAACCAAAGGAAAGTCAGTTATCCTGCAGGTAGAGCTCCTACTGACAACAGGTTAACCCCTGACCCCGGGCCGTAACCCCTGACCCCCAGGCAGGCAGATTGAGCACATGGCAGATATATTGCAGGTAAACACAATACAACAATACATTATAAGATTTGACTTGTATCACTGCCAAAACTGATGACAGAATAATGACATTTCCTTAGGCTAAGTGGTTTATTGCAAATGATTGATTAAGTGACTTAAAACAGTAATGCATATTGCACAAAGTTACTTTTTTATTAGATACTCTTTAGGTTTTTAAATATATCAATATTATTCAATAAACAAAGCATGCATTAAATAAATCCAACAAATATACAATCAAAGAAGTGACTCAAATATTTGAAAATATATTTGCATAATATTATCTGAAAGTGCCTTTTATCACTTCAATTTATCCAGTACTGAAATATATTATGTAAGTTATATCCCCTTTATTTATGCTGTAAAGAGATCAAACAGGACTCAAGCCCAGAAAATACCAACAAACTTGGAAAACCTGCTTTTCTACAAAACTGATTGACGGCTGTCATAGTCAAATGCACTGGGAAGCTACGGGTAATTCCCCTTTAAGATCAGGAAAACATTACCCTACAAGGTCAGTTTGCTTCATACTGTGCACTGAACAATAAACCCTACTTCATCTTAGATTAAACATGGCGCCCTGTAACAAAAATGCATTATGTAAATTGACGACATTCAGCAAATATAATTTTTTTATGAATTGCAGACAAATGAATTTAATGAAAAGCGAAAAGCCATGAAATGTTTGCATTAGCAGGAAATGTATTCAAACATCATCAAACTGAAATGTCTGCATTAGAAAAATGATTTTCTTAACGAAATTGTATACCCAATTTAATTATACCAACATTGATACAAAGAATGAAATATGTAACATGTTGAATGAATAAAAGGTCGCTGTGACCTAATGGCGAGCACAGGAAAAGGATTAGTGATATTCATAGAGTGTATTACTGTTACAGCTAGTGAATCACAAATAATTTGTCATTAAGAGTCATTAGTCACTTGATCTGAGCACTTTATCTGCCAGCGTACTGAGATATCTCATGCCATTCCAGCACGTCTATAAAGGCCACAGCAACAATGTATCATTTTTCTAAAACATTTTTGTCCAATAGGGAGGATTAAATTATATCCTTTCATATCAAAATCCAAATATTTCGGATATTTTACATTTCTGCTGTCTACAAAGTATCTGGAAATGTCAAAAGAGGATAAAGTTTTTAATCATTTATATATAGAATTTGCGATGTTGATATTGAAAAGAAAAACACACCGGAAATACCACCATCTAGCAATCAGAGCATGTATATATAGAAACCGATTCACTGTTTCAATATATCATATGTTCTGCCTTAGGCACTTAAATAACAGCACCTAAATATATACAGGGGTGAGAAATACAGAGTTATGAAGCAAAGCAACTTACAGGGTTAAGCACATAAAATTACTTTTTACTTGAGAAAGAATTTAGAAAAAGTTGTTTTTGAAGTTTGTGTCAGTTTCCTATAAGACCAGAAATACTTTTTCTTGGTGATCCTATCTTCAACAAAAATGCTACTAAAAGTAAAGGTTAGTTGAATCCAGCTTTCAAATTTTCAATGGTGAAAAAAGTTGAAACCTGATTAAAGTTGTAAATTAAACATGAAGCTTGAAATGAGGTCATGAACACCATTTTTTATAACAAAATGGATTAGCAAACACTCTCATAAGTGTCATGGCTAAAGCTTTAAAAAGAGGAAACATTTTCTGGATTCAAATAATGGTTTGCACAATATAAAAAGGTAAATAATTTCTTTCACCGCAGACATAAGGAAAACATTTTTCAGTCATTTGTACACATAAATTCGTCAACATACCCAACTAAACAAAAGTAAATCTTTAATTCAGGATTACAGACTCACTCCATAATTCAATATGTATAATGTGAGTATGATTCAAGTGTATGAAATATAACATAACCAGGTCAAAACTATGATTTTCAACAAATTATAAACCCGGACCAAAGGAATCCAGAACACAAGCTGTTGGACAGGCCTCATTTTTAATTTATATACTGTTAATATGGATCATGATATCAACAATTTAGTATTAGAAGGTTCATTTAGGGTGGTCCTTATTTGTTAAGAAAATCATAATTGTTGAAAATACACAGTGATTCATGTGCCTTGTTTGTAAAAATACCCAAATGCACCTTTCAAAATAAACGGATAACTTTGCCTAATAGCAAGATAATCATATTCCTACTTGACATCTTATTTCCTTTGTTTACTCAACCCCATGCAATACTTGTGAGCTCTTTTGCTAATTACCGGAACACAATCAGCTGTTATCACCCCCTATCTTATCTACCGCCACGGTCCGCCAGTGTATAGTGCAACACAAGGCTATTATAGACTCGTAACACTTTGAAAACTCGGTGGATGACATACAACTCTAGTTATTCTATTCTTGATAACACTAATCCTGAATACTGAACTGGAATCTCTCATTATCTCTGTGCAATGGCAGCTGAATTATGACAGGCGGATAAGTATCATAACACAGCCTTCTGGGTAGACTGTCTACAAGTCTCTAATAACCCTCTTTTCTTGAATAAAAATAAGTTTTTGTAAGATTATACTTCATATTTCTACACAATTGATTGTTGTCATATCTAGATTTCACACATTGCATGTCAAAACACTTCAGCATTTATAAACAGAATTTAAAGAAAACTTGTCTTCCCAATATAACAATTTTTCCTCAATAGAGCCATGCTATATTTTCAACTAATGACTGAAAACCACATTAACATAAATTTCTTTTCCATAACAAAATATTCAACGCTTATTTATGAGAAAATTTTCTTCCCCCATTTCAAGTACAGTTTTATCTCAAAAGAACCCTGCTAGACTATCCCCTGACATTTAAGTCTACAAAGTACCGTCTCATCAAATTTCTCTCCCAAACAAAATATTCAAGTTATTATAAAACCACTTCCCTCCCCTATATCATGTACAGTTTTGTCACAATAGAACCCTGCTCCACTATCCACTGTTATGTGACAGTCCACATTGAATACCGCCCCTTAATCACGACTTTTCCTCCCGAACAAAATAGTCCACCATTCCGCCTCCCGACACAGACTATTTCAAGGGAGTACTCAATCTGACACCTGTTCATGCCAGGTAATCCTATTGTACGAGAACATCAAACTCAACACTTCAAAGTGTGCTCCATTATGCCACATTCCACCTGCCACATACAAACTTCAAACTGACTCATTTAGAGTATGTTGGCTCCCGCTTCTAAGTTCTTTAAATTCCTCATTATGTTATTACGGGGAATTTACCTATCATAAAATTAAGCTGTCAATGTTAGCGTACTGGGTCTGAATTAAGAATACAGCCTACGATAATTCAAATGGCTTAACAAAAATGACAATCACTGATAAATCAAGATACATCATCATTTACCCGTTATGTGCTTTAAACAGTGTCAAGAATAAGAAAAGTACTCATTACAATAACAGAAAAATTTTAACATTTGATTCTTAAAGTAAAATAAGCAGACATGTTCCTCTAAAGTTTAGAATTGGCAACAGCTAATGCACAGCAAGATTCATAATTTAACACATTTATGTAATGAGAGACTCAAGAATAAGATAATATACTCAGCTAAGCCACAAATTTCTTAACCTTTTATCTCTGGTCTCGTAATATTTGGGATATTGTACTTTTTTACAGTGGCAAATCTTGTATTATTCCCTTTGTTTATTTACCAAACATTATTCATATAAAACAATAATCCAGAATAGTTCAGCACTAGATAATTCAAGAACTAAAGTGTTAACCATTCCAACTGCATGATATGTATCTCAAAACAATCTGACAGTAAAGGTAAACAGCACCTCTATCCTAAGGTGGATTCAACTGTAGAGCATTCACTGGTGAACACTAAATGACCTAGTCCTGGTCAGCAATGTGTGAAGTGCAGGCGTACAGGAGCCAGGAGAGAGGGGGATGGACAGGACTATTTGTACAAGTCATTGCTCAGAGGAGGAATGCCAAGTTGAGCCATCACACCTTGGCTGAGCTGTACTGAAATATTTAAACATTTTCTGCTTGCTGAGCAGGTGGAAAGAGATCTGTGATTGTGCCGGAGCGTCCCTGACTCAGATACAATTGATTACATCCATGTTTGCTCTGCGGTCTCTGCTTAACAAGTCTCTGCCGTAACGTCACTTTTAATTAGCAGATATCCTTGACAATACATGTATGCACTTCTTACACTGTTTGTTTGGTGCGTCACTGAGGTGTTTTCATGACTGATGATGGATTTGTCTTCTGTTTGATGTTCATTCTGAAATCTACCCTTAAATAATCCCCCTCAACAAAAAGGATTTAAAGAAATGGAATTAAATTATTTGAAAACGAGGCATTATGACTTAAGATACTAATTGGAACAAAACATATTTGTATATGATCACTGCTATGTACATTACATCAATATGTTCAAATCCACCATATCCCCATTTATCATTAACACATGTGCAGTGCTTCAACGTCACTTAGATGTTAGCAATCATTTGCATATTTAATGATAAAATATGATACAGACTGAGCAAACATTTATTATACAGTTATTCTTTATTAGCTTAATGTATACACCTATATGAAATTTTATTTTAACCAAATCTTTAGTTCCTGGTTCATAACTGAAAATTGATAACAAAATTGATAAAATGTCACACAAGCAGTACTAACAAATGGGAAGATTTATTAAGTCTGTCATAAAAAGTAAATATACTAAATATCATATTAAAATATGTAGCTCAAAATCAATATGATTAGAGTAACTGATTTCGGCTTAGTCAGCATATAATATTGCGCTATATAAATTACTAATCTAGAGTGTTGGTTTAGTCCCATGCCTGAATGACACCCACATAGACTAGATAAGGGAAATTATTATAGCTTCACAAGATAGGTAGGTTTCAAATGTCACTGTATATTATTTTGCTAATTCAGCACAATCCTCAAACTTAGTACTAACAGTCTCCTGGCCAACTGAGAGAGTAATTTTTCTCCATGATTGTGATCCTCCATGTAAAAGCAATATGCTTGACTAAAACTTTGAAATTGGTCAATACATTATGATTTCAACACTTGAAGTCTTTAGCTACTAATTACAGTGTTCTTACTTCCGTAACCCACAATTTAGAATATGAACCACAGAGAAAATAGCGCCATGATCCTCAAGTTGACAATAACAATAATATACATGTTAAATATTCATTACCTTATTAAACTGATCTGTTCAAATCTATAAGTAATCAAGTTAGAATGCATTGGTAGCTGTCATAATTTTTTGTCAATTCAGCAATTATTTTTTTCAAAACAACAAACAAAATATTCATAATTCATTGATAAAAAAGTAATTTCCCAACTGAATAAAATATGTCTTTAATTTCCTATTGAATTGATTATATGGCACAACATTTGACATATATGATCATGAATTTATTAACTTGATATTTTCAGGCAAGGACTTCATATTGATGTTATGTGACCTTCGAAAGTTCAGAAATACGAGCATTTAACATTTCCTATTCTTCATCATTATTCTGACTGTTCAAAACAATAACAAAAGCTAAACGTGGTTGCAAAGTGTTAATTATATGAGGAGACCTAGGAAGTTTGTCATGTAAATTCCATTGAAAATAGATAAAATGACAGAAATTTGTATATGTTTTAATTAGAATATAAAATCATTACCATATGAAAAATAGCAGCTAGGTAATTATTTCTTAAGGTATGTCTTTGCATAGATATGATAATTAATGTACATATGTACAAGCTCTAGTTTTGTAAACATTAAGTTCAAAGAGACTGTGTGTAATGTGACAAGTGATATACAAGTGTGCAATCCAAAACAGGATGCAATTTACATTCACTTCCCCATTCATTAATTTGCTTCAATGAAAAGTGATAGTTTCCTTGAAACAGGCAGCACATTAGGTTTTTAAAGAGTTATGTCCCTTTGAAGATGCATATTGCAACTAGCCATGTGTAAAGTTCAACGGGATTAATCAATTATCAAACTCAATATCAAACTACACACTTTGATGTTAGAATGAGTGTTTTTGATGATTGGATTTGGACTGAAAATAATATAAAAAGATAATAACAAAAACTACAAACCTCATAAAAGAAACTGGATTGTTATTTAGGTTTTTTGTATTGCATTTTTCGAAAGCAGTTTTAGGATTTTGAATTCACTTTATGTATTCAATGTAATCGGCCCCTCCCCTTACAAATAAGTGAATGTAGAACTGCATCTCTTCACCATGATAAAAAAATATCACAAAACTGTCCATGTAAAAAAAAACCACCAATTTCTTTGGATGTTTTAGCTTTTAAGCTAGTAAAAGCTGCAAAAGAACAGAACATATGTGACCCAGTAAAAATCACACACGAAAAATAATTCTTGAATGAAAGAAATATAAAGAGAGCTCATACATGGTTTGAGAGAGCAGTGAGAGACAGGAATGAACTGAGATAGACACAGATTAGAAAGTTTATCTTTAAAAGATCTAATTTTGAGGACTATTAGTGACTCTATAGTGAGTGAGATGTTGTTTAACATTGCTTGGCAAAATTGCAAGCATACACAACAAGAAGACTTGTGAAAGGGCGAGTTAACTTTTGTGACAGACATTGCGCAAGTATCGTGTTAAAAGTAGATTAAATCTGTTGTGTCAATTAATCTGTAGTGGAGGGTATAGAATTTGTTAATAAACATTGTTCAAATTTGAACGATTTCAGGAAATTAAGAAATGAACATTATGTGATGGCAGATTATGAGAGAGGTGAATAAAAATGGATTGAAAAGTAGCAATATCTACCTGCAGCAATCACTCCACCTTTAGCCCGGGCAGATTTCACTTCCGATTCAGAAATAACAGCTCGTGTACGATGGACTTCTACAGTAGTTTCGGTGTGCTTCTCAACTCTAACTGAACGTTCCTTCTCAATGCGCTCAGCTTTCTCTTGCTTCTTGCTGGTTTTGCTTTGCTCAACTTGTTTATCCTTGGTGCGGTGATCATGGTGAAGCTCCACTTCGTCTTTTGGTGGTAGTTCCCTATGAACAATTTCCTTTGCCTGTTTGGTTTCCAAAACATTAGTTTTCTCATCTTTGTTGACAAGGATGGATTTTGCCTTCTTGTTTTTCGACTTTTTCGAATTGAGAGCCACACTTTCCACAGGTTCAATGATTTCTGGGTCGATCTCCAAGTTGACCATCTTCTGTTCTTTCTGGGACTCATTGTCAGATGGAGTCTTTTCACTTTTTTCTTTTGGTTTCTCCTTACCCTTACGGTATTTTTTCTTATGTTCTTTCTCCGCCTTCTTTTCATTCTTCTGTTTCTCCCTCTCTTCCTCCTGTCGTCTTCTTTGCTCTTCTATCACCTCTTCAAAAGTTTTCTCTTTCATGGTAAATGCTGATATCAAATAAATAAGAATGGCAGAAATAACAAATATGGCAGCACCAACGAGAACGGTTTGGGGCTCCATGTTGATTAGTTTCTATTAAGGATTTTTCACAAATTTTATAAGTTGTTAAAACAGTCTTCAGATTGGGGCATGCAGGAAAGTCCCAATAATGGCCACGCCCCTTCTTTCAAGAATTGGCCCTTTTGGGGTAGCTGACGAACCGGTAAACAGTCCGATCTAACTAAATTCCCACTGGTAAACGTAAAAATCTAAGTCCTTGGACAATTCCGTGTCAAGACTCCATCAGAGAACAGGTTCCTGTTAACAGAAATAAAAGGCACAAGTAAAATTTTGGTCCACGTATGCACTCATTTCACAAGAAACCGGCCGGTGTAAGATGTGACGCGGGGGGAGAAATTTACCATCACCAAAGCTTCTTTTGCATATTTACATTTGCAAAATAACTGAAAAATTCAACCTACCACAGGTGTCAGTAATTTTTCTTCTTCATTTACACAAGTGTCAACGTGGAGAACCCAGTAGCCCATCCGTCTGCTGACCTTACTCTAGTTGGCTAACAGCATGAACAATAGCAAGTCGGAATACAGCCCGAACGCAGATGTAACACGGCCTACCATTGGCTGTTTTTCGGTAAAGCGAGTTGATCGTTTGTTGCTCCCCCCTGCCACGTCAAATACTCATTTTATTAAAATAAAACACTGGGTGTGGATCATGCTTTACTAGAGGATGATATGTTGTATAAATAAAAGGTTTATAAACAGGAAATATTTTTCGATATATCTTATTACAGGAAATTTATTAACATTATATTTAGAATATCGAACGGTGCAAATGGCCGGGAGCCAGTATGACGTATGAGACAGCCACTCGCGGAAGCCACACTGCGTCTGTTCTCACTCGCTCACATTTCCCTAACAGCAGAGATTTGCAGAACAGTGCCACGCTTCGGTAGCGCCATTTCGTTGGAGCCATGGCTTTACAGTTGATTGAAGAACATGATATAGAATTCTTTCGGACATGCCTAGAAATTGTACAGAATTTTTTTTCTAGTAACTTTTCACTTTCATTTGATTTAGAAAGGTACAGTAGGCCTTATAGGTACTTATGCTTTAAATATTTGAAATAGTGATTTCATTTAAATATGATTTAATTTTGCAACCTACCTAATCTGTAAACGCAAAAAAAACACCCCCAAAAAAAACAAAAAACTAGTAGGGCCTATATAATTATCTGTGTATGTCCCATTAAAATATATTGCCAATATTCAAATTGATTCATCAGTGGCGGATCCAAGGGGGGGGTTCAGGGGGTCCGGACCCCCCCCTTTTCAAATCCATGTATAAGTTGGGATATACATCTACCCCCCCCCCCCCCCCCCCCCCCCCCCCCCCCCCCCCCACTGAGTGGAGAAAAATTGTTTTGGGACCCCCCCCCTTTCAAAAATCCTGGATCCGCCCCTGTTCATTATTCCTAATTGGTGCTGTCTACAGATGTTATGGTCCAATCGATAATCCGTGACAGTTACTGTTTGTTTTATAGTATAGTTACTACGGATGGTTATTTTAACATTGCATAATATAAAGCTCATCATATTTTGGAAGTACACGTGTTACAAGTGAATTTGAGCCCTTTTCTCAATATTTTACAGACGCTTCTTTAGGCCTACATCGTGCGTTGTTACAAAATCGCTGGTTGACTTTTCTTTATATCACTTGTTGTATTACACAATATTTGTAAGAGTATCATGATTGATATTGTTTATATTTTAAAAATACTACTGCTACTAGATGGGTTGTGCATTTGTTGACGTTTTGTTTATTAATTATGTTATTAAAACTGTCATAAAATGACATCCAAAGTCTCAGAAAAAAGCGACTTTAAGATCCCAGATAACACACAACTGGTGGACCACTGGTGGGCCACTAGTACCGTCTCTAGTGGCCCACTAGTAGTTTGTCCAGCTGATAGAAGGTGGGCCACCGGTGGCAGCCACTAGTGGTTATCAGCCACCAGTGGCCCACCTGCTACCACGTTGGTGGGCCACTTGCTACCCACCAGTGGCAAGCCACTACCGGTGGGCCACTTGCTACCCACCAGTGGCAAGCCACCAGCTATCAGCCACCAGTTACCCACTAGCTATCACACCGGTGGGCCACTTGCTACCCATCAGTGGCAAGCCACTAGCTACCTGCCACTAGTGGCCCACTAGGGGGTGTGTTATCTGGGATATTGTATTTCCTTTTCATTACTTTTTCACCATTTGTTTATTTGGTTTTTTTAATGAGTATCCCTTATTGTTCCAAATCTGAGAATAAGCATATTCCACATGTTGAAACGTCTACATTGAGAGAATATGATGTCGAGTTCACAATATACCACATGCCTTGCTTGAGTCAACTTCCCAATGCAAAGCATAACTCTTTCCAGTCTCCATTACTGGCTGATTTATGCCTTGCAGTATTTCCTTAAGAAATCTGTGCTTAGAATGGTGCAGCGATTCACTATCTTGGCACGGCAAAGAGAGGGAAATACTGCAAGTCTTAAATCAGCCAGTAATGCAGACTGGCAAGAGTTAATTAAGCCTTCTGTTTGGAAGTTGTGCTTGAGTGTCATCGATTTCGCAACAATATAAATGCCACTTTGGGTGCATATACCGTAGGTATCATTGTGTACAGCGTCTCATTTAGGCTTTATGCCAATATTTAAATGATACTAAAGAATACAATTTGTCAATTTCCAAACCAGTTAAAGTCGAAACGCAAAGTAACCAAGCCCCAGCCTACATAAGTACACAATTGCTACATATATAGTCTAAACTCGATAAAGGCCTTGGCCGTATACGAGTTTATATTAGATGAACTAATATCCCACAGGTGATAGGGTAGTTCTAATGATCTTTACCCAAACATTTCAATTGTAAAAATAAGGATGTTGATCGTCCATAAACTTTAAAATATAATTGAATTATGTATCTACTTATATTTAGGTTGTTACATAAATTTATCTAAAATGAATGCATTTACGATGTAACACCTCGATTTCTCAAAAGTATGACATGTACCTGACTCGTGCATGATTTTCTGTCGCATCCGGATGTCAATTTCAACTCAATTCATCGCCATTTTATAGGACTACAACACATATGGTTCGCTATTTAGTTCCAGTTCCACTCATAGTCACAAGGCATGAAGAAGTTCTAAGGCACGAAAGTTCTAATTGAAACGTTAGCCGTCTAAGTGAGGTAACATTTCTTTCTTTTTTTTAAAACATAATTTTCTCTTCAATTTTCTTTACTGTTGTCATAATATTTTCTGCAAAACGTGACCCCTACAATAAGTGTTTTATTTTAAATTTCAAATCACCTCGCACATCCCTCACCCCCTAAGCAAAGACCAAACAGTTTATTGCTAGAGAGTAACCTTCACCAATGCTAAGTCGTAATCGCAAATCTTTATTGCTTTGTTTATTTCGTTTTATTTTGCAACAACACATAAACACGGATGTAAATCCAAATCTAATATTTGTCAATATTTTCCCAAACGGAAAAGTACAGTCTACTAATGCCTACAGTTATTCAACTACATATGAAGTGAATCTACCTGCAACTTCACGCACCTGTGGTTTCGAGATTAACTGCCTTCTATACCCCAAGGCTTTCATTAAAGCTGAACGACCCAGTGCATTGTGCATCCATAGCTACAGAGACGCTACAGAGACGCTCTATGCTGACAATCATTTATTGCATTCATACTTAAATTCATCAGATTAATCACCATTTGCACCTTACCAAATAGGTTAACTTTATATATACACATATTTCGTATATATGACGTTTAGTTTTCGTTTGCAAATCTTTCAAAACGCCACCATGCTTGTTTGATTGCCTTGCATACTGTTAGGAAACTTTTAAACACAAGACATGCGAAAATTATTTTTAACTTTCTGTAACAAAAGTTCTTCAAAACGTATTATATTAATGGAATTTTTTTCACAGATATCAGTTTAGAGAGGATGCAGACAAAGTGAGCCTCTCTCCCCATGCATATTTCTTTTGTGCTCTGAGATATTAGCTTTTTTTGGTCGATCTTATCAACACATACGGGGCATCACTATTGACACTTATTGCTCAGTATGTGGATGATACTGAATGTACTTATGATTAAATTAATTATCTGTTCTTGACTCTATCTACCTAATACCCGACTGGTTCTTTCTTAAAACTGCTGAACAAAATCTTTTTAAAACAAATTTCTGGAATAAAAGCCAGAGAGGGTTAAACGTGAACGTTTATGTAAACCAATTTCAGAATGAGGCTGATATCTTTGTACATGTATATGTTAAATCCCTGAAAATAACTCTGATCAGAAAAACCTTGAAATATACTAAGTATAATCGGACGAACTTAATATTGTTCTCAGCATCCCGAGAAAACACTTGACTGAATTTGGCGACTTGTTCCAAACACTATTAGCCAACAAAGTAAATAATATTTGTTTGGCTAAATGTTCACCATCATGCTATGAGGAATTCCAAGCAGAAATTCTTCTTTACGATAGTCACATTCTTGTTAGCAGGCACTACTTTTACAGTAAGAAATGGATAGACAAATGTATTGATCAAGGCTTTGATCTCATCAACATCGAGCATTCATGTATTTTCATTGAGTTTGAGGAAATAGTATTTACATATTACATTCAGTCACAATCATGCCGTGGTACTTAGTGTTATAGAAACTTATCTAACAAAAATACGTGTATCTGTAACTTCTCTATCAAATATCATGTCCATTCCAAAAGGGTCAAAATATTATTACTGTGCACTTATTACATGCATCCAGTTACACTCCCAGGTCACAAATCAAATGGAATGATATTATTTACAACGATCTTCCCTGGGAGTCAATTTCCATGAAACCTTTAAGACGACCAAGGATATAAACTTAAGATGGTCTCAATATCGTTTGCTTCACAGTCTTATTCCGACCAATGTTTATCTTTATGAAATACAATTCTCTCTTGAAGATACAAGTAACTTTTGTAAATCTGAAAGACTAGTTCATATATTCTGGGAGTGTCAAGAAGTCCAATCCTTTTGGATATCTTTATCATCATTGTTCACATGTTCACACATGAATGTTTGCTCGGAACATGCTCTATTCGGCCTAAATTATAATGTATTCGATCTCATTCTATTAGTGACCAAATTCTTCAAGTGTAAACTGGATGACTGTCAAATTACGGAAACTCTTTAAACATATAAGCAAAACTTTATATATAGAGCGTCACATGTATATATTTTAGAACCATAAAGAAACCCACGTAAAGTGCATGCACGATGTTCTCTTTGAGAAATCAAGTATCACTGATGACACCAGCTTGTCACTCTTCTTTCTCTCTCTTCGATCTAGTATTGTCTGTACACACGAATAAACATTATATCGATGTGTGTGCGTGTGACAGTTGTGTTTTGTAACAGAACCAAAACTGAATCCTTCAATATTATATAATTTCTATTTCAACATGCAATAGGGATAATAAAAACAAAACATCCTGGTTCCTTATCCATATCTGTAACAGGAGTTTAGAAATAAATTCATAGCCCATATAGCATACTAGTATATATAAAGCCTTTTTTATTTTACAAAAACACCTTTTCTAATGAACGAATTTACCAAAATGCTTTGTGCGGAGACTTCAAGAGCCAATGAGTATATGTTGTTGGAGTCATATTATGTCAAACGTTATAAATTTTGTTATTTATTTCAAAAGTACTGACTGATGTTGAAAATTATCAATATAACGCTAATTCATTCAAGACAGTGAACATATAAAGGTGAAATGTCGATTTGTGATCGAAAACCGGCCAATGACGCGCGCCATTTGGTCAAACATAATTTTGGAAACTTAGGCCTAGAATGTCGGTCTCCAACAACTGTTGCTCGATTTTCGTTGGAAACAAGTAATTATCATATATTTGGCATGTGTTCAGGGCATGAATATGCAAGTCAATTGAAAGTATTTCAGGGTCATTCTGCAAGTATATTAAAGTCCCAACAAATTTTATAAAAAATATTCAATGGCTCTTTAACTCGACCAGCAGATTATAATTATAAGTGTTCATAGTTGCGCATTATTTAGTATACCCATTATTAGTATATCGACACAATTAAGTTCGTTCAATCAGATTCGTTCTCATTTTCCTAAAGCACATTGTGAAACTTGCTTGTGAATATGTAATATTCACTTCATTATCTTATCACAGGGAACGCAAAAGATACAGGTGAATTCACCTGATGATTTTCAGGGCAAGGAACACTCAGAATTAACTTGATGGAGGAAAAGAGGAAAAGAACTGAGCAGAATTCACCTGATGCATGCTAATCAAAGCTTTAAAAAACACCCCGGAATTCACCCGATGAAGGGACATGAAACAGAGTAGAATTCACCCGATGAAAGGACAAAAAACAGAGCAGAATCCACCTGATGAAGGGGCAAGGAACAGAGCAGAATTCACCCGATGAAGGGGCAAGGAAACAGAGCAGAATTCACCTGATGAAGGGGCAAGAAACAGAACAGAATACATCTGATGATGAGGCAAGGAAACAGAGCAGAATTCACCTGATGAAGGGGCAAGAAACAGAGCAAAATTCAACCGATGAGGGGCAAGGAACAGAACAGAATACATCTGATGATGAGGCAAGGAAACAGAGCAGAATTCACCTGATGAAAGGACAAAAAACAGAGCAGAATCCACCTGATGATGGGGCAAGGAACAGAGCAGAATTCACCCGATGAAGGGGCAAGGAACAGAGCAGAATTCACCCGATGAAGGGGCAAGGAAACAGCAGAATTCACCTGATGAAGGGGCAAAGAACAGAGCAGAATTCACCCGATGAGGGGACAAGAAACGGAGCAAAATTCACCCGATGAAGGGAAAAAAACGGAGCAGAATTCACCCGATGAAGGGACAAGAAACAAAGCAGAATTTACCTGATGAAGGAGCAAGGAACAGAGCAGATTTCACCCGATGAAGGGGCAAGGAACAGAGCAGAATTCAACTGATGAAGGGGCAAGGAACAGAGCAGAATTCACCCGATGAAGGGACAAGAAACAGAGTAGACTACAACTGATGAAGGGGCAAGGAACAGAGCAGAATTCAACCGATGAAGGGGCAAGGAACAGAGCAGAATTCACCTGATGAAGGGGCAAGGAACAGAGCAGAATACACCCAATGAGGGGACAAGAAACGGAGCAGAATTCACCCGATGAAGGGACAAAAAAACGGAGCAGAATTCACCCGATGAAGGGACAAGGAACAGAGCAGAATACAACTGATGAAGGGGCAAGGAACAGTCCCGATTTCACCCGATGAAGGGGCAGGAAACAGAGCAGAATTCACCTGATGATGGGGCAAGGAACAGAGCAGAATTCACCTGATGAAAGGCCAAAGAACAGAGCAGAATTAACCCGATGAAGGGACAAGAAACGGAGCAGAATTCACCCGATGAAGGGACAAGAAACGGAGCAGAATTCACCCGATGAAGGGGCAAGGAACAGAGCAGAATTCAACTGATGAAGGGGCAAGAAACAGAACAGAATTCACCTGATGAAGGGGCAAGAAACAGAACAGAATACATCTGATGATGAGGCAAGGAAACAGAGCAGAATTCACCTGATGAAGGGGCAAGGAACAGAGCAGAATTCACCCGATGAAGGGACAAGAAACAGAGCAGAATTCACCCGATGAAGGGACAAGGAACAGAGCAGAATACAACTGATGAAGGGGCAAGGAACAGTCCCGATTTCACCCGATGAAGGGGCAGGAAACAGAGCAGAATTCACCTGATGATGGGGCAAGGAACAGAGCAGAATTCACCTGATGAAAGGCCAAAGAACAGAGCAGAATTAACCCGATGAAGGGACAAGAAACGGAGCAGAATTCACCCGATGAAGGGACAAGAAACGGAGCAGAATTCACCCGATGAAGGGGCAAGGAACAGAGCAGAATTCAACTGATGAAGGGGCAAGAAACAGAACAGAATTCACCTGATGAAGGGGCAAGAAACAGAGCAGAATTCACCCGATGAAGGGACAAGAAACAGAGCAGAATTCACCCGATGAAGGGGCAAGAAACAGAACAGAATACATCTGATGATGAGGCAAGGAACAGAGCAGAATTCAACTGATGAAGGGGCAAGAAACTGAGCATAATTCACCTGATGAAGGGGCAAGGAACTGAGCAGAATTCAACTGATGAAGAGGCAAGGAAACAGAGCAGAATTCAACTGATGATGAGGCAAGGAAACAGAGCAGAATTCACCCGATGAAGGGGCAAGGAACAGAACAGAATACATCTGATGATGAGGCAAGGAAACAGAGCAGAATTCACCCGATGAAGGGGCAAGAAACGGAGCAGAATTCACCCGATGAAGGGGCAAGAAACAGAGCAGAATTCAACTGATGAAGGGGCAAGAAACAGAACAGAATACACCTGATGATGAGGCAAGGAAACAGAGCAGAATTCAACTGATGAAGGGGCAAGGAACAGAGCAGAATTCACCCGATGAAGGGACAAGGAACGGAGCAGAATTCACCCGATGAAGGGACAAGAAACGGAACAGAATTCACCCGATGAAAGGGCAAGGAACAGAGCAGAATTCACCTGATGAAGGGGCAAGGAACAGAGCAGAATTCAACTGATGAAGGGGCAAGGAAACAGAGCAGAATTCAACTGATGAAGGGGCAAGAAACAGAGCAGAATTCACCTGATGAAGGGGCAAGGAACTGAGCAGAATTCAACTGATGAAGGGGCAAGGAACAGAGCAGAATTCACCCGATGAAGGGACAAGGAACGGAGCAGAATTCACCCGATGAAGGGACAAGAAACGGAACAGAATTCACCCGATGAAAGGGCAAGGAACAGAGCAGAATTCACCTGATGAAGGGGCAAGGAACAGAGCAGAATTCAACTGATGAAGGGGCAAAGAAACAGAGCAGAATTCAAGTGATGAAGGGACAGGAAACAGAGCAGATTTCACCAGTACAGATGATGGGGCAAGAAACAGCTGGAAACAGTGTACACACAATGAAGAAGAATTAAGTTGTTCGTCCATATTATTTTATCTTATATTTGTACATCAACTTTTAAAATCTGATCAGGTAAGAATAATTTATATTCGGAAACTAGATGAAGTTTGAAAACTATTTGAATTATTAAATTCTTACCCGGCGAGATGAATGGATAGTTTGAAATCCAATGAATGGATACATATACGAGGAATGAAATTCAAAGCCAACATAATGTAAAGACATTACACAAATCATTTGTCATCTCCGTTTCCTTTTACACATACCGGCATATGATTATTTTTTTCAACGATAAGCAATATCAGCCTACATCAAAATCTTTAAAATCAGATCGAACGGTAACACTCGTACCTCGCTGCGTTCTGGAGCCTTGCGAGGTATCGTATTACGTTCAAACTGATTTTAATGAGATTGTGTTATCCAGTTTGCTGTTCCACTGTTCGCGTGTTCATATCGTATATGTCTCGCGGTATGTCTTTATTATGCTTCAACAGGTGGTGAAATATTCATGTACATGTTTCATCATAGACCCGCGTGTTCATTTCGTCAGTTAGTCACAACAGCCGTTGAGCATTTACCTGGTTATGTTTAACATATTCACAATTTCATAAAAAAAATATGACCATGTATGAATTTACCTATAATTGTTTTCAGGCAATCAAGTTCAGATCATTTCAACTTTACTGGATTTCATGTCGTTTCGTGTCTCTTTCACTAGGAATGTATTCAATGTAACACACTAGTATGAAAGCTAAAGCGTACTGAATGAGTAGGCTATATGCGACTAAAATAGAATAACAAGAACACTATGACTATGCAACACTGAAAGGCGGCTCTCTTCCGTGTTGCCGGTAAACGTTCATAAATGACACCAAAATGTTTTAATATGATATATTCCTGCGAACTACATATCACAACCGCTTTAACTCTTTCCCCTTTTCAGCAAGCTGATCGATAGAACAGCTCGAGTTACGCGCCCGAGTGTGACTAGTCGTCAAGCAAGTATTATCGGGACGAGTATTGAGGTCACAGTGTGCGGGGCACCTGGCCGGCCGAAGCAGCTCCGCGCATTCGCGTCTTTGTTCACGGGCAGGCTAGACGCTTGTACAGTAGGCGCCGCAAACTTCCATAATGGCACCACAGAAACGGACAGCACAGGAAGCCGACTCCCTCTTAGAAGATGTGCAAGCAGTTGTTGTGGATATAGAGGGAACAACAACTCCAATTTC
The DNA here is from genome assembly GCA_936450465.1 of Gibbula magus. Taxonomy (NCBI): domain Eukaryota; kingdom Metazoa; phylum Mollusca; class Gastropoda; order Trochida; family Trochidae; genus Gibbula; species Gibbula magus. The sequence continues at coordinate 73,097,258 of OW388291.1, read as the reverse complement.
ATTTGTAAAGGTATATTATTTTCTTAGTTTATTTGATTTTGCATTGAAAAGAACGCTAGATAAGGAAAAGGAAGGTAGAAGGCTTTTCCGTGTTGTACCTACAGCAACTATTTGTTAAGGGGGATGCGTTACCACCTGGCTTATCTCAGATGTAATTAGAGGAGACTGTGGTCCATTGTTTGCAGCTGTCACATAAATATTTGCAGAAAGAACAGAGATAGATATGGTAAATAATTATCGAACCGGCATCGACAGAGCGCTCCATGAGTTCATACATAACAAGACCGCATATTGGTCGCTGAAAGCAAATAATGAACATTAACAGTAGATTTCATTGTACATGGCTATTCTTCCTCTTACAGTAGAAGTATATGTGTGATACTTACAACTTTATGAATTGATGACTGTTACAAGATGTATGTTAACTTCAAAGGTACAGCTGCCTTTAAAGACTTAACCGTGATTGAAGTATTTAGTGTTTCTAAAGGGACGGGTTGTCCGGCAGGTTATACATTAATTGTTTCCAGATTCTTTCTGAATGGCGATCAAAAACGAGTTGTCTTTTTGTACATCTGGTTCGTTCTTAGTATTTTAAAAGTTATCTATTTTTGATTGTTTGCTTCCGGATTTCAGAAGTTTTTTTCTTCCAATTTCTATTTGACAATGATAACTGGTAATTGTAATTGTTACCTGATCTGCTAAAATGTTTGGCAAGTCAGTTGATTCATTTAAGGTGGGATGTATTTTTCCCAATTGGAGGGACACTGGCGCGACAATTTGATGCCGAAAATGTAATTTTTTAGTTCGCGGCACCGACAAAAAGTTTTGCAAAGGCCGTGAAACATAACGGGAATAGCAAACGTGGTCATGTGACTGGCTCTTCTGTTCACCCCCTCGATAAAAGCAGTTTGATGTACATCAAAATGGCGTCTCTGTACTTGCCGGCCTTGGATTTCAAACAATGGATCATGGATCTTAAATGAGTTGCTACTAAAAACAAATTACTTGAATTGATATGAATCCAATAATAGTTATAACTGCTTTACTTTAAAATACCGTTGGAACGGTAACACGTATTTTGTCATTTGACATGAATGACCCGCCAAGATGATACTAAATGTAGAATACCGTAAATGTTCTGAAGTTATCTCCATGTTCTGCTCAAGAGGATATTTTTAAAAGAGAAAGGACATATAAACTTTGATTAAGTTCATATCCCACTATCGGTTTTGAATGTTTTTCAAATTATTTCTGGTTTATTTTGAATTAAAAAGTGAAGTTTATTCATTATTTTATTTATTGAAGATCTCGTTTGTAAATTAAGGAAAAAAATCATTTACTACATTCACAAGTACTTTTCCCAATTGACTTGATTTTATTTGAATATAAAAAAAAAGTAATTCCTCAAAGAATATTTTAAACTGAAAGTATTAATAAATTAATTGATAAAATGTGACCAGTCACATCATCGTTAATCTCATCGCTTTTGCTCTTGGCTGGTAACTTTATAAGTTTTTCCTGTTAATTGTTAATTCTTTTTTTAATTGAACAGACACTTGTTAGTTGGTTTGTGTTCAAGATTGTTTTATACACTGAACCTGTAATTGTACAGATTCAGTTGATAGTTTTCTGACAATATCTTGTTTCTCTTTTTCAGGACACATTATTTAAGTTCATCACTGATAACTTGGACTCATACCTCGGGAAGAAATATGACAATGTGGAAACACAGAAAGACATCACAGCTCTCCGATCATTGGTAAGGTTTTATATTTGATGAATTCTCTCTTGATTAAAAGATTTTAAAAATAAAATGAACAATAAATATAGTAAATTTTCATAGATCTGACAGTCTTATTGTCCATGAATTGGCTTTCTCTTCTCATAAATAAATAGTTGTAAAAAATCTTCTGAAAATGTTGCTCTATAAAAGACTAAGAGAAATATTATTTTAATCCCTAAAGTCTAAATTCTCCCTTGATATTACGTTGTTCCCAGCTGGAGACGGCACCATGATTAACATATATGAATAGACTTCTCACAAGAGTTGCTTCCCTTATATCACAAACATCATCTAACCATTAGTAACGCCCTGGGGCATGGGTCTGTTTAAATCGTTAGTTCAGTTTGTGATAATGGTTTATTTCCCCTCATTTCATTCATGAGTTTGTCTGGCAGTTGGATTACATAAGAGTGTTAATTACGTCTTTCCCCCTATTGAAATAGTAGAGGAGGATTCAAGTCCAACACAAAGGACACTAGACAGTACTCTTGACTGATGTATCCTCCTGCTGCTGTTGTTGTACAATGTTACACAACTTAGCTTCTTTGTGTAACAAGGTGGTAAACCCAAACAGGTGTTCCTAATGGGGGTGCCTGAATATTTTATAGGGTTCTCATACATGGTTTTAGATTGATAACTGAAGTCAATAAGATCGCTTCTTCTGTTTCATTAACTGGACAAATGTGATATCAGATTTTTTAAATATTCCTAATCACAGTAATTATAGAATTAAGTTCTAATCCAAATAATTACTCTATTGCATGAATTGACACTAAACCATTCCTCAGTGACTGAACTACAAGAATCAGACATATTAACAAAAGTCCAGGTTTGATGACATTCACATTCAGATTCCTACAAATTTATCAAAGAATACCAATTATAGAAGGATCAAATCCTCAAAACCCCACACCCATGGTGCACCGGCCTCACACTTTTCAACATGTAAACCCCACACCCATGGTGCACCGGCCTCACACTTTTCAACATGTAAACCCCACACCCATGGTGCACCGGCCTCACACTTTTCAACATGTAAACCCCACACCAATGGTGCACCAGCCTCACACTTTTCAACATGTAAACCCCACACCCATGGTGCACCGGCCTCACACTTTTCAACATGTAAACCCCACACCCATGGTGCACCGGCCTCACACTTTTCAACATGTAAACCCCACAACCATGGTGCACCGGCCTCACACTTTTCAACATGTAAACCCCACACCCATGGTGCACCGGCCTCACACTTTTCAACATGTAAACCCCACACCCATGGTGCACCGGCCTCACACTTTTCAACATGTAAACCCCACAACCATGGTGCACCGGCCTCACACTTTTCAACATGTAAACCCCACACCCATGGTGCACCGGCCTCACACTTTTCAACATGTAAACCCCACACCCATGGTGCACCGGCCTCACACTTTTCAACATGTAAACCCCACACCCATGGTGCACCGGCCTCACACTTTTCAACATGTAAACCCCACAACCATGGTGCACCGGCCTCACACTTTTCAACATGTAAACCCCACACCCATGGTGCACCGGCCTCACACTTTTCAACATGTTAACCCCACACCCATGGTGCACCGGCCTCACACTTTTCAACATGTAAACCCCACACCCATGGTGCACCGGCCTCACACTTTTCAAAATTTCTGGATCTGTCTATGTAACAGCCCATCAAAATAAAAAATGAAACGAAACCTTCAATTCATTCATTCATCTCAGGCACAGAAGGACAAAGAAGAGTCGGTAGATGGCGCAGTAGAGATAGCAGATGGCGAGGCGAGCAAGGAGGATATCATCAAATCGGTGGCGGAGAACGTTCGGTGGCAGATGAGCAATGACAGGAAGAGCACAGAGTTGAAACAGTTCCAGGGTCACATGTGGCAGGATGGCTACGACAGTGGCGACATCAAGGGGGAGTAAGTACTGTAATACTGCTTTCATCCCAGATCAACATCCCCAAAAAGTTAACTTGTTGACTTGTACAAAGACTGAAAGAAGGGGCAGAATAAATGATAAGGTCTCAATATTCAGTCACAAAAATGCAAATTAAAGCACTTCTTGCATATCATCATACCCCAAAAGTTAACATGTGGACTTGAACAAAGACTTAATGAAGGACCAGATTTAATGACAAGGGGTTCAATATTTAAACTAATTAATGCATTTCTCACGTTTCAAATTCTCAAAAAGTTAACAGGTGGACTTAAACAAAGACTAAATGAAGAGGGGCTCTATATTTACTGACAACAATATATAGAGAATCTCACCCAAGTGTCTTCTGATATCAAATATATCAACACGAGTTGATTAAAGTTACAAATATCCGAGGCTTGCCGAGGATATTTTCACTTTTATCAACGAGTGTTGATATATTTGATATCAGAAGACACGAGGGTGAGATTCTATTTATCATCCAAAATCATTCTTATTACGTTTAAGTGAAAATAGTGTACATATCAGAGTACATTTCTGCCATTTGACTTCCAGTGCGGTGAGGTCATAGCATTGTGACGTCATCATGTTTATGACGTCATAGCATTGTGATGTCATTACTCGATGACGCAAAAGCATTGTGATGTCATGCAGTTGACTGTGACAGGGCATTGTGCAAAATCTACTGCCAAAAAGATATCTCCTAGGAGATATCGCTTGATCTCCCACAAGCGATATCTCCTGTGGAACACAGTTTTGGATGATAAAGATATGCACCGCCCCAATTTTCAATTGATGTATAAAGTAGTTTGTATTATGATTCCTATAATACTTAAATTATTTTTTGGGGGGTTGTCCATGACATTTTTGTGTAGTACATACTGACTTAAACAAAGACAAAATGACGAGGGAGAGTATAAAGTACTGTGAGGCTCATATATTCCTTGTTCAGTATCATCATTAACACTAAATATGCTGAATTAATCAGTGGCAAATCATTCTGAGGGGTCAATTTACAGGATTCATAACTTATTATCAAAATGAATACTCTGGTGTAAATCACTGACATTCTAAAATATTTAGCTAGGAAAGTGTATGAAACTGTGGACTCATAACTGCCAGGTTCTTGCATTGTGCATGAAGATGCAAAATCAAGAGGGAGTAAGAACTGTCTAACTAAATATTCCTGTAAGTACACCTACTGTGTGGAACATTTCAAATTTGTACCATGAATAAAAACTATAAATATTAATGGATGATAGATTTGCGTACTTCCTAACAGCCAATTTGAACATACCTACAGCTCAATTGTATCCAAGGTTTCTGTAGATAATTATAATAACAAGTTGTTGTTTGCCTTCCAGAGTGTTTGAAGATGCCATATCTGTGCTACAGCAACTTGCAGAAGAAAGAATCAAACTTTATGTGTACTCATCGGGCAGCATTGAATCTCAGAAGGCTTTGTTTGGGCATACAGAGGAGGGCGACCTGAACAATGTATGTATGGCTTGGTTATTCCTCAAATATACTAAACTGATTCTAATTCCTTGAATATACTAAACTGATTCTAATTCCTTGAATATACTAAACTGATTCTAATTCCTTGAATATACTAAACTGATTCTAATTCCTTGAAAATACTAAACTGATTCTAATTCAATAACTTTACTCACAAGTATTTTGTGAACATGCAATAGTTATAAGTTTGTGGACACTTTCACCAATGAGGACAGTGCTTTCGAACTGTTGGTTATTTCCTTTATCACGTTCAAAAGCAATATCTGTGTTGCTTGTTTTAGGAGTTGTTGCCCTTTGCTTATATTTCGATTTTGCCTCACTGTGCCCAATTTAATTGGATATCTTGAAAAATACATTTGCAAAATGAACCAGAATGGTGATGAAAAGAAATAACTGTTCCTTAATTTAAGTTTTTACATAAAAGATTTTCTGAAAATCATTACATCAGCATCCTCTATAAAATGATTTCTATTTTTTTTTCTTTTTACATAAATAGAAATCAAAGTATTTCTGCATGCATATTACATTAAAAGAAAATAATATGTAAAAAAAACTATAACTGAAACTATATGACTAAACATTTTTATAAAGACATCCATACTTTAAGTTTCATATGATATATATCATTGATTGTAAATTTTCTTCTGTTCTTCAGTTATTTTCAGGGTATTTTGATACAACAACAGGCAGCAAAACAGAGAAGAGTAGCTATGAAAAGATCACTCAGGAAGTCGGATGCAAAGCAGAAGAAATTTTATTCCTCACAGATTGTCCAAAGGGTAAGAAAATAGTTTAATTTTTTTGTTGATTTCATTCTAATCCATTATGTTATTTTTTATCTGCATTTGTACCGGTACTTCTACTACAAATACGGGGGTAATACCTTGACTGCGATTTGGACTTGTTACACTTACCAGCTGGTTACACATTGCTATTTATGGCACACACTGTATTTGTCAGCCAATGAAATGTCGTGATTTGAAAGTTTGAAAATCGTATCAGGGTATTAGAAGTAGAATTGAAGATGAAAATACTGTTTCCCAAAACAGTACAATAAAACTTTTCAACTCCTACTCAATTGATTAATCTAGGTCACGCCATGTTTACAGTTCCCATGTTGTTTTTGCAGAGGGCAAGGCAGCAGTGGAAGCCGGTATGAGAGCAACGCTAGTGATCCGACCTGGAAATGCAGCACTGGAAAACGAACATCTGCAGACCTTCAGCTGTATCGAGACCTTCACGGAGCTTTATGGGGACGAGGATTACGATGAAGACTTCAAGAGGTTTGAGGGCCAGAACGCAGGCGAAGATGATGACGAGGATCCTGATGACGATGAAGATGATGACGAAGTTGATGAAGAAAATCCTGATGATGAGGACGACGCATAAAACCTAACCCACAATTACATCCAGATCCTTATGTCATATCATTTTTCCTTTCTGTGTTCATATTTTCATGATAGGTGCTTTAGAATGAATGATCATTGTCTTCATTTCTCCATATATTCATATGACTAGTTGTATGACAGCGGTATCTCAAGAAACGCTTGTCTTAGCTCCAGACAGGAAGGTAGCCCTCTGTAACGTCACTCATACGCCACCAATGGAATACAAAGTTTGACGGGAAGGAGCTGACCTGTGATCAGTGTACTGAACTCATGTTGTCTTGATATTCCTACTACCATATTTATATCTGTGCCGTCACTGCTTCGAGTGCAGCGGCAGGACAGAACAGAACGTGTTTGTTTCGTGTTGAGAGAGTGTGGAGAGAGAAGCCGGCATCCAGTTTCATATCACCTCCTCTTGAGGAATAAAAGTAGTTTCCAATACTCACACTTGTCCGTCTTCATTATTTTTCTTCACAATTTGAAATAGACATTCATGCTGGCCTCGGTCTTGCTCCACTGTGCACAGCAACACTCCAATGTTACCATTGGAACAAAGGTTTACCAGAGGTTGTCACAGTGAGCATTAGATCATCAAGGTTTGGAGTTCAGTTCAGTTAAAATGATCAGCTAGTTTTGCCTACCACTAAATTACTGGTTAACTTCAACTATAGCCACTTGCAGTCACATGGATATATGGGTCTAGAGTATGTTCACTGTAGAACTAGAGACTTCTGCCTACCAACCAATTACTGGTGAACTAAAGAGGGAGCTAATTGCAGTCACAGGGATATATGGGTCTAGAGTATGTTCACTGTAGAACTAGAGACTTCTGCCCACCAGCCAATTACTGGTGAACTAAAGAGGGAGCTAATTGCAGTCACAGGGATATATGGGTCTAGAGTATGTTCACTGTAGAACTAGAGACTTCTGCCTACCAGCCAATTACTCGTGAACTAAAGAGGGATCTTGGTGGTTGATCGTCATCTTCACATGCAGTATGAAAATATCCAAATGTTGTCGCATATAAAACCATTCTTTAAAGCAAAGTTGCTCAACCCCAGGCCAAGAAAATTGACTGCCTGTTTATATAAACCGATCTCTTCTTCAATTAAACGTGTGATGTCTCTGATGTCCAAAGAAGAAATAATACTCAGCACATATATGTAAGGTATCTGAACAATAAAATAGAACCTAGCTTTGTCAGATTCGTTATTGAAGTAACAAACGTCATGACACATTCATGCCACTGGCCCTTGGGTCATTGCTACTCCCAGGCTAAAACGCAGAAAACCTTGTGAGACGACCTCCCCTGACTTGAACACCTTCAGAACTACTGTAACGTTCCCTAAAGATTAATTTTAGCGTGTGAATACCAATGACCCAAGGGCCTGTGATTCATGTCGCGTTTTTGGTAATGTAATGCTTTATTATCCCTTAAATTAAAGTTTCTGCACCTTCTTGATTAATTCATATGAAACACACACAAAACAACAGGGACAGACGTACATGAGAGCAACCTTTTTATATGTAAAGGTTACTACAACAGCTGGCGAAACCGCACTATAAACCCAATATAAAGCTATAGATATAAGTACATGTATATTAAATGACTGCATGAAAACACTGATGCTTGCTGGGATGAACAAATTGCGAGCTCTATTTCTGTTCTGAATATAAGTAACTCTGTACAGTCGACGGCCAAAAGGAAGAAGTTGAAACTAGATGATATCTCCGCCCCATCTCCCCAATTCAATTCCAGTTAAATACCCTCCAGTTAAATTTGCTCCGGAAAGAAAGCATACCCTTCAAATAGACAAAGTCCAAATTGTTACCATGGAAGCTGATTTTTTTTAAAAAGCTGAAACCCCTAAAGGCACATCTACATTACATGGGGAGGCTGTATACCAAAGTTGGTGAAGATTGGTCATACACACCATCAGAGAATATACATCTGGTATCAAGGGGGTTAATCTGCATATAGAATTATGACGTTTCAGAGGGTCTTTCTATTTGTTTGCAAATGAATTCTATTTTTCATTGTAAAATAAAACAACCAATGTTAATCTAGTTCAACAACACTTATTAACTACAGTTCTATATACACCCATTGTATTTATATGAACCAGATATATATAAGTTTTCAAAAGGGAAACAAAGAGTTAAAGCAATATTTTCATACACGGTAATTTCTGAGAAGTTTACTGATTCATACATCAGGAAATATAAGACAAACATGATTATATAGGTTTGCATTAATTTAAATAACAACATATTTCATTGTCTAAGATGCATTTTTACTTATGTTGAGTATATACGGTATTCAACTTGTTAGCACCTCGAACTCTGCACCGGGTGAATTTGGGCGTTAAAGAGACAATCGAAATGCCACAAATAAGTTGTATTTGACCGCGTACGCCCTCACTTAATACAGGTATTCAGCGTTAAATTCCCAATTAACCCCAGGTAAGAAAAACTTGTGAAGATAAAGTATTTAAATGAACATCCAGAATTTGTATAATAATTATGATATCTGATAGCATAGTAATTATATAACGTACACTATATTCTTGATCCCGTTTTTTTGTCATTTTCTAGGTTTTGTACGGTATACGTAGATAAGGAGACTAACATCAGTCTAGACGCAGTTCTGTTTATTGAAAACACCCGGTCTGGTCGTCCATTTACCTGCCATTGCATCACTTCAGTCGATTGTTATACGTGCTTACCTTTCCAATCGATTGTATATGCACCTTATATATATAAATTATATATATAGTTTATATATACTAAAATTGTAGTATGAACATATCTATTTCCTCAGACCCTGTTAGAAATAATTTACATAGCTATTTAATATAGATGAACATGTTCGACTTCCTCAATGAAAATGTTGCGTCAAGGTTCTAATGTTGTCCGAAACACCTATCTAGTTTCTCCCAAATACATTGATATATTTAGGTCATTATTTAAAGGAGCACACCTACTTAATGAATCTCATATTAAATTCTAGTTTACGTTCATTCTGAAATTGTAAGATATTATCATGTTAACACATTTAAAGTTTATGGCATGCCTCTCAGTTAACCTACAGTCTAGAAGAGAGTGCATGCAGGGTGTGAAGTGAAATGAAGGAGAAATCGGACAGTTATTCGAACAACTACTGTATACGTGTTCAGGTGTTTGTGTACCGGGACTTTCTCTTCGCTATAAAAGCAAGATGTTGCCCGTCATTTTCTCTTTAACTTCCTGGCTCTGTATACAACAAGCTGCTCCATCAAGTCCGATGACCTTCCTAAAGATAAAGAGGAAGTATGCCTATCATGCATTATGTTTTCAGTAAAAAATACCAGTTAATACGGAGATGAGTAGGCATATATGGTCACTAGTCAATTGCCGGAACTATTTTTCGCTGACTAAACAAAGTTACTTTAGTATGTAAAATACGTTTAATTACACATCGGTCTATACTATTAAAATTATATCCTAAATAGAGTGTTTGAAATAATATTTTTCAAATACCAAGTTTATATCAGCTCGTGATCAGCTCCGGTTGGTATATGTATAATTATATTAGTGAAGGTCTTTACTTAATTTTTGTTTTCAAATTCGTACAACAGTTTTATTCCACTGTTCTTTCTCTCTTACATATCTGTGAAATGGATAGCTCTGTAGTTTGAAATGAATTAATTGCGAGTTTATATCTGACGGGCGAGATTATACTTACTTTGAGATGTGTTGAGATTCCTTCCAGCGCACACATCACAGCTAACAAATAAACCATGTTGTATTCTATTTGATTTTCTTTTTATTGATTTAGACAAAGAATAAATTTATAAGGACATAATGAGTTTATAACCAAGACAAACCAGCAGGATTCAAACTAAATTGATCCCCTAGAAACCTTTATTTCTGGACATTCTAAGAGAAAATGTAAACTTTTAAACTTAAAGGTTCTTTTAAAGTTTTGAGTCTTGGTGACAGACGATGACTAAGACTCAACTCTAGGTTAACTATCTACCTGCTTGGGGCAGGTCAAGACGCCAACGCCTATCTGTGAGATATCCGGTGAGGAAAATGCCATGTTCGGTTTATATATCCTGTAGCAATGCTGAAGCAAGTCTTATAAGTGCGTAGCAAGTGATGATAATTCATATTTTCATAACATAATTAATTTTAGTATTTTGGAAGGAGTTTCATTTTAGGTTAATCTTTAATCATTAGGGTGCCATGGTGCAATATCTGACACGTTCTGCAATTTTGGCACCAAGAGTGTGACGATTTAAAGTAGTAAGCTTATGAAGTAGTATAAGTTTGAACAGCCTTTCGGGGGAAATATGTCACATGACTTTTCGTTTTTAATGTACATGTATATACATTACTGAGTAAAAAAGCAAATTTTGCGAATTTGTAAGACTGCTGTGTCATTAAATTTTGTTTCGTATAAAACGTTGCCAGGCAAATAATAAAAGTACGTTTGTTATCTACTTAATATTCATTTTTTTTTCTAAATGATAACTTCATTACCTTCCAAGAAAAACTAACTATATCGGTCGTCCCAAGCATGACGTCATACAGTTTCTTTATTGTTACTTTTGAACATAATATATCCTAATATATTTAATATACATTTTTACATATGGCTTTACGCAACGACTAACTTGAAAAACAGGTTTTTATATTAAAATAGCCCCAACGAGAAGAGTTACACAAGTTATCTCCCTTGCAAATATTATCGTACAATGTTTCAGAGATATGCGATCAATTTCGGGAACAAGGTATATGTAGATGCCGCCATGTTCTAACTATAACCCTGTACATAGCTACTGGAGGTTTGTTTTGGCGTGGTATCACATGATTGGTCAAACCAGCCTCTGACATCCAACCGACTGTCAATACGGTTGCCATGACAATGTCAGTTCTTGAATAAATCGACTCTGCCCCGGGAAACGATAGCCTAATGCGTGACAATCTGGACATGGGTGCCGGATATAGAGTTACTTAAAGATCATACACGGACGCCTGATGATGCGTTATACTGAATGGCGTGCAAGACGTCCCCGTAGCGTTATAGCGAAGGCCTTTATATGGGCGCCTTTTGCGTCGGTACAAGGGCGTCCATCGCAGTTTTAACTGCATGATGCATATCATGATAGGTCGCCACGTCTGTTCGAAGGAGAGGCGATATTTATAGAGTGTTATAGGTCGCTGTGTGTAGACGGACGCCGAGATAATACTCGATTCAAGGATGGAATCATTAAATGGGGCACATATAATTATTCGTAGGGTTTAATAGATCTTCGTTATATTATCTGCTACCGATGATTCATTATATGAAGAATCACTTAATTGGCGTGATGTTGCTATATAGGCTACTATTATATACCAACTTTATTTAAGTATTGAGAGAATACATATAGAGGAAATTAAATTGAATTTCACAAAAACCAGGTTTATATCAGTGAGTATCATGGGTAATATAGAGTTATTCCAGGGGTTGTACAGCCATGAGTGAAATATCAACTCTACTCTACCCGTGTCACAATCAGCTTTTTACCAATGTTACATATACAGTGTCTGAATACCAGATGAATGTGGTAATATAAATATCCTGTTAAAACCTTAAATTTAACATAAACTACACGCTTTTCCATAATCTCTGTACAGAATAAAGAGCAAGAGCAAGGCACACTAGAGTCGGCGAATGTGGGACAGTAGGCCTACAGTGATGAAAAAATAGTAGATAATAAAAGTGTATTCTGTTATTTAAGACACATTTAAATCTCAGAAAATAACTAAGAAAAAAATGAATATAAATATTTTGGAAACAAATTCACTATCAACACATTTTTATTTCACTGAATTAGTCAATAAATAAGCAATTGTTATATCATATACAAGCGCTTCAATTTGTTTGGAGAGAGAGAGAGGGAGGGGGAGAGAGAGAGAGAGAGAGAGAGAGAGAGAGAGGGAGAGAGAGAGAGAGAGAGAGAGAGAGAGAGAGAGAGAGAGGGAGGGAGGGAGAGAAATATTTGTGTTGTTTTTTTTGTTTTTTTGTCTTTTTTTTTACCGTGCTGTAGTGTGTCTTCAATTTGTGACATTCAGCATCTTTCCGCTTAATGAATGAGATCTTTTATTAACGAGAGGATTGGGTAAACGTTATACAACTTAGAGAGAGAGAGAGAGAGAGTCCCTGGTGAGACTTACACACGATCACCTTGAAGCTCATGTCTAGGTTAACTTATCAGCGTCTTTTGTCGCCAGGTAACAGAACAGGTAAAGTCGCCATTGGCCGGAGAGTCTGAAATTTTGTCCAATATTAGTGAAAGCCAGAAAAAGCTGCTTCAATCGCAATTAACTGAATCATCAGAACTGTTCTCTTATCTATATGTGGTGGGAGTAGCTACTCACGTGTCCTCCCGTTCTTGCATTGATCGTTCTTCCTGCAATATTTACAGAACACTCCAAGTAATGGAACTACAGGCATTAATTTGGAATGAAATCCATCCAAGTATCCTCCAAATGTCTTCTGATGTCAATTATATCTATACTAGATGTTTAAATTAAAAGTTACCAATATCCGAAGCTTGCCGTTGATATTGTTATTTTTGTGTTGAGTGTTGATATATTTGATATCAGAAGACAAGACATTAGATTATATTCATACAAATCATTTTAACAAATCCGTTCTTATGATGAAATGAGGAAACCTCTGAAAACATCCCTGCCACAGGACCAGCAGTGCGGTGAAATGAAACCTTTGTGACGTCATCAAGTCTAGGCTATCATACTGAAAAGTGTGATCTCATCAGGAGCTTTACGTCAAAGCATTGTGAGTAATGTGCTTAATGATGTTAAACCATGTACATGATTGTGATGTCATGTAAAACATTGTGATGTCATGAAAAAAACCCATTGTGCTGTCATTTAAAACATTGTGAGGTAATGTAAATGATTGTGATGTCATGTAAAACATTGTGATATCATGTAAAACATTGTGATGTAATGTAAATGCTTGTGAAATAATGTAAAACATTGTGAAATAATGTAAAACATTGTGAAATAATGTAAATGATTGTGATGTCATGTAAAACATTGTGATGTCATGTACAACATTGCGATGTCATGTAAAACATTGTGATGTAATGTAAATGCTTGTGACGTCATGTAAAATATTGTGATATCATGTAAAACATTGTGATATAATGTACAATATTGTGATATAATGTAAAATATTGTGATGTCATGTAAAACATTGCGATGTCATGTAAAACATTGTAATGTCATTTAAAACATTGTGATGTAATGTAAATGCTTGTGATGTCATGTGAAACATTGTGATGTCATGTAAAACATTGTGATGTCATGTAAAACATTGTAATGTAATGTAAATGATTGTGATGTAATGTAAAACATGGTGATGTAATGTAAATGCTTGTGATGTCAAGTAAAACATTGTGATGTCATGTAAATCATTGTGATGTAATGTAAAATATTGTGATGTCATGTAAAATATTGTGATGTCATGTAAAACATTGTGATGTAATGTAAATGCTTGTGATGTCATGTGAAACATTGTGATGTAATGTAAAACATCGTGATGTCATGTAAATGATTGTGATGTCTTGTAAAACATTGTGATGTCAGGACATTGTGCACCATACTGCCTGTCAAAATGTTATCCCCCAGTAGGAGATATTGCTTGACCCTTGACCTCCTCTGGATCCGCCATTGTAGCCTATATATTATATGTAACTAAATTTGTATCTGAACAAAAACGACATAGATTCTTCTATCACCCAAAACTCTTTTCCACAGGAGGTAGCGTTTGTGTGAGATCAAGCGATATCTCCTATAAGATATTGAACACTATTTTCACTTAAACATAATGAGAATGTTTTTGATGATAAATAGAATCTCACCCTCGGGTCTTCTGATATCAAATATATCAACACTCGTTGATAAAAGTAAAAATATCCTCGGCAAGCCTCGGATATTTGTAACTTTTATCAACTTGTGTTGATATATTTGATATCAGAAGACACTTGGGTGAGATTCTCTTTTTGCAATTTTCTAGGAAGTGTTGACACAACATTATAATTTATCATCTGCCACAACGTCGACTATGAAGAGTAACAACATTGTATATCCATAACTTCAAGTCGTCTTAAATCACCTCAACTTCTAGAAAGCCAATCAAAGAAGTAAATTGATATTTACAACCTTTTAGGTTAGTGTTCTTATATTCAACACTCGTGTTAATTAAACCCCGCTGGCGTATGTATATTTTATACGCGTATTGAAGGAGAAGGAAAGACATAGGAAAATCGTCAGCCACGTAACGGAGAATAGGACTAGGTGAAATTGAAAACCTACATTGCCAACCTTGCATATTTGTTTGATTATTTCACGAGAAATGCATATGATACTATTGTTTAAGAATATCTGTATCTTGTCAGAATCAACCAGTCGTTTCTGGGGTACGAGTTCGTTTTGGATACGAATTCATCGTCCACCGCATCCCGATAAATTAATATCTATAGATCGCCCCTAAAATTTTGGTTTTGATTTAAAGGTCCCGAGGTAGTTTGTTATTTTACACAAATGGCTAATTGAATGCTGTTTGTACAGGCCTACCTGGTTTCAACATAACATCACCTAATAATCAATACACGCCAGGTAACCATGGAGCCAGCAATAGTATATAGCCTATATAGCATAGAGGTGTATGTTTGAAAGTTATAGTATACAACTTATATCACGGAGCACGTCCATCGATCGGTCGGCACCTCGACATCGTTATATGTCGTGTATACGGTTATCTCACTTCATGTTGCTAGAAATGTAGAACACGCGTGGGGTATAATTATCGGACTGTTTGTGTTAATGAACCGTGTTTCCCCCAATAAACCTAGGTATTTCAGAAGAAACCAAGTATGACGTACATAAATCATTGAGCAAATCAACGTATTCAGAAGAAACCAAATGTGATATAAATCATTCAAAAGCAAATCAACGTCAATCAATCAAATATGACTTATTTCAAAACATATCGGTCTTTGATGAAAAATGGGTGCCAGCGGCATGGCAAGACATGTGTCTACCATTTTGAATGTAACGGGATAGCGTCGCCGCAAATCATCATCACTAATTTTGCCACTGTTCAATGTATTTGCAATTATTAGGTGTTTGGTTTTATTGAAAATTGTAAATGCAATGGTCACTCAAAGGTGTGTGTTATCTGCATTCAATGTACGCATTTATATTTGAAAAAGACGAAATCATGTTCAGTAAATGAACCTTATTTCAAGCGCAGTTAACTCTTTATATGTAAACATATGTTAAAGATATATCCATTGTGTTTCATTAAATTTTATTTGGCTGAAATACGTGCCAACATACGTAATGTGTACAAATAATTTCACTCAACTTGCATATTCATCCCCGACTGAGCCAATTATATCATAATTACTAGTTTTTAATTAAAATTGAGCAACATCATTATACATGTACAGAAACCGAAACCACACGTCCCATTTACATGCACAGTAGTTATAAGACCTATTAAACACTATCAACCCAAAGTTATATGTTTGTATGGTGAAAATAAGTTTCCAAATTTACGTTTGACCAAGGAATTAGATGGATGTGATATACGTCCTTGGTTTGACCAATTGACGCGCACCACACGCGGTGCATTGTCCGGTTTTCGATCAAAAATCGAAACTTTTACCTTTATATCGTCAATACACTAAATTGACTATCATCAAAAGGGCAATTTTCGGTAACAGTCACTACTTCTCGAAAAATTAACATCATTTATAACGTTAGGCATATGTGACCCACAAAACACAATTGATGTACCTTTAAAGTGGAATGAGGCCATAAGTTTGTTAATTTGACTAAACCGTTTCGAAACCTTTTTCTAAAATGGTATGACAGGCTCATTGATTTATCGATAGTTTCGGGTTCTTTGATTTTCCTTCTTAGATGTGAAGATGATTTATTGGCCTTTGTTCTCATTACTTAAATAAAGCCATTGGCTCTGTAGCTCATCAGAAATTGCATGATTTTAGATCTAAGGTTGAATAATACAAGTAATATATTGTAAAAGATGATACCAATATGACATTAATATAGCTGAATAGTAAAACAATCGTTTGTAAAGCATTGTTTAGCATATATAGACACTGTCAGGTTCATAGTTACCTTTAGCTAGGTAATTCATACGTGACTTGTTGTTACCTTAATTATTTAATTTCTACTTGGGTGGTCGTTTTCGAAATATTTTATTGGTTTGTGTCTTAGTAAGTATAAGGTTATAAACTCGCGTGTAAAAGAAACGTCCCCACATTTTGAAAACAGTATAAAATTAAATATTGATGTCGGAGAAACTAGATTTTGAATATATTTGGTAGCCACATGTTTTGTATATAAGTATTCACAATTTCATACATCAGAGTATGCTTCTTTTATTTTTACATCAGTTCAAATACACACGGGGTGCTAAAATCGCTTTTTAAAGATGTTTTTGGCCCACAATATTTGGCATTTAAGTTTAAAACATTGAAAAAGTAGAAATTTAATTAATTAAAGATAACCTCGACATAAATAACCTTCTTTGATTTAAATTTGTTGACGCGTCATTACTGTAGGACGTCACAAAACAAGCCAAAACTGGCTTTTTGAGGCTTCTATCTCGTCTAGTTAAGGAGATTCCAAAACGACCATTTCTTAAAACTTTTGTTTCTCAGAGTTATGAATAGATAATGTTTTGAAAATTCATATTTAGTATTGTTGGGTTCTGAAGACATGATGTAACGCTGTTTCAGTCGCAGTTATCGCCCGTCGATTGAAATATCTTGTATTTTGTTTGGGGACGTTTCTTTTGCACGTGAGTTTATATTGAAATAAACATTATAGCTTACGGCTTGGTTGTGTGATCTTTTGCCTACTTGTATTCCCTCGTTAATTTTACTTTGTCTTCTTGTCATGGTGACTACTATTAGTAAAAGGTATTAAGTGCTACGTACCATTATATCATACCCCTCACCAGCACCGTGACACCTACTGTAGCCCTCACATTGCTTTGAGGGACAGTAAATGTCTCCACCGTTTCTAACTAGATGAAACTAACCCCGGGTAACAATAATTACATTTAAAATGGAGTATTATCTGGACTCCATTTTAAATGTAATTATTGTTACTAACTAATGTTATTACTACTTTCAGGTGATGTTGAAGTAAATCCAGGTCCCTCAATGTCTTGTCAAAGCGCTGTAACTGAATTGTCAATATTTCATCTCAATGTCAGGAGTATTAGACATAAACTGTCAAACATCCTTAACGATATATCTGATTTTGATATTTTGTGTTTTACAGAATCACATTTAGATAGTTCAGTGGAAACAAGTGAGCTGTTAATTGACCACTATCAAACCCCATTTAGAAAGGATAGAAACTGTTTTGGTGGCGGGATAATAGTATATATTTCTGAAATGTTGCATGTAAAAAGAAGATACGACCCAGAAACACCCATGTGTGAAATGATGTGGTTTCAGTTAATTTTGCCCAAGAAATGCTTGATGTTATGTGTATCGTATCGACCCCCAAATACCGGTTCTTATTTTTGGAATTTGCTGGATAATTCAATAAGTTCAGCTCTTGATATATCTGAACACATTGTTTTGTTAGGAGATTTCAATCAGGATCTTTTGAATACTCAATTTCACAACTTACGTGATCTGATTACTCACTACAACCTATTGAATGTCATAAAAGAACCAACAAGAGTAACATCTACTTCCACCTCTTTGATTGATCCTATTATTATACATGAGACTTGTCCTTACAAAGACGCAGGTGTTATTGAATTCGCGTCTCATATCAGTGATCATAAAGGAACATATGTCTATCTTTCAAACTTTGTAAATCAACGCAATGCGTACAAGAAACGGGTTTGGTTATATAAACATGGTAATTATGATGCATTAAACATTATGATTAAGGAAACAAATTGGGAGAGTTTATTCTCAAAATCCTCTAATGTTAATGATGCTTGTTCTTTATTTACTTCCCTTCTAAAAGATTACATGGTTAAGTGTATCCCTACCCAGAATGTTACAATAAGGCCTCGTGACAAACCTTGGTTTGACAGCGAAATTCGAAGAGAAATTCGAAAAAGAGAACGTTTAAGGAAAAAGGCATTTCGTTCTCTGAATACTTCCGACCTATCTGCATACAAAAAGCAAAGGAACAAAGTAAATAATGTTATAAGAGTAGCCAAAGAAAATTTCTACTCTAACTTAAACGATTTTTTATCATCTCAGTCTACTCAAAGAACTAGTTATTGGAAGACATTTAACTACTTGTTGAAAGGCTCTACTTCATCGAGACCCATCCCCCCTCTTGTAACTGAAAATTCTGGGAAACCGTCTGTTTTCACAGATTTTGAGAAAGCTCAAACATTAAATGAATACTTTGTATCTGTCTCAAATATTAATGACAGTGGCAAAAATGTACCACCAATAAATCATCGCTGTTCTCACAGTATATCACATATATATGTTACTGAAAAGGAAGTATCAGATATGATTAAGACCTTACCAGCCAATAAATCAGCTGGCCCAGATTGCATCCACATGAAGGTTTTAAAAAAAATTTGTCCATCGATAGCTGCACCGCTATGTATGTTGTTTAATATTTCATTGAGCGAATGTGTATTTCCAACTCTCTGGAAAACGGCAAATGTTATTCCTGTTTTCAAGAAAGGAGATAAATCTCTCCCAAGTAATTACATACCTTTTAGTCTACTGTCTATACTTGGCAAAATACTAGAAAGAATAATGTTAAAGCATTTGCATAACCATTTTTATAAGCATAGTATATTAAACAAATTCCAATCAGGTTTTACTGCAAATCATTCTACTACATCTCAACTCATTGAAATCTATCACAATATTTGCTCATCTCTAGATAGCCACCAATTCTACTGTATGGTATTTTGTGATATTTCTAAGGCTTTTGACAGAGTATGGCACAAGGGTTTATTGCACAAATTAGAACATTATGGTATTCGCGGTGGCATTCTGAATTGGTTAAAGGATTATCTGTCCGATAGACGACAACGTGTATGTATCAACGGAAAATTATCAAAAGAACTACATGTTACTGCAGGGGTTCCCCAGGGATCTGTCCTTGGTCCTTTTTATTCCTTGTTTATATCAATGATTTACCCGATAACTTGCAAAACGTCACTAGATTGTTTGCTGATGATGCATCACTCGGAGCTGCTGGAAAAGATTTATATTCTGTTGAAACTTCTCTTAACAATGACTTAGTCCAATTACACGAATGGGCTAACAAATGGTTGGTTAACTTTAACCCCAATAAAACTAAATTCATGCTATTTAGCCATAGTAATAGTCATCAAGTACCTAGATTAGTATTCAATAATGATCAACTGGAACGTGTACATCAACATAAACATCTTGGCCTTATCTTCTCGGACAATACTAAATGGTCCAATCATGTTGATCTTTCCATAGAAAAGGCTTCAAAACTAATCTCTTCTCTACGTGTGTTAAAGTATGTTTTGAATAGAAGTATTTTATCACGTATGTATGAAATGTATATTCGACCCATTTTGGAATATGCTTCTGAGGTCTGGGATAACTGTTCGGATGTTTTGTGTGACAAACTTGAAAAGGTCCAACTTGAAGCTGCAAGAATTGTAACTGGCTTACCAAAGTTTGCTTCAAGAGATAGCTTATACAAAGAAACTGGTTGGTTGCCTTTAAAAATTAGACGTGGAAATAAGAAACTTTGTACTTTTTACAAAATTATTAATATACATGCTCCAGATTATCTGATTAATTTACTTCCACCAGCCACTGAAACTATTTCTCATTACAACTTGCGTAACAAATCAAATTTATCTATTCCAAAATTTCGAACTGCAGTCCTTCAAAAGTCTTTTATTTATGACTGTGCTTATCTGTGGAATACTCTTTCCTCGAAAATAAGATGTTCAAGTTCATTATCGTCATTTAAAGCAAAATTATCTGAAACAGAATGTAAAATCCCAAAATATTTTCTTTTCGGCGATAGGAAGATGAACATTATACACAGTAAGTTAAGAAATTCTTGTAGTTCCCTAAACGGTGATCTGTATCGTGTCAATTTATCTGAAAGTAAATCTTGCATTTGTGGTGCTTTAGTTGAAGATGTTTATCATTTCTTCTTGAGATGTCCAAGACATGCTGATCTTCGTTTAGAATTAAAGCAAAGATTTTATAATTTAAAGGCAGAATTTGATATTAATACAATCCTGTATGGAAACCCAAATCTTCCACAAACAGTCAATGAAAACATATTTCACCATGTTCATAAATTCATTGGAAAGAGTCAACGGTTCAAATAATACATTAATACTAATGTACGTATTTACCATATTCAAAGTGCATTTTGTCATAAGAATAACATTTCCAATTGTGTCTTGCCTTAATAATGTATATTACATGTTTACCCACTTCGTCACTTGTAGATTTCTTACTTTCTTGTTATGTATTCTAGCCTTGTAAAATAGTTGTTGATTACCTGGAGAGGGCTTCTATAAGTTTCACAACTTGTGCCCAATTCAGTTCTTAAATGAATAAAATATGTTTTCAATCAAAAACCCCGGGTAGTAAGTGAGTCTCAACCAACATAGTGACCTCGACCTCTCCCCTCAACATACCCTTCACAACTACGCAGAGCTCCGCCAATAGCCATGTAGTGAATACACAATGCTCGGCTTTATTATATGATTGCAGGTGAAATACCGGGATCTATCAATGAAAATAAACCGTTATCAGTCACTAGTGAAAATAACAATGGATTGTGTAATATCAGTCACTAGTGACTGATATAACAATGACCTGACGTCAAAAAAATTCGATTTCGGTAGATATGCAAGGATTTGGTCATATAATAAATAGAAAATTTGTCTTTTCTTGACAAATACCATGTTTATCTCATCTCGTGGGATAGAAACTTTAAATATTATCACTCGTCGCTGCGCCACTTTCTACCTCACCCGTTGAGATAAACATGGTATTTGTCAAGAAAAGCCAAGTATCCTCTATGTCACCGCGTAGACATGCCAGTGAGTTTTAATTAAATGCTTCTGTTTTCCCCATTTATGGTGATACAAGCATGACATTTGGGTCGTTTGAAAGCTGTTTTTAGGACCAAATGAACAACAATATTTCAGCTTTGAGGCAAATGTCAAATGTTTACGGATGACGGACGATGGTCCATGACATTTATAATCTCTGGACTAAACATCGTTTTCAAATAGTTCGTAAATTAATATTATATGTATAAACACACACTCGTAGATAATCGTACTTGAATGCCCACTAGAATGGTACTATGTTGTGCTGGTAGGTACATCGTTTTGTGTATTCAATATTGTTCAATATTTTTTAAAAATTCAGTACAATACTTACACCTGTCTGTATGTTTTGTATGTGAGTAATGATCAATTCAATGCAAGGTTTTTAGAGCAACTACGGTAGTTGTTACATTTCTTTGAGAAAGCTGTTAATGTGAGTGTTATACCAGCCTGCAGAACAGTGTAATGTGAGACTGAAAGTCATTTGACATCGAAACCCAATTATTAATCTTCATACAGGAATATCACTAGCAATCTATTGACGTCATAGAGTGCAAACACTTCCAAATATGGGATTACAACGCTGTGGAATTAGACCATTGATTATTCACGAACTGTAAGGGTATTTTGAATAAATTGCGAGTTATATTCAGTAAAATCTACCTCCTTGTCACAACTTTCCTCTTCATAAATTACAATAACAATTTGACATGGAAGTAGATATGACGTTACCCTTGAAAGAATTTTGAGAACAGGATTTAATGATGAAAAGAAAATTCTATTTGACTTTAATACTCCGGTTTAATATAAATTTTCTTTTTATTGGCCAAAATGTTGTGACGTTGTAGTGTTTGTTTCACTGGTAATGTGGTTATAAGACATGTGCAAAGAATAAACATAACTTATTTGGGATCGGGAGGAGAGTAGCCCTCCCATTTTATGAACGTTTCATATGCCGCTTGGGAGTTAACTGAAAACATCACTGTGTCAACACTCCAGCCAGTTCTTCATCATCCTTATCACTGCAATACTAAACTATGCTCTAAATTAGGGTAACATTCTAGATTCTAAAAGATATTGCACAGTTTGTTTTATTATGCAGTAAATACAGTTTTCAAACTGCTGTAAGTATAAATCATGTCTATAATCACCATGGTCTGTCTATATTCATCATGGTCTGTCTATATTCACCATGGTATGTCTATATTCATCATGGTCTGTATATATTCACCATGGTCTGTCTATATTCATCATGGTCTGTCTATGTTCACCATGGTCTGTCTATATTCATCATGGTCTGTATATATGCATCATATGTTCATGATGGTCTGTGTATATATATGCATCATGCCGATATTCATCATGGCCTGTATATATGCATCATGGCCTGTATATGTGCATCATGGCCTGTACATATGAATCATGGCCTGTATATATGCGTCATGGCCTGTATATATGAATCATGGTCTGTATATATATGCATCATGGCTTGTATATATGAATCATGGCCTGTGTATATGCATCATGGTCTGTATATATGCATCATGGTCTGTATATATGCATCATGGCCTGTATATATGCATCATGGTCTGTATATATGCATCATGGTCTGTATATATGCATCATGGTCTGTTTATATGTATCATGGCCTGTATATATGCATCATGGCCTGTATATATGCATCATGGTCTGTATATATGAATCATGGCCTGTGTATATGCATCATGGCCTGTATATATGCATCGAAGTCAACAATACATCTAGTTCATCGTCATCCTTATCACGGCAATGCTAAACTACACTCTAAATACCATGTAGTTTATACAGTTTTCAAACTGGTAAAGCAAGATAAATGCGGATGCTTATCTTCCCAGGTGTTTTATCTCATGGTATGTTTATATTTATCATGATCACTCTGTATTTATCATATGTGTATATTCATACTGGTCTGCCTATATTTATCATAAATAACAAACATAACAGAATTTCTATATTTACCATGGCCGATCTATATTCACCTTGGCCTATCTATATTCATCATGGTCTGTCTATATATTCATACGGTCTCTCTATATTACTCACCGTTTATATTCACCATCGTCTGTCTATATTGATAATGTCTATATTCATCGTGGTATGTCTATATTTGTTATATCTCTATTCATCATGGTCTGTATCTTCAAGGTATGTTTATATTTATCATGGTCTGTCCATATTCACAAAGTCTATCTATGGATTTATTCATCATGTATATATAGATCTTGTCATTATGGTCTGTATATATTTATCATGGTCTGCCTATATTCATGATGATCTGTATCAATAATGGTCACTAATATGTGTTATGTCTATATTCATCATGGTCTATCTATATTCATCATGTTGTGTCTATATTCACAATGGTCTGTATATATTCACCATGGCTTGTCTATATTCATCATGATCTGTATATATGCATCATGGTCAGCATATATTCATCATGGTCTGTCTATATTAATCATGGTCTGTCTATATTAATCATGGTCTGTCTATATGCATCATGGTCTGTCTATATTCATCATGGTCTGTATATATGCATCATGGTCTGTATATATGCATCATGGTCTGTATATATGCATCATGGTCTGTCTATATGCATCATGGTCTGTATATATGCATCATGGTCTGTCTATATTCATCATGGTCTGTATATATGCATCATGGTCTGTATATATGCATCATGGTCTGTATATATGCATCATGGTCTGTCTATATGCATCATGGTCTGTATATATGCATCATGGTCTGTCTATATTCATCATGGTCTGTATATATGCATCATGGTCTGTCTATATTCATCATGGTCTGTATATATGCATGTACATATGTTACATGTACATATGCATCATGTCTAAATACATAAAGGTCTACTTCTATTCATCATGGTCTGTCTATCAACTATGCTCTGTCTATATTCATCATGATAGGTCTATACTCATCATGGTGTAGAAAATGACCAAGAAAATACCCAAAGCAAGGAAATAAGTTGACCAGACTCCCTGATGTACCAGCAGGGTAATGATTCCTTCAGTGTTTGATGATGCAAAGTTTGTTAGTATGTTCATATGAATGTACTTCCTGTATAGACCAACCAAGTCAAGGCCATAAGCTCCAGTCCAACAATGTTAATGCTTGAGTTATTTCCGGGGAACAAGTTGCAGACGAAGGTGAGCATGCTCGCATACTACTGGTCTCCATGTTGCAGACTTGTATCTGTCTGAAACCCTTGACATAACCCATAAGCAATATTGAAGGACAACAGAAAACATCATCTTAATAATTTGCTTTAATAAATTATCAGGATTGAAATGAAGCAACTGTACAGAAACTGACACCTGCTGCATTGCCACTGCCTCAACTTATACAAGCCAGAATCTCACACACAAGATAGAGAGATAGACAGAGATGGATAGAGGAAATCAATAGATTTAATGGTTCGAGAGTCCTTATCTGGTCAAGAGCAAGACAACATGAATCAATCTTAAATATTTTGTCACAGGTACATATCAATAATACATGTTATCTTAAATTTCAAGAATATAGGTTTACAATTTTGTATGACTTTAGAGAAAAATACATTTTAATCAAACCAATGAAAAGTCATTTAAAAATATTTTATCATCACAACACACATAATCTTGAATAATCATTGCTATGGTAGTTTTGGCTAGAGTAGTGACCTAAACTATCAGTTTTGTATCGGAGGCGGTGTGCCTATCACTTTTATTACTTACTAAGACATTGTGTAACTTGAAGTTGAGTATTACCTTTAAATGCTCATCTGATTGGTTTTGAACTTTAACACATTCACTTGGAGAAAATAGTGAAGATTATCACACTACTGCATCAAAATTGCAGTTTTAAATGACTTGATGTAAACATAGGTATAATTGCAATCTACTTGTTGAAAAATGATTTAAATAACATGGACTTATGCTATATACATATAAAGGCATTTTTACTTATTTCATCATAAGGTGGTATTCATTTTACCCAAAAACATCAAAAAACAATTTCATTAATTAATTCCTTTTAGAAATCCAATGTACATAAAAGCATTTAAAAATCGCAAAATACCTTAGAAAGATAGTCATGACAAGCCACAGCAGAAATTGGTGAGATTTGATGACAGTGCAGTTCTGCAGTAAGTAACCCTGTTGCAGCCAATGAGGCGGCGAACACGTATGGTAACTATGGTAATAGTGTACAATATCTAAGCAGGCTAACTGATCCAGAGTGCAGGTCAAGTCTAAACTTGTCAATTAATGTCGTCATAATAACAGCAATGTCAACAGGGGATATCAAAGACAATTGCACATAGTTCAATCTGGGCTTCTGGCAAATAACGGCAGTCCTTTGAGTGCTGATAGATACAATTCCTATATACAGTTTATATTATCATCGACCGACGACAACAGAAACACCAACACACTCAAAGCAACTAGGCCGGCCAGCCTGCCAGCCAGGGCCAGGCCAGATCAGATTATGATAGAATTCCGCTGGACATACATACATGTACATACATACATACAAAACATAGAAATAATGGCCGACTGGACAGGGGTCAGCCAAATAATCAAAACCCAAGTAATTCTCCACACCCTTTTTGCAGGCAGTCACCACACGACAATATCTATCCTCAGTGTGACTGCTGCTACAGCAACAAGTATCATCTCCTGAATTATTGTAACATAAACATCTGACTGAAAACAAAGTTTAACAAAGATCACAGTCCTGCTGCTGCTATGCTGGGTCAGTGTGACCCAGACACCAAGGTCAATGACCTTCTCTCATAGGTCAAGGACATATAGACTATATATGTCTAGCTGAGATTGGAATAACCAAACTTTTTTTCAAGATATTTATAGACTATATGTCCTTCCATTGGAATTGTATTACCAGTATAGTAAGAGCCTTTTAATGAAAACATCTTAGAATGTTAACCCTTCCCCTGCTGATATGTAAAATGTATTCATTGTGTTGCTATCCCGTCTGCAGCAGGGGGGAGGTTAAAGCTTACTGAAAGGACTCATCACTAAGATGCCATCACAACCGGGCCAGGTTAATTGTTGCTTACAGGAACTGAGGTAACATTCACTAGCAAATCAACATACTAATTAATTACCCTTGGTTAATGAATCTCGAACAAGCACATGGGTCGTCGTTGCATCACAAAGTACACATAAAACATTGAAAGCACTTGATGTAGTTTTCTCCAGCATGTTTAAAATTAGTGATTGCAAAAAGCCTAAAATTAAATGAAATTGTAACCAAAGCATATGGAAAATGAAATTAGCTCCTTAATTGTGTTTTTGATCACCAATCTTATATCATAAGTACCTGTACTCTTTTTCATTCGAAATATGTGAAAAAGGGTTTTGCATGTTCTTCTTCAGAACGCATGCTTCGAAAGATGGAACAAAATGGATATATTGTTTGACTACTTTTACTTCGATCATCATTGGCTGATTAACAAACTAAGAAATGAGCAATATGAATGACGTGGAAGATTTGGATGAAGAAACTGCATACACACAAAATAAACATCTAAAAATCTGCACCATACTAGCCAAAGCTAGAAATAAGTTAAGAAATAAAGTACTCTCTGATGAAAACTGTGCAACAATCTAAATAATCTTGAAAGTAACATAGTAATTCTGATGAACCAGATAAAGCTTGTTGAAATGACTAACTCTGCACAACACCATGCTGCTAGAGCCACAATATGCGACCACGGCAGGGTAGGAGTTAAACCTGGAACACGAGAATAGATTCACAAACCTGCTTGTTAGCCTGCAATAAACTCATATTGATAATGGTTATATCTTAATTAGTGAGGTTACTGAGTTACGCGTGTACACCTGCGACACAGTAGGTATGTATTCAGAGATGAAGGTCGGTAGGTAGGTGGACAGGGTTGCATGGAACACAAGCAGCAAGCTCTACAACAATCACCACCAAGTGGCTGGCTGCTCACAATGAAGTACATACATCAATGATGACATGGCAAAGTTCCCTTACACACAAGGCGGTCAGTTCACCTCTGCTACAGAGCAATAACGTTGACGACTAACGATCCACATCTGGCGTCAACCCCTGTACATGGTGATGTTGCTTCCATTACTGATCCGTCTGCCTTACTGTCCTGTCGTGGTATTATGCTGTGTCAGCTGCCCACCAGTAATGGGCAATAGCTTTCTCCTTGAAAGACACAAATGAAGTCCGGAAAACTGCAGCCAACATAAGTAAGAGCAGACAGACAGACAGACAGACAGACAGACAGACAGACAGATCACTGAACTGACTCCAAGCTGCAGGTGACCCAAGTCACCGACCATACACTCACTTCAGTATAAACCTGTCAGCTGGAGGCGAAGCTGTCTCAGCTCTGTATTACTGATCTGGTGTAGACTCGTCTGGTGTGCCAAGTGCAAGCATTATCTGTCTGCCTGTCTGCCTGTCCACCGCTCCTGTAGGGACCTCACAGGACTCTTCATCCTCGCAGCAGCAGCCAGAGCTTTGCATCAACAGTTGGGTTTGTAGGACTGTACAAATATATTTATAAACATGTGATAAAAGTCTATTCTGGCAGTCATCAAAACAGCTGGCCAGATAAATGTTCAGTACTAGCTGTTCTCCCTCGTATCCGCAAATCTCCCGCCGACCGCCGACTTTCCTGCAATTACAAGAAAGGATTTGAGTTACAACCTGAGTCGGCAAGATGTAAATTGAGTTCAATTGGATTATTCACCACATTTACAGATAACAACCCTTTCATAACTGAATTTGATAGATCTTTTTTAGTATTATTAAAGCATTAACTTCAAGTATAGCATTAAAAAAGGTGCGTACACGCATGAATTTTCAAGGTGAAACAACCAACCAAGTTCTAAGCGAAAATGTTTTAGTTACCAAGATTAGCGGTAGAATGTACTCACGTGCAACTTGTCTTCATTACTGCTGAGTAAGTTGAGAACTGACATGGAGCTTGCTCTTTTCATACTGCAAACAGAGAGGAGTGGGTGATAGCAGGGTAACACACACAGGGCACATACCTACCTCAGCTTAACATGTCATTTACATTTCACACCTATACTCACTGGTATCATCGCTACCTTCTTTCTTACACTTTACACCAATCAATGTTTATACACTAGCGTTCAAAAACCTACAGTTGGTCATACTTCATGGATATGTGGATTAAGTATCAAAGGGTTTGTCAGAACAAAGTGAAAACATGATTTTTATATTCTTTGACTTTTTGGAGTATATTTAAGAGGTTATTTAAGAGCACTTTCATTTGAATGAAAGTTATCAACAATCTGACAGAAATAACAAGTATCTAACAAAAATATTGATTAAAAAAAGAAACACTAGAAATTGTAGCAAAATCTATTCAAGTCTATCATTTGTGGAAATTATGTTTCCCCTATTAAGGTTGTCTCCCTTAGTAGAGAAGCCGAAGCACTGGTAAAATATCACAAATACAAGAGCCACAAGTGATTGTAAGAGTAATATCTACACATAAGCACATAACTAGGCTGATGAGAGCTGTATAAAGGACAATCTGTCAACATGTAGGGTAATGTTTGCTGTCGGGGAATGTGTTTCAGGTGGTGTTTGTATGAAGTGTTGGGTTGTTATGCGTTTAGGTAATGAGAAACAAAACAGAAGGTTTAAAACACACAAAGCTGATGATGATGATGAATTTGAAGCTTATGAAAATGATCATGATGACAAAGCGATGAAGTTAAAATAAAAGCTTAAACTTAAAATAATGAAACAAGCAATATGGAAAACAAAAACTTTAAATGATTATTTGAATTATACCGATATTCAAGACGGGCATTTTAATATAAAACGATTTCAATTTGAGTTAACAGATCAGCACAATGATACTTCAATATCACATTCATTACACCAGCTTTACTTTGAAAAGATATTAACTTTTGTTTGCAACTCGTTAAAGTGTTAGAAGAAACTAACACATTAAACAAGAAACGTGAGGCGACAAGTTAAACGATTAGCGGGTGGTAGGTGATGGAAGCCAACTGGAAGTGCGAGGGATGGAAGCAAAACACGGACTGCTGTAGAAGACGAGGAAGCGCATACGTGTTGTTAACTTGCTCGTTGTGGTACCAGCCCCGCACAACCCAGTTGAGACTAGGACAAAACAGCAGCACAACATAAGTAACTAACTACATACCAACGCAAATTGGGGAAGACATGTTTGAAAGGGGTAATGATCACCAAAACCAAACTATTGGTTTAATTTTTGGTTTTGATGAGTACATACTAAACAGAATTTGAGCAAAAGACTTTAAGAAGGAGGTAAGGAAAATGTTCAATCAAAGGACCCTTGGGAAATGACTACTAAATAAATAGGCAATGTTCGTCAAAAAACCCAACACCTTCATGGGCAGAGGAGGTTTGACATGTTTATAATATCTTTTAAAATAAATCGATGGAAAATTAAATAAAGATTTGTGGCTGGAACAATTAAAACTTTATTCAAAGGAACTATGAGGTATTTCTTCACATCTCGCACACATTGAAATAAAAGTAAAGGTGAGACAGACAGACATGGAAGACTTCGAAGGCTTCTTAATCTGTGAAGAGTGTTGGTAGTAGGAGAATTTCATTAAGTGGTTTTTAGAAGAGTGTTGACACAAAGGATCTGCCAGAATACCCAACAGATCTTACTTTACAGACACTGACGGACACGGACAAGATGAAGATGTGGATGTTTAACTGGTTCCCTTCCTGCTAGCTGTGACAAGGCTAGACAGGGTTAGGCACATGTACGTACAAGTCAAGTTTGGTTAACTTTCATCAAGTCTATATAGAAATCAAAGCTAAGTATGTAATAAACATAATTCAATTGATTGATATAATGGAACTAGAACGTGACTAAGTGTAGACCTTCTTCAAGTCTAGATAAATCTAAGGTAATGCATGGTTCATACACTTTAAGACAATGGAGATATCATTAACTACCAGTACCCTTTCAATGAATCTCTGTAACTTGTACGCTTGGTATGTTCTAGAATCTTCAAACCGAGATAAGTATACAAGACAATGATCAAGTCTAGCTCTATAAGACGAGAGCTGGGACTACAAGTTGATCCGCTTACCTGCCGGAGTTCTCTTCCCCTGTTTTTCCTTTCAACTTCTGGACCAGTTTAGCACTGCTACGTTTTATGGAAGCTCGCAGTTTGGAGAAAGACCCACTGCGCTTTAACCTTCCGGTCTGATGGTGGAGCAGTAATTAATGTTGTGAATCATGTGTGTTAGATCATGTAGTGGCTCCCTCTAACATAGCACCACGGTTCAGTGATCTCTCTACTTCTAACATCTACATGTAGTATCAGTGTATGAAATAAGCTTCATCCCACAATGTGTAACCTTTTTCTTTTCTTCCAGGAATAACTTCCATAAAGCATCCTTAGGCCTTAAAAAACAAAAATTGTTTCTGGTCTTTACAGGCTGACAAAAATAATGCGATGAAGGAATGAGGAGTTAAACAAACAAAATTTATACAATTATTTATATAAATAAAGCACAAACTCTCTTAAACATGTGTTACTATTCCAAATAGTCTATAATCTCACCACTACACTCCATCTCAACAGAAAAGAGTGACATTTTCTATGTCC
This sequence comes from Gibbula magus, assembly GCA_936450465.1. NCBI lineage: Eukaryota > Metazoa > Mollusca > Gastropoda > Trochida > Trochidae > Gibbula > Gibbula magus. The sequence continues at coordinate 73,065,767 of OW388291.1, read as the reverse complement.
AACGTTTTCTGAGGCTAAAAGATTACAGTTATCTGCCCCTTACTTTTGAAAACCTAGAAAAAAAATTACCTGAGGCTCGGGTTTGGAACTGATGCGGGCAGAAACCAGAAACAATTTCTTTTTTTGGGGGGGCCTTAGACTTGCGGTGAACTTAACCGACAGTGATAACATTGAGTTACGATTACCTTAGCCTAAGACAGCTCTGGGAAAGAGGACCTTAACTGGTAACATTAACTTTTTGTTTAACTTTGTGATTCAAAATAACAAAGAAAGAGATGTTATCAAGCTTATTTCATACACTTCACTGACGGCTTGGTTATTTTGTTATCCAGACACAGATTATATAGTAGCAACCAAATATGGTTATCAGCTTTATAGTGTTTTCAGATTTAGATATACAGATTGATTAGGTTTGTTTTTACTTTGAGTGTATGGATTTTAAAGATCTAGTCACAGAAAGAGACAGGAAAGAAGGTGCTGTGGAATTGAAACACACAAGTTAACATAGGGTGAATAAACATGTTATTCATCATCATGCAAAGAATTTGATAAAATTCCTTTTCTCAAACTTAAAACTGAGTCAAATTTATGATCTCGCAAACTTAAGATATAGAAAACCATGTAGGAGGAGCACATTCGCTTATGTAAAGTATGATTATCACTGAACCGTTGAGCACATGCTTGCGTAAAACCTTGGATGCAAGAAACGAAATACTTAACTTAGAACACAAGAGTGATTTACTGTGTGAAATCATGCAGATAAAAGGAAGAAAGGATGATATAAAGGAACATTATCAATATATCAAAATCATGCAAGGAATTGCTCTACCAGGTTGCGTATTTACAGGATTTTTACAAACAGATTTATTTTTAATATAAAAGTGTTGCCGAGTGGCTATGGCGACTATAGACTAGTGTCATGCAGCCGTAGATTGGCAGCAGAGCAGTGGTGTGGTCCGGCCAGCCAGCAGGGTGGGGAGAGTACCTTTGTTTACTCAGTGTGCCTGCCAGTCGACAGAGAGACGGACAGTAACAGAGGACGCGCAACTCTCACACTAACTCAAGCAAGCTCAAGCTGCTCTTACAGTAAAGAGTGCTGTCAAGTTTGTCGAGATTATAATTATAAAGAAGTAGATTCACTTTTTAGAAATGATAAACTTTCAGTGAGAAGAATTACTCTTTATTAAAGAGAAAAAGAACATTTTTGGAGAGACTATTCAAATAAGTATGAAGTGAATAAAATGATTTGGATTTTAAAAGCCAAATTTACTATGAGAATTTTGATCAAATTGGCAAGGATTTGATATATTTTCTTTAGAAATAACATACAAATTTATGATTGAACTTTTGAATTATGTTGGTTGAGAGAGATTTGAGAGAATTCAAATTGAAAAAAAAGGATTTTCTATGGAGTGATTATTGAAAATTGATTGTGTGAAAGATTGTAAAAGTAAGATTTGTCACAAAGCATACATGCCAATAATGACTGATGATGATGACGATTAAATAGTGAAACCAGTTGAAGTTTTAGTGAAATTTACTCCACGCATGATGAAAGATATTATTTGAACCACTGCACAATACCAATGTAAAATGGTTTGGTTATTTGCTAGTAAAATAAATCAGCTTACTGAATTTGATTTGACCGATTAAGTTCAAACTGAAAGATTGTGGGTGCGCACCAAAAATACAACCTAGTGGGGTAAAGCGTGGAAAAGAACATATAAACAAAACGGTACACAAATCGACAGGCCCTGTCATACTAGCAGCCACTGAGAAACATGCACCGCTCGGCGCAAACCTTCCAACTCAACATCCGACACGCTTCCACCGATCACGTCGGATGATTTAGTAATTTGCTTTGATTTGTGTTCCTCCAACCAAGAAACGAAGATAAATAAAAACATTTACAAAGAAAATAACATGTCGATATAACTTAACAGCAGTTGGACTTCATGCAAAGGCAAATAATTAAGATTGCAGAAACCAAAAGGGCACTTAGTCATGCAGAAAGGTTTAGATGTTCCTAGCGGCAAGTTCAACAGTCGACTAGTGAGCCCCAACCCAGGACAACTGTCTGAACCTTTACTGCAGACTTTCATGAAGATAACTAATGACAAGGGATAAATCCCTTTGTCATCACCTGATTTGAAATAACTGAAGAATAACAATGAGTGGTACCGTCCTAAACAATCTCAAGCCAATTGCTCAAAATAAGTCAAATAGTCACATGAGGATTTTGAGATTGGTTCCTGTGAGGTCTGACTAAAGTGTCAAAGTGAAATAAATTGTATTGGCTGTGATATCCAGGTCTAAATTCATTGAACAAATATTGACACCTTGGCCTCGCACAACACTAGAATACTCATCTACCTAGCTGAAGATCAAGCTCAATTTGATCTAGCTAATACCTAACCAAGTAACCACAGCTGCTGAGTAGGAGCTTTGAGCGAATGCCCCCCTAGTTTGGTGAGAGAGCGGAGGTTGTGTTGGAAGGTTTGCGGGTGGCGGCGGTGAGAGGCACTATACTCACCCAGCCCTGCTGATCTGTGAGGGCAGCGGACGAGTCACCAGACCACTGCATATTGATACTCACTTCATCACCAATGTCACTTTTCTCATATGATACACTATCCAGCGAGTCTCGGCGCAGGTTCTCTCGGCTCATCGAGCGTTTGCGCTCTTTGGGGGACATCTCTTTATGATATTCACTGCTTAACACATCCGCTATTTTGGTGGTTTTGACTACGTCCAGACCCTAGCAGAAAACCAAAAATTGATATGTTGGGGTATTCTGTTCCTACTACAATCAGGGGACGTGATGTCGGGCATGGCCATATTGCAGGGCAGGGTTGCTCACACTTGCAAAACTCATAGCTTCAGATCTTGTTGTCAGGGACTTACAAGTACAGTGTTCATTATAGAACTAAATATGGTGGTGTTAATCTGGTCCAATTTCTTCAAATTTGTGTTTAAAAGAATACTAATTGCTCAATTAAAATATTCAGGTGTCACTACCTGAGAACAATATGGACACAAAAGGTAATATCAAAATAGGGTCAATATTTAGAAATGTGCTGTAAGGTTTTTTCCAACACAACTCATGTTTTGAGAAGATTGAGTGCTGCAGGTGTCAGCGAACCGTGTGAAGCAAGTGGCCAGACCTGCATCAGTGACAGACAGACAGAGGGTGACGGGACTGGAGTGGGGCCAAACATAATTCAACTCGAGGGGTGGTATGAAAAGTGAAGTGAAATAATCATATAGCAAACAGAATTAGTAATGGAACTAAAATAAATAAAAACACTACAAAGCAAGCATTGAGCACCGCCACCGAGTATATATTATATATATATATATGTCAGAGAGCAGAAGCTTAGTGTTTTGATGTTTGAGTCTAGCCTTGCCATGACCAGCTTGTGTTGTGTTGTGTGGATATGAACTCACCTTGGCCACTGTAAGGGGACTAGTTAGCGGGCTAGATACCTGTATGATGTACTGGCAGGAGCAGAGAGAGCACATCACTGTACATACATCACACGGCTCGCAAACACACAATATCCACAGAACTCACTATGAAACTTTAACTTCTTAACAACTTAGCCCTGAAAGAAAACCTTGGTTCAACACTTCCATCTACCTTGGTTTGCTGCAGCTGAATCAGAGTTTTGAAATGCAAATCTCTTAAAAGCTGGAGGTGTCCCCACTGGAACTAACAGCATCGAACACACATACCTTGCGTTCTGTAGCCTCTGTATAAATTATGTATTGTCTCACGGAAAGTTCTGGTGATGCTAGTGTTGCACTGACGATAATGATTAACAACATCCACGGTTATAGAACAGTCCCCAGTGCCGTGATGCATCAAGCGATACACATTTAGGGTTACTCAAAGTGAGGAGAAGTGACGGTTATATTTGTTAAGTATGTGATGCTAGCAATCCATGAGAGTTCACCACTTCATAACACTATGAGACCGATGCTTACAATGCTGAGGTAGAAGATTACAGTGTAGAAGACAAAACCTGGATGAAGACTGGTGCACAGAGAAAGAAACACCAGGTGATGCTGAGTAGGTGTGACTTCATGTTAACAGGAGTGCCTTCAAGTCCATACGTCCAATAATGAACATGATAAAGGATGAAATAAAACTCAACAAAACAAAGAATTTAGTCAAAGAATAGGATGAATGATAGGAAATGAAAGTATGACTGAATATTTTGATAAGTAAAGTGATCAAATATTGCTTGCTTGTGGTTTGTTTTGAAGACAAACTCATGGTTACACAGCATTTTTGTGTTATTATAGTCTGAGCAGTGTGTGGTATATTCATCGTATTCATATAATATTTGTACAGGGCATTGGATATATCTTGGGTAATGGTGCAAATACTGATAGGTCGTATATACTGTGAAGGCTATAATGTGTGATAGGTTATTTGTGTCAAACTCCGAGATATACATTTACATATATTATATATATATCTCTCATTAACTGGAAGGAGGGACATGTGAAGGTTGTATTCACCTCAATGGATACATTCATGTATATAGTGGATGATGTAGATCCACATCCAATGTGAAGGGATGTTGTACATTGTTGTACATTGTTCTGTCATCTGCTGTATGTATGAACAGTCAGCAACTAGGAGGCACTGCAGATACACTTACAAAGTTTTCCTTTCCTTCGACAATACAGGCTGAGGTGTTTCTTACAAGAATCACAACAAGTGAAAGCTTAGGTTTAGCATTGTTTCACCAAAAATATTTCCATCTTGTTGCTTAACTATTATATGAAAATACTCATATGATAAGAAATTTGACAATCTGAATGAATCATATGAAACTTTCTCTTTAAAAGAATAAACTAGTATTAGTATACTAATCTTCAAAGCTAGATATTTGGTCAAGATGTCTGCAGTTGCATGAATAACATAAATCTTCTGAATCAAGTGTATGTTCAAGATGTACTTGCAAATTTCTGATTGCGACCGTCAATCTGCAGCGCCCCCTAGGTGAAGCAGAGAGAGGCTAGCTCTACAACTCGCTCAGGTCGACCTGTACCTGCACACAGCCAGACGGCAGACTATGCATGTAGGTACGTACGTACATAAAACAACAAATGAAAACGACAACACCTACACTTACGTTCTTTTTGGACCTCATGGCACACTCCTCAAGAGTCTCGGCTGCCTCGTACTTCCCTTGTCGGCGGTACAGAGCACCCAGGTTCTTGAGGGTTGTCGTCACTGTCGGGCTGTGAGGAAAGGAGGGAGGGAGAAACAGGTGAGTGAAGGACGGGAAATAGTTGATAATGGTCACAGCGATCAAAATCGATTAACTTTTCCAACTTGTGCATTTCTGAGAGAACCAGTCAATACTGAATGTACATCTACAGATCAAATTGTTGTTTTATCTTTGGACTATTGGTCATAACATTTTACTAGTCTTGCTATGTATTCAACTGCCCTTCTAAGACTTGATCCCACACCAGGAAAGTCTGTGACCTCCTTCTTACATCTATCCCCGCTAGAAATGTTTAGAAAAGTTGTATAGTTAAAGCCAAGGAATTTAGTGTTTATTTGGCCATTGAACTAAACAGTAAGTAAGCAGTACCTATCAACTTTAGCAGCCTTGTGCCAGCTACCGTACTCTGGAAGCGGAGATCCATCCTTGTATTTCCCCTGTAAGAAAACAAGTCATATTCAAGTGAAAACAATAAATACCATCAAAAGGGTAATCATATTATTAAGTTAATAAAGGTTGTAGAATTCTTTGTATATATATTTAACTTGGCAAAAAACAACATTTATTTGTTTGATGAAATCATCCATCAGGGTTGCGAAATGTTATATAAAAAATCCTTTATGTTGCCTCTGTGTCAGTTATTACATTTGGGTGGTTCATTAGTGTTCAACATGCATAGTTCATATGCTGATGTGACTAAAACAGAAAATAACAGAATAATTTTTCAATCATTAAAATTGAAACTGTAACTTACCTTATTTTCTTCTCGCTCTTCTGCTCTCATCCAGATAGGTTTGTTTTCACCTGCAACACAACAATCAGTAACTAAACAGGGTGTCATCAAACAATTCCAGGTAATGAAATGATCTCACCAATGATTCTGATAACAGAAACATAAACGTTTCCATCTAACATAGAAATTTAACAATGTACAATCTGTAGAAGAAACTGTTTGAAACTCAAGTTCTGTAGAGACAACTTCATCCAGAATTCTAATTTTACACTCTTCTGTTTTTAATTTTGCCATTTGAATTCAGACAGGTTTCTTTTAAAGTTGATTCTACACTTATGTTAGCTCACCTTCGACCTTGCCGAACTCCTTCTCGTGTGCTCGAGTGAGCACCTCCTTATATAGAACCTCAGCCTGCTTGTACTTGCCTTGCTTCAAGTACGCAGATGCCTGCACACGCAAAACAGTCATATCAATATGGTGCACATTTGCCCTCAAGCTGATATTTGATATATTGTCTTTCAGTTTGTTTATTGATGGCAACTACCGGTACTCAATACCCTTGTCCACATAAACAATTTGTGATAAATTATGCACACAAATTTGTGACAAATATTTTGTTAAGAACAAATTTACTTCATGATGTACTTTCATATTTCTGTTTGTTGCTTGCTTGTGAAATAAATGGGTACAACAGAATATTCCTACTCATATTGGATAGATAACATCTTTGACTAGATATTTCAGTTTAGAGTAAAAACACTGATAAATTAAAAGATTGGTAACATTTGATATGTGCACATTCCTTCTAAAATCCTCCCAAAACATCAATGGTATATAACAGCATGCATCAGAACACAACGGAATCAACATCAGTCAGATAGATAGATGCAATATAAATGAATATATGGATATAAATATATATGTAAGCACAGCAGATATATACATTTTAATGCACAATATAAAACACACTATTTTATCTTATGTGTTGTGTAATTGTTGTTGTTTGTTTGCTAAATGCAAGGTTGCATTACAATGTTCGATTGAATACTTAATTAGTTTTGCTATTCTATTTTTGGTTTCTTCAGTTTAGTTTTTCATTTGTTTAAGACTAAAGACGCTAACTTGTCAAACCATTTATCAGACTGAAAACTACAAAGAATATCCACTGTATGATGTTATTCAAGACAATGATTAAGATCTTTCAAAAGAAATATTTACAACTGGTGCAGGAACTACTACTGCTATAGGACAGGGTTATATTTCTTAAACAGTTTTAAAAGTAGGAAAAGATTATCCTTCATGATCATTGTTAACGGTTAATAAAGCAGATCTTGCAAGTAGTCCAAATTTGGGACAGGAAGAGTGAGTTGTTATGATTGTCTATCACATGATTGTTTAGAACACTAACTCAGTAATTAACAGAGGATGGAAAGGGACGTGGAACTTGTTACAGGAGATTGTTAACATAATGATGTGAACTATGAAATCAGCATCGAACTCTGGGCGATGAACATGTTAGGGGCAAGCTGTTAATAAATGCAAGCTGTCAACTGGCAAAGGGCAGATAACTCCAGCTGCTGCCTGAAGGAGGCATGCATGTTATGGAAGGCAAGAATAGAAGTCTGCAGGCATTACTGCTTCACACCAGGCTGCCTTACCAAATTGTTTTGTGTTTTTATCACATTTGGATCATCATTTCCTAAGCGTTTCTTGTATATTTCTAATGCTCGGACGTAATACTTCTCAACCTGAAATGAACAATCGTAAAGTGCCAAAACATGCAATGGTGGAAGAGGGAGGCACCAATGGTTGTCTGTGTCTTTGCAGCTATCAAATGCTTGGAATTTAGAATTTTTTTCGTTGAATGAGTTAAATGAAGTCAAAAGAAAATTGCTAAAGACAGAATAGGCTTCATATATTCATCTCTTAGCATTAAGATAGTCATAAACCAATATTATTATGCAGCATAAGATTATCTTAGCGCTAAGAGAGTTAGAAAATTCAAACAACAGGTTAATGGGTAGAAAGATATATACAAGAACAAACTGAAAAGTGAAGTATACAGAAAATGGACGGCTTTGAAACCCAGTAACCAGTGTAGGTTCTGCTTGCTCAACCAAGACACAGACATCTCCAACGGTGCTCCCTCTCGTTATACAACATCCAATCTTACCAGGTTATTCTTAGTCTTAGCAACATTCGGGTCATCTTGGCCTAGTTTAGTTTCATAGATTTCTAGAGCCCTTTGATAGTACTGCTCTACCTGTAAAACACCATGCACGGTTAGAACGCTGAAACAAACTTTGTAAGCATCGGCCAACGAGAAGTCTCATTGAGTCGTCTTGATTGATTTTCAGTTTTATAACGGGACAAGAATGAATCAGAAATATACAAATCCATTACTTGTTAACTTAATCTACATGCTTTCTACATGTCTTCATTACAGTTCTGTTCTTTGTAAATTTGAAACACTAGTATGTGTATATTCATTGACAACTCTCTCAAGTTTCCAGATCATGGAATGAAGATAAGGACATCAAGAAGATTGTCCCTGTTTCCCGAACATATCTCCAAGATAGGTAGAAGTGCTTGTTTTACCTCCTCATATTTGCCCTGGTTCTGACACAGAAGCGCCAGGTTGTTCAGTTGCTTTGCTACATCAGGATGGTCCTTGCCCAGCACCTACAACAACAAACAGGAAGTTCAACCATTGTTCATTACAAAGAATCTTGAAATTGTTGCTACTTGCTGTTTGTACTTTTGTACATGTACAGTGACTATCTTTGCTTGTAGGTACCTAAATCACATGAAAACTAATCTGCTAGTCATAGACTGTCAAAAATGCTACTGCTTGTGACTTGTCCAACATTTCAGCCAGTGATACAGTTTGGTTTGACAAAATAACCCACAATAAGTGAAAATCCAATGTTAGTGTAAAGCTCACTTTTTCGCGGATCTCGAGAGCCCTCTTACAGAGTGGTTCCGCCTCCTTGTACTTTCCACGCTTTCCGTACAGCACCGCCAGGTTGTTGAGTGTTGCCGCCACCTGTACATAGAGCAAGGGGTTAATACTGTATGTGGGGGAGCTTAACTGAATTTATAATTCACATACCCACTCCTTCAATACAACCCTTAGCACCTCTAACCCAACTGGTTCTTTGAGACAAGGTTCTATATATTTCTTTGAGGCCAGATTTTATTCGAGGCAAGATTCTATTCAAGGTCCAGTTACACCCTTTTGACCCTTTTGACGGCGTTTGTTGTTTTGAAGAAATGCAATAAGACAGATAGTGTACATTTACAGCTTGTGTACACATGAACATCTCACAGATCACATAAAAAATTGTCAAAAACACTGGTTCAACATAAACACCTTGGTTTAATAACTTTTTAATGCAGATGGTGAATGAAGAGGATTCATATATCAGATACAAACAACCAGTATGTCTAGTTATTTCAATACTTCGGAGTACGGACTAGAATAGAGGTGTTCATATATCGGATAAACATGTTCCTAACATTCTTTAGTGACACAATATTCAACAATATGAGCATATATTATATAATGCAGTCCAAGCCTTAATGCGAACACATTCATGCAGATTTATACAAAGGTTCTAAATAATTACTAACATGAACCAACAACATAAATCTACTCTACTGCATATATAACATAAGTCTTGGTGATGATGCAATTAGTTGTGATACAAAAACACTAAAAATGATACGTTTTTTAATGAATTCTCAAAGAATCGGCCTAAAGATTATGCAACATGCTACATTTTTTCAAATCTGAGGCATTAATACAGGGTGACGTTTCGCAAGACAATCAAAGCACTGTGTTAATAATAGCCATGTGATTTTGGAAAGTGACCAACGATTGTTTAACAGAAACAGCACCCTGACTACAAGTATTAGCGATCATGCTAGCTGCTCTCAACATACTGTACTCGATAATCACAATGCACACAATTGTTATTTCTGCGGTTTCCGTGTACCATGTACATACAAGGCAATCAATGACGTCAAAACCCTCTTGTTAAAAACAAATATGAGACAAGGTTAAGTTTAGCGAGGACAATTTTTATACTTGATGCACAAACATTTTCCCAATCATTAAAGTAATGCCTGCCCTTTGTAGATTACATACATTGAATGTTAGGTTGCAATATTCATGGAGGGTAACAGAAGAATTGAAGGATATGATTATTCCCAATGTGTATCAAACGAAACAAAGCATATCTAAATAATCATGGGTAAGAAAAGTAGATCTACACTAAACAATAATAGTAGGATGAAACCAAAACAGAACAGAAATATGTGCATGAGGTGTGGATTATTTGGATGTATACAGTCCAGTTGTCAAATACCCCGGAGGAGGGCAACATTCTTATGTAGAACTGATGAAATCAACAAGACATTCCAAAAGGAGAAGTCTAATCTGAAAGGACCTGTCCAGGATAGGATCACGTGAGGTCTGAAAATACTAAACATATCCTGGACTCGTCACACATTGTAAATTCACTACTCCAATTCCATTAAATATAGGGCTGAAGTGGGTATTCTGTATGCAAATAATCCTGAGACTGAAGTTTGGACAGACAATTTATTAGTAAGGACAATGAGGAGGTCAGGTGAGATCAGATCATCTGAAAGCAGAGTGGACTTTCAAACAAGGCCACTGATCGGACAGTCTTCAAAACCAAAGAGGTTTTGAGGTCAGACAACGTCAAGGACCTCAAGGACACCTGAATATGAAAGCACCTCTCGACAAGAGGACGGTATCCATAGTGAGGTCTAGTCAGATGAGATGAGAAAGGACTACTGAATGGAGATCAAATTGGACACATGCAAACACCGAGCACCACGACTACAGACACCACTGAGAGCGCGGTGGCAGGCGGATGTTGAGGTGAAGTGGACTACAACCAAGGCAGCATCAGCAGTAGCAGGCAGACAACAGCAACAAACTCACGGCAGGGTGGTCTGGACCCAGCGTCTTCTCTCGGATACCTAAAGCATCGTTCAGTAGATTGGCAGCCTCCTTATATTTGCCCTGGTCTCTGTAAGCGACATGTCAAATACATTAGCTAAGCTTAAATGTAATTAAATAAGCCTTGCTTCATCTGGCTTTGTCTTCAGTATCAGCATCTGCAGCAAGATCTTAGGACAGAAAGGTAGGTAGGAAAATTGTTGAATAAGCTGACTCAAACGTTTTCAGCAATTTTGTATTACAAAATAAATTTGATGACCAACAATGCAAATTTAATTTGTCCTAAATGTTCTACAATGTCAAAATTAAAATGAATGAAATTGAAAACAATATTCCTTTGCCAGATATTTCTCACACTGTTTTCATAAGAAGTAATATTTTCTGAAGCATCTTTATTCGATCACAATCATTTTCCTATCCTTCCAGACTGTCCCAGATCTACCCCTGAAAGAGAGGCTAAATAACACCTGCCAGGTGTATGCAGGTACGTGAGGGAGGGAGGGGGGACACTCACTGCTGGGTGGCTCTTGCCGAGTGTTTTCTCCCTGATGACGAGAGCATCCAGCAGCAGATTGCCGGCCTCCTTGTACTTGCCCTGGTCCCTGCAACACACACATACATGTCCACACCACACCAGTGGCGGGCGACTTCTTCCCTTCTATACACTATGGTTGTTAACAGTACGTTACATACAAAGTCGAAGAATATTTTTAATTGAGATGCCTATGCTCTTAAAAACAGACACATTTCATAAAGATCCACAGAAAATTGTTAAGTAAATGCCAATTGTTCAGATTTTATGACTTTTTGGATTATTCAAACAAAATTGAACTAGTTTTTTATTTGGAATTATTTTAAATATCTATGAAATCAGTATAAAATAGTCTATAGGCAATAGACTGTTTGATTCTTTTTACACAGCCATGGCCCATGGTTATTTCACACACAGCTAAGGTTACCAATATGCTCACCTGTACACAAGAGCCAGAATGTTAAGCATGGTAGCCACGTCTGGATGATCGTGACCACTAGTTTTCTCCAAATCTTCCAGGGCCTGTTTACAAAGGGGCACAGCAACCTCATATCGACCCTGTGATGCATACTGGATGACTAGATTGTGTAGCGTACGCAGACGGGCGGGAATTTCATAACCTCCGCTGGCAGCAGACGCCATTGCGCTTGGTTGTGTCGGGGACAAAACTGCAATCAAAATGTTAATGTGTACATTCTTTATAATTTTTTTATTTCTGTTTACAAACATTTCTTTATCAAAGATGTATGCCTTTACACATATTCTGAATCAAAAGAATAAATTCTGAGACAGAAGAATCTTGTTATCCTTCAAGTGTCCTAAATGTTAAGATTATTTACTGAATAAAGGTCATGGGTTTTCTTATTACTCCATTTCTCCATGCTATATGTATCCTAATATGTCCAAGTCCCTGAAGGTATTGAGGCTTTTGTGATACAAATTGCTCAAGCCTCGACCTTGATGAACTGACCTTCTGGTTGTGGTCCATCGTCATCGTCGTCAGGGAAGCCGAGGTCCAGGGACTGTGATGTGGGCTCCGGCTCCTTCTCTTCTGTCTGTGCACGTACAACAACACTGCATCAGTTTGGTATTGCAAACAGAAGGTTTAAGCTTGTCTAAAAATGTCATTTTCTAGCCTTCAAAACAACAGTCAATGAAGATTGAGAATACTCCAGGTTTATTAAGGGTTATATCAGTGGTTATTTGAGTGAGTTTAGAGAGTGAAGCTCTTGAAATAAATACATAATACCAAGGACAAGAGGTATGTAACCATTTATTTTTCCAAGTTTCATTTCTTATCAAAAGTGATGCTGGAACATAGTTCATTTTACAAGAAAAAAATTTGATTACAATGCTGCACAAACCTTGAAATTAATAACAAATATCAATGCTTTCTTCTATGAACTTACCATACTGACAGATGTGTCGTTGGAGTCGTACTTCTTCATCTCGTTCATGAACTCCAGGTGTTTCTTCTCCTCCTCCAGAGTGGCAGACTTCTGTTCACTGATCTGCAGCTTCTGTTGTGTGTTGGCCAGCTCGTCCCGTAACCACCCGTTCTCCTGGCACAGACGCCGCACCTGCGCTCGTAATTTCTGTTTTTCGGCTTCTACGTGTTGTAAGTGGTTTGCTAGTGCCATCATCACCTGCGATCCGATTGAGAAATTAAATCTTTGAATTTTTAAGGTGTATTTGGGGATTTGTGAATTTCTTATCAACTTCTTGTGACATCTTCCATTTGCTTATGGCCATAATTTCATATGACTGGGAAGAGACCAAGTCGACAATCATGAAATCTTTTAATGATATGATTATTCTCACAGGCCTTTCTTAGACTGCAATATAAGTTTCTGTAAGAAATAGAGTCTTCATTTGAGGCCTTTACAATAATTAGACATACATCTACACATTACTTTCCAAACATTTGGATCAACATGATCAACATGATCAACTGACAGCAGTACTACAATAGAGAAACGTTAATTGGACAATTCCGATACGATAGTAACATCATAAATGAGAATACATGAAGTATGTGTGTTTCCCCAAGGCAAAGCTCTGGAAACATTAATTGGACAATTCTGATACGATAGCAGCATTACAAATGAGAATACATGAAGTATATGAACATACCTGTGCCTCCCCGAGGCCGAGCTCGATCATCTCGAGGGACTTCTTGAGAATGTTGGTCTTCTCCTCCACCAAGTTTGTGTCTCCATTCTCCCTCTTGATGGTTTTCATGGAGGTGAGGAGAGAGTTGAGGATTTGGTGGTGCTCATTCTTGAGCGTGTCCAAGCCTTGGATCACCGTCTTTGTGTTGTTGATGATCTCATCCTGTGTTAGCGCCGTCATCTTCCCGATCTCCTCTATCTTCTTTCTGCAACACAAAAGGAAACTGATGAGTTTCTTGCTCAGTGTCATGAATAGTAATTTATTAGTGATTGTACAGCCTCCTGTTTCTCCAACTCACCTACATCAAAATATTCAGAGAAAAAAATTCCTGTAACAAGAAAGATAATGTGACTTGTGAAGTATTTAAGTGAACTGATTTACCGGGGTAGTTCCTGTAGTACAGTGAATGTCTCCTCTTCTTGGCAAAACCTGTTTGTTATAATCAACAAATAACTGGATTTTGTTTTCACAATGAACTCTATTTCTACATCTCTTCTATACCTAGTAGCAGTTGAGGTGATGTTAAGTAATTCTCTCAAAGTATGCTTGTATCATGGTGGCTAGGATTATTGAAGAAAGGAAGTTCACAATGCCATTGCTATGTGTTGTGGTGAATTAATGACATGAGTATAATATGTTTGTTATGTTATTCTTTCAGGATGAATAAAAACCTAATCTACAATGTCAAATCCACAATTTACTACTAAAAACCAGCAAGATCAACAACTTCACTGTATAGGCTAACAACTTAGTTTCATTTTGTTAAACACATTAATATAAGGACAATCAAACACATCAGGTCTCTGATAAGGTATATGTTGGCTAAAAGGCATATCTAGATCACCATTGAAGTATCCATGTCCTATCTATAACACCAACAATGTAAGTGTAACCCCATTTGTGTTTACATAATTACTGGGAGGAAGTGAGTGGACGAACACAGCATAACATTACAATATCAATAAAGAAATTTTTTTTCAGACACTAAGAAAACACTGAGTTGTTTAATTAGCAACAAATTTACCTGTTAATGTGTCAGATAATCATGTTGACGTTATATCTATTACCTCATAACCTTTCTTTTTATATAGCAAAGTAAATGTTAACAACATCTCCAGAGATAAGATCCTTCTAATGAATGGTTTTATGATTAAAGCATTAAACGAATAAGACTTCAGTTCTCAAATGAGAACTTTATCTCACTGGTTTGCTTCTAATTAGAAAAACCTTTCTTTTTGCCTTGGAAAATATTCCATTTTCTTGCCATACAACCTTGGACAAACACCACACAGATTTTGTTCACAAAACATCAACTCCAGTTTAACATATTTACACTTCCCCACTGCTTACGTCGGCTTCTCTCTCCCTCCAGTTTCCGACCTCTTGGAAAGAAAAGACTTACGCAGGTAATCCACAACAGAATCAGTTCTTTGCCAGTGAATGAAAATGTGTCAATAAAAGGCTGTTCAATATTTGGGTGTGGGGAGAATATCTCAACACAATGCGAGTTTAGTTTGCCACACAAATATTGCCACTTCACGCTTGCCTGCCACCACAACACTCATGATTTCCTCTCTCAATGCATGCAAGTGTCTGTATATGACACTTTAACACAAATACTGCATCTCAATCCGACACAACTTCTCTCAAAGACAATAATTCAGTCATGCAACATAAAACTGTTGACAAACAGATAGCCCTCGTCGCATGTCTTCTCCATGCTTCTATGTAAGCACTCGGGACAAATCAATAACTGATTCAACATGAGTAGAGGAGAATCTTTCAATCAAAGAATCAGTCAAGGAGAACCTCTCGAGATGATAATCTGTATGTAAGAGGTTTACACCTCCAAGCTCTCAGTGACATGGCTGTGGTCACTTGCTCTCAGGCCGGCTGACCCACAACATACTGTGCTTATTTATCCAGCAGTGAGCGCATTCTCAACACTTAACTCCAGACACCTGGCACACTGCCTAGACGAGCTGCTTTAAATATTCACGAGCTCCCTGTAGTGAGTTGCCTCCCTTGATACTGGCCTACATGACCACACAATAATAGAGCAGTCTGGTGCCACATTTGGAAAATGAACGTTCTAATATTTAGCAAGTCTCTGTGGACATATGTGTAACCTTTTTCGTGGCTGAACCCATAGTCAGGTCAAACATTCATCTGCTGGTTACTTCAACAAGCAAATCGTTTCTCTAATGACATCTCTGATTAAATCATTGAAAATATTCCTGATTATAGAAGCACAAAATCTTGAAAGAAGACACGGGCATGATATACAATTCAGATTGTGGATAAAGAATACAAGAACATTTCAACAATAATTGATCAGATGAGGCATTAAGATCTGTTCTGGAAGAAGACGACTGTTACTGCTGTATATAAGACATTACTGGACCAGATTAATGGCAATTGAGGTAGATGCAGGAACTACAAAATATTCCATGACTCCCCACAGACTTAAGAGTGAGCTCCCCTTATATTACGAGACCTGACCATTGGTTACTAGAGGCCTCTGATGGGACGTTTAGCAGGCTGGATCAATACGAGTATCTGCTGATGGACAACTGAATACACACACAGGAAGAACAAGGGTACAGTGTCCAGTGAACAGCAGCATGCTGGCAAATATTCCACATGTGTGCTGAATGTCAGACTAGAATGGTGGACGCACTTTTATGACGGAACACTGCATAAAGCAGGTCTTGTTGATAACTAGGAATGTAGGTGGAATCATAACAGGTCTCACTAAAACAACATCAAGTCTAATGTGAATCTTGCATCACAGGAGTAATTTCAGTCAAAATTAAAAAAAACAAACTATTATGAATTTACTGAAGATGAACCAGATTTCATGCAATATTATCAACAGCTGAAAACACAATTTTCAACTTTGACAATAATCCTTATTCCATGAATATCGAAAATCATTAACCCAGACATGATACCTGTCAATACAAGGTGAACTAGCTGTATGGTTACATATGGTAATGTGAGTGTTTACCTGGTCTTTCACTGAGGACTGTCCCTACCTAACCAAACAAGCAGCATACAGAACATTGACTACCATCATACACCTCAGCCAATTATATTTCCTTCTGTGAGCAGCACTCTGTCATTGCGCTGACACATTTCTTATCAGTGGTCACTATCCTGGTAAGGTGAGAGAAAGGAGAAGGAAGCTATGTTAGTGTAGCGAGGGTCAACACTCTACAACACAATGCACTGCCAGCTCCTGTCAGAACTAATCCGCTGTAATGATGCTCTGGTGGCTGTCCTGCAGCACACCATTATATTGTCTTGATGAGGTGAGGTGAGGTGAATTAAGGTTTAACGCCGCTTTCAAGATTATTTCACTTATATCGCGGCTGCTAGTATTACGGCAGGGAGAAAGCCCGCAACGCCATGTGGCTATGCACTGCGGTGAAACCTGCGAGCATCGGCTGGAACTAGCGAACCATGGGTGATACTGCACTGAAATTCAGTGTAGCATTGCACCCAAACCTGACTGCGTGTAGAACAGTTCTCTACTGCAGACAAAGTTGCCGTGCCCCTGGCGGGATTCGAACCCCGGACCTTTTGATCCGAAGCCGAACGCGCTAACCACTGCGCTATCCCGCCCCCTATATTGTCTTGATAACGGTGAGCATATCATTCCTATGATGCTTTTTCAATTGTTGTAATCATAAAATGTTAGAATAAAATATATTGAGCAATAAACAATCAAAATTTTCAAAACATTGGCTGTTGCAAGAGGACCTGTTTCCTCGAGTGGATGTACAAAAACAGCTGACAAAAGATTATTGCTATTTCTACAGAAATAAAGAAGCACTTACCACCTTGTATCCAAAGGTGATGAACATCTCCAAGAACAGTTCACCACCTGGAGTGCCTATTTTCTACCAGATTCAAATTACTTCAATCAAGTCAATTATCCTAGATTTTTACCAGACTTGAGAAATAATGAATTTTCTTATCTTTTCCAAGACTTGATTGTCTAAATTACAAAGGATTCTTCTGAAAATGTGTTATGGATTCTACTCACAAGGAGTGTCTAATACAAAGAGGGTTTTTTCACCCAAGATCAAACAGTCTACAGTGGAAGGAAACTGAAACCGTGACTCAGTGATGCCTCGAGATAGATAGAAATAAAGCAGACTGATAGAGGTAGATGTGTATTAGTAAGTCAGACAGTGTGGTGTAGTATAACACTGGTAGACAGTGCCAGGGGATGGGAACAATACAGTAGATGCTGTAATACACTCCTACCTACAGTGTGGAACACACCGAGAGCACATGGCTTATCATACACACATTCACTACAGATATGGCTGATGCTGTACTGTAGGTGGGGGGGACTGAATTTGTCAGATTTTTGTTCCTCGGCTGAGACGATACTGATTCAGATTGAGATCAAATAGTCATCAAGTTTGTTTTTAGCTATTTCAGTGTTAGAAATTTTATCATGTTTGTTGGTAAGTGATTTTTTATATAATACTGTTGTGACTTCTTCACTGATGTATCACCTTAGAAAGATACCCTGCAACACTATTGTGGTTATGCACTGTGGTGAAACCTGATAATGTCAGAACTTACAAACAATTGGCTATGCTGTTTTCAAACTACACTGCACTCACGGTGACTGTGTACAAGTTTGATAATCCATATGTACCTATGAAGTAGTGTTTGAAATAATTCCATGCTTGGAATATTCAAGTTAACAATGCAACACTTTTGGGCTACTTTACAGAATTATCTATGCACTGCTCAAGAAGATAAATAAATTGTTTGTATCGACCCAGTAGCAGGCAGTTAATGTTGAAAATGTTGAGATGCCATTTTAATGTCCAAGATTGAAACTTAACTGCTGAGCTTATTTTTGCTCAAACATTTTGAGTGACAAAATTAAAGTAATAACTCGCTAACAAAAGAATTTTGTCTAAAGATAGGCTATCTAATAATATTACTGCATAAGCAGTTACAGAGTTCTCTCTCTTCCTACTGTCATTGCAATTGTATAAATGACTCTTGACTGATGATGCTTGCGGTTGGGATGGGTAGGTTCACATGTACAATGAACACATACAACTCTCAACATATGGTATTTCATTATGGCATCACTTCATCAGGATTCATGGTGCGAACTGACCAATAACAATTAACCTTAACGATATAGATGTTCCTAGGTAACCAGCTGTCGGGTGTTATGTTTGACACTTTCATATCATTAAAAGTAAACTATTGCATTGTATTGTGGTAACTTTACATAAAACAATTTTTAAACAGAATAATGCATATTCATTTTAAAAGTAAAACAACGTTCAGCGCTGGTATTGTTTGAAAACCCTGACTGCTGTGCGATAAAACACGCATGACTGTCAGTCTAATGATGCAATAATTACTTTATAGATGGGCATTGTAAAAATATAGACGTTTTTTCAAATTTCACAAAATGCATCAATTACCCCACCTTGACAAAATGACAATATTCTACTCGTAAAGATTTTGAAATAGCCATGGCATATCAACATAACTAAAGGCTAATTATGGCTTTCTTTTTGTATCTCTGCAGGATTCAGAATAAAACCAAATGGCCACTATGAGTGAACCAGTTACAATCCCACCAGGAACATATGTTGGACACAGCTGTGTGGCGAGGAATGTTCTCCAGTAAAACAATGCAAGCAGTAACTGCAGCTTCCTACAAGGTGACAATCAGTGCAGAGAGTCAGTGAGGCAGGCAGGCCTCTACAACACCAAGCCATGTGTGTAATCACTCTGCAGTAATGTGCTTGTAATGTGTCCCAACACCACGGCTCGTCTTCATGGGGAGTCCTTGGTCTGACATGCTTCACATAGCGGAGGTTGCTTTTTATTGCCGTTTTATTGATGCTTAGATATAATATCGGATTTATGATTATTTTTAATTACTTATTGTATAAAGCTTTAGGCACAGACTTAAATTACATTAGTCCATGTTTAGGTTTTCTCTGAAGACAATTTTAACATTTTAGATTTTGGGAAAGCAAATTATCACCATATAATGTTGTTTTTAAAAAGAAATGATAATATTAAGCTTGAGGTGCTTGATGTCCTGTCTAAAGGTGGATAAGTGGGAATAGCAGAATTGTTATGCATGGGCGAGCATCTCCTTATTCCATAATACAATTAATTTCAAGAATTAAAAGTTTTTTGTGTAATCAATTTTAGAAAGTAGACAGATGACATATAATGCATATCCTTTTTGTCATGAAGTGAGATACTAATCCTGCAGTGATGTTAATCTTGTAATCCATATTATAAGAAATCTGGGAGCATGAGCAACATGGAATGCTTGATCTTCACATTCTGCAGGGGATAATACATGACAAGTGTGAAGCACAGCCTATTCAGATCTCAGGACGATAAACAGGAAGTGTGATGCTTTAATAGATGAAACTTACTCTCCTCTCTATTTCACCATATACTTATCTCCAGACCTAAAATATCACTGGAGTTCAGAAGTAAATATGGCCAACAACTATGCTCTGCTATTCCAAAATATTCCCGTTTCAAAGATGAAGTGTTAATGCAGTTATGATAAGTGTTATAAGCCATTGTCATGTTGTCATTGTTCAAATGTCTCTCATAACAGTCTAACAGTTAAATTTGCCTCGTACAATTAAAAACAGCTGTGCCATGTTTCATTCAGTGGGAAAACACGAGGCACGTGATCACTCCACCTGGAAGTTTGTTAGGCAAACATACACACATACACTGAAACATACAAACATACAGAGGAATGGATCACTTGCAGGCTGTATCAAGCGGAAAGGAAGAGTGAAAGTGTTTGAGAAGCTTGTCACTGATACATGAGTCACCTGCACCTCCACACGTACACTGATAACCATGTACACCAGTTACCTGTTGAACTCACTGACTTATGCAGATATAGGTCTATAACAAGTTGGAGAGTATTCCACAGCAGTGTAAAGCTGCATGTATTGTGTGAATGAGTGTGAGTGTGTCAGCTTATCAATAGATTAGCAGTGTCATTATTAGTACAGTTATTTTATTTATGGCCCAAACAGTGCATCAACACTTGTTTCGTGTCCTTCAAGTCACATAAGCACAAACCTCAAAATTGACAAGAAAAATACCAAATACATAACACAAAGCAAGTATCAATGATATGAATCTTGAAATATATCATGAGATGTGAACTATGACAACATCACATCCTAAATGAATTTTGAATCTGACTAATTTGCATAAAGCATCCTGAGAGAGAGACATGGTGGGATCGATACGATGAGGTAATTGATATTTGAAGATGGCAGCAGCGGAAGTACCCGAGGTATCAATAGTGTACCCAGTAAACTCGAGCGAGGGTGGGTAGCACAACACAAAGGCAGGCCGGTTGACTGCCGCCCTAGGCTTATGAGAATCACATGTAGCGGGGAGGTAAAGTCTGGCTTCCTGTATTTATACATGGGCTCATTCTTTCCTCTCTCAGTCGGGCTACACAGGCCATGTGAACAGTACAGAGAGACCCATGGATACAGTTGGTCCGTCGGATGGTCCGTCAAGCAGCTTACTGAACCAGCCTCTGGTGAATCACAAATAGACTGATCAACATTCTCTATTGATCCAGTTCCTAACACATCTCGTCCTCATTATGTACAAGACTAACACAACAAATTGGAATAAAAACATAGCATGTATCCATCTTTGTTAAGATCTTTAAGTTATTTCACAATGCCATCTTATTATAATTGGTAGAAGGCAAGCATGAATTGAATGATATGCAAATGAGTCATATATGACAGAAAGGCGGCAGATGTGGATTAAACTCGCGAGATATTTGAGTCCAGTAGCTAACTACTTACACACGGTAGTTCTTGGCCGTTTCAGAACTCATCATGGAAGATAGACTTTGGTGAAGAATATCCGTCAGTTCTCGACGCTCCACCAAATAGCCACCATGGCAGAAGCAATTGACAAGAACACCAGGCATACCCAAAGAGAGGTTGGAGGGTGGGACAGGTAGGTAGACTCTCAATCCAGCCCACTACGCCCCAAGAATTTGATAGCAGGGACCTTCAAGCACAATGAACTTAGGCTCCGTGGAAGGAAAGTCTGCACTGCAGATGTAAGCATTATAATAATCAGGCGATTCAAGGTAGAAAAACTGCGTAAATGTCACCAGGGAAGCAGACTTCCCCTCTCCCTACAATGGACCGGTCCAACTGAAGCAGTAGGCAGCCAGTGAATTCTAATTTTCTAGTAGCATTAGCTAGGAGATATTGATTTTCCTGTGAGATCAATACAAGCACACTGCAGTCTGCTGCCTACCAACCGACCTGCCTGCCTGCCATGATGCTGACATCACTGCCTCATACATTAATGATAATAACTGCAGACCTTCCTCACTGAACAATGTTTTCATATCAAAGCTGCCATTGTCATCAGAATCATCACCATTTATACATTCTGGCCACTGTCACCAAGGTACTCTCAAGGAAAGAGGTTCGATGTCGGTGGACGGTGATGAAATGATTTTCATAATTTATTAGCGATGATGGGTAGGAGTGACCTGACACAGCGAAGAGTTTAGCACTGACTCAGGTGATGTCTCATCAACAATGCTAATTAATGTAGCTTTGTGTCTTAGCCAATCCCTGCACTAACATAACACTACAGGTAAACAAACACTAGCGATGAACAACTAGACAGTAGATTTGTCAACACTCAACAGAATATTTGATGATTCTACAAAATCTCAGTTGGATAATGTATGTAGTCTATGTTGAGAAACTAACTCTGATAGGCCTAACTCCAAAATCAGCAAGGAAAGAAACAAAGAAACATCAAATACAAACATATGTTTTCATAAATGATAAAGAATTGTATTCAAGTTTCATGACATTTCTTATTTGTTACTGTATTCACTCATAACCTCATTTGATAAGAAAGACCAACATAATTTACAAAAGTTTTAATTAAGTCACAATTTTTGCAATAAGCATCAATGTATAAATAAAAAATATTGCTGACAGTGCAATTTCACAAATACCAAATTACTGACACTAGCAACATATAGTATCTTCTACATGTGTCATTTTACATAGTCAAGAGCCTGTAGTTCTAGAGAGTTCAAATTTTGAATATTGTTTACATATATATGCATTCTCAAAATAAATTCATCAAAACATAAGAAATTCAGCATTTGAATAATGAACTTCCAGATGTTGGGACAAGTTTCAAATATATGTGACCCATGACCCTAGCCAGGTCATAGATTTGACTACACAATGTACCACAGGTTCTGTAACAGAAGGCCGACTGATTGCCAATTCTCCATGCATAATCCACCAGGCACAAACATGACAGCACTGAGTGAGTGGTGAACCTGGTATAGTAAGTCACTAATCACTTGTAACACTCACTGTTAAATGTTGCTGAATAAATTGATATGGCTTCAGAGATAACATAAACACAGGGATGGAACTGTCTCAAGCACACAAATTATGTTTTGAAATATCGCTCTTGATGTAAAAACACACATTTCTAATTCAAGACATCTGAGAGATACATTATACTGAACAATAGTAAACAAGAAAAACATTAAACACTTGAGCTGCTGTATCAGTTAATGCCAAACCATTCAGTGTGATCAATTCACAGGAATCTCAACCTGGATAACAAACACGACAATCTGGTTGAAGCAGAGTATGAAGTCTTGATTACCATACACAACGATTAAGCTAAGTTATTGTTTAAAGCCACTTTGGCAGTATCGCAGCCATTAGCATCGTTAACTTAGATGTCAACCCCTGCAGATCATAACCATCTGAAGTCAACAACAAACATGAGAATATTGCTATATTATGCAAATTCCTCCAATTCCCGAGTTGGAACCAATGTCAGCCTGTCCAGTTCCAACACACATTACACTAGACGCACAGACAGATAAAACACTGGCACCATGACAGGCTAAATACTACCGTAGCACCAGACTCAGACATTCTTACCTGTTAGTGGCCAGTGCGGTATAAATACTCAAGTGTGGTCTTAGATGACGACATGAATTCTTCAAGTGGCAACATCTGCCTCCCGACAATAAAAGCGTGTCAACATGTGTGAGGATACATTGACTGGCTGGGACTGCCCACAATGGTTACCGAGCTTCCGTACAAAACATCCCTCTGATTCATCAAACACTCAATAAGTCAGTCTAACACCGCAAATAGTATACCATTTTGTGAGTCGGAAAAGATTGCTTTATTGCACAAGTAAATATTGAATATTCCATGAGTTTGAATTAAATTAGACATATTATATTTTGCATTGCTACTATTGTGCAGTCAGGAAGAAAACGGTTTGTATATATTGCACTCAACAAAAACATTCATGACTAGCATATAGCTGCTATAAATTATATTTCAAACACAGAAATTCTAATTGACAAAATTAGACCTAGGGGCTGGTCACTGTCCAAGCATATTCAAACACAGCTTAAAATACACTGTATAATGTCTTAGTGAGCCAAGCCAAACAAGGTTCCAACGCCATTTCACCATGCATTTACATCATCACTCTTTTTAGCTTTTGTTGTTTCTTTAACAAGTGATCTTAATCAAATCCCAGCAGCGTCCTCTCCGAACTTGAACTACCTACACCCAATATATATCCAGCAATGCAGAGTAAAGAAAGCAGAGCCTATCATCGTTTCACTATCTCTTCTCTACTGATGTAAATACATGCTGGGTTAACCACTCTCGAGCCAATAGGTGCTCCCTACTCGCTTTCGAAAAAAATATATTTTGTTTTGATGTTAGCTGAGGTTTTACTTTCTTATCGATGAAAGGTTAAACAAAACTTTATGTTGGCAGAACATGCATACCATGCTGTGTTTCAAAGAAAGAATGATAGCCGTCTTAGTCCATCTTCCCGAGATGTTTTTAGACACTTTGAAGTAAATTTTGAATTCTATCACAAGAGTTGTGAATATACCAAGACCGAAAGAATGAGAGTATCTTTAAAATAACAAAAACACCAATGGTGAACAACACATCAACAAGCTGAGTTATTGCACCAGTTTAAAAAAAACAAATTTCTTCATGAAAACACGACATCAAATTATGCCTGTTCAACAACCCTGTATCATTCTAGAGAGCAATAGTCCTATATCCAGTAGGCCTTGAAACTCCTGTCTACTGGCTAAGTGAAATAGGACACCAAGACGAACAATGTGCTACTGACATACATTGTGCGGAATGCAAAAACAATCTGCATATGTAAGAGAGCAAATACTTTTGAATAAAAACCTTTTTATTGTGATAATTGTGACACCAACTATACACTACAAATTAAATATATATAACAAGAGTACCTCTAAGAGCACAACATCCAACATTTGTCATATTGATGCACAATCTATCCTCTGAATAAGCAATTAAATAATGATGAAATATACAAAAGATTACATCTGGATTTACAATGATATGATATTTGATAAGCTTGAAAATTATGACATCATCCGAATGAAGTTAAGAACAAGGTTAAAACTCCAGAAATGGCATATTTCATCAAGGTCAAAGAATGATGCATTTCCTTTCCTTTTCTGGGCTAGCGTAGCAGCCCGATGCTTCTGAACTTCATAGAACATGCTGCTAGGCTAACACAATACAGGTAACAAAGTGCAGCAAGTCTTAAATAAGCCAGTGGTGGAGGCTTGTTACAGGTTATGCTTGAGGGGAAAGGTTATAGTGCAATACTTCAGATGCTCTTCACTCTTGCATGCTAAATTGGAAAGGACGGAACATACGACACTGTAATCTTCAAACATTCTGTGTACAAGATAGGTTGATATAGATTGTCAATTATATCTCTCTTTGTATAGAATATCAAAATTAAACTGCTAACGAGAAATTGACAAACTATCACCAAAACCGATACAACGAATCCGTACAGAATCATTTTCTTTTGAACTTCATACTGCACAGAATACCTGGGACAAAACTCAATCTACACGAAATGAATGAAATTGAGGATACACTACTCTTCAAACTTCACAACTCAGCATCCGAGTTGGGTAGTTGTCACATTTGAACTACATTTTGTACAGAACACATTAGATAAGATTTAGCTACTGTTAGTGAATGAAGCTCTGGACCCTGAGAACTTCAAACAGCAGCATCAATGAGACAGAGGTAGGTGTAACCTGTGAACTATATCCTACAATAGACCGCAGATACGATACCCTGACAGGACGAGGATCTCGGGATCAACTGGGGAATGTGCCAGCCCTTTGTGTAGTCATCGTGGACACAGACCCCAGCTTGACATAGCTAATCCATGCATAATCTTCACTTACTCATCTTATCTAGATAACACATCAAGGTAGTTGATGTAGGTCCAATATTTTTACTTTTCCACAATATTTGAGATAAAGAGCTTAGCTTGACTCAGCTAGTTCATGCATAAACTTCAACGATCAACATTATGCCAGTCGACAACAGTACACTGTTGGACTACTCCTTAGGTCACAGTAGCATCTCTAACCTCAGTGAACAGTACTCACAATCTCACACGGTACTGACAAAAGTCAGGTTAACTTGTGAGGCGTCTACCTTGTGAGTCCCTGAATCAACATTCTTTCTTTACTCTTACTTATAGTTTGCCCTTTGTGCTTCACATTATCACATTTTATGACCATGAGCGTATCTTTATCTGTCATTTGTGATAGCAAATCAAAACTTCAAACCACATCCAGAATGAAGAAAACCATGCCATTTTGATAAAAGTCAAATGTAATATTGTGATCTCAAACATAACAATGTTAATCTAAAAAGTTTTCACTGATCGAAAAATTGTGAGTTTGTTCTTGTCTTGTTATCCTTGCAGGCACATGAAACATCCATGCGCCGCAAGCAATATAATGTTTCATGCCTTGGCCAATGTTGTTAGGCTGCAATCTTTCAATTGTCAATTAACTTGTTGAATTAATCAGTGGCATACATTCTGATTAGCTAATTTACAAGCATCATAACTCACTAACAAGGAAAATATCTTGGCATGTCCATTTGCAAAGATAAAAGAATAGGCTATAACCTTGGTCTATACCAGAATATTCCAGGACTTGGAAGTAAATGGTTAGCTCGGTCCAAATCCAGTAACTATCTACAATGTCACTAACATTCAAAATGACAAAAGTTCAGCTGATCACAAAATGAGCCTAACAAAAGAAAACATTGACAAGTTAACCAATGTCTACCATGACCAAACTGACCAGATCGGTGACAAAGTGACACTTGACCGGGGAGTGTGGACGATGAGCCTCGCATGTCACACCTTCATAAAACACAACAACAGTCCCTTGCTCTAGTGTGTCCTACAGTGGGTCAGACATACCTGTCTCCCTGACCTCTCATGTCCAACTCACCGCACACTGACCAGCTTCAAACATCACATATCAATGTATAGGTAAACACTGAAAGGAGTAGGTGTCACATGTAAGGGGTCAGATTACATTCTTCCATACTGTCATACCTGCCTGCCTGCCCTCCTTTTGCTGTATGACTATGTGTAGATACATTGCAAATTTAGTTAATTTATATATGTATAAAAGACAGAGTATGATTGACATCACAGTTCCAACATAAGTTGCTCTGGTTACAAGTGGTAAGACCTAAAATTGAAAAATAAATATTTTCTTACTTTGTTACTTGGATTTACTCTGAAATGTACAGCTCAAATGGAAGTCTGTAACAGTTCATTACTCTATTACTCTATACACAATGTATATGAAATCAGAAAAAAAAGTTCACAGCAACATTGGTCTCCAATCATACTTTATTATATAGAATCCTTAAGTTATAGTGATAGTGTTGATGTTTTAACTCCTCAGTTGCTGAATTGATTTGGTATAAACCATTCAAAGTGGCCAATTCAGAGGTAATAATCCAAATTTGGCCAATCGTTATCCTGAAATATCCAGGGACTTGCCGACTAAGAGTATAAGAATTTGAATTTTGGCATCATGAAAAAACTTCCATTATAAAAAAATTATTTGGTTTATTAAATTTTACCCCAGAACCTATTGTGATTGTCTAATGTCCACCATCATGTGACAGTGCAGGGCTGCCTATTTGTATTTGGAGTATTTTATACATAAATAAGTCATATTTGTATAATCTTTTCATCCTGTTTCCAACATCACCAAGAGAACTCTCTTCCCAAACATATTTTCCTTTCTTCCGGATACTTTTGGAAATACTGAATTCAAAGTAAAACAAGTGAAAGAACGCCAGTATATAAAACATGTATTGATCAGTTTAAATGTTTAGTGTTGCAAAAAGGAGGATATCTTCTTATTGGACAGCAACTAGTATGTTTCAAAGAAATCAGTGATCCAACAGCAAATATTCACATTGAACACATGTACAATTTTATACCTATCGCAGATTGTGTTCAATTGAATTACACTACAAAGCTCAATACTGAAAGAAAACCTCAAACTTTGGACATTGGCTTATTTCCATTTATTTAGTTGACAACATTCCTTCACAATCCACTGGAAGGCGATAACACCGGCAGTTAGAGACCTGGCTTAACTTAAGACTAAGTAGATCAACTAAGCCTTAATACCTAATACAAGCATTCAAGCACCAGTCTGAACAGTTAGGTTAATGTCTTGCCTTGAGCATCAGCTTGTGAATTCAAATGGATATTAATGACATAAACATTCTGTTTATTTGACAATATTTATTGTTAACAGTCAATTACACAAGGCTTTATTGTCATTAAAAAGGGTACTTTTCGAATGGAGTAACTTCAGCATGGACCAATCTGACATGAATCCTCTGTATTTAGAAGACTGTGAAATATTCATTGGATTTTATTATAAAGATTATTTTATTTTATTCAAGATTCTATTGACCATAACAGTTGACTGTAACAGTTTATATCATTGGTTATACACACACAGTACAAACAGAAAATCGACACTGTAGTCTATGTATGAAGTAAGACTCCTCAGATAACCCACAACCTGACAACTTTTGCTCTGAACTCATCATTTCTTACGCATTTTGACATTAAAATAAATAAAATAAGACATTCACACCGGTAAGCTCATTTCATAACATGCTATGAAATAAATATTTCCCTAAAATGATGTTAAAGAGAAATGAGAAGACCAGCCATCTCTGGCCACACCTGACTATCCGGAGCTGGCTGGCAGGAGAGCAGAGGAATGAATCAAATATTCAGTTACAGGAGCAGTGTTGGTGCTGAGATCTATTGATTTGCTATTCTTATACAGGCCAGTCTGTCTCGCAACACCAAATGGATGGGCTGTTTTCTAATCTCAAATGAGCATGATATGCAAAACTTTAATAATTTAGCTAAATCATTTAGTATTCTGAAATTTTCGTTCTTGCATGAAGACTTCACAATTTGCAGCAGAGTTTATGGTCTCTGCTGCTATGGGCTATTATTTCAGGAAATTAACTAGTCTGAATGGCTACTGCTTTTAAAAGGTTAATTTCAACCCCTGTAAATGATAATAATAACAATAACACATAGTCATCAACATCCTCCGCCAGACACAAGAAATGAAAACAAGGGCAATAATTCAAGAGGGAGTGAGTGAGTTATTGTTTAACGCCGCTTCGACAGTATTGCAGCCGCGGCAATAATTCAAGAAGAAATAATTGTGCGCTTCTCATTTCCTTTCCATTAAGGTAACGATATCCTCAAACCACACAACTGATTTGATGTCTGAGAAAAGCTATATCCTTGGCTACTTGAAACAGAGTCGAAAAAGCGGAACAAGGGGAATAACTCCGGAAAAAATAATCACATGCTTCTTTTTTTCAAACTCCATCAAGGTATCGATAGCCTTAAACCACACACCAAATTTGGTTTTCCTATCTTAAATAGTTTCTGAGAAAAGCTGTCCCTTTTGGTGATACCTTGAACAGAGTCTAAATATACGGAACAAGGGCAATAACTCCGCAAAGATTAATTGTGTGCTTCTCATTTTCGAACTCCATCAAGGTACTTATGCCCTCAAGCCACACACTAAATTGGGTAATCCTATCTTAAATAGTCTCTGAGAAAAGCTGTCCCCTTTAGAGATAGCATGAACCGAGTCCAAACATACGGAACAAGGGCAATAACTCCGTAAAAAATAATCACAACGTTCTTATTTTCGAACTCCATCAAGGTATTTATGTCCACAAGCCACATACCAAATTTGGTTGTCCTATCTTAAATAGTTTCTGAGAAAAGCTGTCCCCTTTATAACAGACGGACGGACGCACACACGCACGCATGGACGGACGGAGCCCAAACCTATATCCCCTTCCACTTCGTGACGTTCGTGGCGGGGGATAATAATGCCCATTTTAATGACTACTATCTAGAGTGAGGCATTGCTCAGTCACTAGCAGTACTTTATCACACTGAAAGAACTGAATTCGGATGCCACTACTACCCAGTAAGCGCCTAGGATCTGAACTTCTTGTGTTCAGGTACCCAATTTGTACCGCTGGGTGGACAGTGCAATGTGGATGAAATGCCTTGCCCAGGAACACAGCAAATTACTGCCATGTTGATTCTTCACATGTATTTCAGATCAGGTGAGGTGAATTGGGGTTTAACGCCGCTTTCAAGAGTATTTCACTTATATCGCGGCTGCTAGTATTATGGCAGGGAGAAAGCCTGCAACACCATGTGGCTATGCACTGCAGTGAAACCTGCGAACCATGGGTGGTACTACGCTGAAATTCAGTGTAGCATTGCACCAAAACCTTACTCTGTGTAGAACAGTTCTCTACTGCAGACAAAGTTGCCGTGCTCCTGGCAGGATTCGAACCCCGGACCTCTTGATCCGAAGTCACAGCGCTATCCCGCCCCCTATTTCAGATCAGTAAGCACATCACTCTGACTGCACAAATAAACTTGATACATAAAATCCAATATTTAATGAATATTCATGCAATCAAAAGAAAGGTTTGAATGAGATAAAGCATGAACAATTTTAAAAACAAATGTCAAAATGAATATATCAAATTCTGTGACTATGGTTTTCAATTGAAACAAAACATTCAAACTAAAAGTCAATCAAATATATTAATAGAATGTGAAAACAAAACCATCTCCCTAAGCATATTGTTAGTGCATAAGTATTAAAGATGCATCCATAACTTGATATACTAAGCTGTCATTTTACAAGGTAGTCAAGATTAAAGATAGCACTTAAGTTATTTAAGTGTTAAGTTGGCATTATGCATGAAAACCTTGGAACAACAGAGAAAAGTAAAATATGCTGATTTGGATTCATAATGATTTTCAACCACTATTGATCAGCTAGTACAAAAGATTAGGCTGCACAAAATGTTAAATGTTTCTCGGGCACATAGGACTTTCTTTTTACTTTTTGTTGGATGAGGGTACATTTTATTTTTTGCCATCAGAATTTTCAGAATATATCTTGGAAGTGCTAGAAGTATACAAAACAGAAATACATCAGTTTTTACATACAAATGGATGTTGGTGTTTACCCGGTAGTTAAAATGATGTCCAAAATATATTTTTAAATGACAATAAATAAACTGTTACAGGCACAAATAAGTGATTCACGGGCGCCAGAGAAACCTTTCATTATTTTTATTTAGCCTTAACAAATGAAGAACATATTGTAATTATAGATTGTCAAAATATCATTATGGATGATAAGCCTGTTCAGATTGCTAATTATTTGAACTGTGATATTACTCCAGCTAACATCATCAAGAATTCCCTTATTCCCTTGAGGGACTCCTCGTTGTCAGCTTGAAGTCAACATGACAGTAAAATTCCCTCCAGCAAATTCTTATGTGATGATGTGCACCTCTAAATTATAGCTTAAAATATCACAATTTGTCATGAAACTTTGATTCCCTAGATGCAAGTTAACTCCCCACAAAATTTCAGCTTTAGGCCTTTAGGGAAACGGTAGTTCTGGAGGAGTAAAAATGTGAAAAATTTACTTGGGACGGCTTACACCATAAACAAGCATGATGAACTAAAAAACCCTCATCTGAATTACATTTGTGTTATCCTGCTATTAGGTTACAATAAATATCTTGCAGTTCCTTCATCTGTTTAAATTAAGGTTAGTATGCTATCTCAAGCTGGAGTTGAGTAGCAGGTTAGTAAACTGTCAACGCAATGAGAGCTTACTTGTCATCTTGTGCTTGTGCCTCCATTTTGACCAGATCACATTGTCTGAAATAAACATAACAAGCATGCAACACAAACATGCAAAGACAAGCGGAGAGTCAAGGAAACTTATTGGCCTTTGACAGATTAGCAAAGAAAATTAGATATGTTACAGCAATAATCAATTTAAATGTAAAGTATATATATGACACGACTGTTTATTTCCTCACATGAACAGGTTATTTACATTGATAACAATCAAAGCAATAATAGTTTTTATTTGGCATGCATCAGCAACCAAGTTAAAAGATTGTTAAGATAATACATGATACATTAAATATAATTATCTGATAATTAGTCGGCATGTCAAACAATAATCATAAGGAAATGAACCATGATTAAAGATATTTCAACAACAATTTGAAACTAGTTACAAACTAGTACCGTAACTGAGTAAATCTGAAATAATCTAAATCTCAACATTTATATAACCTGTGTGTTCACAATCATAAACTAACATTCCAATAATTGTTTTAAATGAAAACAATCAAGGATATCCTTATTATGTCAATAATTTATTCTTTTCTTGATGACATGAGACAAGACACTGAAGTCTTCATGAACACAAAAATGAATGAGTTTATTTGCAAACAAATAATAGGTCATATAATTGTTAAGCCATAACTACAGAATATTTTTTTTTTTTTCAATTGCACAAACTGGAAATAATGCCAATGTCAACTTGGTAATTTAGAATCTTTTAAAGGAGACAACTTTATTAATGACTTGGCCAACTCACATATCTTTGAGTTTCTGGGTTGTTTTTTATATATCATGTCAATGTATAATGTGAATCTGAGTATATGATTCAGAAACTCAAAACATTTTTTTTCTATGTTACACCAGCAGAATAGCATTTAGATGTTTAGTCACTGTGGATAACAACTCAATTAAAATCAAATTATTACAAGTGACATCATTGTGTTCTTGTTACTTTGCTCTAATGCCACTGACCCTAATGCCTGACTGAGTCCAGTTGTAAATTCATACAAAATACCTCACAATATTTATTCATGCAAGAATGTCAATGTTAAAGAATTGACACATGGATTGGCACGTCTCATCCTACAAGCTTGACCAATAAATAATCACAATCGGTTTTTTTTCATAAAGAATGTAAAACACATGAGAATACCACCAAAACGATAACATAAACAACACATTTATTTACGCCTGATCTCCTGATGTTTCTTGTCATTAACATATTAGTTTAACATGGACTTATTCACTTGAAAACATTATCAAACACTGTCACAAGTTTTGTGATAGAATATATATTTGCTTGTTTGTTTACACCGACTTACCTGTACACAGAACCCATATTTAAATCAGTTCATACAAGGCTTATGTCTGTCTGCGACTGACGTAATATGAGAATGGTAATCAATTTGGAAAATTGAGTTCACAATATATTTACAGCATTTACATCAGAACTAGGCTGCTTCTTGTCAGGATTAACCTTCGAGGTTTAGACCTGAATTCTCGCCATTGGAAGCTCTGACAGCTGTCAAGTTTTCTCTCCGATCTGTTCTTCTCAATCTCAGATATTGTTACACTTCCACAACAGTTTGACAATTTGCATAATTTATATACTGATGATTTTGTTAAGTCTGATGCCATATCTAAATATTCATAAACTTACCAGACAGAGGCGACCCGATCGATAAGAGCCTCTACACCGTGTCTGTAAACTCGGATGGGATGGAACCTCGTTTGCCAAGTTTCCGAGACTGCATTCACCACAAAGGCCCTGTTCGAATTTTATGTTTTCTTATGATTGATCTTTAGTGTATACGAAAAATTTCATTGATTGGTAGTGAAATGCCGAAAACTTTGGTTTCCTCCCATCGAGTCATCATCAAAGATGGCGGAATGTGTTGCGGAAATCTCGTATTTTCTCGCCATGAGAACGACTTGTGCTATATTATAGACAACTAATTGTTAATCAACAGAGGTGCGAAATGAACCATATATCACCAAACTCAAGAAACACCTTTCCGTGTTAAATTGCTTTGTAATCAAATGTCATTTACATCACTCGTAATTTAACATCAGTTGCCTCCAGTGGCAGTTTTCGATATATGACGTAATTATAATATATATTGGGGTAAATAACTTTTTATATACATGTACATGATGTAATCAAACGATACACCTGTTATAATTGCTCTGAACAGGGACTATATAAACAATTAATTAGTCAGTCTAATTAGAAAGTCTCTGCTCTACGATTGCTATGGAAACTTGATAGCTCCAATAAAAGAGACTTATTATGTCGGGTCTAAATATCCTATTATTATAACATGCTTAGTATGACAGAAAAGAACTTGGGCTTCGCCGTGGAGTTACATCTATATGATATTACAAAAATATGATATTCAAGTTTGACGGGTTTTTTGTTTGTTTTTTTTTAAGTAAAAGAAACCAGACCCTGGTATCATGAAACGATTTCCATTGCTCATAGTTAATTTGAATGGGGTAAACGTAATTTTAAAAATATTTCATTGTCATCAGATATCTCCCAAGATACTTAGACTAAGATGAAGTTGAAATAAAAGCAATAAGGTAGAAACTAAGCAATATTTCCAGCAAAAACTTTCACGATTCCTTGGCTATAACTTAGGCAATCTACACTTCTACACAATCTAGATTTGAAAATGGCTTCTATGAATTATGTGCTGGGGTTGAAGAGACAGACTTATACATATCCTGATAAACGCATGATATATAATCGTTCTCTAAGTGTTTCTTCACAACGACCATGTCGTTATTTGATTGTTATAGTACAAACTTCAACTTTATTTCTAATACTTAGAAGCCACAGGCCTATAGTACAAAAACGTTATAGGGGTCACATCATCATAAATTAGCAATTCATCATATTACAGTAACATTTCGCTTCTGATATAAACATAGTAGATCTATACATATCATATCATACCTGAGTCAGTGAGTAGATTTCTTGGTAGATGAAAGTTGATAACTTTAGAATAAGAAAAGTATTGTCATTATTTAATAGCAAAGCGAATTTCAACCTATTTAGATGTACATAATGATATTTAGGAATATTATATTTTCCTCAGGTCAATGTATGGCCCTTTTAACTTTTTCTATGGGCATTTTGACTTCTTGGTATGGTCATTTTGATTATTGTGTGGCCATTTTTTCGTATGGCCATTTGGACCTGTTCCCAGGACTGTATACAAAGAACCAAGATCAAGAAACATGCAACATATCAAATCAAATTATCATTTTCTTTTAATTTAATTGTTATAAATTTCCACACATATATATTTGGCATAGAGACCTTTTCCAATTCGTAGGTTAAAGATATTCGAACAGCATTAACCTAGATAGTAATCACATTCGTGACTACTTTTAAAGAAATACTTATCTACTATATATACCTTAGTTTTTCGCTTCTTTAGGATTACAAGGACCAGTATTTCATTGAAGTGAGGATTATCTCGCATTAAAAACATACGTTTTTGGTTCAATTTGTTTGAAAACCATTACATTATTGAAACATATATACATTATATATCCGCGAAGCCGCCGTGTATTTAAGTCAATATAAGAACCATTCTTATGGCTAGGAATAGCCTCATCATAAAACTAAGACATAAGAAGGAAGTGTTTGATAATGTCTCGATATTTAAAATAAGCGTAAGACAACTAAATGTGGAACAGTTTTCACTACAAAATAAGATCTCTATTGTATACTTAGAAGGCATTTGCGTGGGAGAACAGCAATTAACATATTGTATTGTGAAACGCATATATCGACTTTCGAAATAGTTGATAGGAAGATAGTCTTGTCCATCGCCGGTGCGATTTCAAGATCATCCGGGCATATTCATTCACAGCGCAGCCAGAGTTGGCAAGGTAGGGAAAGCATAGTGGCATCGCAGATGTCTTGGACCCGTAAATAATTGATGACATTTGATTTTGTTAAAACGATATATTGATATTCTATTTACCTTTTGATATTTTATTTTCAGAGTCTGGTGTATGAGATTTTCCAGCAGAAGGAAGATTTCAGCTAACATATTGGGACCAAGTTCCCCAAGGCGACTGCCAATAACAATTTGCTTGCAAATTTCTTTGCTCTTTTTTAGCGTTTTTATGACGTTTGTGCGACCAGACGGTAGGTTAATTATGATTTATTAATATATCTAGTTAATATGGTGGTTTATATCTGTAAATTTTGATGTCATGATGAAATATGTTGAAAGGGCGGCCATATTGCGCCGTTTCTTACTGGTATCTAGACAACACGTGGCCTAACAGTGGTTTGTCGTTGAACATATGCTAGTCATATAATCCCCCCTTTTGTAGTTAGATTTAATTTTAATACTTTATTTGGGTAATTTATTTTCATATGGGGCTGTCGTTGTCCTCGTGTCGATGGATTTTGAAGAAAAAAATATGAACCAGTAGCTTTATCAATGATCAAAATATTGCCTTGGGAACATTTTAAATATTAATAAAAAGAAACTTATAAGTTAAGTCTGTTATTTCAAATATTTAGAATTACTATTTAAAGACTTTTGTCTGGCATTGCTTATTCCTGTAGGTTCTGTTTCAAGATAAAACATATCAAAGAATGTCGGTTAACTCAGTATAATATTATGCTGCTGATATTTAGATTTGAGATGTTTATTGTGATCAATATGTATACTGTATAGTATGTATAGACTAGTGAAATGATGAACAATTTCATGACACTAAAGCAACCGTTACCATATGGATAAATTTTGTTGATTGCGCAACTTCATGAAACTATGTATTGCAAAACCCCTGTCTACACTACAGCTTAACATTCTACCACTGATATGTATTTCAATAAGGATAAACCAATAATTATTCAACTTGAAATTGTGTAACTAGCAATCATTTATAACAAATTTTTGCAGTTGTCAATGTATCAATTCTAAAGTTAAAAAGTTACCATATTACTTTTAAAGGTGTATATTTAATCTTGATGGGTCAAATCTAAGGAATATAATATAACATTAAAATTTTAATTCAATCGTTGAATTCCATAATTCCATGTGAAATCCTTTTTTTTCCAGGGCCCTTGTGGTGGCATACAAGAATAATAGAACCAGAGCTAAGTGGCCTTGGGCTAGTTTATACAGAAAGGTTTATGAAGTTCCAAAAGCAAGCTGCTCATTTACATCAAGCAGATAGTAGTGTACACAGGAAGAGGAAGCCGTATCAGAAAAATTCATCAAGATGGCTCTCAACATTGACAGAACCAATGCTGATCCATTCTACCGCTACAAGATGCCACGTCTCATAGCCAAGGTATTGTATCTGACAAAATGTTTCATTAGCAAACCTAACTTTTAAGGACAGGAAAGGGTAGCCTTAGAATTGAACACATGGTAGATCTTTGTTTGCAATAAAATAAGTGGTTTCTTTCCACTATTAGTTTCCCCATAATTAAATTGTTTTAATTATTGGTTAGACAAAGAGAATAGTCTATTAACTTAAATGCTCATCTTTCATTTCAAAGGTAGAAATAAATATTGTTTAGTGAGAATGAAAGTTTTATTGTAATGGTTTATTTCAGTATATATACCGGTATTTGTAAACACATTTCACTCATTTTTACAGGTGGAAGGAAAGGGTAATGGGATCAAAACAGTCATTGTGAATATGCCGGAGATTGCCAAGGCCTTGTCACGGCCTCCGACATGTAAGTAAATTGGTCTTTTTCTTAAATTCTGCTTGTTTACAGTTTGTTATGCAGGTTATACTTAATATTTTGATTACGCAACACATTCAACATTAAGTAAAAGGTGAAAAACTACCGTATATTACCGGGTATAAGTCGACCCCGCGTATAAGTCGACCCCCTTTCTCAACTACCCAAATACTGGTCAAAACCCTATATCTCATGTATAAGTCGACCCCCCTTTTACCACGTGCTGACTGACACCGAGTGACAAGTCGACATGCACGAGAGTCAACACAGCGGCGATTGGTAAGCAGTGATGTCGATCGACTTATCAATTGTTTTGCCCTAAATATTATTAAATGATAATTTATTTTTCAGACGTTGTAAACAACCAATAAAAAAATACAACTTGTGACTCACGGTGTCTGTTATTATTTGTTTCAATCAAATTACATTTTCCTCTCATCAAGCCGAATAAACTACGACCAACATGTTGACAAAACTTTATTAGATAACCGGTGAATAGTTAAATTGTTACCTAGTAGAAAAAGACGTAAAAAGACATTGCTTTTACTTTTGAGATGAGAAGTGACAGGCTTTAATTACTGTTAATTACTATCAATTAATGTTAATTAAACATCAAAGCTTAGATAATTACCGGATGCGCTAATGAATCACTACCCTGACTGGCAATTAACAAATCTATTCACAACCTTAATCACACGTACGTCTGTCTATTAACAAGTATTGAATATACACTATTATACAAAATGAATGGTGAACATCTCAGTAACAATACAATGACAATCGGCAATTTACATTTCTCTAAATATTTTTGAATATATGCTATTATGTTAGAACATCTCAGAAATTATACGTCTACTCGTACCGGTAATTTGCACTTCTCACTGCGTAAACACTTGATTATTTTTTCATGAGTATCTATCTCACATGTCACCGGCTTCTATGTAGAATCTCATTGGTCCACGTGACCTAATCGGGTCACTCGACTTATATCAAGGCTAGATATCGATCGATGTTTGTCAGGTAATAGTGAAGATTATAATATAAACTTTAATGAACTTTCGTGATTGAAATGTTATTTTTTTTTCATATATCACGCTATATTTGTATTTTAAAAAGACAACAATAAAGCATATGTTTTTTATTCAATGATTTTAATATTGACTGGACATCGATGTTTGTGAATTGTTTCCGGTGTAAACATCGTCCGTTCGACTTGCTGGGCTGGCAGATACTTACCTCGCCTCTAGATTTTTGGGGCTGAAACATAGACCCCGTGTATAAGTCGACCCCCCTCCTTGACCCCCTAATTTTTTGTATCAAATTCTCGACTTATACCCGGTAATATACGGTAATTAAACCTAATTTATTATATTAATTCTAAGTTTTTTTTACTTTAATCTCAATTTTAGTATTTATCTAAAAGTAATTTGACATTAAGACTCCCAATATAAATTATCTATATTATCAATCTATCTATTTTCTCTTTCCTGTTTCCAGATCCCACCAAGTTCTTCGGCTGTGAACTTGGTGCTCAAACCCAGTTTGATTTAAAAAATGAACGCTACATTGTCAACGGCTCTCATGATTCCAGCAAACTTCAAGACTTGCTTGACATCTTTATCAAGAAATTTGTCCTGTGTCCGGAGTGCTCCAACCCAGAGACTAATCTTGTAAGTTTATAGTCAGTCTATGGAGTCTATTTAGGAGACATCCAAGTTTTCTTCAAAATCAGACTTTCTATAATGGATTGATAGAATTAATTTTAATCAAATGTGTACTGTGAGGTTTAAATTTACTATTTACAATTTTATCTGCCAGTATAAGCTGTCTGAGTTTCAAACATACCAGGTCTATCTCCATCCTACCATATCAATTTTAGTTAAGAACTCCTTATCTTAATGTTTTTGTACTGTTGGCAAGAATTTAGGAAAAACATTGGGTATGATCACCATAAACTCTTTCAAATTTTAATCTACTTTCATTACATGCATGATGTTGCCAATGATTGATAACAGATTTTGAAACAAATCTTTTCACTCTTTGTAGACTGTTCATGCTAAGAAACAAGTCATTTCTCAACGCTGCATCGCTTGTGGTTATGGTGGAAATGTGCCTCTTGCTCACAAACTAACAACGTTCATTCTGAAGAATCCTCCAGATATGGTACGTGATTCATTTCAGCTACTTTAGTCAATATTGACATTCCTTTAGAAAAAGCATTTCAACAATTTCAATATTCCATACTGGACAAAAATAGTCAGGGATTTTTTGAAATAATGAATAATGTATTTATTACTTGACATACTGATAAAATCATAACACATCCAATATCCCTTACTTAATTTGTCCAGTATATATTAAATTTACATTCCTACTATGTCTATACAAAATTGGAGTTGCTCCTCTTGACAATTCAACTTTAAATCACCGAAATATAATTCCCCTTGCTGTTAACATATGTAAACTAAATTGAATTAAAAGTAAATTGACATTTAATTGCTCTTTTAATCTCGCAGATGAATTATAAAAAAATGTTGAACCTTTTATCAAACATGTTCACTAATGTTGTAAGTAGCACCCCATCTACAATTAAGTTTGCATTTTATCGTGACCAGGAAGTGTCTACCACGCCCCAGAAAGGTGGCAAGAAGTCGAAGGAGAAGAAGGGAAAGAAAGGAGCTGTCAATGGAGACAAGGAAGATGGTGACCGAGCCAGCCCCGAGGCCAACGCCCAGGAGCAGATGGCTGCACAGAGAGCCTCTGGAGGAGTCATCGATGCTCCTCCGGAACAGGTCTGTACACAGTTGTCTCCCCTTGATTGTACTAATTTACCTTTCAATACAAGGATTATAGCTATTTATGCCAGGTCTATCTTTTTGCAACATCTATAAAATATAATCCAATTATTGGCATAATTTGGCAATTAATGACATTTAATCTTGTTTTCCTCCAACTAAGTAAGGATGCAAAGAGTTGAATCATTTCAAGGCATAGATGATGAGTATAATTGTGTTGGATTCCCCATCATGAATCTTGACTGAGAACAAACACTCTGAAATGCCAACATTTTGAATATTTCCATTGATTCATAAGATTAAAACTAATAAAGGATAAGTGATGAAATACGCATTTTAAAAGTCAATATTATCTACAGAACCTTTGGTTAGTACATTTTCTGGTTGGTTCGGATCAGAATGTAACAAACTGAATTCACAATAAAACAAGATTTTCTCTTGAAAATAAGCTGTAATGAACTTTAAAATGGGGACAAAACCCTGACAATATGAATATGATTTTATTAAATTTATCAGGTATGCATTACAAACATCATTTGATGATGCACGGTTAACTGAACCGGAAGCAGAATACTGTGGTTCAACTATGTGGTGAACCGTTCACCCCTTGCTAACGATCATATTCCTTTTCAATAGAATTAAAGGATGAATGTTTATATACAGACGCGTGAAATTGATGATGATGACTGGGGTGAGGAGGTCAGCGAGGAAGCCATCAAGCAGCGAATGGAAGAGCTTACTGATGCTGCCAAAGGTCTAGCCTTCACAGAGGACCTCGAGAAAACATTGGAGGAGAGGGTTAACATGATATACAAGTTCATTCAGGTGAGTTGAGTCTTCACAAAATTTCTTCTCAATCATAGTGGCCAAGTGGTGAATTAAGCAACCTGTCGTATATGGCAGTTAATACAGGAAGCATTTAAAACATCTAAAAAGCAAATCATAAAATTGTTCTCCAGATTATAATTCATCAAATGGAAGTAAGAATTACATGAAGTCTTTCAAGATGAGTGTGAGATCAGTCGACACTGTTTTAGTAATTTGGCTACAAATGTTCTAGAAATTAATTCGCAGAAAATTCTGACCGGTGGTAATATGATAAAGTAAAAAATAAAGTAGAAAACATAGGCCCACTATTCAACCTAACAAGATCTAACAGTGACTTCCTGTCATCAGGCGCGGCGAGACGGTGGGACACTGAAGAGTAGTGTGAAGGAGCTTGTGGCGGAGGCGGAGAGGTTGGACGTCAAGGAAAAGACAACCATGGTGCTTGTGGAGCTGCTGCTGGACGCAAAGATCCTCACACAGATCAAGGATTATGAGAAGATCTTTCTTGTGGTGAGTACTGTAGAAGTCTTAATACATGAAACTTTTGTGAACTTTGATTTTAGAATGGGTTTACTAAACTTTGCTTTCCTACCAGTGATTGGGAAGGCCACGCGCCATGCGCAATTCGCGCATTCTCCTTCAAAATGTCCCCATACAGTTTGTGACCCGTGCGCCATGATGGCGCAATAGCTTTTCTCAACTAATTTTGAACCTAAATACAATCTGTTGCTACTCATACCAATTCTTAAATGGGCATGCGTACCTCTAAATCCTATCAAATAACGAAGTAAGAAATCCTCCCACGAGTACATCCATCTTTGCTGGCTATTAACCAATCGAATGGTCGTCAGATATCACGTGATGAATTCATCAATGAAAGAGTAGTACTACACCACCATATATAGAAAACATGGCAGGCGGGCGACGAGACACGTGACCGAAACGATTTTTCCTGTCTCGGAAAAGTTAACTGAATTTTACTTTTGAAATTCTTATAATTACAATATTTTGGAATGTTATATACCAAAATACTGGTCAAAACCCTATATCTCATGTATAAGTCGACCCCCCTTTGACCACGTGCTGACTGACACCGAGCGACAAGTCGACATGCCCAAGAGTCAACATAGCGGCGATTGGTAAGCAGCGATGTCGACCGACTTATCAATTGTTTTGCCCTAAAAATTATTAAATGATAATTTATTTTTCAGACGTTGTAAACAACCAATAATAAAATACAGCTTGTGACTCGCGGTGTCTGCTATTATTTGTTTCAATCAACTTACATTTTCCTATCAACAAGCCGAATAAACTACGACCAACATGTTGACAAAACTTTATTAGATAACCGGTGAATAGTTAAATTCTTACCTAGTAGAAACAGACGTAAAAAGACATTGCTTTTACTTTTGAGATGAGTAGTGACAGGCTTTAATAACTGTTAATTACAATCAATTAATGTTAATTTAACATCAAAGCTTAGATAATTGCCGGATGCGCTAATGAATCACTACCCTGTCTGGCAATTAACAAATCTATTCACAACCTTAATCACACGTCTGTCTATCAACAAGTATATTGAGTATACACTATTATACAACATGAATGGTGAACATCTTAATAACAATACAATGATAATCGGCAATTTACATTTATCTAAATATTTTTTAATATATTCTATTTTGTTAGAACATCTCAGAAATTATACGTCTACTCGTACCAGTAATTTGCACTTCTCACTGTGTTAACACTTGATTATTGTTTCATGAGGATCTATCTCGCATGTCACCGGCTTCTATGTAGAATCTCATTGGTCCACGTGACCTTATCGGGTCACTCGACTTACATCAAGGCTAGATTATCGATCGATGTTTGTCAGGTAGATAGTGAAAATTATAATATAAACTTTTATGAACTTTCGTGATTGAAATATAATTTTTATTCATATATCACGCTATATTTGTATTTTAAAAAGACAACAATAAAGCATATGTTTTTTACTCAATGATTTTAATATTGACTCGATGTTTGTGAATTGTTTCCGGTGTAAACATCGTCCGTTCGACTTGCTGGGCTGGCAGATACTTACCTGGCCTCTAGATTTTTTGGGGTGAAACATAGACCCCGTGTATAAATCGAACCCCCTCCTTGACCCCCTAATTTTTGGTATAAAATTCTCGACTTATACCCGGTAATATACGGTAGTTTTCAGAATTTTTTTTATTGCAAACAGTAAATTTTATGTGTTCATGTTCACCTGTCAGGCTGTGTTGAGTTGTTATTAATGGTGAACTAAAGACCAAGTGTTAACATGAAAATAATAAAACTGACACATGCAATTTTTTTTTTATTATTGAATTTGAAATGGGAAAACAATGTGACCTATTGATTTGTAAATGACCTATTTAAAAAGAACTGTTCAGGACAATTAACCTGCTGCTTAAAATTCCATCAAAATTATTTCTTGATTTCCGGCCCATTGTCTTAGACCAATGGCCCATTGAAAATTGAAATGGCCCATTACAATTCCTACACATGGGGCCATTGTCTCAAGCTAAGAATTGGCCTTCCCAATCACTGCCTACGAATGTTATCAAGGAACAAATCGTTTTCACTGTTGGTTTGTTGTCCGTACGGGACTTTGATCAATTTTTATCCCACCAGTATGTAATACCGTGGGAGAGTCGACGCCCTGTCCGTCTGTCCGTTCGTCCTTAATCATTTCGTTTCC
The DNA here is from genome assembly GCA_936450465.1 of Gibbula magus. Lineage (NCBI taxonomy): Eukaryota > Metazoa > Mollusca > Gastropoda > Trochida > Trochidae > Gibbula > Gibbula magus. The sequence goes on along the minus strand of OW388291.1, from coordinate 73,021,766 downwards.
GGAGCAGAACTCGAAAACCATTTATCATATCTTTCTGAAACTTCACATATGTATTACACATTTGCTGCAGTGGTGCCTTTTGATGTTTTCAGATTTTTAAACTTTTTATTTTTTTTTCGTTTTCAAAGAAACTTGTTGAATTTGGACTTTGTCAGAGACAGGTTCGTTTCCTGAGCACAACTCCAAAACCGTTCATCATATCTTCCTGAAACTTTGCATGTGTATTACCCACTAACTGAAGTGGTGCCTTTTGATATTTTCAGATTTCTGAATTTTTTATTAGCTCATCAGGCCTGAAAGGCCCGATGGGCTTATGGCATGGCATGGTGTCCGGCGTCCCTCCATCCGTCGGTCCGTCCATCCGTAAACTTTTCGCTTTTTCGACTTCTTCTCCAGAACCAATGACTCCACAGAGCTGAAATTTTATGTGCAGACTCCTTGGCCAATGGGGATTCTAAATTGTAGATTTCGTGACCCCATGACCCCAAATGGGGTCACAGAGGTCACAACCCCAAAAACCTATTTTCGTCTTCTTCTCCAGTTCCAAAAGGTCTAGAGAACTGAAAAGTTGTGTAGAGACTCTTTGGTCAAAGGTGATTCTTAATTGTAGGATTGGTGACCCTGTGACTCCAAATACAGGTCACAGGGGTCATGATCTAAAAACCTATTTTTTGCTTGTTAACAATGTATTACTTGAGATAACTTAGATATTCAACCTTAGATAATAAATCAAATCCTGATGAGCTACAGAGCCCATGGCTCTATTTTTTTTTCCTCTCCATAGAAACTTGTTGAATTTGGACTTTGTCAGAGACAGGTTCGTTTCCGGAGCACAACTCCAAAACCGTTCATCATATCTTCCTGAAACTTTGCATGTGTATTACCCACTAACTGAAGTGGTGCCTTTTGATATTTTCAGATTTTTTCTGAATTTTTTTTTTTTTTTTTTTTTCCATAGAAACATGAGGGATGTTGGTTGTTGTTGATTTTGACTGCTTCTGGAGCAGATGTCTAAAACCCTTAACATACCTGAAACTCAGCATCTGTAATACCCACTAACTGAAGTACGGTAGTAGATACACAAGTATCTGTCAAAGATGTGATTTACAAATTTTGTGGAACCGGTGGGATATGTCATCTTCTGATGACTTGTTAAAATGTTCTTAGCCTGATATTATTACAATTGAATCAAACATGTAATGGTCATTACTCAGTACAAGCTGTGTCCATCCTTTTAGTTCATTTCTTAATTGTGGAAGGGGACATGGTCACGTTTGTGACAATTACTTGTTATCAATTGGAAGCATTTCTTTATTCTAGTCATAAAACCATGTCTTTTGGTCTGCAACTAAGATTTTGAATTCATGGGATGGTTTTGATTCACAATACCAAGCTACTGCTCACCAAACCATTTGACGCCTGCAATAGACTTTGTGTTGTATGATGTGAAAAGAACTCTTTTTGTGGTAGTGTTTGCAGAGAAATAAATTGACAAAATCATTCTACATTGAGCTACAAACATGAATATACTGGTACAAATTAATTTGTTAAAAATATTATTATACATGTTCAGACTTTAGACTCTTCAAAACTGAAATTACTTCGACTTTGATGTAATCCTCTTGACAGATTTCCACATTTATAACTCGGTTTAAGTTATAGCTTTCTAATTTTCTTACAACACTGGTCATGTTATTGATTTTATAAAGCAGACATGATGAGTATAATTGTGTTGGATTCCCCATCAAGAATCTTGACTGAGAAAAAACACTCTGACTGCTTTATATACATCTAACAATTCAGAGGAATAAAGAACTAATAACAATAATCCAAAGATGTTTTGTAACACAGATGTTGTGAACTTAATACCATATAGTAGCATAAATACTGAGATTGATATTAACATTGCAGTTCTGCAACGGGAACCAGAAGGCCCAGAAGTACCTGTTGGGTGGTCTGGAGCAGTTGGTTGGGAACCTCCACAAGGACGTCCTCCTGCCCAAGGTGCCCCACATCCTCAAGACGCTGTACGACGCAGACATACTGGAAGAGGAGGTCCTACTTGACTGGGCTAAGAAGGTGAGCAATCGTTTTAATCTATACCATACACTTTGCGGCTTAGAATTATTTTTCTCATTTATGATAAAGCTAGGTTACATTGTGGATTTGACCTTCTCTGGATAGATGAGGAATTGTATGTAGTACAATTATCTATAAATTTCCGAGTGGGACTTGGTTAGGTTAGTTTTCTCAAGGAAGGAATGCCACATTGTATAAAACTTTTGGAATTAGATGTTGAAGGATGAAATTTCCATACGATTGATGCCAGATGTAATGTATGTTTTACTTGCGCTATGGGACAGGGCCTAGTTTTTCGAAGCCTCTCCTAGCAATTAGCCAATTTTAAGAGAACTTGGAAAATATAAGCCCAGAATTTCTGAGCTTCTCACTTTACATAGTTTCATCGGCAGATGTGATGAGTATAATTGTGTTGGATTCCCCATCAAGAATCTTGACTGAGAACAAACACTCTGACTGCTGTTCAACTTTGTCATGCAAATCTCTTCATGTTAGCTGCATTGACTAACAGTATGTTGATGTCTATAGATGTCTAAATATATGTAAACTATTTCCTGGATTCCTTTCATATTTTGCATATAGCTTAACCATAGTGAGTAATGTCCCCATAGATTTGTGACTTCTTAGGGGGAATGACACTTTATCGGTAATCCATGAAGAAAACCTAAAATCTTGAGCACATTGTTTTCCTCAGGTGTCCAAGAAATACGTAACAAAGAACGTCGCTAATGAGATCCATGAGAAGGCTGCACCATTTATTACCTGGCTGCAGGAGGCTGAAGAGGAGTCTGAGGAAAGTGAAGATGATGAAAACTTGCAGGTAGGTCGCAAAACTGGAAAACTCTTAAAATTATGTGTAATCCTGTTTGTTCACAAAATTGGAAGTGTTTGTTAGCAGGTAAGTTATCTCCCTTTAAAAGTGTTGCACTTTTCCATTCCATTTGCTCAATGTTAAAATCTCAACTAAGTTCATTACTGTATTCTCGCAGAAAACAAACATCTTGAAAATATAGGGATGGGATATTAGCCGCAAGAGACTCCGACTGAGTTGAACATTTATGGTAATTAAGTGGGGACTTTGTGTAATGGTAACAAGAATGATACATTCAGATATACATAGATAGATGACCATATTTTGACTTAATATATTTAATTAACATTGCAGGTGGTTTATTCCACTACGGAGAGAGTTGGACAGCAGAAGGAGAAACCAAAAGTGGAAACTATCTCTGCTGGCAACGACGACATCAACATAGACGATATCTAGACAGATTGATTGTCAACTCTTGGTCAATCTGGAGATCTAACAAGGACTATCTGCTCCCCCTTATCTTACTATCTCTCTACCATCTTTCTACATAGCACTTGCAGTCAACAGCCAGACGAGCTTGGGTCACCATTCACCATCATTTCAGTATCGCTACAAATCATAATAGTGTTGTAATCGGTAATGGCTTTAAGAAAAGGTTTTTAATTTTCCTTTGCATTAATGCAGAGACTTATTTAACCGGAAATTTTAATCTATTTTGTAAGTATTGTACATCATTAAGCATAATTTGTTTTTGTTTCTAAGGGTTTTGGAATTTGTTTTGTAAATTTCGTTTTGTAGTTTCTCTTTGGTTCTTTGTAGTTTTGCTGTTGAGTTTTGTCTTTATGCTTTTGGTTTTGTTCTATCTCTTCCTTGGCTGGAGATTTGTGTGCATTTCCCAGAGCTTTCTTGTGTGTTTACAGCAAGAATATGTATTAAAATGGTTTCACATTGTTACATCTGAATTCAATTTCAGTCAAACAAGAATTTTAACTATTTTGATTGTCATCTAATTTATCTAACATGTATTGATTCTAATCTATTGATGGTTTTAACGCTTGATTGATATTGTGCTGTATGGCCTTATCACCATGGAAACATCATTATGGCGCAAGTGCTGGTTGTAATGTGCTATATATGTATGTATATATATGTTCGTTATATTTCATTTCTCAAACTATTTTGGTATTGCTCGATGTGCAAAGAATTATATATATAACTCTAAATTATGCATCAATAAAATGCTCTTTAGTAAGTTTGGCTTTTGTTGTTATACCCCTGCTACAATGTAGTGAGGGGTATATAGCGATCTGCCTGTCAGAGTCCGTCTGAATCTTTCCTGTGTTCCAGCCGATGCTCACAGGTTTCACCGATATGTATAGCCACATGGCGTTGCGGGCTTTCTCCCTGCCATAATACTAGCAGCCGCGATATGTGAAATACTCTTGAGAGCGGCGTTTAACCCCAACTCACTCACTCACTTTCCTGTGCATAACTATTTGGTATGGAAGTAACCTGTATATGATGGTGTTGTGACTTTTAGGCGTATCAAAACCAATATTTAAATGTTTTAAATTTTGACCCAAAACTGTCAGATTTTCGTTTTCGGGGCATTCTTGAAATTTGTATGGGGAATTTACCAATACGGTAGCATGTCTTACCATTCCAGAATGATTGACTTTGCTTTATGATTTTAAATTAATGCTATATGAAGACGGTCAAACTACAGGCACATATATGAAAAAGCAAATTAACAAGCAAATTTCCATTTAAACAATATTACAGAATAATGGTTACGAGAAGTCATAGTTATCAACATCACAATGCAATGTTTGCAAACACAAACTGATATTCATTTCTTATAATTTCCAACTTTGAACTTTATTGGTTTTTTTAGACACATTCTAAATTTCACAATAGTTGATATACTTTCATATATCGATTTTCATTGAGGCAACAGTTACACTTAAGTTCAACACGGTTACACACTACACAGTAGCAAATGCCTTGAACTAGATCCGACGCAGAGATAAATAGTTCCAAAAAGAATCACAATTTCGAAAGATAAAAATTATACATAATCAAGGTCAACTACTGACATATATTTCGCAACAAAGTAAATGTTATCAATTCTTCGCGTATTAAGAATCTGCATATCAACTTTAAATTAGCATTGCGTGTGTTATTTATAAAACTTGAGTAGTTCTATTATGTTTACACGCTTTGGTTACTGCGCTTGCACGTGCAAAGCGTGCATGTTGTGCAATTCTTGTCAGCTGATGCTGGGGTGACAGGAAACCGTACCTGCCGTAAACAAATTAGTCATTGATGGCAGAGGCCGTTGAGGTACCTCAAAACAGATTGACTGTCTCAAAGAAGCACGTGCAGGCAGTAGTAAATATACATAGCAAAATAGTGTTGCACCCCTAGTTTTTCACCAGTAAAAGTTGTCTGATAAGAAAGTTGACAATGTTTCAGGACCATCAACTTTGTGATATGACAGAAGCATTATCTACCAGTTTAACGAAGCAAATTTCATTCAGATTTCATTCTTCAAATTTGGTGTCAGTCTACATTGGGAGATGACGCAGACACCAGTCGATTTTGGTGACCTTGACCTTAATTTCAAGGTGACCATGACAATTAGACCACTTTTCAAACTCTTGTTAACACAATACCTCATGAACCCAAGCACCCAAAGTCTTCAAATTTGCTGATGTTCATGACACTTTTACCAGTAATGCAATATATGAAGTAACTCCTTTTGACCAGATGTGTCTTACAAAACTCAAGAGGTGGGGGACATTGCCATGTTAGTGGCAAACACTTGTTAAAGCTTGCAAACTAATTCTTAGAACTCGGAAATATATTTACCATTGTCATTTTCTAATTGTGCACTAATCATTTTCGAACTCGTCAAGGAGTTGATGCCTCTATTATGGCCAACTATAGAGATAGTTTAGTAAATTCATTTATTTACAATCAAAGTAAAATTCACACATAAATGCGATATTTAGGTTTGAAAAATGCTGGAACACTGCAAACAGATCACCGAGACCTAACTATAACCAGCAAATGCAAGAGCCGACTTCGAAATTGTTGAAAAGAAATCAGCAAAATCTGCTTCGAATTCATCAAGCAATCGGACCATGTTGGCAAGTTGCTATTTCTAACTTGAACTTGCTTGAAAAACTAAGTAACAGTTGTCCTTGAAACTTTCACCCCCTTCCATGTTCTTTGATCATTTAACCTTTTCACCCCTTACACGCCTAAAATTGGACGCGTAAACGTATTAGCGTTCAGGTTTCTTAGTGGTGAAAGGGTTAATGCCTTTTATTAATTGCTGCAAATCACTATTATCTTGTAGGTACATTATTACCCTGAAGGATTTGCACATGTACTTTAGATGCTGCTTCTATATCCACACATGCGGTGGACAGGTGCCCATGTGCAGCTGGGTGGACTGAATATGGATTAAGTGCCTTTCGCAGGAACACAACATAGGATAGGGCCATAGTCACAATGTATGATAACCACTACCGCTTCTTTTATAATACTGGTTGTGGAATCATTACACATTGCTGGAATGCAGTAACTTGTTGAAGCATCTGTATTAGTGTGAAGGGACATTTTATGGATCTGAAATAACTTGGTGTGTAATGATAGAAGGTAGTTTTGCTTTTAGAAAAATCAATACGCTCTTAGAAATTTTCTGATTCATCTTTTAGTTTCTCGAAATACAACTTCCTACAACAAGAGAAACGAGTTCCAAGCTCTCACACTATTACAGGAGAGAGTATTCCAACACCAATACATGTCAACAAGGCAATTACACGAACACATTCCCTGAACCAGGAGAACAATCTTCTTCCACGCACACCTGATTTGATGCAGGAATCGACAGAAACAGAGGACGGCACACCGTCTCTCACAGGCGCACAACGGTTTCCCAGTTTTGCATATGTCAGTCTTATTTGGGCAAGTTGCTGTTCCTTTGTCATGTTAAGGTCTGTTGACAAACGGAGCATGTCCTCCGCATAATCCCATGCTCGATGATAGTTTTCTTTACGGATGTAAAGGTCTGTCCTTGCCATGTAGTAAAACACTCTCAGTATATTGGGTAGTCCATGTTCAGAATGTTCTACTCTTCTAAGAATGTTTTCTGCGTCTGATAGGTCCTGTTCTGGTATAGCAATGTTTGCAAACTGCATGTTGTTCCCACATCTTAAAAGAACTGAAGCATATTTAACAAGTGCAAAGTTAAAGCCGAAAGGGCCGTCATTGCCTTTGTCTCTTTGAAAATGATCTGATGCGGTTTTCAGACTCTCAAGTGCTCGCTGCCTCAGAGGATGTGCTCTCCTTGGGTTGGTAGATTCCAAGATGGCCACCAGGAGGTGGGCATGGTCAATGTATATCCACCCTGCCACCTTCCCAAAACATCGAGGATCTGAAAGTATTTTCTGCATAGCATCGGTAACTACTCTCTGAAGCTTGTTCAGCTTGCCATGTTTGACATAAGTCCACGCCTTCACGGACAGCATTTCAACTTCATAGATGACTGGATGTCTAGTTTTTGGTACCAACTCCATGGAACCGTTGTACATATGCAGAGCTTCGATGACTTTGTTTTGAAATAAAGCTTTGCAAGCGTTCAGGTACATCACAATACATTTTACATCAGCGGAGACATCTGAACCTAGATAATGACGAACATGACCTTCAAATGTATCTATTTCACCTCTATTGAGCACGGAACTTAAATCATTGTATATTTTGAGGATGCGTTTCCCTCTTGTGTGGTCTGGTTGCAATGGTGGAAGCAAGGGCATCCTGCAGCAACGCCTCTGGGCATACATACCTGCACAATGAGTACGTGGAGCAGGAGCATGTATCACAACCCTCGACTCACCAGTTGATTGTTCTAGGTAACTCTGGACTTGTCTGGACACTTCTCCAGTAAGAAAGTCATAGTCAAATTTTAAACTTTCTACAAATGTTTCCAAAGCCTGAACACTGTTTTCCCTCACTAACAGTTGCTGGATAAGTCTTTTGCAGCGTCGTTTTCGCGTAACATCAGCTGTTATCAGCTCAATTTCGTCTTCACTGAGCGCATGCTCTTGGAATAGGAAGTCGATCACATCCCGAGGTTCCAGATGATCTACCACGCTGCCCAAGAGGTCTGCACGACTCGGACCAAGGCCGGAGTGATTCCTAGCTGACCATGACATGTCTATGGGCCATGACAATGTACCTGAGGAATTAGATCAAGGCTTGTAAGAAATGCGTTTGCAACAAAATATATTGATGTCAAGTTGTTAGATCAACGGTCAATGTCATTCTTCAGACACCCAGGGCAATACGACATCTCACAGACACAAACACATGGATTATCATGCAGAAACATATCATAAAGACCTCAAAGTCATAGAGAGATTCTTGAAAGTTGAAAGGTAAAGAGAAATACTTCAGACACTTTGGCCAATAGGTCATTATCCAGACATGCGCCTCGGTTGGCCATTAAGACATACATGTACATTTCAGTCTTCAGATACGCATCAACAGCCATTCTTAAAACAAACAGGACAATAGGGCATTGGCACTAACAGTAAGTCTTTGTCAGACACTAAGTCATACATCTTTTGTTAGACACTAAACAATTAGTCTTTGCCAGACACTATATAATACGTTTTTGTCATATATTAACCAATGTTAATTGTTTATCAGACACTAGGCAATAATTCATTCAGACTCACGGATCAATAGGCATTCTTCTTGTATACTGACCAATACGCATCATACATCTGACAACTTTAGCTGGTAAACGAGTTGGGTGTTAATTAAATAATGTCCCTGTATAGGTGTCGTATTCTTTGTTTACGATATACATGTGGTAATACAAGTGGTACACCAAAGTTTCCCGTTTCCATACATGCAATCAGAGTTAACCATGTCAATCACAACACGTACTAATAGGAGGAGGTAACGAGGTCCAGTACTGTGCAAGGATAACAAACACGTTTCAAACACTGTCATATAAGTTCATTTCCGACCGGTTGCACAACATAGTGTTCATCAGGGATACTTATACATTGTGTGAACTTATATGAACGTTAATCTTCAGTATGTCATATTTAAGAATATATATATATATGTGTGTTGATTTTGATAATGTGTCATACTCTGTAATGTGACCTTTATATTATCAGCTGTGCATAACGCAATATATTTACTTCTAAGTATTATTGAAGTACACATAAATACAATTTAGTGTAACCTGTTCAGACATGTTTTCAGTTTTAAATGGAAATAATAATGATAATGATGATAGCAATACTATGTACACAGTCAGACAATGCTTTAACAATTGTGTCATAATGACATATCTGCATTAAGTTGTTGCTGATTTATTTCGCCATCCATTAATGAAAGTCGTGTCTTTTTGTCTGCATTTAAACATGGAATCTTACCTTAGTGTCCAAGAGTCTTCAGTTTGTATGTATTATTCGAAACAGACCAGTATTCCGTTACGCAGAACATGTAACATAACTCAGGCGATACAAAAACGTGATATTGATAACCTGGATCACGTGGTTTCTTTTCGCGGAAGTAGTATAGTGTTTTCACAGTAATGCTTTACATGCACTAGACCTTGAAGTGAACGCATTGAAGACGGTGTAGCAGTCTCAAATTACTCTATCGCCTCATATGACTCTAGAGTTATTTGAGGCTAGTCCCATATGACTCTAAAGTTATTTGAGGCTAGCCCCATAGGACTCTCGAGTTATTTGAGGCTAGCCCCATAGGACTCTAGAGTCCTATGGGACAAGCAAAGCGCGCAAATGAGTCCAGCCTCAAATGACTCTATTCAGGCTCAAATGACTCTTTCAAATGTTCTGTGAAAGAAGATTTACGTATTCATAATTTCACATTTTTCATGTTTTAATAAATTTTCAGAGACCATGGAATAGTCTGGATTGAATATTCTTAGAAAAAAATGGCTAAAGAGTTAAATGGGCCTAGGCTCAAAACACTCTAGAGTTAAATGGGCCTAGGATAAAAACACTCTAGAGTTAAATGAACCTAGGCTCAAAGCACTCTAGAGTTAAATGGGCCTAGGCTCAACACACTATAGAGTTAAATGGGCCTAGGATCAAAACACTCTAGAGTTAAATGAACCTAGGCTCAAAACACTCTAAAGTACCAACTGTGCCCGATTCAAAGCAGGCAAAATAATTAAATGGTTAAGCAGCAGTTGAAATTTTCTGAAGAAAGAACTTCTCGTTATAAGAGATACACATTTTGGAGTATATGCTCCTTTCTCTAACTTATTTTTTGTATTTTATCAGGTAATGCCCTTCTGACAAATACTAAATTAGATATATTTTAAGAAATCAAATTTGTGACTGGACAGTTTTCATAGTTCTTGACGATTCTGATTCTGGTCCTTAAAAAGTAATTATTAAAACATGAAACAAATAATGCCCGGAATTCATTTTCATTATTAGAATGACCATCCCGAAGTTTGTTCACCTATACTTATATACGTATGATGGTGCAAATATTCTGTAAATAGTGATGCCAATGAGACACTGTATAATGGTGAAAGAGAAACCGATAACTTTGTATTTTTATGTTAGAAGTGTCGATTTTATGTACCGTGACATAATTTAATTTCATATCTCTAAATAACGGTAACAGTTTTGAAAACAGAACTGACCAGGGGTTAACATTCTAAAAAGTATCGTTGTTTATGTTTCACTGTAAACTATAAACAAAAATGGTCAGCATTGTGACATATTGGTGTTGTATTTTTGTTATACTTATTCAATGTACTTGTAGATATTGTTTTCTTATGAAGTCCATATGAAAATTATTTACAATTATTAAATTATAAAAAAAAGAAAATCGGAAGTTTGAAGAGTCTACCCCTTCTTAATTCTTAGAAGATACGAAATCTTACACAACTGAACAAATGCAATTTTAACTGTTTATGCGTCGCAGTATTATCATATTTAGATTGCTATTTCCAATATAGCGTCAGCTTTTAAGCTTAGATTGCGCTTTTACATGACGCTTTACATCCTTTATTATTTTTTTACTATACTTTGACCTCTCTTGGGGGAGGTGCACCCCTGTTTTCACTATGATTTCAATGGTCAATTACTATACTTGGACCTCTCTCTGGATCCGCCAATGGTCAACCATTTAATATATAACAAATAGATCCACCGAGTAAAGTTTTTGTTATGAAATGACATGAGAAACTGTACATGCTAGTATTATGGGTGGCGTTTAACTGTAAATCTACAATGAGAGTACTGCATATGGGTCTGAGGTCCCTTTACGAAATGAAAGTGATCTCGATAATAAACCTCCGCATCAATATTGGTATAACGATCATAAATCGACGCTGAGTTCCAAGTGTGTATGGGACCACACGGACGGTGTACTGAGTCAACACGTGCTCTATAGTCCATTTACCACCGGTGCCAGTACAGTACAGTACGTCGGAATAATGGCAGCCACCGGAACCGCTCCATACAAGTGATCTTCATCTATTGGTCTATTAACGTGAGTTTTAACTTTGATTTGTTTCATTTTAGTATACTTGGATGTTACTTGGATTTATTTGCATATTTTAAGAAGAACTAATAATCTAATGTGAGGGATGAAATTATAACTTCCTAAAACAAATAACTTGGAAACATATGTAAATAATTATACCACTGTGCTCAAAATATCAAATTCATTTTTCACAAAAATTTGCACAGCATTACTTTGAATGTACCTTTTACATGAATTTGCAATTCTACGGAAGAACACTTTATTCGTTAGCCGGAATGTCCATACATAACAACTTCCAACGTCCAATATCGAAAGCAATGTATCGAATATGCTACAGTGCATTACGAACCTTTTTAGACCTAATATTAGCAAAACCTCTATGGTATTTTGAAATAAAGGTTTTTTAAACGATGAACAAATGTATGTTTGTTGACTTTTGTAATGCCTTGTAATGTTGACGTTTACAAAGATGATGATAAAGACGATGACGTTTACAAAGATGATGACGACGATGACGTTTACAAAGATTATGACGACGATGACGTCTACAAAGATGATGACGACGATGACGTCTACAAAGATGATGACGACGATAACATCTACAAAGATGATGACGACGATGACGTCTACAAAGATGATGACGACGATGACGACGATGACGTCTACAAAGATGATGACGACGATGATGTCTACAAAGATGATGACGACGATGACGTCTACAAAGATGATGACGACGATGACGTCTACAAAGATGATGACGACGATGACGTTTATAAAGATGATGATGACGATGACGTTTACAAAGATGATGATGACGACAATGACGTTTACAAAGATGATGACGACGATGACGTTTACAAACATGATGATGATGACGATGACGTCTACAAAGATGATGATGATGACGACGATAACGTCTACAAAGATGATGACGACGATGACGTCTACAAAGACGATGATGACGACGATAACATCTAAAAAAATGACGATGACGACGATGACGTTTACAAAGATGATGATGACGACAATGACGTCTACAAAGATGATGGTGACGACGATGACGTCTACAAAGATTGTGATGACGACTATGACGTCTACAACGATGATGGTGACGGCGATGACGTCTACAAAGATGATGGTGACGACGATGACGTCTACAAAGATGACGGTGACGACGATGACGTTTTACAAAGATGATGATGACGACGATGACGTCTACAAAGATGACGGTGACGACGATGACGTCTACAAAGATGACGGTGACGACGATGACGTCTACAAAGATGATGGTGACGACGATGACGTCTACAAAGATGACGGTGACGACGATGACGTCTACAAAGATGATGATGACGACGTTGACGTCTACAAAGTTGATGGTTACGACGATGATAACGACTATAACGTTTAAGACGACGACTGTGATGACAACAGCTTTAACGATGACGAAGAACACATAATTTTAAACCTTGTTCAACGATCTAAGGATAAGCCCATTCAACATCAAATTCCAACACGCAAACCACCTTGTAAATGTATAAGAGTTCTAGTCCTTCACATTGCCTACATCATTACCTAATAGTAGACATAACTACCAAACGAGGTGTCAGTGCTACTACAGTGCTATTAGTTGATGATTACGCAAAGGATTGCACGCCAGAGATGACAGTGGCTTGTATCTGAACATTAGTCATCTATTGAATGCAGTAAATGTCACCCACTTATAAACATCAGTAAAGATCTCATGCATTACTCATGTTTATCCAAGGTTGTGGATGGATGATTCGTGGTGTGAATGGACAGCTGAAGGGGAGACCACAGACTGACGTCTACACCTTCCTGTCAGTCATCTTGGAATGAGGCTTGGAGAAGACTCTGAACACACTCAACAATATCCGTTTCTGGTAAAAGTTTGATAGACTTTCGAAACAAAGTGTTGACTGACAATATTTCCTTGTGCGAAATGTTGTTGATTCACCTTCAGGATATATAAGGAAGTGTTCAACCTCGATCACGATCATGTGTTTACTCTTGATGTTATGTCAATACACCTGCATTGTACTAGTTTCCTGTGATGTGAAGCATTCAGTGTGAACTGTCAAGCCACGCTTCGTGAAGAAACCGGAGACTGTTTGGTCAAAATATCCAATGGTCGTTCTAAGAAAATATCACCATGTTGTTTAGAGTTAACTATAACACGTGAAAGTATCAACCTCCAGGAACGTGTACACACTGTTCAGTTGAAGGATTGCTGAAATAAAACAAATGCTGCGTGCCTGCTATAGTATTGATAAAGCCATAACCATAGTGCCTACACAGTACACGTTATGTCTAAGAATACGGGATGTCATAATATGCATCGTAAATAAACAGTTCACAACTATCTTCCCTCGACACGTGTCACAGGGATCCAAAGATGAATACCGAGGACATTGGAAATTGAAACATATTCTGCCTACCTTCTTGAAAAAGTAGAATTCTTTGAAATTGAAGAAATAATAAGAATAAGTACAAGAGTGTTGTTTGTCTAATATAAGTGTAGTGAGTATCCTTGACATATATGAGTATATAAACTGTACTGCAGATAAGAGCTGACGACAGGACCGGTCCTTCTAAGTGTCGTCTGCTGATATCGTCTGCTCAGATATGGCCACAGTCGAAGCCTGGGGAGAATTGGGTCAGAAGTACAAAATACACCCAGAAACGTTTGAATTTTTCAAGAAACAGGCAGAGAGAGGATGTAAGCCCTACACAGAGTCCACAGTAAAAGAAGCGCGGGAAACTAGTTTGCAGACGTCGTTATTCTACTGTGGAGAGGTCGAGTTCAGGGGATCCATTACTGAATTTACTGCACCCTCCGTCCATTATCCAGGTCAGTGACACTTCTGTTTCAATAGCGAGTCACATTTTACAAATTAAAAGTCAATTAAAAATATATAGGTTTCTGATGGGAGAAACGGCACACACCATCCGGAGTAATATGATTGACATATATTTACCTTAGTCGCATGTTCATTTGTTCATTTACCCAAGGAATTAACCCTTGTTTAAACTGCATAAGAAAACAAAGTATCGGTTCCATAGGATTAATAGGATTTAATTTCATCTTCCAGTGGACGACATGTGCGTTTATTTGATTCATCATGCATGTACACTTAATATTTAATATATTAAACTGTAATCAATATGATAATATGTTAGCCTAGTTGGTCTAATAAATTAAAAAAAATTGGCGCATTTGAAAAGAAACTCGATACAAACAACTTGAAGGGTATACTATTGACATAATATTATATATATGTTGCCGTTAAATGTACCACTGAAATCCTATTGCCATGAAGTTTTACATGCACTATGGACTAAATGGTCATGCATCCTGACAAGCACGTTATCATTTCATTAGCATGCACAGCAATTCAAATCTGCCTTGCACAGTGAACGTAAATCTGCTTGACCTTATAACGCGCGACCTGAGGTTATCATCAGCCGGCTTATTTACTATTTGCTATATATACGTGAATACATATAGGCCAGTGTTAAATGCACTCCGCTTTGACTCGACCCAGCAAAACCATCAGGAATTACCTGAATGCACGTGACCAGGACAGAAGCATCAAAGAACCATTGAGTATTTATTAAATATATAGTATGTGGCGTTCATACATGCCGAAAGACCACATGTGCTGTTGTAAGTTCAAATAATTTCACTTAGGTTGCAGAGTCACACCCTATCGCCATGTATATGATGATTACATTTTGCAATGCAAACCAAGCAACAGCTTTTTACATATGCAAAAACAGAAAATACAATCCCATATATGCACAGTATAGTTATAAACATTACCAACCAACAAGTTTCCAAAATTACTTTTGGCGCCATTGTCCATCATAAATCACTTTCACCTTAATATTGTGACTATACTGAATGAACTTGCATTAACTTGATAATGTTCAGTAACAGCCTGTACATCTCGATAAAAAACCACCATTTATAATGTTTGCCATTATGTGACTCTAACAACATACTTAATGTCGTTTTAATATCCGGACTTATCAACGTTGTAGCCCTGCCCCACGACCAACATAAGAGCCGTTAATACTGTCTAGGGTGCTATTCAGCAAGTCTAGATAAACATAAGAGCCGTTAATACTGTTTAGGGTGCTATTCAGCAAGTCTAGATAAACATAAGAGCCGTTAATACTGTCTAGGGTGCTATTCAGCAAGTCTAGATAAACATAAGAGCCGTTAATACTTCTAGGGTGCTATTCAGCAAGTCTAGATAAACATAAGAGCCGTTAATACTTCTAGGGTGCTATTCAGCAAGTCTAGATAAACATAAGAGCCGTTAATACTGTCTAGGGTGCTATTCAGCAAGTCTAGATAAACATAAGAGCCGTTAATACTGTCTAGGGTGCTATTCAGCAAGTCTAGATAATCATATAGGGATGAAATTACGGTAATTATTAAAATTCCATAGACTAAATTTTGGTCTATTATCGAGTCTTGACATGTTATACAAATCAAATCTGGAGTCGTTGGAGATTTAAAAGTATGTATATTTGTCGTTAATACATGTACGTTCAGTGCATATTGACCAACATCCGTCACCGGGTTGTTTGTTGGTGTTTTGTTTTGTGTGTGCGTTTGTCTACCCATGTTTCATGTATCTCGGGTTAATCGTCTTTTTCTTAATCAAGTATCTCTCAGACAAAGGAAACTCTAAATGAATGAACGTACCATGTTTGAATGTTCCATCAATATTGATTTACATATATACCTTAAATATCACTGGATGCTCTTCATAGGACCTTCACAACGCCAATGATAGCGTCAATTACGTAATATTAACGAGAGAAGCGATCAAATTCCTTAACCTTTCGTTCGTGATAACACTCTTTTTTATACTTCATCAAAGTCAGATAAACTGTCATAGAAATAAATGGCACTACTCACTTCATGTATGTAATGTGACTACTTATGTGTATTTATGAACACATTATATATCCTATTATGCAAACGTTGTATCATTTGGGAATAATTTACAATGTTCAATGCATGTGATTTGATAATATTCAACTTACCATTGTTCTGAACTTAGAACTTAGAGGTAGATTAATGGTAATTCGTACATTAGATTATTTTTGCAGGGGGCAAATCAGAGTCACAGTAACGTGTGCCTCTGAGTATAGATTGTTTTAACTAAACCCCAAAAATAGCATCAATTCAATTTCAAATATCAATATTTACAGCCGGTGTCCATGACCCAGGATTTTACTTGTCCCATGGAGGAATAACAAGATGGTTCTCCATTGTAATGAATGAGGTCTCTGCACTCTTTTATTTACATGTCGTCTCCCACTACGAATCAGGGAACATCAAATTCTCTCGAATCATTACTCAAAATTGAGTGTTTATCAACCTGGATGTTAGTTTTTACAAACAAAGCTATCTTCTTGTGTCAAATGTTTACATCACGTTCTTGATAAGGGTGTGAATAGGCCTATTTATACGTAATTGTATTTTCATGCGATAAAAAAAAATACATTGAATATCAATACACCTTCTGAAAAAGTACTTGTCTCCACCACTGTTCCTATTTTTGTAAATTTAGTTATTTTCACAACTATGATTATTATAAAATTGAGTATGCAATGGTCAACTCCATGCTCGTACTCATTCTGATGTGTAATGTCTCATCTGACCACTCATATTGCTCCTTTAATAGTATAATTAAATAATTAAATTCATCAAAGGAAGTGTATACCATGATCTGCTTCCAGATGGCATCCCGGTTACCGTGTACAAGGACTCTATCTGCCCCCTCACGGCCCCTATACTCGTGTACTTCCACGGAGGCGGCTTGGTTGTGGGATCACGGCGGAGTCATGAAGTGGCCTGTAAAATTATAGCAACGTAGGTTGTAGTCTTTGGAATAAAGTTTTTATTGAATAAAGTAAAAGTTTTTCAAATTGCAGCTTTCTAGAAAAAATTGTTAGAACGAAGCATGTGAGATTTCTTTGGTTGCGAAAATTCTTCTGACGCTTTGGCGCACTATCCAGCATATGCAACTGTTATCTTTCAACTTTGACCAGAACGAAAATTGTGTTTCACGAATTTTGCAAATAGTTGAAGTCAGGAAAACCCCATTCTCAAAGAACGTTTTTGCTACACGTGACACATATTACTATAACCAGTAGCATGATTAATAATACAGATGACCCCCACACTGTTTCTCAGAGACACACCGTGTATAGTGGTGAACGTGGAGTACAGACTAGCCCCAGAACACAAGTTTCCTGCCGCCTTCGATGACGCCGAGTGTGCCACCAGATGGGTCATCATGAACAAAGCCCTTATAGGTAATTGAGAGTTTGGACATATTTTCGGAGGTCATATATATCAGATTAATTGAAACGTCTTGAGTTATATCTGTGCCACGTCTGCAATATTCAATATGAAAATCTTCTTCGACTAACACCCAACACCTCTATCTAGGAGGGAGTAACGCGAGCCGAGTGGGGGTTGGGGGAGACAGTGGAGGGGGCAACTTGGCAGCGTCCGTCACTCACTCCGTCAAAGTCGACTTCCAGGTGAGCTGTAAAAGCAGATACCGTATTTACCCTAATAGGGGCCGGGCACAGAAATTTAAGTCACTTATCAGAGGTTATCACGTTTATTGGTCAAACATAAAATAAAATAAGGACCGGGCCTCAAATAAGAGCCGGGCCTCAAATAAGCGCGGGGGGTAAGAATCCTTACATGTTTATAAGGCCCCGGGCCCCTATTAGAGGAAATACGGTAGTCACGTCTATGAAAGTCCTCGGCCCATAAAGAAAAACAACTGCAAACAATGATATATATAAAACATGTAAGCGCCCAGTAAACAAATCTCATTTTAATCAAATCGAACATAACATTTATAAATACCTTGTTCGCCGATCTGAGTACTACCCCGCAGGTGACCTTCAATGTGACCTTTCAATAAATTCAACCAATCGGAGGCCTTTTCGTTTTCCGTTTGTTAGCATAAGTCGGTCCGATGGCCTTCAAGCCTCGTCGGTGATTGGATGGAATGAAAGGTCACCTAACATGACCTCTATGGTGCAATAAATCATGCAGCAAGGTAAGAGCGTTATGTTCGGTGGAGTCTACTAACGCCTACACATTTTTACAGTCTTCACCCTTTCATGAAAGTGGAATGACCCATTACTTTGTGCACTAATGCCTACAGTGATTACAAAACACAGGTTTTTATGTCACATTATATAGATTTTATTCATTTTACCAATATACTCATCATAGTATTCATACATATTCAACACAGTGTTCGATCTGATTTTAATGAGATTGCCAATAAACACATATAACTAGCGGGGCATGATGAAATACATAATCATCTATTAAGACATATTTGCTTAAATTCTGTTCTCAAATATAATATTTACATATATTGTTAGAAATTCTGTAGATATAAATGATGATAAGTGATTGATTTTACAGTAACAGGGTTTTTTTCATAATAGATCTATGACGAACACTCTGCATCACTGAGAATCCCCATCAAGGAAATTTAGGTTGTGTCCAAATAAAGGTTTAGATTGCAGCTACTTACAGCTACTAACAGGAATTCGTGTGTTACAGGTGCAGATCTACCCAATGACAGATCACAGGTGTAGTCAGCCTTCCTTCACAGAGTTCGCCACAGCACCGGGTCTGCGTCAGGGCCTCATAGATTGGTTGGTGCTGGGACTTGTTACTTGTATAGGGGCTTTAATCTTGTTGTTGATTTAGGTACCTTAATTTTTTTATTGGCCCTTCCATTATGTTTGTTGCACTAAAGACGTTTACTGACGCTTGACGGTGCTAGTATGTAGACCAAGGGTCGCATCTCGTTGCATCATAGAACTTGTAAATCAACAGAACGTGTATGTTCTAATACATTCACTGACCCTTCATTTAGTTTCGTTACGCTTAAGACTTTTATCATCCATAGGGATTTGACACACTTTGTCTTAAACAATACTGTTAAACATGTTAAAACAAAGTTTTTCTCTAATATTCTCCTTTAACAGGTTTTCTTGAAATGGAATAAATACCAAGTAAAAAAGTGTGAATAAAGTGTGTCCAAAAAATGACTAAAATGCCATATTTTATGTAAAAAAACAAACGTTTTCGGTGCGAGTCATATCGCTGAAATCACCGAGAGTTAATCAACCTGGCCGCAGTCACGTGATATGACGTCAAAGATGCTCTCACCCGCGCTGAGGCAGTGTATTTTTCTATGTTCGTTAAGTATTATTATTGCTTCCTATTTTGCATTTTTAAATAAGAACAATAAAGTTTCGACTAATTCAGCTGCCCCTTGTACTGTTGGCAGGTTCCAGGACCGGTGTATGACAGACAAGGAGGAGCGCTCTGACCCCCGGTATTCCCCCCTCCTGCAGCAGGACTTCACTCGTCTACCCCCGGCCATCTTCATCCTGGCGGAACTTGACCCTCTTGTTGGGTGTGGATATGGTAAGAGTGAAAATCATGTGTACAATTTGGTGATTATTGGCATTGAGAATCATTTATGTAATTGGTGACAATGTCGTAAGTAGTATCTTGTCCTAGGAAAAGACATCCTGTGTTAAGTGTCCTCGATTGCAATTGTCATAAGTGGTAAGTGTCCTCCGTTGCAATTGTCATGAGTGGTAAGTATCCTCGGTGGCAATTGTCATGAGTAGTAAGTGTCCTCGGTGGCAATTGTCATGATTGGTAGGTGTCATCGATGTATTTTGTCATGAGTGGTAAATGTCCTCGGTGGCAAGTGTCATGAGTAGTAAGTGTCCTCGGTGGCATTTGTCATGAGCAGTAAGTAACCTCGGTGGCAATTGTCATGAGTGGTAAGTGTCCTCGGTGGCAATTGTCATGAGTGGTAAGTGTCCTCGGTGGCAATTGCCATGAGTAGTAAGTAACCTCGGTGGCAATTGTTACGAGTGGTAGCTGTCCTCGGTGGCAATCGTCATGAGTGGTAGGTTCCTCGGTGGCAATTGTCATGAGTGGTAAGTGTCCTCGGTGCCAATTGTCATGAGTGGTAGGTTCCTCGGTGGCAATTGTCACGAGTGGTAGCTGTCCTCGGTGGCAATTGTCATGAGTGGTAGGTTCCTCGGTGGCAATTGCCATGAGTGGTAGTTGTTATTGGTGGCAATTGCCATGAGTGGTAGTTGTTATTGGTGGCAATTGCCATGAGTGGTAGTTGTTATTGGTGGCAATTGTCATGAGTGGTAGTTGTTATTGGTGGCAATTGTCTTGGGTTCTAACTGTCCGGTGGTCCGTTTTGTCTGCTTCCGTAGACAATGACTTAGAAAGCAAACATGTTTGGAAGATTTATTTTGAATAATTTCGTTATGCTGGTAGGTCTACACTCGTCTCTAGTGTATCGCCCGGTACCTCAATAAAAAGCCAAGTCAAGTTTACAACATGACTAGAATAGTAAATATAGGAATATTATTAACAAAATAAACAGATATCTAAGGCTCCTCTTTATTATTGTTTAAATTTTTCAAAAATTGATTTTTAGTCTTCAATCTCCAACGTTCTTTGACGAACATTGGTGACTTGCCTTACGAAATAGTCAAGTTAGGCGAAAAGAACGAGTGTGATGAATGATATGACAAATTTCTGCAATGTTGACTGTTGAGTATGGACACATCCAATTACTTTCTCAAAACGATGTTCAAGTAAACGTTGTTGTCCTTGTTTCAGCCTACAGAGACAAGATGGCAGCTGCCGGTGTGCACACAGAGTGTGTTCTGCTAGAGGGGGCGCCACATGCTTTCTTCCATCTACAAGGTGAGACTGGCATGGTGTATTGGACTTTAATATAGTCACTTCAAACACTACTTCAATATAGTCACTTCAAACACTACTTTAATATAGTCACTTCAAACACTACTTCTCATTCGCTTCTTCTTTGAACACTAGGAAATTGTCTTCTGAAAAGCAAATGTTGTTTTTACTTCTTAATTATCTACTCCATGCAAGTTTTCAGAGGCTTATGGTCTGTTGGCACCGATTTAGTATTTCACATTTGGCCTCAGGTCACAGTTAATTTGACCCGGAACTGTTTGAGGAAGCAGTGGAAAAGTAGGGTATTGTGGGATAGCTATTTCTATGGTTGTTTACATTGGAGACTGGTGTTTCCGGATTTTATTGACAGGTGAGAGAGTATACCATCAACTGAAATTTTGCTAGAATTTTAGTGTCAGTGTTTTTGAGTGGGTGGTGGGTATAAAGTATGTTGATTTCGTGCACTTTTGTCTGTTTTCTGTGACGCATCAGTGTATGTTTACATTTTCCACTCATATCTCAAAAAAGGCATGGTCAACCCCCACTTTGTTTTGCGATTTTGTAGTGCCGAGAGGTTGTACTTTGACCTCATAACAAGTCCCCCGCTCCGGCAATGTCAGGAAGTTTATAATGCGACCTTATTACTAATGATAAATGCACTAGAAATTAATTGTTGACTGATGCCTATTTTCTACATGAATTCAATGGAGCAATTATAATATAAGCGTTTGATGATTTGATAGTTAGCAGCCCCGACTTAGTCGGGGCTGCTATCAGTTTTTGCGCAGTTTCCGCCGCCGCCGTCGCGTTTTGTATTGGCTATAACTTTTTTCCTAGGTTTTAAGAACTCATATACATAACTTCTTACTTATACCCCTGGGAAATGTTCACATTCAAGGTCAAAGGTCAAGGTCACGAGTTTTGAAATCACTACAAAAATCCTTTTAAACACGATAACTTCAAAAACTTTTGTGCTATCGGGCTCTTACTTGGTATATATCAACTATGGAGAAAGACCAAGATTTGAAAAGGTTTTCGCTAAAATCTATCAAAATGTCAAGGTCACAGCGAGGTCACAACTTAAGCATGCTTTTGCAAACATGTCTTAGTTCAGCTATTAACACTTTAAAGCATTACATGATTGTTATACACATTGAAAAGTGATCATTGACTGTGTGACCTTGAAGATCAAAAGGTCACGGTCACGAAATATGGTCATGGTGACAAGTTCTGAAATCACTAAATAACCTTTTTCCAAGAAGGTATTAGCACCTCAACAGAGCTTATTTCTTATAAACCTGGTCAATGATTTTGACATGTTCACATTCAAGGTCAAAGGTCAAGGTCATGAGTTCTGAAATCGCTACAACAATCCTTGTAAACACGATAACTTCAAACATTTTTGTGCTATCAGGCTTTTATTTGGTATATGTCAACTATGGAGAAGGACTAATATTTGAAAAAAATCTGTCAAAGGTCAACAACAAAGGACAACTTAAGCATGCTTTTGTGCATATACCTTATTTTAACTATGAACAGTTTGAGTCATTGCATAATTGTTATGCACAATAAAAAGTGATCATTGATGGTGTGATCTTGAAGCTCAAAATTCTAGGTCATGAGATATTGGTTAAGGCCACGTTAATCCTTTGATCCAATTTTGAAATCAGAAATAGGTTTTAAGAACAAACTTATGAAAGTGACCCCAGTGATGATTCAACTTGTTAATAATCACTCGAAAAAAAGTTTGTTAAAAGAAATTCCCATTTTATTGATGCTGACGAGAAGGTGGAACAGGGAAAGGCGAGACCCTAAGTTTCAGGGCTGCTCTGCTTTTGCGGTGTCCCACAAACGCTAATCTAGTTGTTTTCTGATTCTGAAAAGAACTGTAAGTATACAATAAGAATATAAGTAATGGAAACACATACGTTTTCTGCAAAGTTTTCCGTATCCGCTGTCATTTAAAAGGAAACTTACCAGTACCTATCGTACATTTCTCAATGCTGTTATTTCAATGTTTTTTGTTGATATTTCAGGTCATTACAAAGAAAACTGTGGCAAGGCCAACGACGCCATTGTTAAATTTATAAGAAAGTTTGCTAAATGAAAGTAAGCATGCTGAATAATTAACTAATCTATACAAAGAATACACGTATATAACAGAGCCACATTTTGGCTAAATAATTCCGTCATTCAGTAACGTTTTCATGTGTTTATATCAAGTTTCAGATCTTTGACTAACAGAATAAACAATAAGTTTAAGGTAATCAACATTGAAACATCAGTGATTGTAAAGGCGTTATTGTTATATCATAATATCAGTATCGTTTAGGAGCCCCCTAGTTTCGTTAAGAATACATGTATTGATAAACAAAATGACTCAATAAATCGTGTGGAGTGCATTTTAGGTGTTTTCATTACAGTCATAAGGTGTTGCTCCTTAATTCTGTCCCCACAGATGTTACTCAAGTTATTTCCGTTAACTTGAGAAGAAACGATTTGATTAACCTCTGTCAGGAGAGAATACCCTGAAGAATGAACTCTACTAGATATACACAGACATTTCTGCTCCTAGAATATAACCACCGAGCAGTTGTTGTGATAACAGAACGTAATCACATCTCCAGTATCACACTCTCTTGCTGATTCCGTCAAAGATTGAACTGTCTTGCTGTTTGACGTCATCTCGAAGACCTCGGAACATGACAAGAAGCCATACCAGATTGTCTGTTGTCGTTTTCTTTCATATACATGTACCGGAAGAATGATGCAACAAAAGTAGATAATGTAGGTATAAACGTGTCACATCTCGAGTATTTAAACCATGCAAGAACACACAATGACCTCTCAGGTAACCACAGTGACAGTCATCGACCACGCATGCATATCGTTATCCATAAATTATTCCTGTTCTCATGTACATCGTGTTTATGAACCATAACGACACTCTCATAATACGTAAAACACCTCTAATCTTTTAAATGTATTTACAGAATAAAAGTTTATTAAGAACATTATAAACCTAAACCATATACTAAATAGAATGATGTTCTATTTAGAGTAATGTATATTTAGATATATTTTACCTACGGTTTCACTTGAAATATCGAGTTCATATATATATATATATATTCTCCCTGAAGATGAAATGAAACCGGTAGGAGAAAGAAACTCGGCGTTATGTTTTTAATTTTTTGATAATTTTAAGCAGCCATACACCTGGACATTTGACTTTTTGTACATATATATATATATATATATATATATATATATATATATATATATATATATATATATATATATATATATATATATATATAGAAAAGAGTAAACATCAGATGGGTTTGACTGGATCTATCTTCTTTAATACGATGAGCTCATTTCGACCAGTATATCGGTCTTTTCAAGTATTCAACATACTTGACTAATATATATATATATATTATGGTCAAGAGTACAGATTTAAAACACCATCAAACATATAGACAGGCATTCTCTAACCCCAGAGGTTACTCCCTTTATATTACATATGTTCTATCGTAACCGAGGTTACACTAAATAATCTGAAGGAATAACCTTTAGCTGTGGGGAGAGAAGGGTGGACAGGCGAAGAAAGTTTTGCATATATAGATACGTTTTGTGTAAATAAAAACTATATTTAAGAGAAAACAATGAAAACAGAATCGAAAAAACATTTCGCCTGCACACTCAACAAAGATTGAAAATGCCGAGGTTCAACATTCCACGTAAAAGACTCGTAAGATTGATGTCATGAAAATGAACTCATGCGTAGATCAAACCCATCTTTGGGTTAAGATGAAACTTCAAAGCGGAGGTTATATTCGTCATGGAAACACGTAATGAAGCATGTAAACTCCATGGACAGTATATGAATTATGTATGTGACCCAGGTCCAATGTCTATGCATATAAGTAAGTACCTGTAGGGTTTATTCTGTCGTCTAAATGAGTGACAAGACGCAAACAATTTATGGGAATACCTGACACTTGGACAACGGAGGCATCGTAATGCTAGAAGTTTGATTATACATGAATTACTAACGTGAGACTAAAGAATAATTGCATTGTTTATAACAAAACTTACTATTTAACATAAACTAATAAAAATAAAATAATAAAATAAAATCAATGATAAGTTTAATCGGATTTTTCATCGTTGTGTACTTTCGTATTAAACGACCATATAAGTCTCATGATAATTTGTTTTACTAGACAGAGTCCCGATAAGAGTTTTAGACTTGTTACCTAGAGGGACTAGAACTAGTCTAAAGAAACTACTGTCAACTTTACTATATATATATGAATACATTATTGACGATTTATATAGCACCTTATCCACAGGTCATATGCTCAAAGCGTTGTACGAGTCAATGATGACAAATTTAATTTCACCCTTGATAACATTTTTGAAGAGACGAATATAGATGTACATACATATAAATTGCTTTTATAATGTGTTCACTTCTTCACATACATCCCACAAACCAATATGAAAAACCGAAATTGAACGATTTAAAATAAAGATATATATAAGGATTATTCAAACAATGCTCATTTTGCAGTATATGATATGTTGTATGCATAATATACCAACACAAAAGAAAATGCATTTCAACCTTGTTTGAAGACCGTGTGTATACGGTTCTTGAAGATGGAGGGTCTTGTCTGTCAGTCAATGTACTACGGTGCCCATTTACTTAATCCCAGTCATACCTAGGAGAAGATATGCTGAGATGACAAAACAGCGTTACCAGTAATAGATCTGCTACGAAGCGTGTCAAGTATGGTGCGGTATGAGCGCTTGTCCTCTTGACTACTAGTGGTGGTAGTGCAAGGTCGAGTGTTAGCTCCCTATGTGTTATGCGGTCATATCACACACCGACTAGCTAATCAATAACACTTGTTACGTATTTACACGTCGGATACACATCAAGGAGACAAGATGTCGACGGCCGAGGCCTGGGGAGATATTGGACAGAAGTACACCATTCATGAGGATACGTTTGAATATTTCCGTGTGATGATGGCCAACTCCACCCGTCCACTGACGGATATGACGCCTCAGGAAGCACGCGAGTCAGTGGCCAGCACGTGCAACCAACTCGCCGGTGACGTCGAGTTCCAAGGGAGGATAACCGAGTTTCGAGTCCCCGTTCCTAACGTTAAAGGTAACTGTTCAAGGCGAGTAAATAATGTTTAAATGGTCCAATTCAATTTGGATAATAAAGCAACTGCTGTTTTAGGATCCGGGCAGAAAATACTCTAATTCTTATAATTTATATTTCAGGCTATCTTCTTCGAACTTATGTAATATACTGACAGTAATGCGTAATATGATTATGTAATGGTTAATTCTGGTGTCAACTGCTTTCATTATGGGAGACTGTCAAAAGTTATAACGTAATTATCAAGTGTGTATATCAAATGGAAACACAATTTAAAAACGTGATTTTAATAACGCGTCGTTATACATGCATTACGCAAAGAGTGTTGACTAAGTGTTGGTACAGTTTCCAGTCATCTGGAGAGTTTCTAAGGTCAGTCTAAATACTGAATACAAAGTATATCTTTTAGACAAGTAGTATTTTGAAAAATGACGACACTATATAGATATACAGCTTCCTTTATTATTTATTTGACATAAAAGAATAAAATAAGTTTTATATCGATAAATATTGTTAATAAATCCTATCGTCATTCTTCATCATATTAACTTCTAGAAGTAGTATTTTGTTAAATGTATTACATGACAATTTCGGACTGAGTTTACAGTGGGGGAATCATACACTTCCCTCGATATAGGACGCATTACTTGTAGACTTACAGAGAGCTCATTCAATGAAGTGGTTGGTATATAGCTGACAGGTACATGTCAAGCATGACACATGTAATATAAAACTCATGAGTAGTTTGTTAATAAACCCACGGAAATATCACGTGTCGGTCTCATCAAAGACACTCTCAGGTAACAACAGGTAGAACTGTACACTACATCGTGTAAGGATTATAGAGAGAAACCATGCATACTACCGTATTACTGCTAACAGACGCTCGTTTAAACGAAGCCGGTGCACATATGTTGTATCGAGCTCAGTTGGCAGAATGTCCGCTCATAACCGGGAAGACAAGGGTTCGATTCCCGGTCGCGTCACACCAATTGACGTTAAACGACGGGAGTTGTTGTTCCTTCCTTGCTTGACACTCATTATAAGGCCAGAACACCGCTTGAACTGGCGCTGGCACATAACAAATTTCAGATGTACAATCTA
The DNA here is from genome assembly GCA_936450465.1 of Gibbula magus. Lineage (NCBI taxonomy): Eukaryota > Metazoa > Mollusca > Gastropoda > Trochida > Trochidae > Gibbula > Gibbula magus. The sequence continues at coordinate 72,994,193 of OW388291.1, read as the reverse complement.
TTGAGGACAATAAAGAGTTATTCAATCAGAAATTATAATGTCCTAAGTAATGTTGAAACTGGTACATAGTGATTGTACAACGCTTGGTCTCCAGTCTCCAAACAAAACCACGGAAATATGTCGATTGTAAAACGCTTTGTTCCCATTGGATTATACCAGTGACACAAACAATGGCCCAGTTAGAATATCTATACAGAGACACAGAGTACAGAGACCATCGCCGTACCCTCTCCAAGTTTAGGTGTGGTAACCTCCCCTTGGCCATCGAAACCGACAGGTACTCCAAGCCTCCCACTCCTCTCAGTGACAGAATATGCCAAGTTTGTGCAGAGACGAGGCATGTTAACATTGTGGAAGACGAAAAGCACTTTTTAATGGATTGCCCTTTTTTATTCAGATTTTCGTTTCAACCTTATTACCCTTGCTGGAAAGAAAATTAATAACTTTTACAATATGGATAGTTTTTTACAAGTTACCTCAATTATGCAACGCGCTTTTGTGCAGCCTCTTTTAGCTCCACTCTTAATCAAATGACATAAGGAAATTATCTTAGAAACACTGTTTTATGTTTAATATAATTGTACTGCATTTCTTGTATCTTATATATTTTACCAATATTTACTATATAATGTATTTCTTAATTCATGTTTTTATTTCATATTGTATATTGTTTTAATATGTACACATGTGTCTCATAAGTCATTTACCGACTGGGCCCTCAATCTTAAAAAATAACTTGTTTTTATAATGTATCTGTATATGCTTGATTGTGGCGTGTCACACAAATAAACATTTCTTCCTTCTTCCTTCTATATTACAGTAATTACGATACCTGTTTGAGTATGAACTGCCTATCTGCTTCAGGTGTATGAATGGCGTATGGTTCATGCATTGAGATATGATTTCAAAAGAACGTGGTTTTGCAGGTTTCAGGTTCAGTGACTTTCAACTAGTATTTCATAAAAACACAAGTGTTGCAATGAGAAACCTTGAGCTTACTGAAAAGCCAAGGACTCAGAGATAATCTACTTTAAGAACGACCCACAAGCATCATTGAGACATTATGAGACTCAATTATATACGTAGATGTAAAACCACTGAAGTGTCAATTGCCATCAATTTAAGTTTTACGCAAGGAAAAACGCATTGTTGATGGATTTGCACCCGCTTTATTAAGTCATTCAAGACAAATTAAGTCATTAGTCCCGACAGTCAACGTACCTCCAGTCATTAAACAAGAACTAGTGTTCAGTTTACAAGTCGTAAGCGGCAATTTGTGACTTCGTTAAAGTTTTCTGCCTCTGTTATGTATTGGGCTACTTAGACGTAGTCAAAGGATACTTGGAAATGTTCTGTGGAGTAGGCCTATATGCTTTCTTGAGACTATATGGACTTACTGCTAATCAGCGTATCTTCTAGAACATCCGTATTCTTAAGAAGAAGCAATCCAGTGACATTGTCCTTTGCATTTCATTCCTGAAAGCTTTTCAGAGACTTTGACAACGCACCATGTTAATAAATAATGTCAACGTCATTGCATAATCAGTAACTAAAACAAGGAAAATATTAATTTAGTGGCAAACTATTCGGAAATATATTTGATCGATTAGTGAGGCGCATTGTGTTCAAGAACCCTGTAAACATGTCTTCTCATACCGGTGGCACCCGTCATTGTTACCGACTCTGTTACAGAGGACATCCCCATCAGCGTATACAAGCCGACCGACTGTCCGGACACTGCCCCGGTCCTCGTGTACTTCCATGGAGGGGGGTTCGTGCTGGGCTCTAGAGCCGTCATCGACAGTGTCTGCAAGACTATAGCTAGGTGGGTACAGTGGTTTTACAGTATCAGTCCTTTCTAAAGCAAGAATGAACTCTGGATACGACATGTCGACGTGCCCGCATGGTGAACCCAGCAGAGGCCACTCGTTCGACTTCAATCCCTGGCACTTTTATGCCGAATTAATGTTTAAAACTATTTAGTAAAATGATTCAACAATGCATGGTTAGTTTCGTCTCATATATCAGCCTGTAAATGCCATTCGAAGTGCAACAGTGCAGTGGTAAGAAGACACTGACGAAGTTAAGAAAAGCAGCAATGCAGAATCCTAGATGTTTTACGTAGACTTGCATATGATGTGCTTGGCGTGAAACATATCAATTAATTTTAAATTCATTAAGAAATGAACCCTGTACGCACTATTTAACATAGTTTTATTATATACATCATTAAACCCTAATGATTAATATCTTTAAAGAAATCGGTATAGAAATATTATGTTTATAAAAGTACCTACCCATACAATTTTATACGAATTATTGAGGGACTGACTACAGAGATGAACGACTATAGTTTTCCCTATGTGCGAACGTTCGCAATTAGGGAAAACTGGTCGATCATCTCTGTTGCGCAACATATTTACGCTAAACTTCACCTGTGGACTACCAGGCAAGGTACATACACTCAAGTAGAAATAACGTCACCATGTACCGGTAAAACACAAGGCATTTAAATCCACGAGCGATACATACGACTGAAGCAGAGTTACATCGTGTCTTATGAAGCCAACTAAACACAATTTCATTTTTCAAAAGATTATCTATTCATATTTTTGAAAAATCCACGATTTTAGAAATGGTCGTTTAGATTCTCCTTAACAAGACAGGAAATGAGAATTAAAAATGGCCTTTTTGGCTTGATTTATGTGTCGTATAGTAATGATGCCTCAACAAATTTAAGTCAAAGAAGGTAATGTATGCAGACAATACCTTTTATTGAATACATTTCTAGATTTTCAACATTCCGGCCCCAAAAAAACATTTTGAAAAGGCGATTTCAGCACCCCTAGTGTATTTGAACAGACATAAAAAGTATCATACACTGACGAATGACATTTTGAGTATTTCTTTACTAAACATAAGCTTATCAAATACATTCAAATTAGATTTTCTCCGGCAGCAGTATTTCATTATATACTCTATTGGTGACGTTTCTTTTGAGTTTGAGAGTAGTATAGGTACAACATAACTTCTTCATTTCTTTGTTACTACACCTATATGCTAAAGTGTTGCCAGCTCAGCTGACCTAACCCTTATTTTTACTGGACATTTACAAACATAAACATAAACATTTAAGTAAATGGTATTACGTTACAACAGACAATACTTTGGTATGAGACGTCATTGGTATCATGGTCATCGTAATATCGATATAATTTATTAACTAGTCAGAACAGTGTTTTTCTCCAAATATATGAGTATGTCATCACTCCTTGTTTCAGGTTAACACCATGTATGGTAGCAAGTGTGGAGTACCGTCTCGCCCCTGAACACAAGCTGCCTGCCAGTCTTGTTGACGCAGTGTGCGTCACTCGCTGGGTCAAAATGAACAGAGCATTCATAGGTCGGTCTGTCTGTCTGGCGTACTTATCTTATCATGTCATTAACGTAAAAGTGTCGTCAGATCTTTTTAACGGCCTGTCTGTGTGTGACAGTTGGTTCCGATTTTTGTTTTCATTTTCAGTATGTCATAAGTTTATGAGGCTAAGCGAAATTCATTCTTTTCCCACACAGGTTACTTAATTCATTCAGATTTCCGATCCTACACTGAGGTTAGCATCGGAAATCTGAAGAGAGTAACCTCTGTCAGAACAGCATGAGTAAAATATTATTTTATGTAACATATACTCTTGTTGTTGAGAAATGCCGGTACGTCTCACACAAGGAAATTTCAAGTGATTTGCTCAACTTCTCCATTTTCAGTAATCTGATGAACATGCTAAACATCATAAGAAGGGACTTTCCTTGAGTGTTAAATACGATCTCTGTGTGCATTGTAGGTAGATTGTATTTTCACGTGTTGTTTCAAGAGGGTGACTACGGGTCATCTGTCCAACCATTGAATCCCTTACAGTTTGCTGATATTATATACCGGGTAGTAATTTATGGCATAGCAAAGGGGGTCAAAATATTGACATGATCTAAAATGATCAATATTTTGGACCTTTAACTATTTCTAAATGTACATAGCAACTTGTAGAATTGCAAAGAATCCAGGAAATAGATTTTGTCCAAAATGATAACTATTGGCCTTCTTGAATCATTTGGTATGATATGAAAACTTGATCAGAGGCCAACGTTGTCAGTATTTGGGACCCTTGGGTCTTATAACATTCATCATTTTAAGGAGCAACCGTAAAGCATTGCGATTTCCCTGGAACGTTGTTTAGAAACTCAATAGTCAATATCAGAGACCCTTGGATCTTCTGATATGCTCACGAATCTTCAAACATTGCATAGTGTCCCAATTATTGACCGTTATCTAATTGGACACATATGAACACCAGTGACACACGATCCCTAGCTATTAACCCTAATATTATACCCTATTTATCTCTTGTCCCTGCTGCAGGTGCGAGTAACGTGAGTGTGCTGGGGGTGGGAGGGGAGAGTGCAGGGGGACACCTAGCAGCCACAGTCTGTCACGAGGTGCCCGGGGTAGACTTCCAGGTAACACTCTTACTTTACTTTTCTACAAGGAAGAATTAATGTCAGCATCGTGGAATATTCCCAAACCGGGTATTGTAATTCCCAGATCCATGTACATGAAGGATGTGGTGTAATTTGCAACTTGTACATGAAGGATGTGGTGTAATTTGCAACTTGTACATGAAGGGTGTGGTGTAATTTGCAACTTGTACATGAAGGGTGTGGTGTAATTTGCAACTTGTACATGAAGGGTGTGGTGTAATTTGCAACTTATACATGAAGGGTGTGGTGTAAATGCAAATCTTAACTCTTGCCAGCCTTACTGGCTGATTTAGGCCTTGCAGTATTTCCTTAAGATCTCTGTGCTTGGAAATCCGGGCCCACTATGCATTCTGGTGCAGCGATTCACTATCTTGGCACGGCAAAGAGAGGGAAATACTGCAAGGCTTAAATCAGCCAGTAATGCAGACAGGTAAGAGTTATGCCTAGCGTTTGAAAGTTGTATAACGAGTAGATTGTATATGTCTACAATTCTCAATTTCTATTGTAATTTGTAGATCCATATATATGAAGGGGGTAATAACTGTATGGTATGATTTAAAAACTAAACACTGCAACAAGCAGATTGGAGGTGTTTGAATCCTACAGATTATACCAGTAACCATCAGCAATCGTGTTTGATGACAATTTGATCCAGTGCTGTTTTTCTTTTACCATCATAACTTTGTTGTTAATGTTAATGCACGAATGTAACTGCTGCAATTGCTGTAACTGCAATGTTCATGCTCAAACTGAGACAACGTAGGCCAAACGTCTCTTGACTTATAAGAGAGTTCATTCAAAATGTTGCTCTGGTTTACAGAACAGGCTATCAACATAAACGTTTTAGTGTCATTTGGTGTAATGTTGATTTTGACCAATGGAAGTTTTGGTATGAGTTTCAACATTCGACTTATTAGCAGCTCCGACTAAGTCGGAGCTGCTATCAGTTTTTGCGCAGTTTCCATCACCGCCGCCGCCGCGTTTTGTATTGGCTATAATTTTTTTCCTATTAGGTTTTGAGAACTTATATACATAACTTCTTACTTATACCCCTGGGGAATTTTTTTGACATGTTCACATTCAAGGTCAAAGGTCAAGGTCACGAGTTCTGAAATCGCTCCTCTTTGGTGTATATCAACTATGGAGAAAGGCCAAGATTTGAAAAGGTTTTCGCTAACATCCGTCAAAGGTCAAGGTCAAAGTGAGGTCAGAACTTAAGCATGCTTTTGCAAAAATGTCTTATTTCAACTATTAACACTTTGAATCATTACATGATACACAATGGAAAGTGATCACTGATTATGTGACCTTGAATTTTAAAGGTCAAGGTCACGAGATAGGGTCATGGGCACCAGTTCTGAAATCACTAAATAACTTCTTTCCAAGGAGGTATCAACACCTCATATATATAACTTCTTACTTATACCCCTGGGGAATTTTTTTTGACATGTTCACATTCAAGGTCAAAGGTCAAGGTCATAAGTTCTGAAATTGCTAAAACAATCCTTGTAAACACGATAACTTACAAAATATATGTGCTATCAGGCTCTTATTTGGTTATATCAACTATGGAGAAAGGCCAAGATTTGAAAAGGTTTTCGCTAACATCCGTCAAAGGTCAAGGTCATAGCGAGGTCGCAACCTAAGTATGCTTTTGCATATATGGTCATGCTGACCAGTTCTGAAATCACTAATTAACTTTTTTCCATGAAGATATTAACACCTCATATAGATAGCTTAATTTCTTTCTTATACACCTGGTGAATGATTTTGACATGTTCACATTCAAGGTCAAAGGTCAAGGTCATGAGTTCTGAAATCACTACAACAATCCTTGTAAACATGATAACTTCAAACTTTTTTTGTGCTATTAGGCTTTTATTTGGTATATATGAACTATGGAGAAAGACCAAGATTTGAAAACGTTTTCGCTAAAATTTGTCAAAGGTCAAGGTCACAGTGAGGTCAAAACTTAAGCATGCTTTTGTGAATATGCCGTATTTTAACTATGAACACTTTGAATCATTGCATGATTATTATACCCGATGAAAAGTGATCATTGATGGTGTGACCTTGAAGGTCAAAGGTCAAGGTCATGAGATATTGGTTAAGGCCACGTTAATCATTTGATCAAATTTTGAAAGAAGAAATAGGTTTTAAGAACAAACTTGTGAAAAGTGACCCCAGTGATGATTAGTAATAACTCGAATAATGAACAAACTTTTGTTAAAAATAATCCCATTTTATTGATGCTGACGAGAAGGCGGAACAGGGAAAGGCGAGACCCTAAGTTTCGGAGCTGCTCTGTTTTTGCGGTGTCCCGCAAACGCTAATCTAGTGTTAGGTTAAGTGTTTCATCTTCTAGCACCCTCTCCGCAGGTTTTGGTGTACCCGACGGTGGATTTTAATTGTTCATACAGTTCCACAAAAGAATTCTCTAAAACACCTGGACTAAACAAGAGTCTCATTGACTGGTAGGTGTCGTAGTAACTCAACAGTCAACAACTACAGTAGATTTGTATTCACTTGTTCCCTATCGTGTCATACATAAAGGCGTTGTAAAACAATGGAAGTGTTGTTACCTTGACTTGCGTTTAGCTCTACACAACCAACTTCGAAATAATTTGACACTGAAAGTCTTTTTATAGTAGCTATCTATTGAAGACGTGATGTTTCGCCTCCAGTGAATTGCAGAATCTCTTATTGTTGATGAAAGCGCATTAACTTGGCAATGCTTATGTTAGAGTGTTGAACAGTATGTTACGATGGCGATGATTGTGCGGGAAAAAGAAAACAGCACACCTATAATTACATATAACTCCGGTAATAAAGAGAAGATAGCAGATACGACAATTTTAACACGTTGTCGTAAAAACAACACATTGTATTATTCTCTACCACTATCGCTCCCTCTATCCATCCACAAACACAGGTTCGCAGCCCATGCCCTGGAGACCGATCAACAGACCAACAACCCCCGGATATCTCCTCTACTGAGACAGGGGTTCTCCGCTCTACCCCCCGCGCTCCTGGTGCTTGCTGAACTCGACCCCCTCAGGGACTCTGCTTATGGTCAGTACTAACCGGAGTTACGATATGGGTTGCACAACTGTCATAAAATTCAAAGGCTGATCCGCCTGATGGTTTGGAGTTGACAATGCATTTAAGGCAAAACATTTAAGTAGATCTGTCACCAGTGTCACATGTGTGGGCAACTTCAGAGTACCGTTTATGATTCGTACACAGAAGGCAAATGTAAACTCCAAAGGAAATGGTAAGTTATATACTTAGTAATACGGTTCTGTTGGCAGCATACCGAGACAAGATGGCGGAGGCTGGAGTGGAGGCCCAGCTGGAGCTGATGCAGGGGGTTCCACACGGCTTCCTCAGGATGCAGGGTGAGTTGAAGTCGACACGAAGAAGATCTTATAACATTCATCATTCAGGGAGTAACCGTAAGGCATTGCGATTTTCCTGGAACGTTGTTCAGAAACTCAATAGTCAATACAACAGTAATGCTGACATGGAGCAAAATTTGGAAGAAAAAGTCATGTCAATCATCATGATACCTAATTTATATTTAGTGGATTACCGCATATTATCGGACTGAACCATAGACCCCATTGTATAAAAAATAAGTCGACCCCCTTTTTGACCCCTAATTTCTGGTATCAAATTCTCGACTTATACCTGGCAATATACAGTAGACCTTATCTAAATAAAGCCTTAGTTTAATATCTGTGACATGATTTTCATCCGCCAAATTTCTCACACATGTTAATAGATCATCCTGGAAACCAGGGGTACTTTGTTTCGCTCGCTTCACTTTGAAACGTAACGTTACAATTCAAAGTGAAATGAGCGAAACAATTAAAGTACCCCTGGTTTCCAGGATGGTTAATAGATGTGACTTTTGCTTATTTCAAGTTCTGTGAACTGAAAGCAGACATCATATATGATGGTGCCATTTAGGTAAATCTATTACATTTGATTTGGTGAAGTGTTTTTTTTTAAATATTTACTTCAATTTGTAACCAAATGTCATGAATACTTCTTTCAATTGCAGGTGTATTTAAACAAAGCTGTCCAAAAGCCTTCTCTGTTGTTACAGAGTTCATACAGAAATGCTCCAAAAAAGAGGGGAGACTACTATTGAATGATGACTGATCTGAGTTATCCCCCTTGAAGTTGGTGCTCTGAGTGATCTCCCTTTGTGACAATACTCAAGATCTGGTTTATTTTTCCTAATCCATGCTGGCGCAACTTGAAAACACACGGACAACATGTGACATGTTATAATATATACTGAACAGTAAAAGAAACACACAATCTTCCAAGTGCATATTTAGTATTGAAAATAGAGCCATTGGCTTTGTAGCTCATCAGGTATTACATTATTCATGTTCTATAAGGTAAAGACTGAAAGACAAAATAATGAGTCATTGTCCAGTTAACAAGTTTACAATTAATCATCCGTATCATTAAATTATTCTAATCATTGTATTCTCAGAAAGAAGTAACACGTTTATCTTAAAGCTTCAATCTCTATTTTGGGTCTATTTAGATGCTTGCAACTCTCGAGAGACCAGTGAAATATTGTACTCCCATAACCAGGAACCGTTTAGGCCTCATGCCCACACCCATCCTAACACCCCTCCTTGACTCACTGGGCAATTAACAGCTGTTACTATTGTGTTATAGCTAAGGTCAAGGCCAGCTTCCAATAGAGTCAGGATAAGTTGACTAAGGAAGAAGTATTCAACTATATTTTGCTTAAATTTTGTGCTACAGACATACAATTGAAAGTTAATGAACAGACATTTATGATTATCTTAACATTTCATCATAACACTTAACATGGTAAACCACTTTAATTTGCACCACTGCCACACTCTTAAGTAGGTAAATCAATGTTCAAATGAACACAAATTTGGAGAGAAAAAAACAACCACAAATGTTTTACATGTTTTGGATAACTATTACAATTTTAAACAATTTTAGTCCTCACAATCACTGATAATGACTGGATCCATAGACAAATGTATTGGACTAAAGTAGCCTGAAGGTGCAATTCAAATACTTGCATATTTCTGACAGATATTCTTATTTAGTCTCCATATGGATATTTGGTTTTGTACATCATTTACCGCAGTGATAGATGTGTGAAATCAAAAAGTTTAATGTTGAATATGTCATTGTCATAAAATATGTTGATTGTCAAAGTTGTTTTCCTGTTGTGATTTTTTGTAGTTTGTCGATTTATGAAAAGAAATTAATAATAATAATTTATCTTTTCTTTGTGAAATGTTCCATGTTGTAAAAATCTACTGTGCATCATACTAGCAACTTTCCCAGAGTAAATAAAAAGGCAAAGTCCAAATACTTTAAATTCTTTATTAAAACTACAATAAATGTAGCAAAACAACAAAATCATACAAAGCTATCTACTGTAAAAAGCCCTCGAGTAAATATTCTAAACTTTCTAAATCGTAAACCTTCATATTGTCATTAAATTTGAATGATTTATTTGTTGTGTCTTATGACTTTTACAATATTTTTCTGTTTTCTCAAGGCTGTTTGAACATATATATATATATATAAATTGCATACAAATCAGCATAACAAAATGTTTTGGCCACATTAATAAATTTTCATTTAAAATACTTATAAAAACAACAAAATGCAAATATATATCAGTATAAACAAGAAACTTGACAGAAGGTTTGTTATGATAGGCAATGTGATATCTGCCATAGAAAAATACTAACCTTCTAACCATTAGCTACTGACCCTTCTCCTGTTTAATCTTCAGTTGAGTTGTACGCCTATAGATTTCAAAACATTCATTTCTCACAGGAACAGGGCAACTCTGATGAAGAAAACTGTTCAGAAATTCAGTGCAGTTTCAGTCACCTCTTTCAAGATCCACAGCAAATCAAAGCCAAAATAGTTTTACAGGCTTTTTCCTTATAGTAATACTAGATGATGGATATGTCAATCACTCTTGAAAACTCAAAATTAATTCACCTCACCTAAAAAATTCTTTGGTCTTACCTGTTTAGTCAGTTTTATTGATGAAATATGTTAAAGTAATTTCAGGGTTCAAATGCAATGTCCACCTGTCAAGTGACCTGTGATGCCAAATACAAGTAAATGAATCACTCACACCAATTAATTTCTTATTTTCAAGTGCTATGGCTGTTGTGAGCTTTATATTGAGATTTATAGCATTGTAAAGAGTGATTATACCTCATTGAGTTGCTCTTCTGAAAACCATAAAGATGCATAAATTCATCAGTTTACAAAATAGAAGCACTTTTTCTTTCTGTCACATGATCAGTTTAAGCAAAAAGTTTTCAAAATATGTTTTGTTAAACTGATCTTACAAAAATGCTTCACAATAAATAGGTGAGGTTTGGTTAGGGTTTAACGCCGCTTTCAAGAGTATTTCACTTATATCATAGCTGCTTGTATTATAACAGGGAGAAACCCTGCAACGCCATGTGGCTATACATTGCGGTGAAACCTGCGAGCATCAGTTGGAACTAGCAAAGCATGGGTGGTACTACGCTGATATAAATTAAAGTTCTCTACTGCAGATAAAGTTAACGTGCCCCTGGCGGGATTCGAACCACAAATCACTGGATCTGAAGTTGAACGTGCTAACCACTGCGCTAATATCCCGCCCCCTTACCAAGTATACAGTGTAGAGATGTAATTTTGTCTTGTAAGAAACACAAACAGGAGAAGGGTCAGCATTCTGCATGAAATGGAGATGTATAGCATTGTAAGTACTGGTGGAAGCTTCAACTGTGTAAACAGATTGATTGTCTACAGAACAACAATAATATGTAACAAAATATACAGAGCACAGCTATTCATTCATAAAGATATGTTAATACATGGACATATTGTAGGTGGGTTTAATTGGATGTATATAGTACCAAAACTTGCATTTCATTGTAGAATTTTTTAAAATGCATAAAAAATATTTATCAAAGATAAATAAGATGACCAGTATTCTGATACGCTGCAACATTATCATAAGTCATGATTACCTCATCATTTTTGTCATCATCATCATCATCATCATCATCATTATAGTCATTGTCATAATTATAGTCATTGACATCTTCATCATAATTACTGTTATAATCTCTTCATTGTCATCGAAATAGTCATTGTCATCAACATTATCATCTCTATTGTAATAATCTCTTCATTGTCATCAAAAGTCATTGTCATCAACATCGTCATCATTATTGTTATAATCTCTTATTATCATCAATATAGTCATCCATATATCATCATTATGGTCATTGTCATCATAAACATCAATCATTCTTGTCATTGTCTTGATCATGAATGGCAATACAAAATTGCTCATCTCATTGTAAAAATTCCTCCTCAAACAACTTTTTGATCAAATGACACAGTCAATCTCTTCCGAAGACGATATTTAAATCATTTAAATTTGTGCATAACATTATATAACAACTTATTTCCTCCTTGGGTATAGAATGATACCAATCATGTTATTTTGATTAAATAAATTATCAACCTGTAAAATATATGTGCAAATGGAGATAATCAATGTCACAGCCATAGCAACACATTTTAGTCACACAGAAAATAAATGTAAGATAAATGGCAAAACATATTCACGGAGAAACTGTTTAAAAAATTTCCCAAAACTTTTCCAGATTGATCCTCATTAGGATTTTAAATTAAAATAAATTTAAAAGCATCAACATAATTGTTAAAATTGTCAATAACGCTACATTTAAACTTTGAATATATCATAACAGAAGCAGATGAAACATTTACAAGGACACACAAATAATGACGTTTTTGTTATGGATCAATAAAAGCACCAAGCATAGTGTAATGGAAGATGATATTGCCTCTGGGATATTTGCCACTTTTTTCCTGTGTTATCATCTCCGATCTGCATATTTAATTCTGATTTAAAATATTTCCCCCCAATCAATCAGTCTATTTCATTCCAGATTATAAAATAAATACATTTAGAGTTTTGAAAGGTACAGGAAAACATTTAGCTCTTCTAAAAATCAAAAAAGGATATATAACTGCTTAAACCCCACTTTTTAAGTTATTTCTCACTGCCCCCTCTCATGGCTGTATGTGTGGGTGGGGGGGGCGGGGACTTAAACCCCACTTCTTTAGTTCTTTCCCACTGCCCCCTCTCATGGCTGTATGAAACAGAAACATGACGTGGACGACCTTAGATACATTCAAATTTAGTACAAAATAACAGTATCAAGCAGTATAGAAAACTTGTTTATATGCCAATTATTCTCATATTGATTGTAAAGATGTTTAAAATGACTTAATCTATGTGTGATGTAAATCAAGCTTATTATGCCAAATAATGCTGCAAATGGGTTGTGAAATAACCTTTTATAACAAGAACATAAATACATTTATGTCAGAGATCCAATATTTTAAAACATTTGTAGAGAAATTTAGAATCTCATTCTACCGGCAACTCTTTTTCAGTCCATTAGGACTATAGTTTCTTTCCAATATTATAGAGATAAAACTGATTACAACAAAGCTAGAAAATTTGGCATCTTTTAGAAGAGATTATTTGTCACATGAATAAATAAAACAAATTTTAATTCTGCAATGGAAGAAAGAGATCAGGTAAAACATAAACTATTGTAAAATAACAATACTTTCTGGCTGAGTATCATTAATGCCAATATGAGTTTGATGTTACCAAGAAACATGTGGTTAAAGACATACATTAGCAACCTTATTTCCTATAAATTATTGAAAAAAATTGGAACAAATATTTAAGAACATGAAATCAACTTACAATTTTGACACATCGATTTTTACAATTTATTATACAAGTCAAACAAAGACAACAATTTAATAATTGTCATCATCATCAACATCATCACACATTTAGCACAGTCAATTTTCAATCAATTTTACAAACCACACAAAGCATGATCATTTGGCCTCAACAGTAAAGCAACAGATTACAATAATCACTTCTAAGTTTACATATAATTACGTTTATCTAATTAATAGTTAATAAATGAAATAATGTACAAAATTCTTAGTGACTCTCACAAGCCATTCATTGTACTCTTACAATCCCTACTGGCGCTCTTAAAAGTGTGTTTCATCACATGGAAATGCATGTACATGGATTTCATTGGTTTCTGAAAATGAAAAGCCCCCTGACCCCTAAACTTTCCAATATGTCAACCTTCTGTAAATATCTGATCTGCCCGTGTATGTATGTGTATGTGTATGTGTATGTGCATCAGCGATATTTCAACAGTAAATCAGATATACAAGCGATTAGTTTCCCTTTAATCTTTCAATAATTGATTGTAAAAACATCATGTATGTGGTTTTGAAAATCTATAAAATGTAAAACAGCTATGTCTCTACATCTCTACGTGTGCTGAGTCAGTGTCTAAGCAGGATTCCTTGTATTGGATTTCAGCGTCAATTTCATCCGTCATTGATCGTGAACAAAGTAACTAGCAAGTTTTATTCTGAAAGTATCTAGTGTGAGTGTCTAAGCGTGGTTGTGAACCTTCTTGGCATCTAACTGAACTGTGTTTTTGATAAATTGTCTATGAGCAAATTGAAACGTTTCCCGTGACGTGGCGGATTGCTTCCCCTGTAGTCATGAGTTTGGGACCTTTTTCTTAATAAAAGTAATCAGCCGTTCTCTCGCCTTCTGTCCTAGTTCCTTGAAATGACCTGTGGGAACAAAAAGGTTTGTAGACAGTTTGTAGACAGTTTGTAGACAGTTTGTTGACAGTTTGTTGACCCCTGCATGAATCACCTAATCTCCTTAATTTTGATCAACGATGGGAATTCTGATCTTCAAATTTCTGAGGTTTTTGGTTGACTAATGTTTTTGGAAAATACATGTGTAGGTACCAAGATGGACATTCAATCTCCTGCCTTTGTAACTACTTGAGCCTCACAGTTAACTCACATCCTTCAACAAGTTCTTTCATGAGTTACCAAATCAACAAAGACAATTCCATGCAACACTTCAATAAATCTCTAGCAGTCCCAGAGGGGAGCAGGGGTGGATACAACCTTTTGAGGGGGGGGGGGGGGGGGGGGGGGGGACACTTTTAAGATTGGATTGCGCTTTTCCAGGACACAAAATGCTCCATTATTATTTTTATACTTCGAACTGTCTTGGGGGATGGGGGACAAGTAAGACCATTACCTATCGAGATAGATGTAGCGGACCGAGAGGTAAGCAACTCACCGACATTGGAGAAGAAGCCGTGTATGGAACCTTTAATCATGAGACTCTCCGCCTCCACTCCCGCCTCCTTGATCTTCCGCTTGTACTCTGATTGTACATCAGGCAGATATAAGTCACTCTTCTTTATTTACAAAATCATTACGGTACACAGAAATATTTTCTGTTAATTGTTAGTTCTATTAATTAAACATATATATATATATATATATGTGTGTCTTGTGTCTTGTGTTTTACCCTTGCATTTAAATAAATTGGTATCATATCCTTAATTACCACACATATCCACTTTATCTATTTAAACAAATGGATAATTCCTCATGACGATTGGTCTAAAGAATTAAAGAATAGGCAACAAAGATATGGGAACTAAAACTGTACGACAATGTTGTATGGCAACAATCTACCAACAGTTACCTCCCTTGTCAGATCTCCAGTAAAATTATTATATATTACATATACATATATAATGACGCATGATAAGTTAATAACTGTTGAGTTGGTTTGACAGACTTTTAACATAAGGCTGGATAACAGATTTGTTTGCTGATGTGAAAAGTGATAGCTATACAGAGATTCTCGCCCTCCTGTCTTCTGATAAACATATTCACTTGAGTTGATACAAAAGGCTTGCAGAAGATAATTATACTGTTGTGTTGAGGTCATGTACTTGCTGAAATCATGGCATTGGGCTCATATACTTGATGTCATGGCATAATGAGTCATATATATTATTGATGATCTCATCACTAGCGGATCCAGGGGGGGGGGGGGGGGGGGGGGGGGGGGGGGGGGTCCAGGGGGTCTGGAACCCCCCCCTTTTCAAATCCATGTATAAGATTTGGGCCCCCCCCCCCCCCCCCCCCCCCACTGAGTGGAAATTTTTTTTTTTGGGACCCCCCCCTTTCAAAATTCCTGGATCCGCCCTTGCTCATGACATATATACTTCCATGAATAATTCTCCATCACACACACAAATAATATCTCCTGTGTTTGGAGGATAAAGAACATTACTCTACAAAAAGATCAAAATCAACTGAACCACCCATTGATAAGGATTGTCCATCACTCACCGTAGGCCTGATCACGGAGAGGGTCGAACTCAGCCAGGAGGAGCAGGGTGGGGGGCAGACAGGTGAAACTCGGGCGCAGGAGCGGACACACCCGCGGGTTCTCCATGTCTTCTGGGCACGTGATGAATAGCTCGGCAAACCTGCACATAATAGGAGTACAGTGAGACCTCGTTTAACCAGACCCAGTATATCCGGAAATCCGGTCATCTGCAAAGTAGTATTTCAAATCTCCTCTATACATTTCTATGCAAATGGTGATTCGCTTTACCCCATGTCTTGCTATCCGGACGATTTTCAACTGTAACCATATTGTGCGAATGTAACCGAGGCAAATGTGTAGATGTAACAAATCACAGACGAAGGTTGTTGTAAACAGGGTTCGACTGTATAAATGTGCTTGTTTGTCAGTCAATATTTATTTTCATAGTTGTAAACATAACCTCAAAATAAACTAGAAGAGCGTTTGCGGGACACCGCAAAAGCAGAGCAGCTCCGAAACTTTGGGTCTCGCCTTTCCCTGTTCCGCCTTCTCTTCAGCATAAATAAAATGGGAATTTATTTTGACAAATTTCTTTTCATTATTCAAGTTATTCTAACAAGTTGAATCATCACTGGGGTCACTTTTCACAACTTTGTTCTTAAAACCATTTTCTGATTTCAAAATTGGATCAAAAGATTAACATGACCTTAACCAATATCTCATGACCTTGAACTCTGACCTTCAAGGTCACACCATCAATGATTACTTTTCATTGTGTATAACAATCATAAGGCATATTCACAATAGCACGCTTAAGTCGTTCCCTCGCTGTGACCTTGACCTTTGACAGATTTTAGCAAAAACGTTTTCAAATCTTGGTCTTTCTCCATAGTTGATATACATCAAATAAGAGCCTGATAGCACAAATATTTTTCAAGTTATCGTGTTTACAAGGATTTTTTTAGCGATTTCAGAACTCGTGACTTTGACCTTTGACCTTGAATGTGAACATGTCAAATAAATTCCTCAGGGGCATAAGTAAGAAGTTATGTATATGAGTTCTCAAATATGCGGGGATGTAGCTAAGTTGGTAGAGTGTCCGCTCATCACCCGGAAGACCGGGGTTCGATTCCCGGTCGCGTCATACCAAAAGACGTTAAAAGATGGGAGTTGTTGCTGCCTTGCTTGACACTCAGCATTATAAGGACAGAACAACGCATTAACTGGCGCTGCACTGTGGCTGCCGGGTGCAGAATGCACAAATCGAATTTCCAATGTACAATGTATTGCGGACAATAAAGTGTTATTATTATTATTATTTAAATATAGTGGAAGAAATGATTTTAGACCAGTTGAATTTCACCTGTTACCAAAGCAATGAGCCAATGCATACATCGTTCTGTGCTTAAAATGAATGCTGAGCACTAAGCAAGATGTTGAGATGAGGTGATTTGGAGTTCAACACCGCTTTAAGGAATTTCAGTTATATCACGGATTCACGGTTGCTAATATTGTTGCAGGGAGAATGCCGGCAACACTATTGTGGTTATGCATTGTGGTGTATTGCCACCACATAAGTAACATCCATACCATGGACAGACATAGGACGCTCTACATACCGCAGACTATGTTGTAATGGGTATAATAACATCTCTCATCTTTAATGTGTTTGGGATATGCTGTGGTCAACCCAAGCCTTCCAGTTTATGAGGGGACATACACTCTACCATCTGACCTCTATCTTTTGTGATGGACAGAGCAGATTCATCCTGCAACTTTCATACCCTGTGTGCAAAGGTAGCTTACACCTTCACGAGGCGACATATGTTCCAGCCAATCAAATAGTTTTCGCGCCATGTTGGTGATAAATTTAGCCAATCACAAAGTGCTGTTAAAAATGCAGTTGGATTTCGCACTTCTGCAAAATGGCGACTTCCTTAGCTAAGCGAGCTGAAATCGAAGTGTTTTTTCCTGTTAAATTGTCTCAGACAGCAGACCATGGAATGGGACACGCAGTTCATCAAGGAAGGTGCGGAATGTTTGATGACTCGGTTTTGAGATGATTTTCCCCAGTGATAAACCACAAGCGAAAGCCGACTCGCCTTTCAAGTTATGTCATTGGTTGTCTGCATTTAGATTGTTCATCGATCATACGTCACCTTGGGAAGATATAAGCTGACTTTGCACCCAGGGTATGAAAGTTGCATAAGCGTACGTTATACCCTGAGACAGGATGGGGCAGATAAAGTCACAAAAGCTCTTCATATTTACAAGAAAGAATACATGACAAAAAACTGTCCCATGACCTATGAACCACATACCGAGCCAATGCGTCAACACTAATGAGCGGGAATGATGCAAACTCCACACAGGATGGCTGCTCGTTGCGTAGATCCAGCCACGGGCACACTTGAACCTGTTGCAACAAATTGTCTCAGTCGATTGATCTTAATCATTCATTATCAAAAAAGTAATTAAAAGAATTTACAGTAGTTCCATTTCATATTTCTTTGTGACATCTGAAATGAAATATTTCATTGGATCAGATATCAAAACATATTACAATGGAAGCCCTTAAAACCTGCACTCTATGGACTGGAAGAAATTGCCTTTATTGCTTGTAAGCATGCCAGTTTAGAGAGCTTTATGTTAAGAGAATTATTACTGTTGGGATCAAATTTTTGTACATACCATGTTTGTTATAGCATCCTCATCAAACCAAGAATCTGATGAAGATGCTGTAAGGAGTGCCAAAATATTATTAATAATCCGTGATGATGTTATCCGCCGTTTCTTGTGAATGCTTATAGGCACAACCCCAACCCCTTGTCCTTAAAAGGAGGGTTCTATCGGGATATTTTTTGTGGAAATGAAATTCGGGAAGATATTCCTGTTTACTCATATATGTTATTAATACATAATGAAGGTAACATTTTGATGACTTTATATTTCACAACTTGATAAACACAAGCGCAAATTTGTTGAAAAAAAACACAATGAGAACTGGAGCAAATAATCGGCGCTGCGAGTCGGGAAATCTTCGCTACAGCATAACAGCAACTTGTTTATTAGTTTTATTACATATTATGTGTAACTATGTGAATACTCTATCACTGTATGTCTTCAGTTATCAAAAAGTTGCAAAATTGGGTACATATAGCTTGTGTTCATTTCACGTAATGCAAAATATCCAAGATATATCCTTTCTATATAGAGTAAATGATCAGTTCTTTATAATGGAGAAGGAGAAGAGATATTTTAGACAGGTTGTCAAGCACTTCACCAAATCTAATTAAAATTCTTCACAGTGACTGGCTCACCTGGAAAGCTATGCCCTTGACGTCATTACAGACAGCGGCTGCTATAGCTCCCCCACAGCTCGATCCCATGATCCCCACCTTACTCTCGTTAGCTCCACCTGCAACAAACAGGTGATACCATCACCATCACCGACCATGCTGGACAATTTCTTAGGGGGTGCTAATAAGGAACCATGTTTTAGGAAATGGCTTATGAATGAATGACGTAATTTGGTTTTGCAATCCCTGTTGTAAGAGCTTTTGGATAATTAAGGGCATGTTTGCTAGAATATAAGGCTAGAGTGGATGTTAGGCGTAGGTTTGCTTACCAATATGACATAAAGAATAATTTTGCTGTGTTTGGCAATTGCCTGAATTTGATAAGAAAAAGCTATATTTATTATTTCATTCTATTTCCCAACATTACATTGTGTTTACAAGTATTGTACATTGAGTAAGTATATATCATTCACATGTTTCAATTCATGAGTATGGAGAGTTGGCCTGAATTTGAAAGAAAAAATAATTATTGCTGTAAGTGTGTTTCACTTAACATTTTGAATGGATAATAAATAAAACAACATGAAAACCTCCTTTATAATCCAAACAAGAGAAAAATATTATGTATTGGAATAGGAGATGATGTGTTTTTGTAAGTCTAAAACTTCCTGTGATCATCAAGAGTGAATGGAGAGAGATGGTTCATGCCAATATAGTTACATACCTATCAGAGATTGGTTCATCATGACCCATCGTACTACGTTCTTGCCATCCTCAAAGCATGCTGGGAATTTGTGTTCGGGTGCAAGACGGTATTCCACATTCACAACAATACATGGAATGTCTCTGAAACACAGAAATATATTTGTAATAAGTTCAGAAAGTCTTATAAGTTTCCAGTTATGATGTTTGGGAGCTGGCAAGAAGGTGGATATCAGATTGTGGAATATTCTGAAATCACTAGAATATTCTGAAATCCCTAAAAACAAAAGGAAATTTCAGAAAATAAAATGTCTACCCATCAATAATTGCAAGAGATTACTTTTGTCTCTACCTAGAAAAGGGAACTAAAGATTTGGGAGAGATCATAAGACGTGTGCATGCTATGGAAAATTTGTTAAACAAAGCCTTGCCTTGCACAAATTTCAAATAAAAGTCTACCACTGTCTTTGCCTATCACAGAAGTGAGAGGACAACTTGTGTCGATAAAGATAGTGTAACAAACCAAGGTGGGATTCTGTCTACTATTTTTTGGATGGTCAAATAACCAATGCAGTTTTCTTCTGAGAATAACCTTGAATCAGGTTAATCAGGTATCCCTTTTGGAAGGAACACCTGGTAGGGGCTTCTATTTTTGTTAAAATGTTACAAAGTTAAAATTTTCACAGTTGAGATGGTTAGATTGAACCCTTCGCTCCATAAACCAAACGTTTTACAACAAGACTAAAAAGGATTTGGTATAAAAAATTATAAAATGTAAATTTTGTCATTTGACAATTCATAAATTGGAGGAAACACTTCTCCTTAGTCTTCTACTGTAAGAAAAACCTCAAGATCCGGAAACCACTCTGCGTTTATTCTCTCCCTTTTGGTTTTTCTAAGAGCAGAAGACCTTGGGAGTCATGTTTTCTCTTTCTTTATATCTATATTCCTGTAAGTTAATGTGAAAACACGTCTTGATTCATCTCTTAAATTCAAATTCATTATTGACTTACTTTGTTATCTTTTGAAAAAACCATTTCATTTTCCTCAAGTAAATGATAATACAGCAGATGATAATTTATTAAAATATTCCATGGTACCAAGGCACATCAACCAATGTTAGAAACTGTAATTTACTCATTTAAAAGTTGTAACAAAACATTTCAGGGATATGACACTTCTAAAACTGACCTTGCCAGTACTTTACACACAGGCTTCGACTCCTCCCGAGACCCGGCGACGTAGGCGCCACCATGGAAGTACACCAGAATGATGGGGTTACGACCACAGTTGCCGGGGTTGATCACATCTATCGGGATCTTATCTGAAATATTAAAGAACTCTTCACAAATTTATAAAACCATTGATGCAAGAAATGTTTAATTTCTGTTCCAATTTATTTCAAATATCTTTCCACCTATCAGTTGTTATAACTTATTCATTAAAGAGACATTCATTGTTTTTCATATTTCTTTAAAATCGCTTTGATACATGCCAAAATAACATGTACTAATTTTCCTGAACTTCCATATTCATCCCCAATCACCATATTATATATGATAATTACTTGTTTCCAATGAAAATCAAGCAACATGAAACAACCGTAAACATATGCAGAAACCGAACTATACATCCAATTTACATCCACAGCAGTGAGCTACATTTTGTGTATTAAACTTTATCAACCCAAATTTGTCTTATTGTTTCCTAAATTACTTCTGATTAATTGATGATTTCCATTTCTGCTTTTCGATCAGAAATCACTACTTTCACCTTTATATTCTTTACTACCGGTAAATGGACTACCATTGAAATTGCAATTTTCAGCAACAGTCTATATTTTGGGATAAAATAACACCATTTATAATGTTTGACATGTGTAACTCCAAAAACACACCAAAACTTTCTCAATCATTTCACAGTAAAATCACTTAGCAAAGATTGGTCATGCTCAAAAATCTATTTACAAAAACATCATCTACAAGTGTACAAAACACTTAATTATGAAGTAATATTTATTTTATATCAATCCCTAATTTTTTGTTAACATTGTCAACATAAAGTACTATTAAAAAGGCATATGACGTCACCATCACCACAAGCATCCCTGAGGTATGGATACATACTGCTTCTGTATAGACTCAATATGCCTTGCAGGAGAGCGAGATAGCTTGTCTAATTGTTACCATGGTAACCTGATTAACAGAGATAAGATGCATTATCATGTTTGTTACACAGCATCAGTATATTACTCCAGTCAGTGAGTCGACCAGGTAGCAACTAGACTATATACACCCGTCTCTGTCATAGGTCAGGTGGTTTCTGGTTCAACACTACTTTCATGAATGTTTCACTTACATCATGTATGTTATTCTTGCAGGGAAAAAGTCGACAACACTAATGTGGTTATGTATTGCACTAAGTGAGCGTCGGCTGGAACTAGTGAACCATGAGTGGTACAGTGCAGAAATTCAGTGTAGCATTGCACTGAAACCTTACTGCATGTACAACAGCTCTCCACTGCAGACAAAGCTGCTGATCGCCTGGTGGGATTTTAACCCTGGACCTCTTGATCCAAAGGTGAATGCACTACCTATTGCGCTATCCCACCGCCGGGCCCTCTATGAAACCTCATTTATTTACTCATATGAAAAACTACTGTTCTATTAAATGTTGGAAAGGAGCCTCGTACAAATGGAAACAAAAAATAAAATAACTCGAGACTTATTTTTCAGGGAGATATCCTGTCAGCTTAGAATGAATTATGGTGAAATTGATATGTGGAAGACTGTGAGTAAGTCTAAGTCGCAGATAAGATCTAGACTTTTGAACATCTCTACACCTGCAGCTCCGAGAGAATTCTAGGATAGCATATTATTCCTTGTTGTTACAAGTTATGAATCTTAGAAATTGCCACTCAGAATAATTCAGCACAATTCAACCATTCACTTAATTAGATATAAAATACTGGAAATAACAAATTTCAATTGCACAGTGGGCTCTGTTTTCCATGCACAGAAATGTTATGTAAATGCAGCAAGTCTTAAATTGGCCAGTGATGGAGACTGGCACAATATATGCCTTATATTATAGGGAAGTTGAATTTTTTTCTCTGGCTAAGTATACACAATTACTTGGGCAACTGAAAACAATATAAGCCCTGATAGACTTTCTCAAAGTCTCTTAGTCCACTTGTTTCCTTTATGAAGAGAGCGTGCAATCTGTCTTGGTTGACATCAGCATTGGAACTCATAATTCTCCAATACAATTCATGATGTTATTTAACAAGGACATCAAACACAATCTCAACTCTTGTTTACTTCCTCCAAAACAGCAACTTCAGGAGGAAAACAGTTTACATACATTTTGAGGACATATACATGTCTTCAGTTAAAGTTGTCCATATGCTCTCTTCAGAGCAGAGGTTGTCACTTACAATGATACCTAATGTTTTCAAGCTCAGCAAACTTTGATCTTTGACTTTCTCAAATGTTAAAGCAATCAGGAGTACCAAATGTTAAAGTATGGTTGTGGAGATGAATCAGTTCACATCTACATTGTTCGAACCACTGTACTTTGCACTGTATATCAAAGTGAATATAATATTCAGTATATTATAAATACCACATGCTGTATTTCAATCTTGATTTCTCTTTTGTTGTTATCATTTCCGTTTGTTTTATCTTATACATTCACTAAAGGGTTAATTTTAAGAAAAATGCGGTTTGTGATTTTAGTTTTGAAGCATTCAAACCGAACCCCAAGCTTAAGTGCCCTATTTTCCCAACCCTTTGTTGGTGTTATTGGCTCTAACCAATTAGCAGGAAGAGTGATAGAGTACTTTAAAAGTGTATATGCTAAGCAGAGTTTCAAATTGAGAGTGTTCCCATCACTGTGAAAACATCACAGAGGGGATGATGTGACTTCTACAATCGAATGACATCACTGTGAAAGCATCACGGAGGGGTTGACACAACTTTCACAATCGAATGACATCACTGTGGGATTATGCGACTTTTACAATTTTACAATGTGTTCAAGAGTTTGATGTAATGATTTAACAATATTTTATCATGCATTGTTGCATCCAGGTAGGATTAAGGAGGATATAAAAAGGGGGAGGGTTAACTACTAAACTGACAATGACAATATTGTCTAAAGGTTGTTTTTCTATCAAAAAGTTCAAGTGGTTTCAGTTTTGGACCAGAATCATACTTTTTTCATGAAAAATGTTATTATTTATTATTATTATGTATGAGTCACCTATCAATGAAGGTATTATAAACTCTTATAATCTCAATTATTCATGAGTATACTTCTATGAAAACAACATCACATATATATATATACAAGCTATTATATAAAACCGACTAGGTCAGAAGATATGTGAAGCTATCCAAGTATCGGAATCCATGTTTCCACTAGCTTGTACATTTAGTAGCATAAAGTCTTACAATCTTAATGAACATCAGTCTGCTGTCAGAACATCGATCAATCCCAAGATACGGCGGAGATGGACTGACAAGTAATGGAACCATAAAGGACCTGTTATTCACTGCTTGGTAAGGAGTTTATTGGATGCCCAACTGATGGTGTTAACACAATTAGGACTCTAAATCGGGGTGGCAGTGCGCTGGAGTCTCCAAGGACTCTTGAAGTAAAGGTCAGGCTAGACTATTGCCAATCTGATAGCCATGTTTGTGATGGCAATGTTCCTCTAGGGTGATTTACTTTGTGATGACCTGAAATCTTGACCAAACATGGATTGTTTAAAGAAAACACAGGAATATTAGAAATAGCAGTTTGTTTTTAAGGTTTGTACTAATTAATACATTGATCTGTAAATATTTACTTAATGTTAACTGCAGTAAAAATGACTTATTTTTTTATGAATATGGTATTAAAAGATCGAATAGAGTTTATAGATATGAGATGTGCATTTATTCGATAATATCAATTATCTTTAATTTTAAAATTAAATATTAAATGTTTGAATATAATATTTCAGGTAAAAGTTTAAGAAACCATAGAAGCTGTATAATGAACAAGTGGTTGTCACTAAGGTGACATGATCCCCCGCCGCGAAATAATACTTCAAAATTGAAAATTAATGTCAAAATCAGCAAAATCGACTGTCAAACATGTCGGAAATGTCAAAGCTCCAGTGTGACCTTGAGAATAATGTCAAGGTCACCAAAATCTAATCAGCGCTTTGTCTTTCCAAGGAGGTGCTTTGTGTAAGATATGATGGAATTCCTGTGAATGGTTCTTGAGATATTCCGCTGACAAGATTTACATGTACATTAGCACGTCGAAAAATTCAAAGTTCCACTGTGACCTTGAGAATAATGTCAAGTACACCAAAATCTAATCAGCCTGTCGTCTTCCCTTTGAGGTGCTTTGTGTAAGATATGATAGAATTCCTGTGATTGGTTCTTGAGATATCCCGCTGACAAGAATTACATGTACATTATCATATTGAAAAAAATCAGTTCCACTGTGACCTTGAGAATGATGTCAAGGTCACCAAAATCTAATCAGCCATTTGTCTTCCCTATGAGGTGCTTTGTGTAAGATATGATGGAATTCCTGTGAATGGTTCTTGAGATATCCCGCTGACAAGCTTTACATGTACATTAACATGCCGAAAAATTCAAAGTTCCGCTGTGACCTTGAAAATAATGTCAAGGTCACCAAAATCTAATCAGCCCTTTGTCTTTTCTTGAAGAAGCTATGTGTAAAATATGAAGAGAATCCAGCAAATGGTTCTTGTGATATCCCGCTGACAAGGGTAAAATGACAAAGTCTTGTCGTGACCTTGAAATGAAGGTCAAGGTCACAAACCTCTGTAGGAAGATTACTCTTCCCATGATGAACCCATACGCAAAATATGAAAAGAATCCAGTGAATAGTATTTGAGTTATTGCATTTCGTACGGATGTACGGACGTACGGACGGACGCAGCCGAATACTATATCCCCCGCTTCGCGCTAAACGCGCGGTGGGGGATAATAATATGAGTCTGATTCCATGGATAAAGAAATTGAAAAATAATATTCACATTAATACACATATTAATGTATATTAATTAGATTTTCATTGAATGGTTATATATATATATATATATATATATATATATATATATATATATATATATATACATTTTAAAAGAGAATTTTAATAAGAGAATTTTAAAATAATAGTTGATGCCATTGTACAATTCACATTTGCAAAATACATTAACGCATTTTCCATTAATATGTAATTTGTTGTAATGAACGCTAGACAATAAATTTCAATTGTCATTTCGCTTGACTGATCCACCTAGTTCTCTCTCTCATACTCCACATATGCCAGGACAATCAGGGATCGACACTCGCACTAGTCCGCTAGCCCGAGGCTAGTGAAAATTCAGAAGGACTAGTGAAAGTTGTTTGTATCACAACAGATACAGAGCACTTCGGGCTAGTAAAGATTTCCAGCGAGCGTCTACCCCTGACAATGAAACCTTTTTAAAGCAGTTTTTTATTCAAGAAGAAGATATCATAAATATGCCTTCCTCCCCACAACAAAAAAATAGTATACTCACTTTGACCAGTATCTATTAACCCTTATGCATTTGGCAAGAGACTCACACAATTTAACTTAATGTCAAGGATTCCTGATTCACTATACTTTAACCCCCTGCACCCCAAGCAGGGCCCAAGCTTGGACCAGATCATGGTTGTAACTCCTCAGCCCAAACTAAACTCCTCAGTGACACTGTTGCACGGCTACATATGGTTGCAGCAACAACTATGAAACTGTCCTTTGAGTTATTGAACATAAATAAAAACTGTGACAACCGAGATTTATGCAGAGATCTAGATCTTTGAAATAGGATAGACCAATTTGAATCGAGGTAAAAATAAAACGTATAAGCTTACAGTGGCATGTAGCCAATATTTCAAGAGGATTTTATTACAGACAGGTTAGAGTAACCTGAGTGATTCACACTCACTGTGAATACAGGATACAAGATAACATATGATCCTCAATTCATTAGATAATAGATTACGGTGTCGATAGATTTCTCAGCTGGAATAATATTCATAATGCATCATATTGAAATCATGTGAATCTTTTCAATCTAGTCAAGCGGAATGCTGAATGCTCCGACACACCCACTACCTCCCCCCACGGACAGATAGTGGACGCGTCCAGACTAAGGTCCAGTCCATTGACCGACTCGCTACGCGTTACAACATTACATTTAGATGCCATGTTCAGTTTAATCACCTATGTAATATTAAACACTAGCTCGCACAAACTCTCTTGACTGTCAGAGTACATCATTTCAGTGAGATACCGATCGATCAATACCGCAGTTTGACAGTCCATGACTAACTCTCAGTCTGCTACTAACAACGACAGACGCACGTGTGTGCGCTGTTTGACGTGGGGTCGTGCGCTCAAATCCTCTCCACCCCCAGGGACTGCCACGCCCACCCTCAACTTTCGCTTACCTGGTACACCGGCAGATGGAACCTTGAACTCCCTCACGCTGCCAGTGAACCCCTCCACCTCGCCGCCGAATCTGATAGCCGCTTCTAGATGCATTCGCCGACTTGTCTCGATGTCATTCGATGTGGAATCTTTAGCGTCGGCTTTCATTTCAAGTCTCTCCTTGATGTAAGATATAGATTCATTGTGAAGCTTATATTTGGAGGCGAATTCCTCCAAACCCTCCGGCATTTTGCTGGTTTTCTCTGTGGTTTCTCAGCTAGACGCACCGCGGAAGTGAACCCCTGGACGATCTCATTATGCAAGGAGGGAAGGAGGAAGGGTTTTTGATAAAAACGCGATAACCACGGCTCTCGACCGCTCGTGAAGATGGACTATTTCAAAGAGATATTTGCACTTGTTGGTAACATTGTGGATTGAATTGGAATGGCATATATCAGTGCATAACTTTATATAAACATTTCTCAAAATGGTATCGATCATGATTGATTGGTAACTCTATCAACCAACATTTCATTTTAATCGAAATCCATACAGTACAAATGTTTCCAGTCGTTAAACGCGAAATAAAGTAGACCTACTCTAGTACACATTGAATGGACACTCATTATAAACTTTTTGTAGCTCATTACCATCCGACCTTACGGTGTCTCTTCATTTAATTTTTACAACAGAGAAATCGCAGCTTTATGGCTGAAACTGAGCATGATAGCATACTATGGACCTTTATGGTTATGATTCTCCAACAGGAAAAGTGGGAACATTACTATGGTTCTGTAGATCATCAGGTTTTAAATAATAATAAAATATCAATAATTACTGACATGAAATATAATAAAAGTTACAAAACGATGGTTTTACAAAATAAATAGTACATATTTTATTTAAATTAGACCCTCAATTCTTAGTTTTCAAGTCACAACTTCTCTCTCAACAACCAGTTTCTCAAAGCACAGAACTCACACAAAAAAAGATAAGAATTCTCTCTTTACGTCTCTTAGTCTCTATATTGACTGAAGAGCACATACAATCCCAAGAGTACTGTTCAAAGCTCACAACGATAGGTTTGTTTTAGCTTATGACCCCGGTGATCCACGTTATGGGTTACATTGTCACCAAATCTACAATTTAGAATTCCAATTTTTCAAGGAGGCAAAATTCAGCTTTATAGAGCTTTTACACTGGAGAAGAAGATGAGAATAATTTTTAAGTCATGACCCTGTGATCCACATTTGGGGTCACAGGGGCACCAAATCTACAATTTAGCATCCGCATTGGCCATGGAGTCTGCATATAATTTTGTTTAGCTCTCTAGAGTCACTGGTTCTGAAGAAATAGCGGAAGGTTAACAGACGGACGGATGGACACGTTTACATATTGTTGGTCCCCTACGCCACCATTTTATGACATAACGGTAAATATTTTTTATAATAGTAAGATGTGCACATAGTTAAAATGTTTATAATAATAAGATGTGCACATAATTAAAATGTCGTGATTGAATAGCCGACTATGTAGCCTATATGTAAACACTGTTAACATAGTTAATGAGTATAGCTTTGAACTTTCATGAACATACTGTAATAGTGCATATTTCTTTGGACTCCGGAACGATGGTCTCCATGTTTGACTCTTGTATTAACTAGTAATGACTATTGATGATAATATGTAAATGTTGTTCTTGAAATTGCCCTTACAAATATCTAACCTATATTTAGATTGCGTGTTTAATTAAGACACGACAGTCCTTTGAGCTTTGATGAAAAAGACGATTCTTAAAGAGCCATCGAGTATGTTAAAAAAACATACCGAAAATTGGTAAAAAACTATCTCATCGACCCGAAGTAAGAGGCGAAATCGCACTAATTATTAGTTAAGGTGTTTTCAAGTCTAAATATAGACCAAGTCCATTTTTAGCACATCAGGCCTGAAAGGCCCGATGGGCTTATGGCATGGCATGGTGTCCGGCGTCCGTCCATCCGTCCGTCCATCCGTCCATCCGTCCATCCGTAAACTTTTCGCTTTTTCGACTTCTTCTCCAGAACCAATGACTCCACAGAGCTGAAATTTTATGTGCAGACTCCATGGCCAATGGGGATTCTAAATTGTAAATTTCATGACCCCATGACCCCAAATGGGGTCACAGGGGTCACATCCTTAAAAACCTATTTTCATCTTCTTCTTCAGTTCCAAAAGGTCTAGGGAGCTGAAAAGTTGTGTGCAGACTCCTTGGCCAATGGTGATTCTAAATTGTAGATTATGTGACCCCGTGACCCCAAACGGGGTCACTGGGTTCACATCCTTAAAAACCTATTTTCATCTTCTTCTCCAGTTCCAAAAGGTCTAGAGAGCTGAACAGTTGTTTGCAGACTCATTGGCCAATGGGGATTCTAAATTGTAGATTATGTGACCCCATGACCCCAAATGGGGTCACAGGGGTCACATCCTTAAAAACCTATTTTCACCTTCTTCCCCAGTTCCAAAAGGTCTAGAGAGCTGAAAAGTTGTGTGCAGACTCTTTGGCCAATGGGGATTCTAAATTGTAGATTTCGTGACCCCGTGACCCCAAATGGGGTCACCCGGGTCACATCCTTAAAAACCTATTTTCATCTTCTTTTTCAGTTCCAAAAGGTCTAGAGAGCTGAACAGTTGTGTGCATACTCCTTGGCCAATGGGGATTTTAAATTGTAGATTATGTGACCCCGTGACCCCAAATGGGTTCACAGGGTTCACATCCTTAAAAACCTATTTTCATCTTCTTTTCCAGTTCCAAAAGGTCTAGAGAGCTGAAAAGTTGTGTGCAGACTCCTTGGCCAATGGGGATTCTAAATTGTAGATTATGTGACCCCGTGACCCCAAATGGGGTCACAGGGGTCACATCCTTAAAAACCTATTTTCATCTTCTTCTCCAGTTCCAAAAGGTCTAGAGAGCTGAAATTTTATGTGCAGACTCCTTGGCCCATGGGGATTCTAAATTGTAGATTTCGTGACCCCATGACCCCAAATGGGGTCACAGAGGTCATATCATTAAAAACCTATGTTCATCTTCTTCTCCAGTTCCAAAAGGTCTAGAGAGCTGAAAAGTTGTGTGCAGACTCCTTGGCAAATGGGGATTCTAAATTGTAGATTTCGTGACCCCGTAACCCCAAATGGGGTCATAGGGGTCACATCCTTAAAAACCTATTTTCATCTTCTTCTCCAGTTTCAAAAGGTCTAGAGAGCTGAAAAGTTGTGTGCAGACTCCTTGGCCAATGGGGATTCTAAATTGTAGATTATGTGACCCCGTGACCCCAAATGGGATCACAGTGGTCATGATCTAAGAACCTATCTTTTGCTTGTAAACAATAACTTAAATAACTTAAATATTTAGATAGTAAATCAATGAAATCCTGATGAGCTACAGAGCCCATGGCTCTATTTTTTCAAGCGCAAAGCAGTGTAGTCTACTCTCACACTGTAAACAAACAACACAGTTTATGAGTACTCAAAGACATTGAAATATATAGTTTTATGGCGTTTATTTATATACCATTTCATTCTATTATATAGTTCCTACATTGACGTGTTTTATCCAAATAGATATTTTTCTTGTATTATAAAACAGGTAAAATCCCACTTATTTATATCTTCAAAGGACATTTAAAAACACGTTATATATAACAATCGTCGTATAACATAGAGAGACATTTTTACAGATAGGTGTGAACAGAATAAATTGTTTACACAATGGCTCTCCTACAACTTTATTTTCAAGTCTCCAGATTAGCTGATTCTTCTGTTCTATCTCTAAAGATTTTCCCACATTGTTTCACAACACAAGTGTGGTTGTCAATTAGAAAATTAAAAAAATATGACAATCGTAAATCGTCACATTCAGTAATGTGTGACGAGAGTAACCTGCAGGACGAAAACAGCAAGTTTACCTGATTTTCAAGGTCAGTGTGAGACTTTGACCAGTTTTTAAAATGTTAGTGTGATTCCTCATGAACCGCTTATTTGTCTGCAGCTATAGGGTTGACATTTGGGGAATACGCAGACATCATTTTGAAGGTTACTATGAGTCTTTGACCAGTTTTAAAATGTTCTAAGCCCGATATATTAACAACTGAATCAAACATGTAAAGGTCATCACTTGGTACAAGCTGCGTGTCCATCCTTTAGCTCATTTCTTTATTGCGGCGGGGGACATGGTCACTTTTGTGACCATTACTTGTTTACTTGAAATTATTGTCTGTATGAATAAACGAATTAACATAGAAAAACCAGATAGATTATATTTTCTTTCATAGGTCTTATAATGAGTACATACGTGATATAGAGCCATGATTAACGGCAAATTCACATGTTTGAGACCGTTCCTTGATTATATTTGAACAGGAAGAATTTGTGGATAACAACTTATTTAATATGAAAATACACAACATTTTAGAGTGAATACTCACTCCTTCATCGGGATGAGGGAGTGCGTATTTACTCCGACACGTCGTGTATTTTCACATTAAAGAAGTTTTTTTCCAGAAAATATATATAGTTGATATATTAATCATTTGGGGTGAATTTGAAAGTCGTGTAAGAAGATATAACCTAAACCAGCACCTCTTGTAATATGGTACATTTTAGAACCAAATTAATGCAAAACTGATGCATCTTTAAGTAAAGTTATACTGCACCTTTTATTATAAATGGTAAGTATGTAGAATTGTATAATACACGCATAATATAAAGTTTCAATAAACACAAAAGATAATAGGTTGTGCTCGATTTAAGCATTTGAAATAATGAATAGCACTGTCAAACACTTGGTATGCTTTCTTTTAAACACCCGTGTATAACAAAACAAAAAACCTTCCAGGGCTTATGAAATCCTCCTATTATTGATAAGCCATTAAGCCATGTCCATTATTATGAATTATAGCTTGTGTTTAAATGCAGAAAAGCAGTCTAAATCTAATGAAACCCGTGTTTGAACCAAAACCGACAGTTAGACGCGAATATCATGATTATACAACCGCTTCAATCTTGCTAGCGAAGCGTCCGGAAAATATTTTGTATTTCCCATGTCATGTCCAAGCCATTCTCTTCCCTAGTAACTGTTGTTGGAACAGTGTGTCCAAGTAGAAACTAAAAAAAATAATTTACTTGAGCGATAAATTGTTTTAAGTTTTACAGCATTATCGTCTAGACCGTTTATTAGTATTTGAAATCGCTATAATTTAAAAACCTAAAATATACCAGTTACATCATCATGAATTTATGTAGGCCTATTATCAGCAACATCCATTACATGACTATCGTTACACGTTATCGTTTATTTCTCCGATGTTTGAAAAAATACAACAATTAATGGTGTTACATTCCTGCATCAAAATAAATATATACAATATATCACATCATGAAAATAAATTTCCATCATGAACTCTCATTCCTAGTTACATCACTCGTCAATTGGTAAAATGCCAATTATTTTTTGGGGGATAAACTTCCTTTACATCACTGCAATCTAAAGGTCACGTATATGTCATACTACGACATGTTATTTAGATGTTCATGCTTCATTTGAAAATAATTATAAGTAATTTTAGAATCAGAAGAACATTCCAAAGACGTCTATACGCTGATTGAAATCAAACACCTTTCCTTCATCACACTTGTAAAAACATGTTTTGATATTCAAATATTTGTCGCTACAAACAGAAAATCCTTTGATATTTATATACATGCACAAATGCAACCATTATCTATAAAACGGTGACATTTCACTGTAAATGTCATCATAGGAACTGATCCCTTACATCGGTTCACCATTACACGCATAAATGTTTCCTCGGAAGTGAAGCATCAGACCAGTGAATTCTGTTTTATGGATTGGCGGATACATCCTATGACAAACTTTTTTTGTGATTTAAATATCAAATACTTTGGGCAAACACCAAGCTGTCTTTCTACAAACTGTGGTCGACTTCTTGATTCTTAAGATAAATTTTGTAATAAGATATTTACAAAGTCATAGTGGACTTGTTTAATAATCCTTAAATAAATGTTAAATGATAAATGTTCTATGTGATTTAAACATTTGACTTATCTATCAACTAAACTGTTGTGGATTTGTTGAACATTTCTTAGAACAAATATTATTTATAAAATGGCTTTTGGCCAGAATGTTTGGCTTTTATCTTGAAACTTCATAAAATGCAGAATTTTTTACTGTATCTTTTAAAATAAATTAAATTTAATAACAATTGTATACCTGAGATCAATTACATGGGTACTATATATATATATATATATATATATATATATATATATATATATATATATATATATATATATATATATATATATATATATATATATATATATATATATATATATATATATATAAAAAATATTATTTCATGATAACAGAGCTTTTGTCTGAAAGAGGAAAATAAAAAGTAAAAAAAAAACAGACAAGAGAAAAAAACAAACATTATCATTCACTCATTCATACACGCCCTTGTGTTTTTATAGTATAAACGAATCCGTTACAAGTGTAACATACATTGCCCTTTTTGATCAAATTCATTAAACTTTGTCTAACCCAGTATCTAATAGATTCAGACTCAGCCACAGAAAGTGCACAAATTACTTGCAACAAGCTTGAATTAAATGGGTATATACAGGTAACATTCTGTGAAGCAGCCTGATTTGCATCCATCTAGTGTAGTTTTAAATGGTTTAATAAATGTACTAAGCCAATTTACATTGATCAAAATATCTTCTTCCCATTTCTCAATTACGTTGAGTCTTTCATAGTTGTCAATTAATCGAAAATAATATCTTTTTGATACTTTTTTACACGCAAAAAGATTCCTAATAGCTGAGCATGTGTTGTTATCTAGAACAACTTTTGATCTTTTTTTATGCCAAGGATTTTACATTTGCTTTTAAAATTCCATGAAATTGAAGAAAATTTATCATGAAAAAGACATGACAAAAGTGTCATAAGCGTCATTAAATCACCAATCTCATTAAAAAAAGCAGGAAATAATTAACAATGTCATGTCCATGCTACTTTTTAAAGACGTGTTATCAACAGTTAAGTATTAAGACTTTATGTGGCAAAAGCTTTCATTGTAGCTCTCCAAAAACTATTTTGCATCGTTTCAGAAAGTATTAATGGGAATTCACTATACCAAAGGATAGTATATTTGAATAGTGAGGACAATCTTGAATGAACAGATTCTTCCACTTCTTTTCATATTCAACACAGAGTAGTTTTCTAAGCCATGTTATTTTTAATGCATCCACATAACAAATATATCTATTATTCCAAGCACTCATTCAGCAATAGGTTTACAAATTATCGAGCGCTTTATTTTGCCAGACTTATTATCTCAAATCTAAATAAAATACTATTTAATTGTTTGAGGAAATATGTTGGTGGGTTTGGAAAAGGAAATTTAGTTTGGAAATGAGCAATGATTTTATTATAGCAATTTTCCCTAGAGGAGTTTTTTTTTTCATCCATCTTCATATGATTTCTTTTATTTCAAAGATTTTACTTTAATAATTCCGTTTGATCATCTTATTACAATCTAATGAAAATGTTATTCCAAGAATCCTGAAATTATATGGATTCCAACGCAGGGTTAAGTCAGGTCTAAATTTCACATTACTGTTTCGAGAGCGTCCTATCCAAACAACTTCGAATTTGTCACAGATTATCACTAGCCCTGAAAAAGTGTCAATTACAGCTTCAAATGATGATCCAGGATAAACACAGTGTCATCTGCATATTGAGCAATCAGATATTCAATTCTATCTATCGTCATTCCTTTAATATATAATTTTTTCATAAGAGCTGGTAATATTTCTGCACAAAGTAAGAAAATAGAGGGGGAATCATTGATCACCTTGTCTGCACCCCGAATAAATAGATATCCATGGATACATTCTTCCATTTTGTATAAGGCTTGGTTTAATATCCTTGTACCATATAGAAATTCATTCAGAAAAAAAACTGTCCCTAAATCCATTTTTTTTAGAGTTTTAAAAGTGAAGGACAAAGATATAGAATCAAACGCCTTTTCATAGCATACCTGGTATTTGTTTATAATCTGTATGTAGAAGTAAATCATATATCATACGAATGTCCTTTATAATGTATCTGCCAGACATACATCCTGTCTGTTCTTCACTAATAATATTGGTTAGTGATTCTTTCATTCTATTTGCAATGATTGAAGATAATAATTTATCCGAAGAATTCAATAAAGTAATTTTCATAAATTGCTTTGGTTTATCGCCTTTTGGAATGCTGGTTATAATTCCTTGTTTCTGAGTTACAGACAATGTGACAGGTTCATAGCTAAAATTCAGTGATCTTAGTAGGAAGTCTCCAAGATCAATCCAGAAGAATTAAAGATACATCCATTGTGTTTCAGTAAATTTTATTTGGCTGAAATACGTGCCAAAATATGATATGTGCTGATTTCAGTTCAAACAATAACCTGCATATTCATCCCCAATAGCCAATTACATCATACAGTTTTTGATTAAAATTGAGCAACATCATTATACATGTACAGAAACCGAAACTACAAGTCCCATTTACATGGACAGTAGTTATAAGACCTATTAAACACTATCAACCCAAAGTTTTCTGTTTGTGTGGTGAAAATAAGATTCCAAAATTACGTTTGACCAATTGACGCGCGCCACACGCGGTGCATTGTCCGGTTTTCGATAAAAAATCGACACCTTTTCCTTTATATCGTCAATATACTAAAATGACTATCATCAAAATGGACATTGTCGGTAACAGTCAGTACTTCTCGAAAGATTAACATCATTTGTAACGTTTGGCATATGTGACACAATGGATGTACCTTTAAACAAATTCATGGGAAAACCATCAGATGCAGAATGCAGAAACTTAATTTATAAATGATTATGTCCTAACGTTATAACCTTCTTGGACTTGATGAAGGTTTTGTTGGAGTTGACCTTTGAGTGATCTTGGGTTAAACCATACATTTGCACAGGTTTCGTTATTAAAGTCACATGGCACACTTTCGAGTGCAATGATTTCTTTATTGCCAATTCTATTCCAATTGATTCAAGTAAAATTAGTCAGGAAACGGCCTAATTCTCCCGCGACGACAAGCTGCACGAACAATCGTTTTAAGACATTACAGACGACGAAATACGGGAAGTCGCCGTGAAACAATGGTTACTAGGCAAACATGATTTGTGCATATCATGTGCTCATATCAATAATACTAACTCGGTTATTTTCAACCATATGGGAAATACTGCGGTTTATGAAGTTTCCTGTCTGATCCACATATGATGATTAAACCTCAACCTGACACTTAGCTTGAACACTTGAGAACAATCAAACATCCACAAGGAAAAAGTTTTATTTATGCTTTAAGGCGTTGGTAGATTAATATATACATTACATGGAAACTTAACTTAATGTTTAACATTTATGGATCATTATTGAACTAGTTTCTAATTTTTATTCTAAGCACCAATATTAATCTATTTAATGTTTCTATATCTTATTCGTTGAAGAGGATGTAGCATTTATCTTATCATTAATAACGTTCAATTGCAATACGAGGATACCAGATATCGGCCTATCAGAGCGAGCTATAAAACATCCACTTAGTTAGAGTAGAGTAATTTTATGAAGCTTTCAATTAAAATCACGGGAGGAAAGGTCGTGTTCCTGTAAGAGCCAGGGATACAATTAGGTGTATGCGATCGTTTGGGGGACAGTCACTATGTAAACTTCCAGGTAAAAGAAAGTACTCAATATTCTGTTGATTTTATCATTTGTATGATTTTCAATTGCAATTATCTTATGTTTTCAATGTCATAATCTAAAGCTAAAAGTACAGGTGTTAAATCAGCAGTCGAAGCATATTTCTACATGTTTTTAAAAAACCAAAAAAAAAGAGGAAATTTTAAATTTCTTCAAATATTATTTTTGATGATACACAATTGTGCATCGACATATAAGACAAATTCTATGTGAAAATAAAATGTGCCTGATTCTGCACACATTTACATTTTAAACATAGTAGGGGTCATGTTGGTGTAAATTTCATTTCTTACCCCTGTCTTTATTAAAAAAAGATATTTAACTAAACTTTAACCACAGTCGCAAATTAATTCATTCAAACTACTGCATATACGTATTATTGTATCCTGCTATAGTCAAATGCATCTGATTTCTTTTTAAATATTGAATTAATCGAAACCAACTGAGGTGAATACTTTCATTTGAGTTTATATAGAAAGTAAAAGGATTTCATAATCTTTTCATTGAATGGCATTTTGAAAAGGAATGTTCAAAAGAGTTTCACGGTATGTGCTATAAAAATGCACATTCACCAGGTGAATAGTCCTTCTTTCCCCAAAGAGGCTACTCAACTCACTTCTTCCTACATAACCTCTGTTTAAATGTGGCGATTTTTTGACTGGAAATAGAGAATCCTGATTGGTTGCAGTCGAAGTTAGTTTGCTGCTGGAATATAACCAACCTGTACAGATGTTACGTGGGAAGAAAGGACATGAGTCATCTCTGTTGCGAAATGCGAAACATTCTAATTACTCGAGTCCTTCGTGTAATATGCACAAATATTCGAACACTTTCGAAGTATATTCGAACAACTGTTAAATCTTGTACCTCATTATTTTCATTTATATCAAGAATATACGTATCAGAACATTATACTGGGTCAAAAAGTGTATTATACAACTTTCTAATGCAGGACACACCTCCAGTGTAAATGTACAATGCAGACATAGCTTTACTGGCTGATCTACACAATTTGCTGACAGTCAGATATCCATTTCTATATGTCCGTTCAAACACAACTGTATCATAAACACTTATGTTTTCAATAAAAGGATAAACACAAATGATTTAATAGCTATTTTTTCTAAAATCAATTATATTGGTATGTGTATATATGAATAAGACTAAGAAAATGGTTAGAAAACAACGACAGAGTGCGCAGCGTATCATATCGGGTTTCGAGATGGACAATATAAGATAAGAGATAAAAATAAGAATAATTCACGCCTCGTTAACCGAGAATAAAACACAATTTCACTGGGAGACAAATCTAAAACACTTTTAAATAAATGTTGTAATCAATCATCGGCAGACAAAGGGCAATGCAATAAATCACGACTTTCATTTTCACGATTTTTTTTGGGGCGACACTCCACAAATAAAGAAAGTATTGACCGAGATAAACCGTATACTGAACCTTATTCGCAGCCAAAATCAAATTCCAATCTGCATATCGCGCAGCTCGTTACTGTTGTATATAAGTTGTGTATGGGTCGAATTGAGACATCGAAAGTCGACTCGTAATCTTGTATGAAAACAGAAAATTGATGACTATACTCACCCGCAAAAGAAACGTCACAATACAAATTGCAGAATAGTTCCATCAACCAGTAAAGCATTACGACTGAAACAGAGATACGTCATGTCTTCAAGCTAACTAAACTAATTTTGAAATTTCAAAAACATTCTTAGTTCATATATCTCAGAAACACGCGTTTTAAAAATCGTCGTAAAAAAGACGAGAAAGGGAAGTCAAACATGACTCGTTATATGACGTCAAGTTTAAGTCCAAGAAGGTTATTTGTTAATTAATTTTGTTTACACTTTTATGATTTTTCAAGATAATGCTGAACACTCTTGCCAAATTCATTTTGTAAAAGTGATTTCAACTTCAAAGTATACTTGAACAGATGTATTAATAAAAGTATTATACTTTGATCAATGAAATTGTACCTCTTTACAAATCATGTCCCGATATAAAAGCACTCAAAATCGACTTTCTCCGGCAGCACAGGTTGCTTACACTGTTGACAATTTGATGACATTTCTTTTGCAGTTGTGCGTAGTCGAGTTTAGTGGTTGCTTAAGGATGTCCGCACCTTCCTGTTGAACTTCAAAAATGAAATATGATTAAGTAAAGATTTTTTCTCATCTTTATTTATTTCATGATATTCTACATCATCTACATACTTTTAAAAAACAAATGAAACAAAGAAAATGTGATTTTAGAACCACTAAAAAGTGCTTAAACAGCATAAATGGCCTAAATATGACTAAAAAAGGGTGTTTTCAGGTACATTTTGTGTCAAAGCTTTAAAAAACTCACACTACCATATATATTTTTTCATCGATTTCGGTAGGGTAACATGAACTTTGTAACATATCAAAAAAGGAAAAAAAGTTTAATACTAGAAATGTAGTATTTAATTTTTTTTAGCAGTTTTTGTCTCATTTTCCCATAGACTCCCATGTTAAAATTGTACTTCACCCCACTATCTTACAGGCGTCATATCTCGAAAAAACCCACACTACCCCCTATTTTTTAATGCTGATTTTCCAATCATATACTTTGATCTTTTAAAAAATTTAAGTTATAAAAAAAGTTTTCTACTATAAATTTGAGGAGCGAACATCCTTAAGACAAAATGTTACTGTAGAAGCCGAAAACAGAATCAAGAACCTTTTTTATGCTGGCGATGCCATTTTAAAAAATATCTGAGTGTTAATATGAGTAACTGCGGGAGAAACTGCAGTACCTTACTTACTTACTGCAGTAAAACTGTAGCTCTACTCGCAATGGCTGAACTGAGAACGTATTAATTGAGGACATTCTGATCTTGTGATGTTGGAGTGTCTGTTGGAGTTGAGGCTGTATATGTGTGTATTGATCTCTTAATCAAAACGAAGATAGCAAATATAGGTGGAAGCAATTACCGGTGTTCTCTCAGCTGATACTATGCAAATACTGTTATATAATATATATATATGGGTAAGTGACCACATTCACAACGTACCTCTCTTCACTGACCCAGCAGTACATATGGGTACCCGCACGATGATGGCTGTGTTGAAGGAGACCTTCTAGCTACATGTATGCCAGCTTGGTTAGACCAATATTGTTGGTACACGTAGCGCCTATAGACTGACATTTAGTCTCAGAAAGTTTTTTTTTATCTTATCAACAACACTATTTTACTGTTATACGAAGTGGAGCTTTAAAGCTTGACCAGGAGCTGAGTATATAGACTTGCTGTAATTTTCTAGACTGGGCTGGTCGTCAATTGCATGTTTTGCTCTAGAGTCTGGGGAGCATTCACTAGTGGGTGGAAAATTGCGCCACATAAATATTCATATTATTATATCAACATATACATGTACCCAGAAAAAAAAATTCAAATAAATCTTTGTTTAATTAGTTTATTTATTATAATTGGTTTATAAAACTGTTAAATTGTATCTTATGATATCGTTACAATAGTGTCACCAATGTGCCGGATGTTTCAGGAATTAATATGTCTACTGCATTACCGTGAAACTGTTAACTACTTCTGTCGTAAAAAAACCCATTTCAATTATTTTTGCAAACAGCGAGTTGAGTTTAAAGTGCTTGTTCTAACCCACCAATGTGTGTCTGGTTAAGCTCCCGGTTATAGGTCTTTGGGATCAAGTGCCAAGGTACAACTCCAAGTGACCTCATATAAACTGAAAACGTTTGACTGCAGGTAATTCCGCTTTGCAGCAGCTCATCTTTGGAATTCTCTGCCAATTGTAGGCCTACTCAGAACAATGTCTTCATGTGAAAATTTCAAACGAAAACTTTAAACTGATCACCTTTTCCTTGATTCCTGTAAGCGCTTTGAGCAAGCAGTGCGTGGAGTTTAAGCGCTCTACAAGCAGACGATATATTATTATTAAAATATATTTTCTCTTATCGAATAATGCCTGCAACTTATGCATAACCTACAAGATGTAGGTAATGTGGTTACATTTGACATGAGCAATAAATAGTGTGTTATATATATTGGTCATTGGCGATAGAAATAATCAGTTCCCAAGGAATGTAATTAGTGACACACTGTGACAATACAGTGAATGGACGGTGTAAATATGGCCATTATTTCACTTCAATGAGAATACGAGTCCAATATGAACTACACGTATGAGGCAATTTATCATCGTATATTAGGTATATTGGAATGGTATATGCTCTCACTGTTGTATATACCGGTATATCACACACTGTACATTCATCTCCGAACACGCTACGATCAACTAAGCAGCAAGTGTGAAATTGACGTTCTATGTCTACAGTCTGGAAATGAAGTTTACAATCTAATTGATTTGCTGCTACTTTATACCTTCCTTTCTATTCCTCTCGGTTCTCACATTTTTAATTCCCCGATCAAGATAGTTAATTTATTTTCTATAAATTGGTTTCAAATAAATATGAAATAAGATATGTTTTGTCACTTTTGACAGTTATACTAGTCAGTATTTATAAGCAGAACATTTAATAATATAAACATCGTATCATATTAAATTATTTTACCTCTGGATATTAGAATCACGGACAAACATATCATATTTATTATTGAAAATGTTTCAATATGAATCAGACGATTAAATGATTAAAATGAAACCAAAAAACGCTAAAGTAAAGTTGGTTGTACGAAATATGAGCCATGTGGAATATCATATTTTTTCAAATAAAACAAGAAATAGACCTGTCAAGCGTATGAATCATCGACCTTACAAAATAAATTATTAATTTTGCATTAGACAATGAATTTTTTTAAAAATCAGTCAAAGATGTCACATGTTTTTTTTCATAGAAAAAAAATATGATTTTATGATTGTCAGCCAGACAGAGAGAAGTAAGCCAAACGGCCCCGAGTCATACGTTGGATATGATGAATACATGGTTTGGTGGTTAAATTAACAATTGATCGTGATAATTAATTGTTGTTTCTCGATTTAAATGTCGATGTACATATTCACTCAATGAGCGCAGGATATTAATATTTCCTTAAGATAATACGTGCTAAATTAAGCAGGCTTCACACTGTGCCGAGTTGACAAAAGATGGAAACGGAATTTGAAAGAGCGCAAAGGAACTCGTCAACGAATGTGAAACATTGCGGCGAAATATTGTTCTGCAGTGGCAGCATCGTCAGGGGAGCGATGAAAAACATTGGCAAGCACTTTCGTGGTACGATGGTATAATACGGTTCATAATCTATACCTCCCATTTTTTTCTGAAATCCTTCCTTTCTTAGATAGGACGGAGAAACAGATAATACACTATGCAGAAACAGTATATACAAATACATTAATCTGATTTTATGAAATCATGTCAAACTTATTTTGTAATGATCCATAGAAATTTTCTCCAGACGTCTGGATAGTACATGAAGGATCGGTAGTATTATAAACCATGCATACTCACTTTTTTCTTGTTACAAACAATTTAAAAGAATGCTGTAATTAACTGTTTGTTTAAAACTATTAGGATCGTGATAAAGCTATCACATTAGGATATGATGTAAAGAATGGGCCACATTGATAATAATATTATTAGAAATATTATATATATTCATAAATAATATTATTCATTACAAAGATGTGCATGATCATTACTAGAAATGATCCTTCGCACAGGGTATCGAAACGTTTTTAAATACCAAAAGACGTGCTCGGTTTGTGTTGTTGCTGCCGAAACTGTACAACGCTAAAGCACCGGCCCGATTGGGCTTGAGGTTGCCTTTAAAAATGGTCCGATTGCTTTATGATTCCATATCGATGGGCACGGTGTAAACTAGTAGGCTGGGTTAAAGTAGGTCAACTTCTTCCAGGCATGTTAAAGTTGAATACAAGATTGAAGTTGAAGTTGAATCATGCAGCATAAACACTCCGAACAGCTGCAATCTGGTGGTCACTTATTGTCCTGGACACCTTACTCCAAGCTTCGTATTTATACACCGTACTGTCGTTACGTCGTTTTATATCGTGGTCTTCGCGGGGCCTTCGTATATAACGTTCACGTGGCCTTCGAAATGACCGAGTTGACCTGCTTTGAATAGCTAATGATTGTTAACGATGGTTAACTAACGAGTCAGTTGAAAGTTGAAAGTCAAATGATTAATAGTCTAACTACGATGTTGGTTTCTTTAGTTTCCGCTCGTAGATTTGGATATGCAACATTGAATGCCCGACCACATAGCCTTTGTCTACACATATACGTGATGATCTGTTATTAATTGTTACCCATTTATTGGTCAAGCTAACCCAGTCAATGTTAATCCAATTCTACAATCGGGCATACATTTGAGTAGCAGACAGACAGACAGACAAGTGTTTATTAGAGTCTCACCCTAATACAATATAAAACATACAATAAATATATACATAAAAAAGGGCGGGGGGGGGGGGGGGGGGGGGGGGGGGGGGGGGGGGGGGGTTCTCCACACCGGAACTTAGCAAGCGCGCTTCTCTGGCCTCTGGTTAGACCTCTGGTAGTGTAAGCCTCGGCTCCATATTGCTGTTTAAAGGTACAGTAAGTTCGTAGTTTGTTGCCGCCATTCCTTGTCTTACTTTCAGCTTGTGTTATCTGACGTTTCCACTCCAGTATATATGTCTCCATCATCTTCTCTTGTATTGTAGCAGCTACGTGCTTGGGGCTTTATCTGTGTTCTATGTGGCCGAAATGTTGTAATCCTAAGCTGTCTAGTTGTTTTATGATTCGCAAAGTGATTAGCATTTGCATGACGCAACATTGACATCGTAGTCAACTCTCTTATCAGATACTGATTGGCGTGTGATCAAAATCGGACCGGCTTTAAATGTCGCTCAACAGACGTTTAAATACTCATCTCAGTTTTTTAATATTTAGTAACTTCTGTCAAAAGTTGGACAATTTCTGGGCTAGAAATAAAGAATTCTGCTCAGTTGTAATCAACATTGATTATACAATAATCCGCAACGTTAATGTTGGAATGAAAACATTCGATCTGTTACTGCATGCCACCGTAAAGGATTTGGTATATACATAAGCTTAAGGACGCTATCAGTATTGCGAAGTTTCACCGCTAGGGGAATTGGCAATCATTTAGAAATACGGGTTTAAAGGTACATCCATTGTGTTGTTGGCGTCACAAATGCCAAACGTTATAAATGTTTTTATTTTATCGAGAAGTAGTGACTGTTACCGGGAGTTACCATTTAGATGATAATCGACTATGTATGCCGACGATATAAAGGTAAAAGTTACGATTTCTGATCGAAAACCGGACAATGCACCGCGTGT
Organism: Gibbula magus; assembly: GCA_936450465.1. NCBI lineage: Eukaryota > Metazoa > Mollusca > Gastropoda > Trochida > Trochidae > Gibbula > Gibbula magus. Next base: position 72,949,677 of record OW388291.1, on the reverse strand, counting down.
GGCGCGCGTCAATTAGTCAAACGTAATTTTTGAAACTTATTTACCACAGGCACAAAGACAACGTTGAGCTGATAATGTTTAATAGGTCTAATGTGCATGTAGTTTCGGTTTCTGTACATGTATAATGATGTTACTCGAATTCAATTGGAAACTACTAATTATATGATATATTTGGCGATTTGAGATGAATATTCAAGTTGATTGAACTTATTTGAACTGAAATCATCACATATCGTATGTTGGCACGTATCAAAGCCAAATTAAATGTTATGAAACACAATGGATGTATCTTTAATGATTCAAATGAGCATAATTTGGTTAAATTATACATGACATTCGACCATATTTTGAAAATAATATGTTTCTATAAGAAATGTTTACAGATATACATTTGTTTGGGAAAATCTGTTTCAATACAGTAATGTCAAGGGTATTAGAAATACAGTTTCAATCCTTTATTTTCGTGTTTAGAATTGTAAGGGATTAACAAACAAAAGGAACAATCAGAAACACGCAGACATTGGCGCTTTATCTTATATGGATGGAACTTATACAAGTTTTACATAAAGTTATTTTAATGCGAACTATGTAGTAAGGAAATACACTTTCTTATATACAATAATGGTTGTTAAAAAGTGAATTGGAAACTAATATTCATAAAGAGTCATACAATATGTTGATGGTGATTTCTTTCGCAGATGCATTTGAATACGCGTAAAGTTTATTTTGACACGTTATACAAAAGATGAAGACTTTTCTAGCGATTGATAACATGTAGACAAACCGGCCCAAATTATTATAATTGCTGACGATAGCACTTTTATTGATTGATGACGTGGTGTTGTTGTTACAGTGACGTCATCCACTTGAATATGTTACTCCATCCTTTCAGTGATCGTTTAACAGTGAAGAGTACTTTCATCTTCAAAACTGTTCCTCTAGTAAATATCACATGTGTGAGATCAAGTTATATCCACAAGCGATGTCTACATGTAGATACTGCTACAATAGAACCATCATAATGCTTAAGTTTACACCATAAGTAGCCTAATTAACCTCAAAATTCTTTAATCAACATTTTAAAAAATATAATTGACATATGTGAGAATACACCTGCTTAAGATTCTCCATATCTCACTGAAGTTACTTTATAAGAATAAGAAACTCAAACATCCAGCGTTCATAAGACAAAATAAAGCATTCCTTGATGCCAGATCCAAGACAATTGCAGGCGTTGAGACGCGGGTAGGATGCGTCTGGTTACTAACAGCACGGTTGATGACAGGCATAAACTTCACAATTTGTCATATCCCCCTTTGTACTCTACCTTGAACGAGCTCGCTCGTCTCTCTGTAACACTAAACCATCATTTCTAATGTGTCAACACCAGTTTCATGCTTTATTTATGAGCTGGTGACGTCACACGTCGGACACGGCGCCGCTGCAACACGCGCAACACGCTCTCGCGAGATCTCGTGTGACGCCTCCGATGTCATAAGGGTCACGTGTGATGATCCAACCTTTGACCTACCACATCACTCACTGACCTACGTGTCCAGGTGGAAAAGAAAGTGTTCGGGTTGGGATGCTGGCATGCAATCGCCTTCTGATTTACAACGACAAAATGGCGGCATCCAGGTAGACGGCACGTGCCAAGTGTGTCTCGCGAGATTCTTATCTGGGCATGCGTGCCCGGTTACATCTCCTCGCTTTATTTCCTTGCTTGTAAATTTAATCCGTTTGTGACAGTCGCTTTGTTTTATCCTCACCAGGCGTTTGTTGACAAACACGGGTCCGCGTAATATTAGTAATTACTACAAGACGGTCATGAAACCGTTGAATGGAGTTTGACTACGGGCATGTATTGAAGTTTACGTTTTAGGGAACTAATTCATGAGTCCTAGAACTGATTTTAATGAATCTATCACCTGTCTTTAAAAGCAACATGTCGTCATAATTTTTTTGAAACAATTTTATGGTATTTAGTTTGTAACATGTAATGTATAATCGTCCAAACTCGTGATAACATTTTGAATAAATATGATTCAAGATAATGATTTACGCCTGATTCTTCTTAAAAGTTGTTCAATGTCGCATTTATCTTTTGCACGTTATTTTTTAGGACAATTTTTGAAAGATCTGAATGTTATGTCTAACATTCAGGTTTTCTCATCCCGAAGTTTGAAAAAAATTGAGAACAAATATTGAAAAATATTTTTATGAATTGACGATAAATAAATCACCGATTCTTTGAATCATAATTTATAAAAGAATTAACTCAATGTAGCTTATACATAAGTGGTAATTTATTTGCATGAAAACAATTAGAGATGAGAGAAAATCACAGGAGGTATGATGAAAAGGAGACCACGGCTTTGTTACCTTACTCTATAGAACGCGAGCTGAAGATCTTCACATCGTGTTTACGTCTAAACAAATAGCTGTACCTTTGGCATATACTTTTTAAGCAAGCTGTATATCAAAACTCGTTTAATATTCTATAGTTGGCGTCGTTAACTCACAGATTTGATTTAAAAAAAACCAAACTATTCAATTAATAAGAATAGAAGTTTTTTAAAAATAAAGTACTACTAAAATAAACAATTTATTGACATACATCATCATTTTTTAAATTTTCTTTATCACTAACATTACAATTAAGTGGGTCTAAGGCCTGGAATTGCTTTCCTCAATACGTTAACCCATAGGCAGCAAAATGCACAAAAAGTCACATGTGTCAAAAAAAAAAAGAAACATTAATCTTTTATAGATCCAAACATCGTCTTTAAAACGGAAGGTCAAGTTGAAATGATTTTTCACTTCATAAAAACTGTGATTTCCCGTCAATATAAGCTGTACCTGTCACAGGTAAAGAAGAGGGTAGTCACGCTGATATGTACACCTGGCCAAGGCCACTCCCCAATCCACGCCCCTTCAGCTTCCACTAATATATACGTTTCACGTGAGCCTCGTTTTCGTCATAAATCACCGATAAGTCACCGGGGAAGATTCCAGATAAATCACATATTAAAGGCGCTGTAGCACGTTTTTTCGCTCAAATAAGTCGATGACATGTATTTGAAAAATAATGTCAACAATAGTAAAACACCCTTCTCTCTTTGGAAAACCAAGTTACAAATGAGTGTATATGGTTCCGTAAAGCCATAGGCATTTTTTTTGTCATTCGAAAAAATAAAATGTGTTCACAATAAAATGGCCGCCATGCAATTTTGGCTTTATACGCAACACCGTTATTACCACTACGGATACTTGGTTTGTGTAATAAGATGTTTTACCCTCTGAAGTAAATATAAATGACATAAACTATCATTATAAATGAGAAATTTGAAAAAATAAAATTTGAAAAAAACGTGCTACAGCGCCTTTAAACTATCAGTGAGATAAAATTCATGTAAAGATAAGAAATATCACTTCTTTTCATTTAAATCAAACTTTCCTATAAACAAAGCTTCCGTGTGTATACATCAATGTCGGAAGGCCTACTGAAGTATTGCAAGAGTTTAGTGTCATGGTTGGGGTAGGATAATTAAAAAACATATTCTTGACGCTTTTAATCTTACTGTATAGTGACATTATGAACTATGAACTAATGAAAACTCATATGACACGGGTATTTCAAACGGGTATTTCAAACTCCTGCTGTATGCTGTGTACTGTTATTAGACATAGGAAGAGTGTTGTATAGGGATTACAGTAAGGCTCTTAATATAGGCAATCTTCTCCTGATTCTTTTACAACTTTCAAGCCAAATAATAGCACGTACTTTATTTAAAAGAACTATACTACATATACCTTCTTTAAAGGCGCTGTAGCACGTTTTCATTTGCATTTATGATTTCTCAAATTTGTCATTTATTATCAAAGTCTATAGAATATATTGTTACATTAAAGGGTAAAACATCTCACTGCACGACCCGATAAGCCGTATACACACTAGACAACAGTTAATGGTATTGGTAGACAATGGTGCGACGTATGAAACGACAATTTTGTGTGAGAGGTGGATTTGTAAAACTCTTGTAAAACTTTTAAAACTATTTTATTGATTCAGGAGATGTATTTAGTTTAGTCTTTGGTTACACTTAATTGCCTTTTTGTGAGAGCACTTTACAGTATTTCAGTAAGCAAAACGTGATACAGCGCCTTTAAATATACCGTTAGGTTCAGCGGGTTGACAGTGTACACAATGAACACCTACAGACAGATTGAATATTAATTTACATGTTTTATAATACTTACATATACAGCTGAAATTGTTTTATAAATAGCAATAGAAGTCGTGTAAACAATGCTGTAAAATTCTGTTATTGTGAAGAGAACTTGTCAAAGCATTAACTGATAGATAATTATTCGCTCAGTGAAGGTAATTGTTTGCACACAATGGCAGCTGATATGCAATCGAGGCTATTATACTCTGGATGCATTCTGACACACCTTACTTCTTACCTTACCTTAGTTAGGTCTTTTTAAGAAGCTGCTATCTTGATATTTTGATTCAAGAATTAAAATTTAAAAAACCTTTCGGACTAAAACTTAAAACGACTAAAGGAAATGACTATGTCTGTTAATTAAACTCACGTGCAAAAGAAAACGTCACCATACAAAATGCAACATATTTCAATCCAGGAAAGATAATAACGACTGAAACAGTAACATTTTGTCATCAGAAGCAAACTTAATTTGAATTTTTAAATAATTATCTGCTCATATTTCTGAAAAACACACGTTTTAAGAAATCCTCGTTTTGGAACCCCCTTATCTAGAGGAGGTAGAACAGTCCAAAACGGTTTTTAATATTTGGAACCTCGTTATATTTGAATATTGTCAATCATCACAATTTGATGAAATTAATTAATACAAAAATGCATGGTATTCTGCCATGACATTTTATAATACTTTTTTAATTGGTTTATTCGTCTCCGAAAGACAAAAAATGGTATCGAATCTATACGTTACACTCACAAAAAATTAAAAACACAATAGGTTTATCTCCTAATTCGACAAGAAATGTCAAATGTTCTATTATGCATAGTATGTAAATGACGTTCATATTGTGAATGGAGCATATACATGGTCACTATGGTCTTCTTATGACGTCAGCATATTGTTACGATGACGTCATATGATTCGAAGCGTTATTTCACTCAGTAGAATTACATGTTATTTCACTCAGTGAAAAAACGGATTTTAGTTTAACCGATAAATGCCGTATTTCACCACTGAAAATATAATAAATGCCGTTTTGCACTCGACTTTGGGCATGTATGACATGTCTTCAATACGCTAGACAAGTTTTGGTTGAAGCATGGTGTCTTAATCAGATTAATGAATGTGTTACATGTGATAGAGGATATTTGGCTTTTCTTGACAAATACCATGTTTATTATGGGGTGCCAAATGGGACTTTAATCGCTATTTAGTAAGCTTACTAATTCGAATTAGTAAGCTTACTAATTCGAATTAGTAAGCTTACTAATTCAGGCATGTATTTAGTAAGCTTACTAAATCGAATTAGTAAGCTTACTAATTCGATTTAGTAAGGTTACTAATTCGAATTAGTAAGCTTACTAATTCGATTTAGTAAGGTTACTAATTCGATTTAGTAAGCTTACTAATTCGTTTTGAATTAGTAAGCTTACTAAATGAATTAGTAAGCTTACTAAACGATTTAGTAAGCTTACTAAATGAATTAGTAAGCTTACTAAATGAATTAGTAACCTTACTAAATAAATTAGTAAGCTTACTAATTCGCCCGATTTAGTGAGGTTACTAATTCATTTAGTAAGCTTACTAATTCATTTAGTAAGGTTACTAATTCATTTAGTAAGCTTACTTATTCAGGCATGTATTTAGTAAGCTTACTAAATCGAATTAGTAAGCTTACTAATTCGATTTAGTAAGCTTACTAATTCGATTTAGTAAGGTTACTAATTCGAATTAGTAAGCTTACTAATTCGATTTAGTAAGCTTACTAATTCGTTTTGAATTAGTAAGCTTACTAAATGAATTAGTAAGCTTACTAAATGAATTAGTAAACTTACTAAATGAATTAGTAAGCTTACTAAATGATTTAGTAAGCTTACTAAATGAATTAGTAACACTAAATGAATTAGTATGCTTACTAATTCGCCCGATTTAGTAAGGTTACTAATTCATTTAGTAAGCTTACTAATTCATTTAGTAAGCTTACTAATTCATTTAGTAAGCTTACTAATTCATTTAGTAAGCTTACTAATTCGATCGATTTAGTAAGCTTATTAATTCATTTAGTAAACTTACTAATTCATTTAGTAAGCTTACTAAATTAGCTGAATTAGTAAGCTTACTAAATCATTTTTTTTATTTTCCCGCTTAAAACCAAATAATGATTACTCCCTCCAATGCGGTAAAATGGCGGGATAATTTCATACGGTAAAACGTGACGTATAAGTAGCAGCTTGTGGAAGTTCCAAGCAATGCTTTACAACATTTAAAGGCGCTGTAGCACGTTTTTTGCAAATTTTATTTTTTCAAATTTCCAATTTATAATTATAGTTTATGTCATTTATATTTACTTCAGAGGGTAAAACATCGTATTACACGAACCAATTATCTGTAGTGGTAAAAACCATGTTGCGTATATAGCAAAAATTGCATGGCGGCCATTTTATTGTGAACACAATTTATTATTTTGTATTACAAAAATAATTCCCATGGCTTTACCAAAACATGTACACTCATTTTAAACTTTATTTAACGAAGAGAGAAGGATGTTTTACTATTGGTGAAATTATTTTTCAAATACATTTCATCAACTTATTTGAGCGAAAAAACGTGCTACAGCGCCTTTAACTGCCAATATTCTCCCTATAGTGTATTTAATGTGTTCCACTGTTCGCCGCCACAGTTACAGAAACATTTCACTACAACGTTCGGCAAAGAGTTTCGTAGAACATCGGAGTTATCTCCATTTGCAAACATGAGCCACTGCATGGTTACCGCGCATTTTAAAAACGGGTTTTTGTCAGTCTCCCCCTTTTAATGTGCTTGTTAAAATATTATCTGAGTGATCTACTACAGTCTAGAATGAACAATGTACGTGTATATAATTATTATTTCATCAAATACTGTTGCTTGTCTGAATAAGCCTATATATATATGTCCTTTGTCTGATCGTTCTTGGGAGCAGTCATTTATTGAGATGTCAACAAACCGGAAATGAAGAAGTAAGCTTACTAAATCGTGAAACCGGAAGTGATTTAGTAAGGTTACTAAATGAATTAGTAAGCCTACTAATTCATTTAGTAAGCTTACTAAATCGTTTCTATTTAGTAAGCTTACTAAATGAATTAGTAAGCTTACTAAATGAATTAGTAAACTTACTAATTCATTTACTAAGCTTACTAAATCGATCACATTAGTAAGCTTGCTAAATGAATTAGTAAGCTTACTTAATGAATTAGTAAGGTTACTAAATGAATTAGTAAGCTTACTAAATGAATTAGTAAGCTTACTAATTAATTCATTTAGTAACCTTACTAAATAGCGATTAAAGTCCCGTTTGGCACCCCATAGTTTATCTCATCGAGTGAGGTAGAAAGTTTACTTTATCACGAGTGGCGCAGCCACGAGTGATAATGTTTAAAGTTTCTACCTCACGAGATGTGTTTGTCAAGAAAAGACAAATTTTTATATTTATTATATGACTAAATCCTTGCATATTCACCGAAATTGACTTGCATTTACGTCGGCTCCAGAATGAGCATGTCGCCTCAGCAACAATGTGACGTCATGAACATGTCATGACGTCGGAGCTTTGTTTTATGACGTCAGGTCATTGTTATATCAGTTACTAGTGACTGATAACACGTTCCATTGTTATTTTCACTAGTGACTGATAACACGTTTTATTGTAATTGATAGATCCCTGTATTTCATCTGCAATCATATAATAAATCATAATATTTTTCATAAATTTTAATGTTGCATAAATATAGAATACTAAACGACGTCCCGTTTGATAACATGTTTATGAAACGAGTGGATGGTTTGGTATTTTAACGAGCGAAAGCGAGTTAAATACCAATGCCATTCACGAGTTCCATAAACATGTTATCAACCGGGACCGAGTTTAGTATTTTATTTATTACTCAATGATGTAAATAGCGCTGAATTGCAAGAAAATCGCTTTTAGTGACTCTTACTTGCAAAAAGGTAACCCGCTATTGCAGTCGCGCGGCTTACATTGTGACGTCAACTAAAAACGACTATGACGTCACGCGCCGATTATGACGTTACGACAGCACGCGGTGGTATCACACATGTGTGTAACCAACTCATTGTTATCTAATGAGTGATCTCACCACGGTTGAGTAATAAACCCGAATATTGAATTTGTAACAACACCGAACCCAACACTGCCTCCTTGCGTCTTTCCTTCCTTCTGCTGTAGCCTGTATGCAATGAAAATATGGGAGGCCAGCTTGTTATTTCATAAGAAAGAGAAAGTATATGATAATATGGTAGACTCAATGATAGTAACTCTTTGTGGCGCAGTTTCCGGTTCGTCTATATCGCGATTTGAAATAAATGGTCTGTTCTGTTTTTAAAACGGATCGACTGGAAAACATCTTGGATGACAATGTTGTAAAACTGGCCATTTATCGCTGAAGTAATTACATGTACAATATATTTCCGATATTTACACTTCTTTAGTAGCGGATACGACGATCCTTGCAACATTTCAAATTATACCAAAATAATGCAATCACTTTCAAGATTTACTAAGTGATTAAATATATACTGGTCAAAATAAGTTAAGGATATTAGATGTTTTAATATTAATATTTCATTACGTATTCAGTATTCAGTATTTATAATTTCAAAATTTCAAAATATCCCTTATCATTTTTATATATTGTTGTTATAACTAAGGTATTACCTTGTATACTAATCAAATAAATTTATGGATATTTCATGTACAGGGAAAGGTGCTTCTAGAGAATAGAGAATCCGAAGTTTGAAGTGAACATGTGCATTATTGGATTTCAAGACTTATATCAGCGAGGTGGAGACCACGGAAGACGACCTGCGCTCAGGTTGACCCGAGACATCAAAGGGACTTCAAAGCGTCATATTACAGGTAATGAAGACTGAGGCGGGCCGGGGGCAGTCTCTGGGCTCCGTTATGTTCTCGTGTGTCACACGAGACCCCGCTCCATCTGTCAACACGAGGAAATACTCGCAATGATTTGAACATTTAATTCATCAAAATTAATCACGAAGGAAAAGAAGTGGTGTAAACTTTCGCTGTGTGCTCATATAGAGACGATCAGCAATGGAGTTTGACGGCTGACAATTGAAAATGATTAAATTGTTGGACATAAAAAAGTTTCATTTTTGAATTATAGTTTTGAGTGCGTGTCTTAGGTAAGAGTTTTTGTTTTGCCTTGGAGGGGTGTCCATCACCAGATTGTTATAACGAAAGTGTACTGAAACTAGCATATTAGCAAGTCATGTAGTATTGTGACGATTGACGGTGTTTTATCTAACAAAATACAGTAAAGTACAGTATAAATGTTAGCGCTTATCGTATTTTGAGATTTTTCTTAGAGCAGAAGATCGATGAATATTGTATCTCCAATTTAGAAAACCGTCAAATGTCAAAAAATTACATTTCATAATTATGGACCCCTGAATCCTGCGTTATAAAAAGCCCCCCGGACTAGCGTTATATTGAGGCAAAGTAGGTATGGATATAAATAGAAGAAAATCAAGCATCCTACATGTATTTGAGCTTCCTTGGCAGAGCGTCCGATTTAAAGAACAAAGGGTTTCGAGTTCGATTCCAACCATCTGCATTCCGAATGTATCATACTATCTATATAGATGACTACTTTATCTTCTCAAGTAACTAGCGTTGATGATTGGACTAGCAATCAACAACCTTTACAACAACGGACACCCTGATGTAATATAAGTCTTATTCAATCTTGTTTCACATCGAGACAGATAATTAATCATATGACATATTTATGATTAGCATCGAAATGCAACATTGTCATTGAATTTCTAATTAAAGGAAACTCTATCTTCAACAATTAATTTCTATTTAAACCATCGTCATCGAATTCGTCATTTGAAATATTCTGAGGTCCAAAATCACAGTTTGTCTGTTAATCTCAGAATTTGATTTGACTAATTATACAGCATTCTAATACATGATTAAATGATCATTTCATACGTTGCTCCACAATTGATGGCTATGTGTATCGGTGTATTTCATTAATTTCCATATAGCCAGCACTTGGTCGTAACACGAGCTCACAGTAAACCCACAAAGTTATAGGAAACACGAGACATATTGCATTCTCAAATTGAACCATATGAGAAGGAAGATTTCAATATTCATCGTCTGACGTGGACATGCTGCTATATATATATATATATATATATATATATATATATACCAACATTCGCGAACAACCCGCATCCGCAGAGTGGTCCATCATGTTATATCTGTTTAATGTAGATTCCAAGAAACAAAAGACGGACTAGTTTTATAAAGAGGAAGGTATGAGGTATACACTTACTGTAGTCGATAATTATCTTAAAATTGTTGCAGTTAAACAAACAACAATGTTTAAACATTTACCAATAATTAAAGAAACTACTGTAATTTCATACCTATATTTAAGAGTTGAAACATATAATGGTTTCTACATTGTCACCTGCACCAGTATATAAGCTATACTATACTATACTAACCCCGTGTAATACATTTTTTTATGAAACGAGTGAATAATTTGGTATTTAACGAACGAAAGCGAGTGATATATACCAATAACACTCACTAGTTAAAATTAGCATTTAATATTTAATTTAGTATTTTATTTATTACTCGATTCAATACTTTTTGGGAATTGTTGGATCGCTTCATCAGTAGATAACCACCTGTGTTTAATGAAAGATCTGTACAAATTATCGGATCCATGTCCTTACCATCTATTCTGACTGTAACTACCGTTTCATATAAAGTCTATAAACTTTTATAAATTCTGCTGTTCATATAAAGTACATTTGGTTTTAGTAAAATGATGCAATGTTTTAACCGTATTGCAATTTTACATTTGTGCATTTTTCTGATCTAGATGTAAACTACGTTTACAATCTACAGCAGCATACCGAAAGTTTTTTTCACCTACCTGTCTATCTTAATGCAAATAACACGTAAATTGACGTTCATTGTAACGTCAATAAAATGACATTACATACAATGACAATGAACCATTATATATCCATGAGTAGAATAATGATTCTAAAACGTACCCTTTGATTCAGTCAGTGGTGCATGTTTGTGAAAATTGGCATAATGATATGGACAGAAGGAGTTAAATTTTGAAAATCAAAATTTCATTAATTTTCTAATAAAAGTTTTCATATCGACTATATAAATACAATTTCATTACAAAGACATTACATGAGTATAAGAGGACATATATTACATGAGTATAAGAGGACATATATTACATGAGTATAAGAGGACATATATTACATGAGTATAAGAGGACATATATTACATGTGTATAAGAGGACATATATTACATGTGTATAAGAGGACATATATTACATGTGTATGTATGTTTGAACCAGTTGATCACTTACTGAAAAATTCACAGAGGAAAATAAAAAATGTAGTTTTGAAAACATTGTTTGCTTTTAACTTCAAAGAGCTGCAAACATGCACGGTGAACCCTCTAGTTTTCGCATGGATATGATAACACATGCCAAATAACATAATTTTTGCACTGAAATACACAAGAAGGTGAACAAACTGTCGGTATGAAGCTGAACATGACCTTTTGCAGTTGACATAAGTTTGTATTAAAAAAAACCCAAATCCATCAAATATATTTCATTGTCAGATTTGATCTAATGCAGGTGTGACAATAGTGGTTCTGAATTGTGAAAGTAACATAACTATTTACCTTCAAGCATAGGCCTTCGTTTACATAGCTACAAATCAGTCAGGAAATAATGAATGTGTTAATGGGGGCTGCCCGTTAGTGCCATTTTATGATTGGGTATCAGTATACCCACTTTTATAACTATAAAATGACACTTCAATATCTATTAAATTAGAAAACCGTGTTAAGTTCCAGTTCATACAATATAACAATTTAATCCCACAGTTGCATTACACTCAGCCATCACAACAATTCGTCTGAAAATCTATTCTACTGTAAAGATTTGATTCCCTTGACATTTGAAATACAATCTTCAACTCCTCCATTAATATCCACCATAGATCCATAACTTTATTGAAATTATTGAAACTACAATACATAAAATAGTCTTCATTGATGAATAAACCGAAGAGAATTGACACTTATGGCTTTAGGTTGATGTTGAGGAATAACTATTTGTTGTAATGTACACTGTTAGTGAGTATATACTATTGAATATGTAATGTCGTTTGTTTCAATACAATAAGCCACCAGAAGTATTGTAGATACAAAAAATTACGCCACTTACACATTATCTAAACTATATATAAACAATATTAGTTAGAGAGAAATTAGTCGTTTCATTAAACGTAAGCAGTATCAGCCATGCATTTCTTAAACTAAAACATGTTTTGATTCCTGCAACGAGACCTTACTTTTCTCATCTCTTCACAATGGACGCAGCACCACCAGCCATTGTTTAGTGGCATTGCTATGACACTGATGTATCATCGCAAGTGCATCGCATCTGCAGATAAAGTGTATAACGAATAGGGTGTATTATGAATTCAGTGTAACATCATTAATATCTCATCTCATGATGGCAGGAACTACAATGTATATTCAATAGCTAATACACTGCCTTGCCATTGAAAGAAGTGAGCCTTCTCCATCACAAGAATAATGTTATTACACATTAAACAGGTAGTGTGCTGTATCTTTAGATTTACAATGCATTTGAAATTTCGGCAGGTTCTTTATAATGGTTGAAATGTTGCATCAAAAAGTTGTAAATCCATAACACTTCTCATATTTTAAACGATTTTGAAATAGTATAAGTAGATACATCTGAGTCTCATTTTCATCCTTGGCGGAGAGTACTAGTTGAACATAAGGATGTAATACCTGCCAAAACAAATTGAAAGTGACCTGGGAAATCAAAATCCTTTAGAAAAATGAGGATGAATCACGGACAAGCATGCATTATATTTATGAATTGCCATATTTGTTTGTTTTATTAACTTTTGAACATAACCAAGGTACTTGTAACTCGTTGTTTCTTGTAGTTGATGTTTGAAACACTGACTGTGGGTATTATGTTAACCATTCACCTTCAGTGTTAAGAAGAAAAACATTCTTTATTAATGATTGATACGACACTGTTGCTACTTGAGTAACAAATTAATGACAATAAAACGTTTAGATAAAACATAATTACCATTTTTCGTAACAAAAGAACAATATTTTGTAAAGAATCATAAACGTTATTAAAAATTAATGTGTGATATAAATCCAAAATGTCAGTGATGTCTCATTTAAATTAAAAAGAGAATTGTGTTCTCAGCTATTTTTTATGTATTGCACGAACTTGAATGCAACTCAATCGTTCAGAAGGAATATGATCGGATGAAAAACTTAAATAAATAATAGTCATGTTTCAGTGGTGTTTGGTCGTACACGACAGTTAGATACAAAGACATCATCAGTTATAATAAAGTCTATTGTTAATAACAGAATTAAATCAGATCACGTTACCAAGGAAACGTTTGTAATATCTGTATACTGTTATAAAATACCATACACGACTATTGATACAGATGTTTTTTTACAATGCCTGATTTAGATCATTGTCATTATATAAAAGATAGGTTTTTGAAACATCTACAAGTAAATATCACTCAGTGAAATAACTTTAACTGCTTTTGAGATTATACGATAATGTTTCAGTCAGGTTACTTTGTATGATTGTTGACGTGAATGTGTTCAAATTTGTACACCATGTATTATAACTAACGTTAAGGAGGACTAAACTCATTAAAAAGATACCTTTATTATGGAACAATTGTAAGTACAAAACTAACAATTATCGACGAAGAAGAAGAGTTTTAACCAGTATGCATCGCCAAATAACAAAGAATACAAACATATAGAAAATATATCAAGTCCTGGGGACGCGGCATTATACAGGTAAATGGGGTGTAAGGTCAATGGCAACATTTTTCAGCAGTTTTACATCTTCTGTTGTAAGTAACTGGTTAAACGTTAAACTGTCAGGATTTACAGTGTAGAACTGATCATGAGGAAGGTACATTGATCGTTGTTTCCGAAAACAGTGGACATATATACAAGCAAGAAATGATATTCATCTTGTATAAGATCAAAAGTGCACTTATCCCACTGAACAGCAGCAGCGTCATATTTTAACTTATTAAAGCGACAACGTGTGAGGATACTTTTATTATCATATATAATGATAAAGTATAAAACTTCCAATTATCAATGAAGTTCTTGAGAGGCATATGCGTTTCTTATACAAAACAAATGTTTGGGATAACACGAATATGCAGAGAGAAAAAAATTCTTGCTTTCAATAAAAAATTGTCTAGAAATTACAAAGTACTTTTACTTCCACATACGTTAAACGTACATGTATACCCATGTGATCCTGGATTCTATATTCTTCGTCTTCGGGATGCTCCACGCAGACGTCTGCGCACATCCGGCTACTTTCTCTAGGCTTGACATGCGCATATCGCTCTTTACAGCTGGATCCTTGGGGTGCGTGTGAACGAAGTACGTAGATAGTGTATACATGTGCCTGTAATTAAATCTTCTTTCGAAATTTGTTCTTGATACTAGGTTAGACGATTAAGATAATATATTACCCATACGGGTGAGAAGACACAGGCGATTATTTTTGTGATATTTGCACATGTGCTTTCAAGTGATTCTCAACGTTGATTGATCGGTTACCTGGAGAAAGAATGACTATGACGTCATAAAACAATGGTCTGATGCGACGATTTATCCTTCGCAGCGGCCGCCCAACATGAAAATGTAATAACCAAGCGTAAATTGGTCAATTTAATTGCATAATTGGTAATATATAGAATAACCAACGAGGTACGAGTGATTATGGGAAATATCCACTCGTCTAAATAATGTTCAGAGCCACTCGCTAAAGCTCGTGGCTAAACATTATTTAAACTCATGGATATTTCCCATAATCACTCGTACCTCGTTGGTTATTCTCTAAATATCCCAGATATGCAAAGCTCGTATGGACTGTTTATTCTGAAACATAATAATAAGTTTGAGCAAAGTCAAATGCTTTCGTCCAATCATATGATTGCATTGTGGTCACGTGGAGTACAATTATATCCCTATAGATGTACACTTGTCTGGTTGCGTTCGGGTATCATGCTCATAAAACTGGTTCACAGACTTTTATTAAAAACAACAAACAATGTCAACTGATTGGTTTATTTGTGTGGAAAATACACAATAAAACAGTGATTAGTTTAAACATTGAATTGCAGTGTTTTCTTTCCGAAAGGATATAGTCGCTTCAGCCGATGGTGGTCTTCAATGTTCAGGAACTTGATATTCCTAAAAGAAAAATATTAGCATGTTACTAAAGCAAGTGATGTGAAGTCAACTGAGATTTTTTAAAATGTATTTCATTTACATCACGAAATTAAGTGAAATGGTGGCATGCATCAAACCATGTTGCCAATGTTTGAAAATATAATACTAAGATTATTTTATTTTTTGTTTTTGTTGTTATGCAACAATAGATATTACAACTCTTAAATTAAAACAGCTCAACTTGTCACTTAACATGATTGAAAAATATTTGAATTACAAAAACACTAACTGTTAAATAAACCAATTTAATAAAACTTAGTATTGATTTCTTTAAAAAACACACTTTTAAAAAGTACGGAGTAAAAACCTAAATTTACCTTTCCTGAATGAATAGTGTACTTGTCCTTCTTCTGTCCATGATGAAGCCATTGTGTGAACTGATTCATTCTAAAAAACACTCAGTCTTTATAGGCAATGAAATGTATTAGTGCTCAATATTTCTGAACAAAAACGTGCTTATCGTGCATGCTCGTGATTCAAGCACGGCGCTTGTGATGTGGCACGACTCGTACGTTTTATATAAAATGTACGCCTCATGCTCCTCGGACAAATTAGGAAATTCAGTGCTCACAGTGCCGAAGATGACGTCAATGTCCCTAAAATTTGCATATGAAAATGAGAAATGTCATTGTTTTGTTTGTTGTGTTCGAGTGAATGTTTCCCAAATTTGTTGACAATTCATTTAAAATATCTTCATTTTAAGACATGTTTTTCAAACTCAAGCATTTGACTGTGCTCTAAGATAGATAGAGAACTCGTAGCAGTACATTATCGGGATATAAATGTACGGTTTTGAGAGGGTTTGGCTCGGCTGACGCCTCGCCCAATCCTCTCAAACCCGTACGTTTATATCCCGATAATGTACTGCTACGAGTTCTCTATCTATTACATGACACAATAGTGTCATTATTGTTTATACGTATACTAAGGAGATGTTCATATTGCTTACTATTTGATCAGAACCTATGTACACGTTTTAATTTTTTTTCTCAATGTGTGATAAAACGCGGAATCTGAAGAATCTAATGATAATGTAATAATGTGTCAAACCAGAGAGTGAGTTATTCAAATGTTGATGGCATTGTCATAGCACCGATCCCGAGGACGTCATTTGTAAATGTTTCATTTTTGGCGTCCTTTTCAGGTTTTCGTTTGAAACATATTTTATTCATAAGAAAAGGATTGGGTACAAGTTATACAACTTAGAACACCCTCTCCTTTTCAGGTCTGCTGCATCCCCAAAGCTGACATTTATAGGGAGGTTGCTTGAGCCTAGCGGATCACAGTTTGTTTATTTGGTCCTAACCCCGGTCAAATATGGGTATGACATGAATTTTTCTAAAACCTTTAAACGTCTTTTTCTCCGAAACAAGTTGACATAGAAAGGTGAAAATTTCAGAATACCACCATTACTACATGAAGATTAAAGTATGTTATTTGTTGCTTAGAATGCAAGGTCTAGGATGATATTATTTTATGTAGACATACCTTGATCGATGTGGATGATGATTTGCAAATTTGGTGACTGTCCAAATCAGATGATTTGATTTGTTAGTCTTTACCTTTGAGATAATGAATATTGCAATACCTATAGGGCGTCAGCACCAATTACAACACTCTATTCTAAAAATATGAATATATCCCTTTCACATTCCTAAGAACACATTTCAACAATTACATTATTTCACTTTTGTTCTAAAAAATTATTTTATTTCGTAAAGCACCATATAATTTAATTCTGTACACTTTATTGTGTGCTTAAACTAACTTGAATGAACAGTAATGGATTTTATGTCAATGAAATACATACTTAGTATAATGTGGTCGTTATAAATGTAATATTTTACCAATTTTATCAAGCATTTTCAGAACTGTTCATACTCATCAAACTCGTTGCAAAGACGTAATTTTCTATTTCATTTCTTATTGGCAACTTTTTTATGAAGAATATTGCTCTCGGGTCTAATTTCATAATATTACCCATACGGGTGAGAAGACACAGGTGATTATTTTTTGTGATATTTGCACATGTGCTTTCAAGTGATTCTCAACGTTGATTGGTCGGTTTCCCGGAGAAAGAATGACTATGACGTCATAAAACAATGGTCTGACGCGACGAATTATCTTATGACGTCACAATGTTACTGTGGCGACGGGTCCTTCGCAGCGGCCGCCCAGCATGAAAATGTAAAAACCAGGCGTAATTTGGTCAATTTAATTGCATAATGGGTAATATATAGAATAACCAACTCGGTACGAGTGATTACGGGAAATATCCACTCGTCTAAATAATGTTCAGAGCCACTCGCTAAAGCTCGTGGCTGAACATTATTTAGACTCATGGATATTTCCCGTAATCACTCGTACCTCGTTGGTTATTCTCTAAATCACAAATGTATTGCTGTATCTTATGAGTTAAGTAAATTAATCTCTTTGATTAAGCCTTGGGGCTAGCATTGTTTTCTTTATGTTCTTTCAGAAATATTTAACATGTAATTCTGAATTCGAGTTCTGAAATGGATATCAAGCAATTCTTTTCGAGTTCAAGACAAATTTGCGAAATTAATTGCAACATCTTGAATAAATAATCTATTTGAAATTAGTTGTGGTAGATTTACTTCTTCTCACGAATTGTAAACTCATCGGCAAAATAAACTTATCACCTCAGTTGATTTTATCATATGTATGATTTTCAATTGTAATTATCTCAAGTTTTCGAAATGATAATCTGAAACTGAAAAGTACAGGTGTTTAGTCAGCAGTCAAAGAAAGCAGTTAAAAAAATAATTAAAATTTAAATTTTGAACCTCTTCAAAAATTATTTTTGACGATACACAATTGTCCATTGACATATTCTATGTGAAAATTTATAAATGTGCCTGATTCTGCACACATTTTCAACATTCTTAACATGGTAGGGGTCATGTTGGAGGAAATTTCATTTCTTACCCCGGCCCTGTCTTCATTAAACAAAGAAATTTTAACTAAAATGTAACCACTGTCACAATTAATTCATCCAAACTACTGCAGATAAATATTAGTTTATCTTGTCACAGTGAAATGCATCTGATTTATTTTTAATATTGCATTAATCAAAACCAACTGAGGTGATAAGTTTCTTTTGTCGATGAGTTTATATTAAATTGTAAATGTATATAATTCCATTTAGCTTTATTTAGCCAAATGCCGTTATTGTTCGCTCAATGCATTTATACACCTTCTACACCTATAATAATTACACATGTATTTACATATATTACTCACAACACAATAACTTCATTTCACAATAAACACGTGTTTATGTTTACGTTTAACTTGTGCATTCATCACATCCGTTTACATGACGTCATCACAAAATCTAACACGTCATCTTCTTACGTCACATCTTTCATTCTGCCTTAGTTGTCAATTTATCAAATCTACTCATTTTCCCGCCCACCCTGCCTGTTTGCCAACTATTTTTTATTCACATTAACTCTCCTTTGTATCATTCCAAATTCAATCCGCCTCTCATACATTCCAAGCATATTAATTATTGCTGCTGTTCCATAATCTATTTTTATCCACAGCTTTATCCCATATTGTATATATTCATACTAATTTGTAATAAATTACGTCAGGTGTTAATTTTGGGGCGGACGCGGGGCCATCCGTCGCTCAATTCGCTCCCTCGCTGCTGCTGCTAGGCTGTCTATTTTCCGATAGAAGCCACTTCCAACCTTCGGGTGGTCAAAATAGCACAATCAAAATCGCCGCTACCTGTCTCGTCTGTTCAGGGTCCAACGGAGAGCAGGCTTACCCCTTCGCTTGGCCCAGCGTCCGCCTTCGACTTACACACCTGGCCTTTGAATCCAACATTATTACTTTGTTATCTTTATCTTATCACACTTTTCTTAACGAGTCGGACAATAATGCATTGTGTAAATAAATCGCGTAGTATTTTAGTCACGTTATATAAAATTAATCTCAAACAATGAAATAGTTCTTGGCGTATTCTTGTTATTTTATAAATTAACCTTGATGACATTTAGATAGTGAACATTGTTTTATTTAGGATCACACTATCTACAGTAGTTCAATTCTTGAGGACTGAGTCAGAATCAGGCACCAATCCCCAGCACTGATCGACTCTCTCAAATAACTCATCCACTCAACTACCTTTACCTCGAGCTCGTTGTATATCTTTGTACTCAATTGCATGTGTATTTCAATCAAGTTGATTCTTTCTCGTCTTGTGGAATGTGAGGTATTTGATTGTAGGAAATACGAAGTTCTATTAACCCATAGTAATAGAGTTGAAAAATAAAATTCAAAGAGTACGAAACATGAAGAGACTTCGCTTTAAATTATTTCAATCGGCTTCCAGGTAAATGCCTGGTTTAAGAAAAGATCGGCGGCGTACCCTCTTTTTACCTGTGTCTTCGGGGGCTTACTTGGCCTGGCGATAGGTTAGAGTTCAGGGGTCACAGGCGAGTTCATCCCACTTGATGAGGGAGTCAAGGAGTTGAGTAACGGTAATTGAGTCAACATACAAATCAAAGTGTTCTTGTGTTCTTTGATTACTGTAAAATGACGGCGTTCGTATGTGGTCATTTTGAGAGGACATCGGCAAGGCGACTGTTTATTACCGTGGAATTTTTTTTCACAGAGAGAAAGCCTCTAATCTCCATCGGTCCATTGTGTATGTAATTAGGAACCAATGGTTATCGTGGTCCAGCATGGTTAGGTTTCTCTTTTCTCTTATTATGAATTCTATTATACAGACAATGACTCATACCAAAATATCAGACAGTGTATTATATATTGATATATAAGATTATGTTTAAACTATCTTCGTGTATAAATAAATGAAATCTATCACGTGATTTTAGCTATAATATTATGATAATCAGTAAGGAATTGCTAATATAGCTAGAGAATATTCTATTGACAATAGGATCATAAACATTTGCTTTATCTTACCATTCTCCACCCACAGAGGTTACTCAATCGACGACTTAATATTGAAATTTATTTTCTCATTAAATGTCAACTCTAAGGTTCCGTATATGTTTGAGAAAAAAAATGTGTATTAAAAATTGCAGAAAAATGTTGTTCCTCTTTCGCTACATCATATTGTATCAGAATTGGCGATTTGTACATATCATTTCGATATCAAGTCGCAACGAATAACAAATCCACATCAATACGAATCTTAGTTAGCATACAGCATTAGTTAGCAAATAAATACATATTTTCGAAAGATTGCTATAGTGTATATACGTGTAGTAGTGTAAGAAACAAAGATCAACTTCTATAAAGTAACAGCAACGTCTCGACATGGATGGTTGCTAGTAAGCTTAAGTGACATTCGGAACACCTCGTTCTGAGCTCTTCAGTAGTACTCTGGGACTGTGTTTGTTTCACTCGAGTGTAGTCTTGCGCAGGTTACAGCCCTTAAAAACCACATTTAAGAAAATGAGGTCAAAAACGGTGTTGCTATCACCAGTGAGACAATCCAGCAATTATGAATTGATAGACTTAACCTGGAACATTTGTAGACATAATGATATAGAGGAACTTACAGAAATTTAGTATATTGTTAGTTTCAAATAACAATGACATTTTATGAAAATAAGGGTTTGTTGCAAAATAATTCTTAAATATATCTTTTTTGAGGCATACAATTTGTAACATAGGAATAATTAATGGAATTCATCTCCGATTTGAGAGGGACATGATGGACAGAATATTTCTTTTGAATTAATATTTTCCCAGCGACCTGTTCCGATTGGTCATTTATGATTCGCGGTTTTGAACTTGATTAAAGTGTTACATGGCTTGATTCCCAACTTTCGTTGTAGAGTAAAGATATTATAATGAGGTTTCATACATTCATGAATACATCATTTAGAAGATGTTGATAAACATATATTAATCATTTTAAAGGATTGATCTAAAATTCTAAGTTTAACAGCCTTTTTAAACCAAGAGAAGGAAACAATATCTTAGGATTACCATATAGTCGACATGCCAATATTATCCAGTGGGTTTTGAGCCATTTATTCTTAAAATTGTATTTCACTGAATTAATATGATATCTGATTTAATGCTCTTAACGTAGAATTACACTTTACTGTTTGATTTTATCAACAAGAGACGATCTTTCAGTTTCACGATACAACATATAAGTTGAGCGTTATCCATGGTTTACTGTGAACAATTTTGGACACAAATTTATATTTACATTTGAGACACCGGTTAATTAATTAGTATGATGTGGGGTGACGCTTATTTGAGAAACGTTAATCAGTCAGAAATTAATTACAGCTTTCAAGGCAATGAGGACTCTTCACGAAATGTTGCTTTCTCGGCAGACGATATTTCTCAAATTTGGCTTTCACGGGTGGATACCCTTGCGCATGCTCATTTGCCACTTAGCGCGAACGACTCGTATGCTGAGGTCACACTTTGCTGCCTGGCTTCAAACAATATGGCCCACAGATGGAATTAGAGGCTCAGCATTTGATAAATTTAAATTATACATACCCTATTTATTTTTTCATTCATTCATTTGTTTAATTATTTAAAAGGACTACCGAATCAAAAACACAACCGGTCCGATTTACAATCGTTCACGATTTTACTGTTCAATTCGTCCATAATTACATTGCAATCATACATCAGTCAATCTATAACATTGTATGGTCTCTTCAATGGACCTAGCATGCCCATATTCTACATTTACCCAAATCAAAACATCACATCGGCTTATTACGAATGTGTTCATATATGACTCGGAGAGTTACGAAGAATATGGACAATATCGCTGGCCAGCTTGTTGAAAACATCATCATCATCATCTTCCTTGACAGCACGTCAAATGTCGTACAGCACGTCAAATGACGTACTTCCGTTACTCTCACGACTTCCCTCCTTGGTTTATAGCGGGGGAAGCTCAGGGGACACTAGAGTACACTAGGGTCGTTCGATTAGAGATTTCACCGCATGTACGACACACTTTGTGCAAAACGAACGCAGCCTCATAGTTTTGAATGCTCGTGTGAGACAGGTGGAATTCAACTTGTCAGCAACATCAACAGGCTAGCCCGTGTCATATCCCTGATATATACTATATATAGAACGATGCCAAAGGCAGATTTCTTTTGTGTTTCACCTGAAAAGAAAAAAGAAAAAAATCACTTAAATCTTAAACTTATTCCGATATTGTAAATTAAATCATTAAAAACTCGTGTTATACGATACGACACTTGTATAGTTTCATCTGATAGGTAATGAGATTTGTGTTGCTTACTAATATTACTTTGTAGACCGACTTCACAATTCGATATTCTTATATGAAAAACCTCTTTAAGATCAGAGGTATTAATATGACTTATGAGTATATGTGTATTGGCGAATAAGTACAAACAGGGAATGGGCGTGAACGAGCTCAACAGTTTAATTTACTAACAAGCAGACAGACATACAGACAGATAAATAATTTGAACCACACCTCAACCTTACAAAAACGTACATACAGAAACAAAATACCAATAATAAAAAGTTGAGCCGACAGTATCCTGAACTATGGAAGCCCACTGTAAACTGGGTAACGGGGATATCCACTTGGTATCCATTCGCTGAACTATGGAAGCTCACTGTAAACTGGGTAACGGGGATATCCACTTGGTATCCATTCAACTGAACTATGGAAGCCCACTGTAAACTGGGTAACGGGGATATCCACTTGGTATCCATTCGCTGAAATTAGCAACCTGGTGTCTAACTAGAACCCATTTGGTATTCTGCGATATTTAGTATTTCAGCAATAGAAACAACATCAAACTATGGATATGCGTTTCCTTTGGTTTCCATACCATGAATTTGCAACAAAGATTCCATTTAAGGAAACCAACATGAAACTATAAACGGCTGTTTCATGTCGGGTCCTGGAAATGTAAGTAAAATGGAAACCAGCAGGAAACTATGATTTGAAGTTTCATGTTAGTCTCCATTCCTGAAATTTGCAATTGATAATTCGTTTTGATGGAAACCGACATGAAAGTAATGTTTCATGCATTTTTAACAGAATTATTCGAGGCTATAAATGTATGTAATTAAGACTTCAAAAGGACTTGTCGTCGCCTTAAGATAAGAAACAGGTACCTATTTTATTGCAATAATAAATAAAACAACAATAGAGAGTAAGGCTAGAAATTTTCAAGTTAAATTGATACATAGAATAATATCGACAAAATCATTTCTGTAAAAAATAGGTATTAGCCAGGACAACCTCTGTACATTATGTAGTAGAGAAATAGAAACATTGGGGCATTTATTCTTCCATTGTCAAAAAACATCTTTGTCAACTAGCAAATTGGTACAACCTCAAGATGTGCACCAACCTCAATGTGGATATCACAACATTTCTACTGGGGGGACCCTAGGGCAAATATATTGACCAATCACATTTTATAATAACTAAAGAATATATAAATAAAATAAGGTTTAGCTCTGCTGACCGAAATATCAATCACCTCGTCAGTTCTTTGAAATACCATTATCAATTAGAAAAAGACATATTTTCGGATAAAGATCCTGCCCTTTAAAGGAAATGGTCTGGTCGATTTTAATGTTGAAAAACTGAGTACCTCTCTTAGCATTTTTCCACTTTATGCACCATCTATTTACCTCCTATCATTTCCACTATCTGTCTATTTTGTTGTTGTTAAATTTAATATTGACACATGGATAATACCTGCAGTATAAACAAATATTGCCTTGTCGACAATATACCATGTATCGTTTGTTCTGCAATAAAATGGTTTTGAAAAAAAAACAAAGAAAAAACCAAACAGGTTCGGGTTGTATAGAAAAAGCCTTGTGGGTGCGCATTAAAATTAAACTTATCAATATTATAAACAAGACCACAATCTACAACTAAAAGTGAATTTCTCATCTATCTCTTTAAGGAATATAGCGATGACTACAAAAGAACGATGCTCATCTGTAATAACATTTTGTGTACTGATACCATGCATTTTAAATCCTGCAACCTAATTGGATGTTTTTTGCAAATTGAACTGTCTACATGCACACAAACGAGAATTAAACGAGAAGCAGTAAAATGTTAATTCGTCTGCTGAAATACTATACAAATACAGCTCATCTTTGAATCCCCGCTCATCAACGATCTGCAGCCCGCGATCCACGTGTAAGACAAACGATCTATAGTATTCAGTATATATGTTATACTACGTAAAGGTATCGCTTACATTATCACCAACCAACTAAGTATCTTGTTACCCTAATTCCATTACACTGTTTGTACTTTTTCTCAATCTCTTGCATAGTGCCATTTTAGCTTTTAACCATATCACATTAGTTCAATAAGCAATTGATAAAATATACGTAGATTAATGCCAAACAAATATTGCCAATTCCCAACCAGGCACAAATGTTCTGCTTTAATGTCCCCATGTAACCTTCATGCCATTAAGTAAGCAATTTTTATCATTAAAACTCTCATTAAAACTCTCATTAAAACTCTCATTAAAATTATCCCTTCTGTAAGACAAGTATTATGCACATCGTGTATCATGAGTCTCGTAATTCGAATTAATAAATAACTAAGATTTATCTTTTACATTCACTTTGATAGTTTGGCATGGATTTTGCATCTGCGTATCGGTATAGTTTATCCACTCCAATGTTTTTCTTACAATTAATCTGTGTCTATACAAAACATTGTTCTTTCATAAATATGCTTTAAATTCCGTATTTCTCTCACCTTCCCGAGTGTTCTTTTTCTAATTTCATTAAATACATTCTTCAAAATTAAACAAAATTCGCGAACGTTTAGTACATTGTAAGATTCATATCATGCGCATTGTCTTACAAGCATGGTTTCATAGCTGTACTGTGTGCTATCATTGTCATATAATGTGCAGTGTCTAACATTAAATGTTTCATAGCTGTACTGTGTGCTATCATTGTCATATAATGTGCAGTGTCTAACATTAAAGGTTTTATAGCTGTACTGTGTGCTATCATTGTCATATAATGTGCAGTGTCTAACATTAAATGTTTCATAGCTGTACTGTGTGCTATCATTGTCATATAATGTGCAGTGTCTAACATTAAAGGTTTTATAGCTGAACTGTGTGCTATCATTGTCATATAATGTGCAGTGTCTAACATTAAAGGTTTCATAGCTGTACTGTGTGCTATCATTGTCATATCATGTGCAGTGTCTAACATTAAATGTTTCATAGCTGTACTGTGTGCTATCATTGTCATATCATGTGCAGTGTCTAACATTAAAGGTTTCATAGCTGTGCTGTGTGCTATCATTGTCATATCATGTGCAGTGTCTAACATTAAATGTTTCATAGCTGTACTGTGTGCTATCATTGTCATATAATGTGCAGTGTCTAATATTAAAGGTGTTATAGCTGTACTGTGTGCTATCATTGTCATATCATGTGCAGTGTCTAACATTAACTGTTTCATAGCTGTACTGTGCGCTATCATTGTCATATAATGTGCAGTGTCTAAAATTAAATGTTTCATAGCTGTACTGTGTGCTATCATTGTCATATAATGTGCAGTGTCTAACATTAAAGGATTATAGCTGTACTGTGTGCTATCATTGTCATATAATGTGCAGTGTCTAACATTAGAATTTTTATAGCTGTACTGTGTGCTATCATTGTCATATAATGTGCAGTGTCTAACATTAAAGGTTTCATAGCTGTACTGTGTGCTATCATTGTCATATCATGTGCAGTGTCTAACATTAAATGTTTCATAGCTGTACTGTGTGCTATCATTGTCATATAATGTGCAGTGTCTAATATTAAAGGTGTTATAGCTGTACTGTGTGCTATCATTGTCATATCATGTGCAGGTCTAACATTAACTGTTTCATAGCTGTACTGTGCGCTATCATTGTCATATAATGTGCAGTGTCTAACATTAAAGGTTTCATAGCTGTACTGTGTGCTATCATTGTCATATAATGTGCAGTGTCTAACATTAAAGGTTTTATAGCTGTACTGTGTGCTATCATTGTCATATAATGTGCAGTGTCTAACATTAAATGTTTCATAGCTGTACTGTGTGCTATCATTGTCATATAATGTGCAGTGTCTAACATTAAATGTTTCATAGCTGTACTGTGTGCTATCATTGTCATATAATGTGCAGTGTCTAACATAAAGGTTTCATAGCTGTACTGTGTGCTATCATTGTCATATAATGTGCAGTGTCTAACATTAAATTATCATAGCTGTACTGTGTGCTATCATTGTCATATAATGTGCAGTGTCTAACATTAAATGTTTCATAGCTGTACTGTGTGCTATCATTGTCATATAATGTGCAGTGTCTAACATTAAAGGTTTTTTGCTGTACTGTGTGCTATCATTGTCATATAATGTGCAGTGTCTAACATTAAAGGTTTCATAGCTGTACTGTGTGCTATCATTGTCATATAATGTGCAGTGTCTAACATTAAATGTTTCATAGCTGTTCTGTGTGCTATCATTGTCATATCATGTGCAGTGTCTAACATTAAATGTTTCATAGCTGTACTGTGTGATATCATTGTAATATCATGAGCAGTGTCTAACATTAAATGTTTTATAGCTGTACTGTGTGCTATCATTGTCATATAATGTGCAGTGTCTAACATTAAAGGTTTTATAGCTGTACTGTGTGCTATCATTGTCATATAATGTGCAGTGTCTAACATTAAATGTTTCATAGATGTACTGTGTGCTATCATTGTCATATAATGTGCAGTGTCTAACATTAAATGTTTCATAGCTGTACTGTGTGCTATCATTGTCATATAATGTGCAGTGTCTAACATTAAAGGTTTCATAGCTGTACTGTGTGCTATCATTGTCATATAATGTGCAGTGTCTAACATTAAATTATCATAGCTGTACTGTGTGCTATCATTGTCATATAATGTGCAGTGTCTAACATTAAATGTTTCATAGCTGTACTGTGTGATATCATTGTCATATAGTGTGCAGTGTCTAACATTAAATGTTTCATAGCTGTACTGTGTGCTATCATTGTCATATAATGTGCAGTGTCTAACATTAAATGTTTTATAGCAGCACTGTGTGATATCATTGTCATATAGTGTGCAGTGTCTAACATTAAATGTTTTATAGCTGCACTGTGTGATATCATTGTCATATAGTGTGCAGTGTCTAACATTAAATGTTTTATAGCTGTACTGTGTGCTATCATTGTCATATAATGAGCAGTGTCTAACATTAAATTTTTCATAGCTGTACTGTGTGCTATCATTGTCATATAATGTGCAGTGTCTAACATTAAAAGTTTCATAGCTGTACTGTGTACCATCATTGTCATATAGTGTGCAGTGTCTAACATTAAATGTTTCATAGCTGTACTGTGTGCTATCATTGTCATATCATGTGCAGTGTCTAACATTAAATGTTTAATAGCTGTACTGTGTGCTATCATTGTCATATAATGTGCAGTGTCTAATATTAAAGGTGTTATAGCTTTACTGTGTGCTATCATTGTCATATCATGTGCAGTGTCTAACATTAAATGTTTCATAGCTGTACTGTGTGCTATCATTGTCATATAATGTGCAGTGTCTAACATTAAAGGTTTCATAGCTGTACTGTGTGCTATCATTGTCATATAATGTGCAGTGTCTAATATTAAATGTTTCATAGCTGTTCTGTGTGCTATCATTGTCATATCATGTGCAGTGTCTAACATTAAATGTTTCATAGCTGTACTGTGTGATATCATTGTAATATCATGAGCAGTGTCTAACATTAAATGTTTTATAGCTGCACTGTGTGATATCATTGTCATATAGTGTGCAGTGTCTAACATTAAATGTTTTATAGCTGCACTGTGTGATATCATTGTCATATAGTGTGCAGTGTCTAACATTAAATGTTTTATAGCTGTACTGTGTGCTATCATTGTCATATAATGTGCAGTGTCTAACATTAAAGGTTTTATAGCTGTACTGTGTGCTATCATTGTCATATAATGTGCAGTGTCTAACATTAAATGTTTCATAGCTGTACTGTGTGCTATCATTGTCATATCATGTGCAGTGTCTAACATTAACTGTTTCATAGCTGTACTGTGTGCTATCATTGTAATATCATGAGCAGTGTCTAACATTAAATGTTTTATAGCTGTACTGTGTGCTATCATTGTCATATGAAGAGCAGTGTCTAACATTAAATGTTTCATAGCTGTACGGTGTGCTATCATTGTCATATAATGAGCAGTGTCTAACATTAAATGTTTCATAGCTGTACTGTGTGCTATCATTGTCATATAATGTGCAGTGTCTAATATTAAAGGTGTTATAGCTTTACTGTGTGCTATCATTGTCATATCATGTGCAGTGTCTAACATTAAATGTTTCATAGCTGTACTGTGTGCTATCATTGTCATATAATGTGCAGTGTCTAACATTAAAGGTTTTTTGCTGTACTGTGTGCTATCATTGTCATATAATGTGCAGTGTCTAACATTAAAGGTTTCATAGCTGTACTGTGTGCTATCATTGTCATATAATGTGCAGTGTCTAACATTAAATGTTTCATAGCTGTACTGTGTGCTATCATTGTCATATCATGTGAAGTGTCTAACATTTACTGTTTCATAGCTGTACTGTGTGCTATCATTGTAATATCATGAGCAGTGTCTAACATTAAATGTTTTATAGCTGTACTGTGTGCTATCATTGTCATATGAAGAGCAGTGTCTAACATTAAATGTTTCATAGCTGTACGGTGTGCTATCATTGTCATATAATGAGCAGTGTCTAACATTAAATGTTTCATAGCTGTACTGTGTGCTATCATTGTCATATAATGTGCAGTGTCTAACATTAAAAGTTTCATAGCTGTACTGTGTACCATCATTGTCATATAGTGTGCAGTGTCTAACAATAAATGTTTCATAGCTGTACTGTGTGCTATCATTGTCATATAATGTGCAGTGTCTAACATTAAATGTTTCAAAGCTGTACTGTGTGCTATCATTGTCATATAATGTGCAGTGTCTAACATTAAAAGTTTCATAGCTGTACTGTGTGCTATCATTGTCATATAATGTGCAGTGTCTAACATTAAAGGTTTAATAGCTGTACTGTGTGCTATCATTGTCATATAATGTGCAGTGTCTAACATTAAATTATCATAGCTGTACTGTGTGCTATCATTGTCATATAATGTGCAGTGTCTAACATTAAATGTTTCATAGCTGTACTGTGTGCTATCATTGTCATATAATGTGCAGTGTCTAACATTAAAGGTTTTTTGCTGTACTGTGTGCTATCATTGTCATATAATGTGCAGTGTCTAACATTAAAGGTTTCATAGCTGTACTGTGTGCAATCATTGTCATATAATGTGCAGTGTCTAATATTAAATGTTTCATAGCTGTTCTGTGTGCTATCATTGTCATATCATGTGCAGTGTCTAACATTAAAGGTTTTTTGCTGTACTGTGTGCTATCATTGTCATATAATGTGCAGTGTCTAACATTAAAGGTTTCATAGCTGTACTGTGTGCTATCATTGTCATATAATGTGCAGTGTCTAACATTAAATGTTTCATAGCTGTACTGTGTGCTATCATTGTCATATCATGTGCAGTGTCTAACATTAACTGTTTCATAGCTGTACTGTGTGCTATCATTGTAATATCATGAGCAGTGTGTAACATTAAATGTTTTATAGCTGTACTGTGTGCTATCATTGTCATATGAAGAGCAGTGTCTAACATTAAATGTTTCATAGCTGTACGGTGTGCTATCATTGTCATATAATGAGCAGTGTCTAACATTAAATGTTTCATAGCTGTACTGTGTGCTATCATTGTCATATAATGTGCAGTGTCTAACATTAAAAGTTTCATAGCTGTACTGTGTACCATCATTGTCATATAGTGTGCAGTGTCTAACAATAAATGTTTCATAGCTGTACTGTGTGCTATCATTGTCATATAATGTGCAGTGTCTAACATTAAATGTTTCATAGCTGTACTGTGTGCTATCATTGTCATATAATGTGCAGTGTCTAACATTAAAAGTTTCATAGCTGTACTGTGTGCTATCATTGTCATATAATGTGCAGTGTCTAACATTAAAGGTTTCATAGCTGTACTGTGTGCTATCATTGTCATATAATGTGCAGTGTCTAACATTAAATTATCATAGCTGTACTGTGTGCTATCATTGTCATATAATGTGCAGTGTCTAACATTAAATGTTTCATAGCTGTACTGTGTGCTATCATTGTCATATAATGTGCAGTGTCTAACATTAAAGGTTTTTTGCTGTACTGTGTGCTATCATTGTCATATCATGTGCAGTGTCTAACATTAAAGGTTTCATAGCTGTACTGTGTGCTATCATTGTCATATAATGTGCAGTGTCTAACATTAAATTATCATAGCTGTACTGTGTGCTATCATTGTCATATAATGTGCAGTGTCTAACATTAAATGTTTCATAGCTGTACTGTGTGCTATCATTGTCATATAATGTGCAGTGTCTAACATTAAAGGTTTTTTGCTGTACTGTGTGCTATCATTGTCATATAATGTGCAGTGTCTAACATTAAAGGTTTCATAGCTGTACTGTGTGCTATCATTGTCATATAATGTGCAGTGTCTAACATTAAATGTTTCATAGCTGTACTGTGTGATATCATTGTAATATCATGAGCAGTGTCTAACATTAAATGTTTGATAGCTGTACTGTGTGCTATCATTGTCATATAATGTGCAGTGTCTAACATTAAATGTTTCATAGATGTACTGTGTGCTATCATTGTCATATAATGTGCAGTGTCTAACATTAAATGTTTCATAGCTGTACTGTGTGCTATCATTGTCATATAATGTGCAGTGTCTAACATTAAAGGTTTCATAGCTGTACTGTGTGCTATCATTGTCATATAATGTGCAGTGTCTAACATTAA
Organism: Gibbula magus; assembly: GCA_936450465.1. Lineage (NCBI taxonomy): Eukaryota > Metazoa > Mollusca > Gastropoda > Trochida > Trochidae > Gibbula > Gibbula magus. Next base: position 72,918,033 of record OW388291.1, on the reverse strand, counting down.
ATTATCATAGCTGTACTGTGTGCTATCATTGTCATATAATGTGCAGTGTCTAACATTAAATGTTTCATAGCTGTACTGTGTGATATCATTGTCATATAGTGTGCAGTGTCTAACATTAAATGTTTCATAGCTGTACTGTGTGCTATCATTGTCATATAATGTGCAGTGTCTAACATTAAATGTTTTATAGCTGCACTGTGTGATATCATTGTCATATAGTGTGCAGTGTCTAACATTAAATGTTTTATAGCTGTACTGTGTGATATCATTGTCATATAGTGTGCAGTGTCTAACATTAAATGTTTTATAGCTGTACTGTATGATATCATTGTCATATAATGTGCAGTGTCTAACATTAAAAGTTTCATAGCTGTACTGTGTACCATCATTGTCATATAGTGTGCAGTGTCTAACATTAAATGTTTCATAGCTGTACTGTGTGCTATCATTGTCATATCATGTGCAGTGTCTAACATTAAATGTTTAATAGCTGTACTGTGTGCTATCATTGTCATATAATGTGCAGTGTCTAATATTAAAGGTGTTATAGCTTTACTGTGTGCTATCATTGTCATATCATGTGCAGTGTCTAACATTAAATGTTTCATAGCTGTACTGTGTGCTATCATTGTCATATAATGTGCAGTGTCTAACATTAAAGGTTTTTTGCTGTACTGTGTGCTATCATTGTCATATAATGTGCAGTGTCTAACATTAAAGGTTTCATAGCTGTACTGTGTGCTATCATTGTCATATAATGTGCAGTGTCTAACATTAAATGTTTCATAGCTGTACTGTGTGCTATCATTGTCATATAATGTGCAGTGTCTAACATTAAAAGTTTCATAGCTGTACTGTGTACCATCATTGTCATATAGTGTGCAGTGTCTAACATTAAATGTTTCATAGCTGTACTGTGTGCTATCATTGTAATATCATGAGCAGTGTCTAACATTAAATGTTTTATAGCTGTACTGTGTGCTATCATTGTCATATGAAGAGCAGTGTCTAACATTAAATGTTTCATAGCTGTACGGTGTGCTATCATTGTCATATAATGAGCAGTGTCTAACATTAAATGTTTCATAGCTGTACTGTGTGCTATCATTGTCATATAATGTGCAGTGTCTAACATTAAAAGTTTCATAGCTGTACTGTGTACCATCATTGTCATATAGTGTGCAGTGTCTAACATTAAATGTTTCATAGCTGTACTGTGTGCTATCATTGTCATATAATGTGCAGTGTCTAACAATAAATGTTTCATAGCTGTACTGTGTGCTATCATTGTCATATCATGTACAGTGTCTAACATTAACTGTTTCATAGCTGTACTGTGTGCTATCATTGTAATATCATGAGCAGTGTCTAACATTTAATGTTTTATAGCTGTACTGTGTGCTATCATTGTCATATGAAGAGCAGTGTCTAACATTAAATGTTTCAAAGCTGTACGGTGTGCTGTCATTGTCATATAATGAGCAGTGTCTAACATTAAATATTACCCATACGGGTGAGAAGACACAGGTGATTATTTTTGTGATATTTGCACATGTGCTTTCAAGTGATTCTCAACGTTGATTGGTCGGTTACCCGGAGAAAGAATGACTATGACGTCATAAAACAATGGTCTGACGCGACGAATTATCTTATGACGTCACAATGTTACTGTGGCGACGGGTCCTTCACAGCGGCCGCCCAACATGAAAATGTAATAAGCAAGCGTAATTTGGTCAATTTAATTGCATAATGGGTAATATATAGAATAACCAACTCGGTACGAGTGATTACGGGAAATATCCACTCGTCTAAATAATGTTCAGAGCCACTCGCTAAAGCTCGTGGCTGAACATTATTTAGACTCATGGATATTTCCCGTAATCACTCGTACCTCGTTGGTTATTCTCTAAATGTTTCATAGCTGTACTGTGTGCTATCATTGTCATATAATGTGCAGTGTCTAACATTAAAAGTTTCATAGCTGTACTGTGTACCATCATTGTCATATAGTGTGCAGTGTCTAACATTAAATGTTTCATAGCTGTACTGTGTGCTATCATTGTCATATAATGTGCAGTGTCTAACATTAAATGTTTCATAGCTGTACTGTGTGCTATCATTGTCATATAATGTGCAGTGTCTAACATTAAAAGTTTCATAGCTGTACTGTGTGCTATCATTGTCATATAATGTGCAGTGTCTAACATTAAAGGTTTCATAGCTGTACTGTGTGCTATCATTGTCATATAATGTGCAGTGTCTAACATTAAATGTTTCATAGCTGTACTGTGTGCTATCATTGTCATATAATGTGCAGTGTCTAACATTAAATGTTTTATAGCTGTACTGTGTGCTATCATTGTCATATAATGTGCAGTGTTTAACATTAAATGTTTCATAGCTGTACTGTGTGCTATCATTGTCATATAATGTGCAGTGTCTAACATTAAATGTTTCATAGCTGTACTGTGTGCTTCATTGTCATATAATGTGCAGTGTCTAACATTAAATTATCATAGCTGTACTGTGTGCTATCATTGTCATATAATGTGCAGTGTCTAACATTAAATGTTTCATAGCTGTACTGTGTGCTATCATTGTCATATAATGTGCAGTGTCTAACATTAAAGGTTTTATAGCTGTACTGTGCGCTATCATTGTCATATAATGTGCAGTGTTTAACATTAAATGTTTCATAGCTGTACTGTGTGCTATCATTGTCATATAATGTGCAGTGTCTAACATTAAAGGTTTCATAGCTGTACTGTGTGCTATCATTGTCATATAATGTGCAGTGTCTAACATTAAATTATCATAGCTGTACTGTGTGCTATCATTGTCATATAATGTGCAGTGTCTAACATTAAATGTTTCATAGCTGTACTGTGTGCTATCATTGTCATATAATGTGCAGTGTCTAACATTAAAGGTTTCATAGCTGTACTGTGTGCTATCATTGTCATATAATGTGCAATGTCTAACATTAAAATATCATAGCTGTACTGTGTGCTATCGTTGTCATATAATGTGCAGTGTCTAACATTAAATGTTTCATAGCTGTACTGTGTGCTATCATTGTCATATAATGTGCAGTGTCTAACATTAAATGTTTAATAGCTGTACTGTGTGCTATCATTGTCATATAATATGCAGTGTCTAACATTAAAGGATTCATAGCTGTACTGTGTTCTATCATTGTCATATAATGTGCAGTGTCTAACATTAAAGGTTTCATAGCTGTACTGTGTGCTATCATTGTCATAAAATGTGCAGTGTCTAACATTAAATGTTTCATAGCTGTACTGTGTGCTATCATTGTCATATAATGTGCAGTGTCTAACATTAAATTATCATAGCTGTTCTGTGTTCTATCATTGTAATATAATATGCAGTGTCTAACATTAAATGTTTCATAGCTGTACTGTGTGCTATCATTGTCATATAATGTGCAGTGTCTAACATTAAAAGTTTCATAGCTGTACTGTGTACCGTCATTGTCATATAGTGTGCAGTGTCTAAAATTAAATGTTTCATAGCTGTACTGTGTGCTATCATTGTCATATAATGTGCAGTGTCTAACATTAAATGTTTCATAGCTGTACTGTGTGCTATCGTTGTCATATCATGTGCAATGTCTAACATTATAGGTTTCATAGCTGTACTGTGTGCTATAATTGTCACATCATGTACATTGTCTAACGTTTAAGGTTTTATAGCTGCACTGTGTGCTATCATTGTCATATAATGTGCAATGTCTAACATTAAAGGTTTTATAACTGTACTGTGTGCTATCATTGTCACATCATGTGCGATGTCTAACATTTAAGGTTTTATAACTGTACTGTGTGCTATCATTGTCATATCATGTACTATGTCTAACATTTAATGTTTTATAGCTATAATAACGAGTGGTGACGAAGGCATCTCACCATCGAACCAACACCTCAGGGTGATTCGTTCACTTCTTCTCATTTCATTTTTTTCATTTCACCTTTACCGGATCCTGTTTTTAGAAGTCGACATTGTTGACGTATTTCTCTAATTTACCACATCACTGATAGCAGTGGCTCTCCGAGTAACACAGGGTGTTTTATTCCTTTCCCCTGAGGTTCTCTGTCTATTATGACTTTAATATGTGAAGGGAAAAAAACCGATTAACAATAACTAAGCAATTTCAATTGACAAAAAGTATGCATATAAAATTGTGATATCGTCTAGTTTGAAAAGACGTAAAAATCAAAATTACCTTTAATTTCGTAGAAACAAAGGGTTCTCATATAACCAAAATTTATTCAATTTAAACCTCAGGTCCTCGGGCAATAAAGGAATGACGCTAATAAATGTATTGTAACTGAAACATGGGCACTTTGTACATGTGTACTATGTGTCCTGACTGGCTGAAAAGGATAATTTCAGCATATTTGTGTATTTACTTTTGAAATGTTGGTCCAAGGAAAAAAACGTAAAAGAGATGAAAACCGATAATAAAACACGAGACAAGTGCCTCTTGTAGCTCTGCCGTTAGATTTTACCGTTCCTTCTCAATTACACGGTAATTCATATGCAATGTTATTGTAAATCAAAACATGCTGCACAAATGATACGTCTATTTTAGAATCAAAGAAATGGTATGCCGAATACTCAACGAAAGAAGCTAATTACTAGGCAGCTACTGTAAATTGTCGACAGGTCGGCGTGTGTATAGCTTTAAAAAGCCATTGTTAAATTAGCACACTGAGTAGACAACCTGCGCTTTTTCATCTTGTGAAATCTTAGAAGGGATACATGAAAAACAGTTGGACGAACAGATTTTTTAATATCCTCCGGCCGTCTTGTGGCACTTAAACGAATTGAAAACAACGACCCTAATCCGTCATAATTCATACTGTGTGCTATTCTCTATTTTCAATAATCATAAAATTGTTTCATTTCGAGAAATATCTGCGAGTGAGTGGGGTGATTTATGAAGTTCATTAGTCGAGTCGGTGCAGGTAGCTGTTATACAAGCCAGCCTTCCTTCTCTACCTTGCTGGCGGCATATGCTAGTCCGGCCCCTCGGCTCAAGTTGCCGGTAGAATAGATTACCCCGTTATTTCCATGGTAATTACACGCTCATAGGGAGGATTCCGAGCTAGCTACTACTCTGGGGTAGAAGGAAACATTCCCGAAATAATCACACTAATAGTACAATAGAAATACACCATATGTTAGTGGTTTCATGTAAATAATGTCGATGGTAAAAGATTCATTGTCGATGAAACAGGGCCCGCCTTCTGACGGCGGGAGGAACTCATTAGCTGGACGAGGAGTTACCTGTACAGGTATAGCGTTGTCCAGGTATCTACTGCGCAGCCGCACGTGGTGCCGTCAATGAACCAATGGGAAACGTCAACATCTTTAACACTTTTCTAATACACGTTTATAACAATTTCAATTCTATTGGCATTCGGCATTTGGTAATTGACTGTTGACATACCATATTCAATAAGATCTAGAACCTCGATAGATAGCCTTCTCAGGTACACGACGTGGGCTCTTGAATCACTGGAACCGAAGACAGAAATGTTATCTTCATTTCTCGCCAGTACGTACAACTATCACCAGGACACTATGTACATGCAGCCCACTCTCAATATCCCCCAGTTCGCGTACGCCAGACATCCAGATCTTGCTGCGACATCCTCATCAACAGCAACAACGTCGTCTCCGTCATCGACGTCCGAGTCAGACGCTGGTAAAGACATGGTTCTTAAACAGGAGGACAGCAGTGACACCCCTCCACCCCCTGACAGCTCAATAATCAAGTTCTCCATAGATAACATTCTGGGTATAAAGTCAATGCCGCTCAAACAGGAAAGTAAAGAGGAAACAGATGAAACCACCGACGGTGATGTTGATGTTGACGATGACAGTCAGAGAGCAGGGGACGGCGATTGTCCCAGGTTTCCCTGGCTCCAGTGCACTCGCTACAAGCCGCCAAAACTTCCTAGTAAGTACAGCATTTATTTTGAAACAAAATATTATTTCTATGTTTTATTTTAATATTAATATCAAATGTAATTTGTATAAAGCTTAAATGATTCGTGTGTACTGTAGAGTACATTGGTTTACCCAGAATGCAATATGTGAAGAAATAATTCCGTCTTCTTTGGTGAGTTTAAAATCACTTTATGACTTTTGAAAGCTTTTAAATAATACGTTATTTTATTAGCGATTCCCGACTCATTACGTGGTCTTCTTTCATGATAAATTTCGTTTTGCAAAAAAATAAAACGTCTATGACTATAACATGAAGTAAAATGGAGATCGCATCTTATTTCTTCAAATTTAAATTATTGATTAAATCGGCTTTTAATGTATATTATATATGATTTGATGGGGAAGTGATATTTCCTAATCTGTTCATAATAATCAGCGAGTTATATGAAACACGTTGTGAAAACATGCAATCATGGTAGCTGAATCAACTTAAAGAATATTTACTTTATAGCTCCCGCAACATCTATGTTTTGAGGTTATGCAATGTCAAGACCTCGATGTTAAATTTGTTTCATATACAAATAAGTAAATAAGAATACATGTACCACATCACGTACTGATAATAATATTATGATAATCTATTATATTTCACCAAAAATATGCTTTAACTTCATTTCATTTTCATTTGTTCATGTAAACTTCATTCATAAACAGTACCAAAACTGTTTATCATTCCCATCAAAACGTGCAAAGGAACTTGAACATGATAAAAACAATTTAAATTGATGCTTTAAAATACGTAAAAAAATTGTTTGGGTATTTGCTTTGTTTCCTCTCTTTTCACTGCATAGTAAGTACATATAGGTATATAAAGGAGGTCGATAGGGCCTCTTGTTATAAGTAATTACAGACTGATTAGCGACAGGTGCAAGGCACTACGGTGTCGTATTGTAGTAAACTACTACCAGTACCACACTGTGAGCACGGGTGTCTCCGAAACACCTAGACGACACTCTAACCAGATTAACCTCTACACAGGTGTAAAGTTCACACGTTGAGCACCACTTACACATAAATTAATCAGCGAAATACTCACAAATTATTCCAGTGGACTGTTAGTTGCATAAGTTTAGAGAGGCATATTAAAACAAAAGTGTGATTTAATCATCAGGGATGCTCAGAAGGTGAAACAGTTTCGCACTGATAATAAATCCTTACCGTTATTAAACTTGTTTTAGTCAATATTAGGAAGTAATCAATGTCAGTAACTGGAAAAATGGATGATTCCTGGTAAAAGTTTTGAAAGTTTATACAACGTAAAGTTTTGATTAAAGAAATTTGGTATCTATTATTGTCATTTCCAATTTTGAAATTGATAAATTTAATCTAGATTGAGGCAAAATGTGCTTAAAGGGAAATCTGTTATTGAAGAGACCAATGCCCCTGGTATATAGGAGGACAACTTTACGATCTCGCATCGGATTAAACTTACTGAAAGAAGAGAAATAATAGAAAATGTCTTCTTTTTTTTCCAAAATGAAGTACATTTTAGAATACAATTTCTCGTTAATACGATATATGAAATAATAAGAAGTAGATAAACGAAGTTTGATTATTGGAAAGTGTGTCCATGGTTTGGTAAAAATATCTTAGATGATAATTGTTTACTTTTTAAAAGAAACTTTAGCCGAGAGGCATTAACGCTTCGTCCTGTAAGTTTAATATGGTTTCGGAATGTTTTATGGATTAAATTTTTAAAACGATTTCAATTTTGGTGTGAAACCGACAATTAGAATGTGCCTTAATCTCCACGAACACAGTTTAAACTAAAGAATTATTTACATGAAAAATAATCGTTTGTTAAAATTGGCCTGGGAGACGGGTAAACAAATTCCAGATTTACATTTTACGTACATGTCATCTAAGCATGGCGTGGAGGGTTGAATCGAAGTTATTTGAATTTAATAGTAATATTAGCTGATTTCTTTTATGTTGTCATGAACATACTATCTGAATATTTCTTATACTTATTAGTGTATACTTATGAATATCCCCGTTAGATATAACCTTCCAAATCAAGGAATGTATGATGGTAATTTTTTCAGTACATGTATTATGGTTATGCAGGGTTAATTTGAACTTACTTGCCTCTGATCCTGGTTGTACAATGACGACTCTATTCTGTGACAATGTACCGGTTCTAAGTCAATCATTTTTCAAAATATTTTCTTATACATGCATAATTGCCCTTAATGTTCAAAGATTGATTAAACTGAATGTCTGTACACATTGCGCTAACTACCGTTAACTGGTATTTATCAATCTAGAATATTCATTTATCGTTTTGCTTTTCTTTCATGTCCTTGCAGTCGCGTGATGTCGTTTCTTTAGGACAATAGTATGTTTTTAGGAAATACACTTACCTTTTTCATACCGATATTACCAACATTTAAGTTAACGCAGAAAATGATCACAGGCATTTAATTATTCAAAAAAAAGTTATTATAAGTTAATGTCATGGTACGTTAAGGAATATTATTAAACTTAACAATACTTCCTAAATTAATCCCTAGCAAATTAATTTGTTTGTTCTTTGGTTTAGAATAAAGTTGAAGTGACATTTTTCAATACGATAAATATATTTTCTTATTAATATTAAAGTCATTGTCTATTATAACTACCATTTCCATAATTTTAGAAAGATTCATAAAAGTATTAAGTTTTTTTCAGGATCGTAAGTATATACTTTAATGCCATCAAACTATTAAGTCATGTTTGAAGTTCAAGTGAATATTTATTATGAATATTATATTTATTAACAGAAACCCATTAGGGATACGTGTATCTTTGTGAAAGATTGTTTATAGAATATTATGTCATCAATTACAAAAAGTATTGACATTATTATCAAAAATGTTTTTCTCAATAAAACTAAAGCTCTGTTTTATACGGCGAGCGTTTGCATATGAGTAAAGCATTACACATATGCAAATTTGCTCATATGAGCAAAATTCGCCGTATGGACGCATTTGCACATATGTAGTTTTTACTACCGTAAGCAAATTGTTCACTACCGTAAGCAAATTTGCACCTATAGTCAGGGGCAGGTGCAAATGTTTACTACCTTGAGTAAATATGGTATTTTCACTTTTCTAGTAAACGTTCGTCGTATACAGACATAGTGACTTCACACAGGTTGAGAAGATATGTTAGAGAACTCTTAATACTGTTTTTAAAATTCTCTATATTGGATAATCTCCTTCTTGCACGCGATCTGTCTGACTATCCGATTTTCATTATATAATTAGGGCGATATAGTCAAAACAATGTTGACAAATATAAATTAATGTCATTTATTTAGTTTACATCTAATAAATATTAATTGGCATGTTTTAGGAATTCTCTATTCACATATTAAAAGTTGGAAGCCTATTTTCTTAGGCAGAATTAAACGCATATGAACGCAAAGTAAATTAACTTTTACTCACGTGTGTATATTACTACCATAAGCAATATTGCATGTGTGCAAAGTTCGCCGTATAAACAGGGCTATAGATTCACCTTTATAACCTACAATACTACCCAAGAGCAGCTTCCATATCGAGAAATAAATGTAGGTGTATAGCAACTATGTAAGCTCCCTGTGAAAACGTGTAGAATAGTATGTCAAAAGTTATTGTAAAACATATTGAAATGTTAAAGTTAAATCCAGGGCGTTGTTGGAGTCACGTATGTCAAACGTTGTAAATGTTGTTTTTGTTTCGGGAACAATGACGGTTGCCGCAAATTGCTGTTTTAGAGCTAGTTCATTCTGTAAAGTGACAATATAAAAATGTCGATTCAGTATAGTGACGAAACAAAGGTAAGATTTCTGATGAAAACGGACAAAGCATCGCGGCTGGCGCAGGTCAATTAGTCAAACGTATACTTTTGAAAACTTATCTACAACAGACAGAAATCGAATTTTTAAAAATTATTTGATAGGTCATGTAACTAATGTGCATGTAAATGGGACGTACGATTCTGCGCATCTATAAGGATATTGTTCGATGTTCAAGTTATACTAATATACTTAACGATTGGGGATGAATATGCAAATTGAGTCAAACAAGTTGAACTGAAAATCAGCAATGATGGTATTTTCGGACGTATCAAAGTCAAATTAGATATTATGAAAACCACTGTCCCTTTAAGTCTGGAAGGAAAATGAATATAAAAGTATATTCATAACCTGTAATACCAACCAAGAACAGTTTCCATATCGACAAATGGGTGAACATGTCAATCCTCTTGCTCTGCATTGATCGCAATGGTTGAAAAATAAACGTAGTGTATTATCAGACGTGAGACTGATCGCAATGGTTGACAAATAAACGTAGTGTATTATCAGACGTGAGACTGATCGCAATGGTTGACAAATAAACGTAGTGTATTATCAGACGTGAGACTGATCGCAATGGTTGACAAATAAACGTAGTGTATTATCAGACGTGAGACTGATCGCAATGGTTGACAAATAAACGTAGTGTATTATCAGACGTGAGACTGATCGCAATGGTTGACAAATAAACGTAGTGTATTATCAGACGTGAGACCGATCGCAATGGTTGACAAATAAACGGAGTGTATTATCAGACGTGAGACTGTTTGTAATGCTACATGTAACGTCTTGGTGATATTAATGGAATTAATTATTGGTCCCATTTCTAGAATTATTTGGCGAATACTAAAAATTAGACATTGTTATATTTACCTTGATTCATATTTATTTATTTCGTCGAGTATGTTTCTAAAATAAAATAGCGATATATACTTGTTTTCGAAATTAATTTATTAAGTTCAATAGAATCTATTTTCTTCAATTTCTATGCATTTTGAAACGAAAAAAATATAAAGGGAAAAAGTTAATTTTATTTCTGTGTCTATCTTATGTATCATAAAATTAACTACAATTTAACATACACTTTTTATTATGCACATGTTTTTACAAATTATAGTTTGAAATCAACCATTCGACTTATTACATTTATTATTTTTAACAACCTTCTGTGTATAGTCATAGATCTTCTATTGAATATTACAGACATATAATATATTAACGGATATTATTAATTAAACGGTGTTTAGAAAAGGCTACGTGTTTAGAAAAGACTACGTGTTTAGAAAAGACTACGGGGCTGTTAGACTCTTAGAAGTAAAGTCCCTCTCGGAGCACAATCCATCAACATGATTTTGTAAACTTTGTATAATGACCAATGGAAATTCTGTAACTAGAACTATGTTTAGGAGATGTATCCCGATTATGTATAACGGACATGTAGACGTACGGTCGTCCCCTAACTGATTTAATTAACAAGACAATAGCTCGACCCCTGTATATTGCTGTAATCGTAATGCCAAGTTACGTCTCATCCCGTATCTTACTTCCCTGTTTAATTACACGTTCTTGCCCAGCTTATTGAAAGTACAAGTGCAATCCAACATGAATACTCTGTAACGTTACTCATCTATGTAACGTTATGTGCGAATCGTCTCATCACACATCAAATTGCACTCGACAATGAAACGCCGCTGTGTCTTCGTTAATTTATTACACAACTCCAGCTCAACATTTATTCAGTGCAGATTGCTAGCTGAGTTGATGCTTGTCATGTATTTAAGTTACTCAAGGGCTCTCTTCACGTCTCGAGAGTGTAAACTTTGTATTATACCAGGTTTCAAGTCCTTTTTATACGAGGTATCAACTCACTGCGTTGCTGGAGATGGTAAGCTGAGCGAGCTCCATGTTCCCATCGTGTAACGCGACCACTCTGTATGGCTGACGATCAGACTATTGACAAGGCCTTCTACTTCTGTAATCAAGGTGTTGTCTTCTACCCATGAGGAAGATGGACTATTGCAGCTGCTACAACTGATATTTAGAAATTCAACGCGATTTTTTTTACTGTTTATTCTTCAAGGGATAAGTGAATCATTTAAGATTGGAAACTTGACGAAACGTTATCGCGCTAACGCAATAACAACGCGCTGGAGATTTGATAGATTAAATGTGGCGATTGGTAGTTGACCAAGTAATCACGAACAACATTCACGAGGTTCAAGAAAAAAAAAATGCAATTATTGAATGATGATTAAGTTGGTACAGCGTTGGTACGGTGACCGCCGGCACTGTCGTTGATGATGAAGTCACTTTAAGTTGCTTAGATATTTTCTATTGTTAGTGTAACGACATCATTTATATACCGTAACTTTGATAAAATGTATTCATCATTAAAACGAGACTACCGTTTATAACACAAACGATGAAATTCATGAACGATGAAAATGATAAGAGCTCCGACAGTAATGAAAGGCATCTGCACTGGCGAAGAGTCCCTGGGGATTACACCCATCACCCGTGAATTCCAAATGTAGCCTTGTTCTCACCCCAAGGCGTCGATCCACATCAAAATCTCTTTAATCGGTGGCCCTCTGTGATCCTAATGACAGGTGCCCGACCCCCATGTACCCGTGCCCCACCCTTCTAATACCCAGGTATACACACACGCGCTCTCAACTGCTACCTTGTGCAGGTAATGGAATAGTGCAGGCTTTCCGTCAATTAATTTAGCGAGAAATGAGAGTCGGGGATGATGCTCAAACACAACCAGAGGAAGCTGCAGACAGAGCGACCTGCTAAGGACCCGATCGAGACCTGATATGAACCCCGTTAAGGACCCGATCGAGACCTGATATGATCCCCACTGATCCCCAGTTCCTGCTTGTACAACCGGATAAAAGGTTAAGGACACCTCTTCATGATGAATATAAACACTGTACATACTATCATTTTATAAATGGCTATACCTCGACTTGCGATATATTCTACCGGAGAGGTATTTTATTAGGCGTAATCCTTGTTTACCAATCGATTAATCTTTTCTTGAATGAAATTTGTTTGAATCATATTCTACGATAACTACTTGCGTTTTGTCAGCTCGTTGGTTTTATATTTTTAAATGAATAAAACACAGTGTAATATCAGTTTTTAAATGAACATTGGCTGACCTGGCATTCCTCCTCAAACCATACATTTCCCTTTGGTTAATTCAGCTTTCTCTCCACGAGGCGTGGCATACGTGTATGGGTATCCCTCTCGCCACTCTGTAGCAAAGATTGATTTTAAAAATGTGTTATTAAAAAAACAATGAATATGTAATAGACTGTCATTCATTCTCATATACCTGTAATTTAGCGTATCTCAGATTAGTATTTATACTTATTGTTGACATTATACTTGACTTTTAATCCATTTCGTAACGGTGCTTTACCATTGGTTGATATTTTATTTATTAAAACAAACAAACAAACAGTAATATAACATAAATACATGCACAAAAAAATAGCAAAATGTGTTTAATTCTATTTTAATTATATGAAATAGATTTCAATAGGAATTCCAAATTCCAAAATATATTTTAACTATGTACTTTTAATTTAATCAAACGGTCCGACAGGCACAAATATAATTTATTCTCGCTTGCAAAATTATTAAAAAGTAGGAAGTAGCTCTTCTGTGTTTATTTAAAAAAAATTTAAACTGTTTTTGAATTCTAGAAACTCCTGTTACATGTAGGATTTACTATCAAGAGTAGAAGAATCCCACTGAGTTAATGATGGTGAATATAAAATATTTTCTGTTTTTTTTCTTCTTAATTATCTAAACTGAACAAAGACATCAACTTGACTCACCCATTCACCCTATGTGGACATCAAACTATTTTAATTTTTACTGGAAACGGAACTGCAGATAATTTCAAGTAAATATATAATCTGCCCAAGGCAAGTAGAAATATTCAAGAAAGATAAGATTAAATTAATAAATTCCTTGTACATTTATAAGAATCACTTTTGAAAAACTCACCGTAAATGCTTTTGCTAAAGGATATGATATATATATATTGAATATCTAAATAAGGTCCGCGACTGTGCCTGTGCTTATTCGACATTTGTTCAGGAAGTCGGATGGTATTTTATTGCATCATTTCTTCCCACCATAGACAACTCAATGAGTTCACTCTACAGCATCAGGAAACGACGTTTATGAGACGTTTTCATAATTCTTTCATAGAAACAAATGATTCGTATTGACACAATAAAGGTAATAAAGGAACACCAAATTCTCTTATTTGTAGAAAAAATCTAAATCTCCTTAATGTATATTTCAACTAATTAGTTTCTCGTTAGATGTTAGTTTGTCCCGTATTAGTATTTGTTTAATCAAAGTGGCGTTATTTGAAATAGAGTTATTGAATGTTTCCGCCGCACCGTTAATGAAGCTTGTCTTGTCGTCATTAATCTACACACAGCCGAGGTGCGCGGAGAGTCAGTACAAGTCTTCAATACTGAGCTATTACCAATTTTAGGGTCTCTTGCTTTAAGAATTGGAATTAATTAATTAGTTTCCAAGTTAATTGTCAATAGTTGAATATATGAGGCAGAAATTTAATTAGAAATACAAATACTATTACTAATTAGTTATGGGCGACGTTTTGCCTTGATCATAATATTCATACACGGAGGTGATTAAATAAGGTACATCTTAGAAATCGTTATTCCTGTTTCTAATATTAAATCTTTATGACATTATTGTACATTTGATGGATTATACAAATGATAGTATATTTGATAGATTATATGTACAACTGGTGGGATGCAGAAGAGATAGAAGATGAACATTTCCCCTCACGCATCAGAAAGCGGTTCATCAATGAGAAAATTATCAGAAATATTCAAGTGTACATACACATATTTGGACGATGCCATTTTGAAAATCAATTTCTATTTTTCTCTGTAGGATATAACAGATATAATCCTTGAATGAATGTTTATCAGGCTCAAAATATCAATTATTTGTTTTGATCGACTGAATGTTGCTGCTATCAGGTACTCTGTAAATGCGAGTCTCTGTCCCTTCAATGATTTGGCTGCTCTGTTTTTACTTAACTCGATGTTGTCAACTAAACTGAAGTACAAAAGAAAGTACACACCTCAGTTGCTTTTATCATAATTATGTATGATTTTCAATTACAAATATACTCGTGCTTTGAAAGTGCAAGTGTTTAGTCATCAGCCAAGAAATACTTTTACGTAGTTTTTAAATTTCTTTGAAAAAAAAGATATTTTGAGTTAACAATTTAAATTTTTTTATTTTGGATAAAACACAACTGTTTATCGACATGTAAGACATCTTCTTTGTGAAAACCAATAAATGTGCCTCGTTCTGCAAACATTTACAACATTTTAAACATGGTAGGGGCCATATTGGTGTAAATTTCATTTCTTGCCCCTGTCTGCATTAAACAAAGATAGTCTAACAAAATATTAACAAGTCACAAATGTAACTCATTCAAACTTTTGCAGATATGTGTTATTGTATAATGCCATAAGCAAATGCATCTTATATATTTTAGATATTGAATTAATCGAAACCAACTGAGGTGTGTACTTTCCTTTGTACTTCAGTTTATATTGAGATCGTTTTCAAGGTAAATTTGTATTCATACATATAACTGCATATGATCAAGTTGATTAATTGATTTACGTTGATGTAACTCAGTGGTCTGGAGATTTATTGATAACTAGTTTTTCATTTATTTTCATTTCTTACAACAACAACTTGAATTCATTAGATATAGGATATCACATTTAAAACATTACATTTAAACTTCGTTATAGGTTGAAGAATGCAAAAAATAAATGCGAGATAATTAGTTAGATTATTTCATCTACACATTAAAATCCTGGTTACTAAAGATATTACCCTATACGTTTCTTGCATATCGAAGCTATGACGTTACATTAAGTGTTATTTTATTAAGTACGAGTTTATTATCCCGTTCAATCTAAGAAACTGCTAACCCTAGTCTTATGTTACTGAGAATAAGACCTTTATTTCCGTCTGAGATGACCTTTATAGCCTACATGAAACCATTAGTTAGTGTAGCGAGCAGTGAGCGGACTGCCGTTTAACATTTGATAGTTGCTTGAGTTGTTAACCACTGAGTCGTGAGTAATCGAATCAAAATCGAGCCATCCTACCGTTTTTAAATTCGGAAAAACGAATTCAAATGGTCAAATTGCGAAATTAATTACGGTATCTTCACCCGACATGTTTTAGATTACCGAGCTTTTTCACCCTCCTTTGAAATATGTCACTGATAGGTCATGCTGAATGTATTCCTTTTATACTAGATGATGGGTTAAAAATGGATTATGATACGGCAAAAATATTCACTAGTCTGTTTTTGGACAATATAAAAATATTTCAATATTTCGACATTTTATCCAATAAAAATGCTGGAATAAAAGTATTGTGTTTCGTAAGGTTTGCAGGGAGAAAAAGTTCATTTTACAAGATTTCATTATACAATACAAATCAAAATCAGCTTTTAAAATATCAATGGGATACAATATCATTTATGTGGCTTATATTCGATTGTAAATAATATTCATCCAAGTGCATGCATGGAATTTGGTGTTCATACGTAACCTCTGTCCTAAAGTGCTTCTTATGTATGCAAATACGACACTCCTCATTGGTGGCAGTCAGACTTAGTGGTGCAATCAGCATCGTTGTTACAAACGATGGAGTCTTACAGTTCAGTGTTAAATCTGCAGTGTTAAATAACAACTTAACACACAGAAGCCTGAGAAGGTATGTTCCCATAGTCGTCCAGAAGTTTCTTCACTTGTACAATGCTTAAATATTTACTTCACCTGTGCAATGCGGAAATAATTCTTACAAGAAAAAAGTCAGTCGAATATGTAAAACCATATTGATTTTGAGAGAAAAGAAAATAAAAGAAAAGAAGATATTATCATTATTGCAATTTCACCGCTAAGATAACCTAGAAATAAGATTAAATTGCAACAGAGGTTACATGGGAAGATATGACTTGAGTAACCCCTTTTGGGATATAATTGATTGGAGATCGCGTCATTGTGTCAATATCACTTGGTAGCCATGGTAACTGACTATATCCCAGTTTACTCAGTTTGCTGAAATTCTGCCATTGTTGACAACGGGGGGCGTTAAATAACTCTGTATTTAATGGAAACAAGTTCATAGTGGATATAGGATTCTTCTTATTTGTCTAAAAAGTGCCATAACGAGTGCCAAAGACAAGGCAAGACATGTTGACCAGCCTGCTGTCAGGTATTTAAGTCACAGTTCTTTAGATGATTTAGCCGCTTTAAATCCATTGTCGTCTTTTCGATAAATTTATGACGTATGATCTATGGTTTGAATAATTGTATATTAATTGTATAATAGTAATTGTTTCATATAATTATAACTCATTTTTAAATTTGAATAGGAATGAAAAGAAAGGACGGCGTCAAGAGGCGGAAGTTGGGTCGCAATCCCAGAGTTCCCTTCACTCAACACCAAGTGGCGGTACTAGAGGAGAAGTTCCGCCGAACTCACTACCTCAGTAGCATGGATGTTGCCGAACTGTCGACTGCATTGAACCTCTCCGACAACAGGGTAGGTTTTAAAATGAATAAATATTTCAGAATTATTCATCAGTATTTTCCATATTTAGCAATCTCTTGTTAACACGTTTTAATAAACATTAATTTGAAATTATTATTTTTAATTATTGTCGAATAAGGCGTTTTCTTATGTCCTTAAAAGAAAAGCGCAACAAAGCAACACAACAACATATACATTAGGTTTGGGGGTTACAGGTACGATGAAAGATTGTAATGTGGAATATAAAAAATAGTACATATATGAATCTTCACAAAGTTTCAAGTGCCCAGTTATCGATATTTCACCTAAAGTATTGCATGCATCTGCAGAAAGTTAGTTCATTTGTAAATACATACAAATTCTATATTACTATATTTTATAAGTTTGGGGAAGAGCTGATATCCGATGTACATAAAGTGTTCACCATGCAAAATAATATGCATTCACTGCAGTGTCTTTCGTGAAGTTCAAATATTTTGAAAACAAATTCTCTAGAAGTTATTTTCATACACAGTTGTGGAATAACCTCAAATTGTGGATAACCACATGCAGAAAAAAAGTAATCACGGTTTTTCACTTATTTTTCATGTATTTACATGTATATCCACTCGAAGAAGATAACGACACACAGTTAACGTACATGTATTAGCAATACACGCGTATGATCTATACGTGGCTTGACGTTCTTGAAACTTTAAGGTATTGAGAAAGTCTTTCCGTGTATCAGGCAAAACATCACGAAATTGGAACCACAACACAGCGTTACCACATGCCATCAATCCAGTGGTTGACATAGATCTGTTCCTGTAAGTCTGAAAGAGTCCCATCCATAAACTAAGTGATGTAAACTGACGGAAAAAACATTCACTTGTTTTCGATTAATTCAATATTTCAAAGAAATGAGATGCATTTGATTAGGATACGATACAATAACACATTTCGGCAGTGGTTTGAATGACTTAATCGGTGGCTGTTTTATTTTTTAACTAAAATATCATTATTTAAAGTAGACAGGGGTAAGAAATGAAATTTACACCAACATGACCCCTACCATGTTCAAAATGTTATAAATATGTGCAGGACGAAGGAAGCTGGTACAATAACCCTGCCGTCTTTCGTGTTTGCTGCTCATGTTGAATGCAAAATCTGAATATCGCCGATGTCGTAGTTTTAAAATTAACTTAATAACATCTATGTGATTACTGCAGTGCGCCTCGCTCGTAGTGTAGTATATCGAAATATGCACCATCAGTGCATTATCTATATTTTTTTAATTCGCGGGCAATTATTGTACCTTTAAACATTTGGTCCATCGAAAGTTTTCTTTCGTTTAAGTTTACTTTTTAAAAAAAAAGACATGTCAACACTTCTATCATGTGTACTTTCATTTAATGATATGTATCGTATTCAGAATTGTGACCATGTCATCAATTCAATCTAAAATCTGTTTTCGTTTCTCAAGTATCATTTTCTTAAATTTGATCATGCCATCAATCGACAGAAGTCTGCTTTCATAAAATATATTGCATTTTAAAAAATGTGATCCATAAAAAACGGCGGTTGTGTCATGGTCGTCTCATCTGGCTCGTATAAACAGCATTTGTTATTAATTGTTCCTCGCAATCAATCTGCAGGAGTTATAACCATCAGTTCGGCAATAAGATCCTCACTGCGAGAATGACTCGCCCTGGATTGATGATGTGTCATGATGAGATATTTTGGCTCTTAATGAATGCTGGTCAAAAGAACAAAGGTCTACATCAAAAGTGACACGGCAGAAAAAAGCCACTCCTGAATGAGACATTAACGTGACAATATAAATGATTTGAGAATTAATTTGGTGTGGTGATTCCTTCCCAACTGTGACTTTGTAATTCTGTCTTCATCAAAAGAAGTAATCGAGGATATTGTTAACCTTATGTTGGTAATTTCGCAGCACAAATGGTCATCTAGTTGACTTGTTGGTTTTATAATGAGCGTAGATATTATTCTTGCTCTCCAAACGTCTACTGAGATATTTAACGACATGGCTATGACGTCTTTGATTGTTAGAATGTTGAGAAGTGTATCAACTCGGAACAAAAGAGCTGTTTTACCGTATTGCTAAAATAATTTCTATCATCAGTTTGACATTTCCCTGCTAAGCAAATGCGAAGAAGTGAAATATCACGGTAACATTTCAAACAATAGCATGCATATAACCATAATCTTATTTCAAATTAAAACGTCTTTGCAAATAAAAGCATTCAAAATGACAACTTGGAATGTGTTAATACTTTCACATTAACTAAAATGTTAAGTCGAGATTCTTTATGGACCCATCTGTCAAGCTCCAATTGTTCAGAGGGAGATTTATGCAGATGTAATGGAATAAACCCCTGCAAAAACGATCGAATGTAAAACAATTAATCAGTCAACATAACCAACGTTCTCAGTTCTTTCAAATGGCCACCATTACACTGAAGGCTGCTTGAATGTATCTGAATATTATCTATGTAAATGTAACCCTTGAATTAATCTGAATATCATCTATCTAAATGTAACCCATGAATTAATCTGAATATCATCTATCTAAATGTTACCCTTGAAATAATCTGAATATCATCTATCTAAATGTAACCCTTGAATGTATCTGAATATTATCTATGTAAATGTAACTCTTGAATTAATCTGAATATCATCTATCTAAATGTAACCCATGAATTAATCTGAATATCATCTATCTAAATGTAACCCTTGAATTAATCTGAATATCATCTATCTAAATGTAACCCTTGAAATAATCTGAATATTATCTATCTCAATGTAACCCTTGAATTCAACTGAATATCATCTATCTAAATGTAACCCTTGAATTAATCTGAATATCATCTATGTAAATGTAACCCTTGAATTAATCTGAATATCATTTATCTAAATGTAACCCTTGAATTTATCTGAATATCATCTATCTAAATGTAACCCTTGAATTAATCTGAATATCATCTATGTAAATGTAACCCTTGAATTAATCTGAATATCATTTATCTAAATGTAACCCTTGAATTTATCTGAATATCATCTATCTAAATGTAACCCTTGAATTAATCTGAATATCATCTATGTAAATGTAACCCTTGAATTTATCTGAATATCATCTATCTAAATGTAACCCTTGAATTAATCTGAATATCATCTATGTAAATGTAACCCTTGAATTAATCTGAATATTATCTTTCTAAATGTAACCCTTAAATTAATCTGAATATCATCTATCTAAATGTAACCCTTGAATTAATCTGAATATCATCTATGTAAATGTAACCCTTGAATTTATCTGAATATCATTTATCTAAATGTAACCCTTGAATTTATCTGAATATCATCTATCTAAATGTAACCCTTGAATTAATCTGAATATCATATATAATGAATATTATGTAAATCAAGAGGCAGGATCTGTCAAGGGTTTTACATGACTTTTGAAACGATTGATATACAGTCTTCTTGAAACTTTTGATAATTTACTTAACATTCATAGCATAAAGCACTTGCGGCATAAGCCCTTGACTTTCGTCTTTAACTACAGAACTCGATCTTTCTGTTCAATGAGAGAAGTGAGCATGGATTTATTTATATTTATATGTGTATAGAATGTATGTGTTCAAAAACCTAAACAAGCAATTAGCCATGTGTCGTTTTGTCAACAAATTACTTGGTTTGAATGAACGTTGGTCACACTGATGGCAGTCAAGGGGCGTGACAACTCCTGACCAGGGGGCGTGGCTGGTCAAGTTCAGATTACCACGCGGTAAAGGGTGGACGGTGGCAGAGCATTGTAGCCGGAAGGGAAGGAAGGAAACGTTAAGCTAGTAATTGTTAGTTGCGATTCTCGTTGACAAAATATAATCTAGCTGATTGATGAGCCAAGGTGGGCGAAATTAGAGACGCTTGTTTGCAAAAACATGTGTTGTGTTTGATGTCAAGGTACACAGCTACTTCGGCCCGGGATGCTCGTCTGGGTGTAGATTAGTTTTACAATGAGTTGACCCGCTCGGGGGAACTGCGGCAAACCGCCTGTAGTCTGAAGAAGACATGGTCTTTGAAGAATTTTGTTCTTTACCGCGTTTGAAGTCATTTAACAGTAGTTTAAACAGTTATTTATCAGATGAGTTTCATGTGTGTTTAGAATGTCAAATTTATAATCTAGTTTAAGTCTAGTTTGTTATTAATTACGAAATCAATCATTCTATGAATTTAATGCAATTAGCAATCTAAATTAAATGTATGTTGAGAACAAGCTAACTATTCAAAGCATAGTAAACATCCTCGATAAAATGCTGAGTTGAATAAATTACCAAAGAGAGGAATCGTACACTACCAATATACTGTTAACATTAACTTTTCTCGAGTTTTAAAGGCAAACATTAACATTGTCAATGACGAATTTGTAACAAGCTAAAGTTAAAAATAGTAAAGGTAATTTTAAGTAAATGAGTGTTGAAATGTTCGAGTAGTTTTTATTCTTTGTGTGTCGACTTGATCCGTATTCCTGACGGACTCTCTGTCCGCAATCCTTTGTTGAGTAGACTGACCAACTACAGAGAAAGAGGCGCCCGCAATGAGGGATATGTGTAATTAGCTCGCCATGAAAAGTATCCGATGGTTAATATCGATTTGTATCATCACCGTTACAAGGGAACATTTAAGCTTGTCATTATCGTTTAGCGAGTCGCCCGTGTAACCCTACCGGACCAACTGGCGTGTGTTGTTACTTCCCATCTGTGCCTGTAGTATTAGGAGCACGCCTTAACTTAAGAAATCTCTTATCCGAGTGAAGATCGCACTAGAACAAATCTTGCATTTTAACTTGGGTATACCATTAAGACACCAACAAAAGTGACACTTATGATTTGCTAGATTTGTTGAGAAAACCAATTTACTGAACGGTTGCTAGCGACGCCAGTCCTTTGTTTTCTAAGACCGCCTGAAGGTTTGTGTTGGTCTGAAACAGGGATATTATTTCACTCCCTATCTTTAGCGATGACAGTCAGACGTATGCATGAAATAACCCGAGTAATAAAGTAAACAAGACACGATTTATTAGATGTGCAAACAGTAATGTTTCTGTCATTATTTAATCCTGAAAATTGTTCTTGGTGCTCATAGCTTAAAAGTTTATGTTTTAATTTGTAGAATTTTAAAAATGCTTCTAAAACACATCATCACGCATGAAATCATTACGCTATTGATTCTAAGAGAAAAATATAGACTTTATATTTAAAATGTTGTGATTTATACATAAAAACATGAAATTTAATGCATTATGTTTTGAAGTTTTATTCATGTTATACCATTAAAATAATTTTAAAAATTAATTTATAATGAGATCGACATACTATAACATAATATTGTGTCAAATAGCATGGTTGTATAACTCCTAATAACGTCTTTTAACTTTGCCCTGATTACGTTCGTGTACACATTTAACCATGAAGTGTTCATTTGACTGTATTTATTGGTAAATCAAATGTTTGAGTTTTGATTTCACAAAAATCTTTTGACTGTGTGACAACTTCATTCAGATACCAAATAATAAATGTATAACATAAAGAGTCCACTGTTTAATTATTTTAATATAATTCTATAATATAACAACTGCAAAATAACTTCGTATAACTCATATCTGATATCATATTTTGCAATATCTTAGCTGGGTTTGTATATCAAATGCATAAATCATATACAACATTTCCATCATGTGAAATATGAATATCCTAAGAATATTCTCGTTTTAAAAACTGTAATACTCGCAATACGAACATTGATATTTATCAAATTAAATCCTATGAAATTGAAATCGTTATTTATTAATACAAACAGCGACACATGACAAAATTGCAATTTCATGTAAAATGACATTAAACAAGAAAATAAGTATCGTGTAAATTACCTTATCAAAGAGCGAAAGGGCTGTGCTAGATAGTAAATATGTTTAAATGCCTGCAAGGCGGGACGTGAAATATCACGGATTAAATTTCATCAATTATATTTTGAAATTGACATTCAATACGCAACAATAATGCACTTTTAAATTACTTCAACATGATCCCTTTTTTACTTTATTTAGAGTACTCGACAGTGTATGCCACTGACATGTACAATATATGTCATGTGAATAATGAAATAGTAAAACATACGAGTATGGTACAAACGAAATGATGGTCATAATCACGAAATACTCTTTTGAAACCTGAGCCAACACGTTCTATGCTCTCGTCGCTAAAGGTGTTGAATTGAAATTGAAGTACGTTATAGATAAAAAGCTTTGAAGAAACTATTCAAAATACACTCACAACACTTAAAATACAAAGAGCGTTTCAATGATAAAAATAACGAAGAGTTTAAAGCATTTGTTGAAATATAAACTACACAACGAAAGATGTAAATTTGAATTACATTTTGTACTTCAAAAGTCATCTTGCTGGACTGTGAATAACAAAAACATTATAGATTCTTGTTAGTTTAAAAAAAAATATGATATATTTCAAAACAATAATTTAAAAAAAGGTTTATTCTGATTGGCTTACGCGCAGATAACGTTTCCATTCTTCTATTAATCTATCTAAAACAAAAACGATAAAAAAAAGGAAAAACATGATAGCATAACAATCTTCCGTCTCTGATCTCGTTGAGGGTCTGTTTATGTAACAAGCTTTAATTCTGATTATTTGTCGAGGAAACACGTGGTTGACATATTCACTGATCAATTTATACAAAACTGTAGACGCCGAGAGGACACATCGAACTTTTCTGACTCCGCGTCTCTAGTTCTTTTATCCACGAAATCAGTGCTGTTTATCTAAGGAAGTTAAAGCATTAAAACAAAGAAAAACATCAAACTAACACTGTCTCTGAGTTATACCATTTATTTACGATCACCTTCGGCTGAGGGAGCAGGTTGGTCAAATATCTTTTAGATGAGTTCATATGTTTTAAAACAAGACAGTGCCTCCCGTTATTCATGTTCGTAATTATTAAGAGCTTAGATATAGCCAGTGAGTATGACATACTAACAATCTCTACTCTCCTCAGGTGAAGATCTGGTTCCAGAACCGAAGAGCGAGGGAGAGACGTGATCGCGAAGCCTCTCAGAGCTCCAACATCTTCCCCAGCAAGCAGACTCAACCCCTGATGGTTCCCACAGTCTCCTGGCCCGTCTCCCACAACCCCTCCTCAGCATTCGCCCACCTCCGCACAGCCATACAGCAGAGCCGGGGTGGCTTCATGCCCTCCGCCTTCAGCCTCTACCTCCCTCGCAGTCACACTCACACTCACACTCAGGAACAGAACACCAGCTCCGTGGACTCGGGGGAGGACAGGACGGTGGACAAGTTCTGATGAAGGAGGAGTAGGTTCTCAACTTGTTACCAACGTTCTCACGATGGGTGAATGATGCTACAACACTTATGATCATGTCTCTAAGGTGATGCATGATGAGGGCCGCTCTCCTTGAGATAAAGCATCAACTGTGTACATTTTGACGATGAGCGATAATGAAGTTTAGCTAACGAGTCCAAAAACATGTACACCTCTCACATAAAAATGACGAAAGTATCTCCTCTAGCGAGCTACCATAGAACGTTTGAGAACTGACGATGACATTCAGTCGTTTCAGAACGGACCAATGAGGAGCGAGTCTATCCGAAGACAGTGTCAACCTCACGAGATAATGACCAAAGGAGATGACGCACCTCAAAAATTTGAAAGCGTCATTTAGTGAACAATTTACCAAAATTAAATTCAAATTGGTCCAAGGTTCAGACGACCATGAAGGAGTCTCACAAATATGTATAGGCTCAGGGTATGATGCAGAAATTCTGCCATCCATGTTACTGTCTGACGGTAAAGAGAAATCCTCAACGAAATCATATTATTAAATGAAAGCAAATGACAAAGAAGTAAGAAACATTAAGTTCTGACGGTTCGAGAAAGTCTGTCGACGGTGTTCTTACAACTTTGAATGTTGAAGATCTGTTGAGTTTAATGAATCGCGTCTCTTTGTAAATGGGTGGTACACAAAGTGGATATTCACGCTCACATGTATATATTCTAGATAGATATAAGGTTATAAGTGCTACCTTGTTATACCAGATTCGCGTTATCTGTAGCAACAAAGAAACTGCCTCCTGTTGGAGGCCGCTTAGTTGTATACATTGTATTTCACATGGACTGAGGCAGACACAGTGTTTTGTTGCAATTGTTAGAAATACGTATCCTTTAACGGCATGACTATGGATTCTCTCCGAGATGAAACCCCTGTACATAGATCCAATAAAATTGAATAACAAATGCATTTATTCATTGTTGTTGTTTTTTCAACATAAGTTATTATTTTACCGCATGTTTATGGTTCTTTTGACAAGAACAAAAACTATTTCCAAAAGATTTATAAGATAAATAGTTGATTTCAGTTGTAAAAATTCCGGGATTTATTGTTATTCAACACCAGCAAATTAAGTTTAAATGCGATGGCGTTAGCTGGACTTTGCGAATAGCGAATAGCATTTGTTAAATAGCAATGGATCCCGGAAATTTCACAAACGCAACTATTTATCGATATTGTAACATTGTTTTAGAACGAACTTTCGTTTCGCGTACCTATGTCCGGGTGGAAGGATTTTGCGAATGTTCCATATCACTAGAGTTGTGGTCAGGTCAAAACAAACGTGAATACTCGGCGTAATATTGGCAACAATTTACACGTAGCTCGAAATAACCATGGTCACTTTCAATATACACATTATCCTTTCAGATGGCGATAAGCATTTATCTACGGTATCAACATATACAGTGAAAGCCCAAGAACAAAAATGTTAACTTTCCCATCACCATTATGACTGTGACGCTCATATTGAAACGTAAAAACGATTGATCACTATGACGTTACACCATGGCAACGACATTCGAAGAATATCAGTGGCAGATAGGAGGTTTAGCATTACTGGATAAGAGTTTATCATGAAACATTCTCGAACCTTTCTTTGAAAACATCTTAGTTACTTGAAACCAATTCATATTGAGAGAAAATTGTTATGTCTATGATTGTGACGGGTATACACATGTCTGTGACATCCGGTTACATGTAATTAAAACCAGGCTAGTTACACAAGGTCAAAGTTCACAAATTCTCAATTCTCAAATTGCAGTTACATTAACAACAATTTAGGCGTTAAGATTTCTACCCCAAATAATATAGCTAGAGGCGAATGTGGACGTTACCCTCTCTTTTTAACTGCATACAAAAAGGCAACAACATATTGGCTTAAATTATTATCTATGCCCGATAACCACCATCCTAAGAAATGTTACTACATGATGTTAAGGGCTTTAGAACATAATAAAATTAATTGGGCTTCGAAGTGTCGGGATCTGTTGAACAGTTTAGGCTTTGGTTATGTCTGGGAACAGCAATTTGTTAGTCTTCCTATGTCGTTCTTATCCGAGTTTATGAGTCGGTTGAAATGTATTCATGAGCAGAATTGGCATAGCTCTCTTCAAATTGGTACCAAATCTATCGCTTATTCTTATTTCAAACTATCATTTTCAAAGGAATTATACTTAAGTGCAGTTAATATCAAGAAGTTTAGAGTAGCTATTGCTCAATTGAGATGTTTTTCACATCATTTACGTATCGAAACCGGAAGGCATTTTAATATGAATAGATTATAGACTGTGTTTACAATGTAATGAAGGTTATATTGAGGATGAGTACCATTTTCTCCTTGTATGTTCCAAATTCCACCAACTCCGTTCTAAATATTTACCTCAGATATATTGTACAAATCCAAATGAAGATAAATTCAAATTTCTCATGTTGACATCAGATTGTAAACTTATTAATAACTTAGCATGCTTTATTTATGATGCAATGTACCAAAGATGTTAAAGCTGAAAACCTTTTATTGTATACACACCAGTTTGTCATGTACAATCCAACATATGTAGTTATGGGCCGATGGCCTACACTTCAGAAATAAACAAATTGAAATACATTAACAACGCATATTAAGAGAAACAGAAAACCTAGATCTTGAATTTGGCCGAATATATATATACTTTGGTAAAGATTTTGTATCACCTCACGGTGAGTCGCCCTAGACAATTTGCGGTATCGATTGTCAATCAACAATTAACCTATCAGAATCAAGGATACGCCGTCATGTTACAATTTTACATTGCATTGAATCAAGGATACGCCGTCATGTTACACTTTTACATTGAATTGAATCAAGGATACGCCGTCATGTTACAATTTTACATTGAATTAAATCAAGGATACGCCATCATGTTACAAGTTTACATTGAATTGAATCATAGATACGCCGCCATGTTTCAATTTTACAATGAATTGAATCAATTGTTACAATTTGCAGCAACTACTGAATACAATTACAAACAAACTACACATACCTACCTCGAGAATACTTTCACTTTCCAGCACTCATCAAAATGTTGGTAAATTCGGGAAATAATCCCTTGTGATATCCGTTACAGCGCTAGCATAGGAAAAGCAGTAACAAGTGAAAGATACTGCAATTAAAAACAACATGGTCGTTCTACGGTCGACTTACAGGCACCTTTAAACTTTGGCGTTATTGATTTATATGGACAACATATATCCTCGAGTGTGTACTTTTTTTTATAATACTCATCAAAACATGTTAAGCCAAAAAGTGTACCACAGTATTTCCATATGTTATTTTCAGTGGAGAAACCCCATTCTCATTGATTTATTCATTGCTTTATTCCAGGACAATGTAGGAAACTTCATTCCAATGCGCTTGTGAAGGTTAAAAATAATATAAAATTAGTAACATATCGACTCATAGACATACGATACTTACTTCCTGGTTCGAATCGAAGTATTTAGACACCTTAAAATGATACGAAAAGAGGACAAACACAGAAAATATTACAAATGTTTTATTTCACAACTATCTTCAAATCGTTTCCTTCAAGTGATTGGTTGAAAGACAAAAAGTGTGTGACGTTGTTCGCTCCAAGTATGGCGGTCATGACTGAACACGTGAGATAGATTTTTGTCAGAGATGTTTACAGATGCCATTTTCTACTTGAATGTTATAATAACTGCACATCTATATTTTATTACCATATCATAAAATGAAAATTCATTTAGCCTATTCGTTTATGGTGTTTGATATTTTTAAAATAATTACGGTATCGTAACTGCATGAGACTCGCAGTGAAGTACGTACAAGTCGATTTTAAGGCAAGTTCATGTTGTGTTTTGATTTACGTACACAAGTATAATTATTGAAAGATATAACCCAAGTTATAAAATAATATTATAGATATATGTAATGTATTCAATTATAAAAATATATACGATAATTAAACTGTCAAAATAAGAATAATGAACACATAACACAAGACGATAACATGACAAATCAAACTTAATTGTATGTCCGAGAAATGAAATCTGTGCATGAATAGAGACGTCGTTGGACCATGGAACATCTGGCAAAATGGGGGTTGGGCTATAACTCGGGAACAACCCCAACCAGGACAACCCTCTGAAAAGTGGGGGTGGTCTTAGGCTCAGTAATATATCAAATATGACAGCGGTGCTAAATTGCCAGGTCTACGTGCAGAACATTCCTTAAAGGCAAATTTGAGGATATAATTTGACATTTTACAATGGCATTCAGCAAGTGATAGTTTATATGTGGATTTGAGTAACAGTTGTACAAAAATGTTAGAAACGGGATCAGTGCCTGCTGAAATGCTGATGTAACCATAGACGCAGTGTTCAAGCAAACACCACATTACTAAGCCTTTACATCGCAGCGACGTACTGCTCATATATTTGCCTCGTTCTTTATCCAATCAAGGATGATATTCCTAGGGCTCTACTACTTTAATATTAATTATGAAACATCATGAACGGTATATCAAATCACACCGAAAGAACTAACAAAGTGATTCGTAAAGACTTCCCCTATGATTTCCTAAATGCCTGGAAGAGATATAAATCAGAATTCACAGCTTTGATGTTGAACTCTTTTTCCCTAATTGCGTTTTAAAATTATAAATAAAAATATATATAATAAAAATGTCATAGTTTTAAAAATGTTTAAGATTAACAAATGTTTATGGCCGTCCATCGTGTAATGAAATGAGAGAACCACGCCAGATAATTTATTTAGATTTTAAAATATTTAATGCTTATAAAACGATGTTGGTTAATAGCAATGTCTAATAATAGAAAATCACAAGAATGTTAGCTGTCTGTAATAATGAATTTGTTCACTATTCTATGAAATACGTAATTATTGATTCTTTTATCGGCGAAAAGAACAAACCTCATTTGGATCCATTACATACTTTCTTACACAAAATCTATAGGATATAACATATTTCTTCACTGTAGTGCATTACCATAGTTTGAGTTCAAAAGTTAAATATACTCAAGCCATACATTGATTATATCCAAGCCTAAAGTTAATAATATTCACGCCAAACGTTGATAATAATCAAGTCAAACGTTGTTGATAACCAAGGCAAACGTTGATGATAACCAAGCCAAAATTTGATGGAACAAAACGTAAGTTTTATAATACTAAAGCCACAAGTTGATGATACTCAAACAAAATGTTGATGATTATAAAGCCAACAGCTGATGATAATCAAGCCAAAAGTTCTTGACAATCAAGCCAAAAACTGACGATATTCAAGCACAAAAGTGACCATACGTAAGCTAAAGGTTGAAGATACTCAAGTCAAAAGTTGAAGATAATTAAGCCAAATGTTAATGGTAATCAAGCCAACCGCTGATGATAATCAAGCCATGAGTTGATGATAATCAAGCCAAAAGTTGGTGATACTCTAGCCAAAAGCGTATGATTATCAAGGCAAAACCTGACGATTATCAAGCACAAAGTTCAAAATAATCAAACAAAAAGTTCAAAATAATCAAGCAAAAAGTTCAAAAAAATAAAGCAAAAATGTTATGATAATCAAGCCTAACGTTTACTATAATCAAGCAAAAGGTTCTCGACAATAAAGCAAAAAAGTGACGATACTCAAGCCAAACGTTGATGACAACCAAGCCAAAAGGTTATGGTATTTAAACCCAAATTTGATAATACTCAAGCCAAAAATTAATGACAATAAAGCCAAAAACTGGCGATAATCAAGCCAAAAACTGGCGATAATCAAGCCAAAAGTTCCCAACAATCAAGCCAACTGATGAGAATCAAGCACAGAAATGATGATAATCAAGCCAAAGGTTGAAGATACTCAAGTCAAAAGATGGGGATAATCAAGCCAAAAAAATATGATAACCAAGGCAAAATCTGACGATTATCAAGCAAAAAGTCAAAATAATCAAGCCAATATTTGATGATAATCAAGCCAAAACTTGATGATAATGATGCCAAACATTGACAATAATCAAGCAAAAGTTTATCGACAATCAAGCCAAAATTGACGAGAATCAAGCAAAAAAAGTAACGGTACTCAAGCCAAAAGTTAATGATAATCAGGCTAAAAGTTGACGATAATCAAGCCAAACGGTGATGTTAATCAAGCCATACGTTGATGATAATGAAGAAATACGTTAAAGATAATGAACCCATACATTTATGATAACCAAGCCAAATGTTGATGATAATCAAGCCAAAAAAGTATAATAATCAAGCCAAAAGGTGTCGATACTTAAGCAAAAAGTTGTCGATACTCAAGCCAAAACTTGATGATACTCCGACCAAAAGTTAATGATGATCTAAGCACAGGTGAAGTTTAGCGCAAACATGTTGCGCAACAGAGATGAACGGCCAGTTTTCCCTATGCGCGAACGAAGAGGTTGGCAACGTCTTTCTCTCGACTCAAATCGAAATAAGTTTGTATCGTCAAAGTTCAATGTCCCAAAAAACTCGACACCCTTTTGAACACAGGGTCGTGCTCTTTTAATCTCAACCCCGTAGGTTACATTTACACATTTCCGTTCTTCGTCTCCAATCCCAATTATAAACTTCAGCTATACGTACACGGAGTGAATGAAAAGGGATACTTTAACATTAAATAAAATTATAATTTTACCCCATTTTGCATTAAACTTCTAAATCTATATTTATGGGATGTTTTGTCGTATTCCTTGAATGTTTTAGTAGTTTAAAAGACGTATGTCGAAATATCGAAGAACCAAGGGAAATAACTCTGTAATTAGCAGTGCAAGTTTTCGATAGATCTAGATTGGGTATTAGTGAGTGTGTAGGGAGTAATTTCGGAGTTTTTGAACATTTTTCGATATTCAATCTCTGATTTTATATGTGTTCTTTTCCGACTCGATTGACTTTTTATTCTTGTATCTTTTATTAATACCAGTGTTTCTTGGCACTCAGTTGTCAGATTCAGATATGCCTTGTAGCCACATAGCATTGTAGCCATAAGGTACATTTCCAGTTACAGTGTTCGTCATGCACATTATAACTTTTAATAACCGTCTAAAACTATGATACTCACTCCATTAAAGTAGATAATTTTAGATTAGCTGTTCTAAATGTTAGATAAGTGAAAACAGACGCTGCTAAAATAGACAAGCCTCAATCCATCCGCGATCCCATCACTGATAACAAACTTGATGTCCTGGCTATCACCGAAACGTGGTTCAAGAATGAGGATACTGACAATGCGGCTGTCGAGAAGATCACCCCTAAAGGCTACATCACACATGTGGCAAAAGCCGCCAAGCGTTGCTGTCATTCACAGAAATGACTTCTCAACTACAAACATCATGATACAAGAACAAGCGAACTTTCGAGTACAAAGCCATGCGATTCAAGGCCTTAACCTCACAAAATGTCAACATTGTAGTTTACCGTCCTCCAGACGGATCTGAAATTGCTTTTTGTGATTGCTTTCAGCATCCTAGTGAACCACCTTGTAAACCTTCCTGGTCGTCTTTCAAGAGGGGATTTCAACATACATGTCGACGACGTTAACTGCCGTCCAGCACAAGAATTCCTACACGTCCTAAGATCTCATAGTCTCATCCAACATGTGACCACCCCAACTCAAAGCAGCGGTCACACACTGGATCTGGTCATTACCTGGGAAGAGGACCGTCAGATCAAGGATGTCAAAACTGATGACTCGTTTGAATCTGACAACACGGCTTTAATCGTGCATATTTTCATAGATGTCCAAAGAAGACAAACAAGAACTTATAATTTAGAAAATGGAAATCCATTGATCGACCTTATTTCAAGGCTCAATTATGTGATGCGTTTTCAAATATGGATATGCTGAACATTATACAAACAACGGAGAGCTACAAAGCTGTCGAGAAAGTGGTTAAGGCCCACACACCACTAAAACTTAAAGTGGTTATAGGTCACAGTACTTAATAGTGGTTTAATGAAGACATTCGACATGCCAAACGTGAATGTAAGAAGCTTGAGAGGGAAATGTGTCAAACTGGGTTTGCAGTCAATAAGCAAATACATGCTTCTCAACGCAACATTGTTACTCAGCTAGTATGTGAAGCAAAAATGTCCTTCTGTATGAACGCTTTTGATGAAACGACCAGAAGGAGCTATTCCGCCTTAATAAACAGCTTCTAAATCAATATCACAATCAATTCTTGCCAAATGTCAGTTGTAAACACCAGCTAACAGAAACGTTTGCAAACTTCTTCAATGACAAAATATGCGCCATTCGAAAGGATCTTGAACATATGGCCACATCAGGCGAATCAAACACCTCTGTCGTGCACTCAAATTGTGACATAAAGATGGAAGAATTTTGTCCGTGTACAGAAGATAGATTGCATACAGTTCGAACCAAGAGTCCCACAAAATCCTGTACCCTAGAGCTAGTGTCAACTTGGCTCCCGAAGGACTGTCTGGACACATTCACACCAGTTCTAACTGTGCTGGTCAACTAGTCCATGTCGGAAGGTTGCGTTCCAAATGCACCGAAAGAGGCTCTAAGTACCCCTCTAATCAAGAAACCGACATTAGACTGAGAAAATCTGAAAATTACAGGCCAATCTCAAACCTGCCGTTTGTCTCAAAAGTCCTTCAGCGAGTTGTCACTGGTCAACTGAAAACTCATCTCGAACTGACTGGACGGATCGACGATCTTCGGATCGACGATCTTCGGTCGGCGTATCGCCAGTACCACAGTACAGAAACAGCACTAATGACCTACTACAAGCTGTGGACTCGCAGGGACCTGCTCTCCTTGTGTTGTTGGACCTATCCGCAGCTTTAGATACCATCGACCATGACACTTTGATACATCGGATGGACACTCGATTCGGCACACAAGGAATCTGTCAGCTGGTTTCGTTCCTACCTATCAGAGCGATGTCAGTCTGTTTGTATCGACGGTAAAACGTCAAAACCAAGGCTGCTTAAGTATGGCGTCCCGCAAGGATCGGTTCTAGGACCAATATTGTTCACACTGTACACATCACCTTTGGGCGACATTGCCAGGAAATACAATCTTAGATTCCACCTGTACGCTGACGATACCTTGGCTTCAAACCAACACACTCAGCATCTGTCAAGATAACATTTCAGAAAATCAACAGTTGTTTAGTTGACATCAGGGAATGGATGTCTCTCAACTTCTTGAAACTCAACGACAGCAAAACAGAGATGCTCATTGTCTCAAGAAAACGACGAGCATTCGCCGACTCCTACCTTATGTCACTCTGGGCGGCTGTACAATCAAACCGGCAACTGAAGCACTCAACCAGGAGTTCTGTTTGACAATGGATTGAAAATTGATCAACAAGTCGGTGCAGTTTGCAAAAAGGCACTTCACAACATCAGGAACATTGGAAGTATTCAAAGATTCATGGAAGAAAACACCACTGCTCGACTGATACAAGCAACAATTGTATCCCACTTGGACTTCTGTAATTAACTATCAAATCTCCTCGCTCACCTTAAAAAAGTTCAAAACTGTGCAGAAAGGCTTTCCACAAAAACAAAGAAGTTTGACAGGGTCTCGCCTATTCTCAGAAGACTTCACTGGCTTCCAATTTCATACTGGATACAGTTTAAGATCATTCTGTTAACTTTCAAGGCACTCCACACTCAAGCACCTGGATACTTGAAAGAGCTGCTTCAGCCTTACAGGCAACAAAGAACACTGTGACAAGGTCAACAATATATTATGCAAATACCAAGGTAAAAAACCTCAATGTTTTGAGACCAGCACCGGAGCTATGGAATGCTCTTCCAGAAAACATTAGAGAAATCCATTATCTCACAACATTCAAGACACAGCTGAAAACTCATTTGTTTCGGCTTTCATCTGGCGACTTGAAACAGTTACTGACACTGGTCTTGGCACTATACACATGTAAATTATTATGATTAAGATTTAAAGCTGACAATTATCAAGCCAAAAGTTTAAAGTAATCAAGTCAAATGTTGATGATAACCAAGCCAACCGTTGATTATAATCAAGCCAAAGGTCCTCGACAATCAAGCCAAAAACTGATGAGAATCAAGACAAAAGTGACGATATTCAAGCCAAAAGTAGATGATAATCAAACTCTATGAACACCTCTCTGGATCCGCCATTATATGCTTATTATCTTAGTATGCTTAATATCATTTCTATCCGTATTAAACACACGCACGCGTCAGTTGAATGACGGATTAAAAGCTCAAACACAATGAAGATGTAATGAAGACTAAGAGTGGCCAACAAGGACCTCAATAGTACAATAGTACGCCGGTAAAATCTCATAATTTAAAGTCAAACGTAATAAATGATGTTATTTTATCGAGATGTCAATTGCCATTTTACAGGTAGTCCTTTTGCACACATGACACAATCCAAAGGTACAAAGCACGTGTTGTACGCCCGAGCCATCAGTAGATGCAATGACCATAATAGGCCGAATCAATTTTACACATTTCATCAAACGTTTGACAACTAATATACCGGACAAAATGCCATGATTTAATGCTGCTGATGGGGTCATTTCCTACATCCGTAGATCTGAATAAGTTGTGGTTAAGGGAATATGACGGCGAATCGCTACATTGTGCAAATACTGCGCCCCTACTGCGTCCTACCAGCAACTACCACAGTAGTTTCAAACCATATACTGCACGTGCTGCAATGGCTTATCCATCAGCGTCAGTTCATGGCCTCTACACCACCTCCTATATACAAGAACAGGTTTGTCGGTTTGGGTCACGTCTTGCAAGAGGAATAGCGACGAATCCCACAAGCATTAACCCAGACTTTTCCAAGTTTAACGGGCCGTGTGAGCAGTACGAGGAGGTTATAGGTTATAATCTAGAATAACAACTCGTTAACAAAGATGATCAGTAAAAAGTGTCTGTCTAACAAGATTTCAGCTTCCTTAGGGTTTTCGTTCTGGAGAAGACATGAAGATGTTTGGTGTGTGACCCATGTGGCCCTAATCACCACATCTACAACTGACAATACCCATAAGCCAAGGTACCCATATATAAGGTCTCAACTATCTAGGGCCAGTGGTTTATTTGGAGAAGTGGAACTTTTTGGCACGCGACATTCGCAGATTTGGACTTTATGCATGCGTCGATGTACACACACACACCTAAAACAGTGTTATATGTAGTCAACAAAACCTCCGGCTCGGTTTTGATTCTTAACAAAAACACTACAGTTAATGTTCTAACGTCTTTTCCATATAGTTGTACACATGCAAATTTCTGCACAATCTGCAATGACACCATTGCAAATTGTGAAGTTGTTATAAAGACTACTTTCAGGCACTCTTGTCCGTCAATACGGGGCGGAATTCACTTCTTCCGTGCGTTCTTGTTCGTAAATAGACGTAAATTCACTACTTTCAGGCGCTCTTGTCCGTCAATACGGACCGGAATCACTTCTTCCATGCGTTCTTGTTCGTTAATAGACGGTGAAATTCACTACTTTCAGGCGCTCTTGTCCGTCAATACGCAACTTCCAAACGCAAGGCATAACTCTTGCCAGTCTGCATTACTGGCTGATTTAACCCTTGCGGTATTTCCCTCGCTTTCTTGTGTCGAGGCAGTGAATCGCTGCACTGGAAATGCATAGCGGGCCTGGATTTCTAAACACAGATTTCTTAAGGAAATACTGCAAGGCCTAAATCAGCCAGTAATGGAGACTGGCAAGAGTTATGCCTTGCATTGGGAAGTTGGTCAATACGGGGCGGAATTCACTTCTTCCGTGCGTTCTTGTTCGTAAATAGGAGGTGAAATTCACTACTTTCAGACACTCTTGTCCGTTAATGCTGGACGAAATTCACTTCATTCATGCGAATCTGTCGGTCAATAGGAGGTGAAATTAACTACTTTCTGTCGATCTTGTTTGTTAATAGAAGGTGAAATTCACTACTTTCAGGCGCTCTTGTCCGTCAATACGGGAGGGAATTCACTTCTTCCATGAGTTATTGTTCATAAATAGGAGGTGAAATTCACTACTTTCAGACACTCTTGTCCGTTAATACTTGGCGAAATTCACTTCATCCATGCGAATCTGTCGGTCAATAGGAGGTGAAATTCATTACTTTCTCTCTATCTTGTTTGTTAATAGAAGGTGAAATTCATTACTTTCAGGCACTTTTGTCCGTCAATACGGGGCGGAATTCACTTCTTCCGTGCGTTCTTGTTCGTAAATAGAAGGTGAAATTCACTACTTTCAGGCGCTCTTGTCCGTCAATACGGACCGGAATCACTTCTTCCATGCGTTCTTGTTCGTTAATAGACGGTGAAATTCACTACTTTCAGGCGCTCTTGTCCGTCAATACGGGGCGGAATTCACTTCTTCCGTGCGTTCTTGTTCGTAAATAGACGGTGAAATTCACTACTTTCAGACACTCTTGTCCGTTAATGCTGGACGAAATTCACTTCATTCATGCGAATCTGTCGGTCAATAGGAGGTGAAATTAATTACTTTCTGTCGATCTTGTTTGTTAATAGAAGGTGAAATTCACTACTTTCAGGCGCTCTTGTCCGTCAATACGGGAGGGAATTCACTTCTTCCATGAGTTATTGTTCGTAAATACAATGTAGGAGGTGAAATTCACTACTTTCAGACACTCTTGTCCGTTAATACTTGGCGAAATTCACTTCATCCATGCGAATCTGTCGGTCAAAAGGAGGTGAAATTCATTACTTTCTGTCGATCTTGTTTGTTAATAGAAGGTGAAAGTCACTACTTTCAGGCTCTCTTGTCCGTCAATACGGGGCGGAATTCACTTCTTCCATGCATTCTTGTTCGTAAATAGGAGGTGAAATTCACTACTTTCAGGCACTCTTGTCCGTCAATACGAGGTGAAATTCACTACTTTTAGGCGCTCATTATGTTATCGTACATTTATTTATTTTGACTTTTCACTTCGAACTTGTGTGGTTTTTCTTTTGGCCGTGAACCATTGCATGACGATCTGACATCGACGATGATTAAAATATTCGTTCTGGTTCCTTTCCAAATATTGACATTCAAATAATATTCATATTCAAATAAAGTGGTTATATTTTCAATACACATCGGTTGGAATATTCGTTAGCTTATAGAGTACTGACCATAGTTGTAAAGAATCTAGATATCATCTTTATTTCCATAGTCACGAATGGATAGTCGGCTTTTTGTGAAAATATGAATTCACCCACTTACACTTTAATATGATAGGCAATATGCAAAACATATTTGTAATGCAAAACATATTTGTAACTTGTAATTTTAATTTCACGACGACCAGTTGATCGCCAATGTTTGCCATTATATTTATATATATATATATATATAAATCCTCGGATGGTACCCCTAGAATCTAGTGATGTTGTTAAAGAAACTGTGAAGAACATCGAAAAGAGCATGGGCGAAATGATTGCTACAAATACTTCCATCATTGCATCTAAAATCCCAGAGGACATTTCTCGAATTCAAATTGAAAAAGAGGCGGATCGAATTTTCAATTTCATAAAACAAATGTGGAATGGAGAATATTTAAAAGAAAGAGGACTTACTGGCTATTATTACGGAACAATTCGTATGTAGATGTCTTGATATCTTTGGTGGAAAGGGATATTCCAATAAATCCAGAAAAATTTAAGATTCCTTTAATACCAACAGAGCCAATTGAACAATGCAGAAAACGAGAAACGAGGGCTCTACAAAACAAAAACAGATATAATTGAGATCTGAAGCTCAAAAAGAAAAACTGGAATGTTTGGATAAGCTTATGATTGAAGAAAAAAGAGAAGGTTTCCCGAGGCAAGACCCGATAAATCCTATTGAATAAATGGCGGATAGTTTGCTGCAAAGAAGAGGAGAGATCATATGAACGATGGGCGAAATCTCTGATATGGCTACGAAACTATGAAGAGGGAATCCAAGAAAATATTATCCAAGAAAATCCCTGACTGAAACAGAAAACTGATAGACATGGGAGAAAGGTTGAATTCTCTTATGAAAGGAACGTAACTTTCATAGGTAGCAAGACCAACAATTTTAAAATCATTACCAAGGCAAATAAACAAAAGCTGATAATGGGTCAAAACAAAGAACCCAATTTAAAAGAAACAACAATCAAATCCGAATTTGGGGACAAACACAAAACAGGCGTCCACGAATGAGATCCAATTCAAGATCGAGATCAAGATCAAGAACCAGATTCCCATCTTTGAGAAACAGACAAAGGCAAACACCCACCAACACCATGTTTTTAGCTCCAGGCCGAAGTTCAACAAAGACGGGGAAAATCAACCCCCCGAAAGAAAGCAGGAAGTGGAAATAAAAATAATAAATTTGTGAAAAAAATCATTGGCAAAAACAGAAAAATATATACTTTGTAAAGGCTTAAAATTTACACCAACACCAAGAAGAAGCAAGCTTGAGGAACTTTAAAAAGATGTGAATGAATTCTGCAAAAAATGAAGAAATAAGGAATTCTTCCATGATAAAGAAACCATTGAGGATTCTTCACTTTCAAGAACAAGAGTTCCCGGTGTGCAGCTAGAGGCAGGAACTCCAAACTTGATACTTTTATAGATACTATTTCGTCTTTTCCTTCAGCCCCTAATGTATCCCCAGACATGTCAAATATTTCAAATATTTCTAAGGATGATTGGAACTCAATTAAAAACCTCTCAGAAGATAATTCAATTGTGATAAAGGAAGCGGACAAAGGGGGAGCTATTGCAATTATGGATAGAGAAAAATATAAATCGATGGCCCTGGACATATATGATTACTGTACACTTGAAGAAACACCTTATTTCAAATATATATATCAGGAGTGTAACAATACATCGAACTATCAATGCATCGCAATAGTTGGCTTGGCAATAGTACTATATCTGTAGTATATACAAAAACACAATCGCTATCGCGATAGTTAGGTTAACTACCGATACTATCGAATCTATTAAATTTACCTTAATTATGAATGATTCACACAAGCCTCACTGCATTTAATTCAAGATTTTTCATTTTAGAATGTCAAAAGGGAAGAACTAGAGATGACAAAAAGTCATTTCATTTATGATTTCTTTACTGATTTTGGATCCATATAGTCCTTGCATTAATTAAAAAATTTCTTCTAAAGAAATGAAGCTGATTATTCCGTATTTGTACCAAAAAAAACCCTATCGCAATAGTTATTGCAATAGTGAGTTACAATAGTCTATCGCTATCGCAATAGTAAGTGGCAATAGACTATCGCTATCGCAATGGTCTCTTCGGGTCAATAGTCACCCCTAATATATATATATATATATTTTAGTTATATATATGATATATTAGTGTTTTACTTAGCACTGTGTGTAGTAATTGTACTCCCTACTTGACTCATTCAGTGAGTGAGCTTTACCCCCGTATCCTTGTATTCACTCAAGCGGTGAATGTGCTTACTGTTCCATCTGTCTCCCCAGTCCATAGTTCCGTCCGTCTTATTCAAGTTTTATTAATTCAATGTAATGTTTATGTTAATTCAATTCAATTGATGAAGCTTGGCATTAACGGCACGTTTCTCCATGCAGTCCAGTCGATGTATCAAAGCACATATCGTCACGAGTTCGTATTAATGATAGCTTCACTGATGTGTGTTTTGTCACCGACACTTTTTCAGTTTATATTAATGATCTAGCTAGCGAAATAGATAACTTAAATTGTGGTATTAACATTGATGGACATATGTTAAGTTCATTGTTTTAGGCTGATGATGTTGCTTTGATTGCACCTGATGAGCAGTCTTTACAGCGTATGCTAGATTGTGTTGCTGAATGGTGTTCACGTTGGCGGATCACGGTTAATATTAACAAGACTAAAGTTGTACATTACCGTCCTTGTTCTGTTAAGCGTTCAGAGTTCGTATTTTCATTACGTAGTGAGGTTGTTTCTTATAGCTGTGCTTATAAATATTTGGGTCTGTGGCTGCATGAGAATCTTGATTTGGATTTTACTGTTAAGGAAATAGCTAAGTCTGCTAATAGAGCTTTGGGTGTAATATTTTGTAAGTTCAAGGCAGTTGGTGGTATGGATTATAAAGTTTACAATAAGTTATATGATAATCTTGTTCAGCCCATTCTTTCTTATGGGGCCTATGTCTGGGGAACACGGCAATATAGTTGCATTAATGCAGTTCAACATCGTGCAGCTAGGTTCTTTTTGGCAGTTGGTAGCAAAACCCCTAATTTAGCAGTTCGTGGTGAAATGGGCTGGGTCTCTCAGTATACCGGTACTAAGCAAAAAATTGAGGTTCTTCGTTTCTGGCGTAAACTACATGCACTCGAGTCTTATAGAATACCTAGTATTATTAGAAGATGGTCAGGTCAATGGAGACGATCTTGATGTAATGGAGTTTTTAAATTGTTAGTCAGTTATAATTTACCTGTAATTGATGTTTTTAATATGTCTCTTGATGAGTTTTCTGTGGCTAAAGAGCATCTTATAAGCGTCTGACAGTTTGGATTGGTTTTCCGGGCTCTGGAATGATAACGGTCAGGAAAATGGGAATAAATTACGTACTTATCGTCTCTTTAAAGATTTGTTACAGGTTGAACATTATGTCGAAGTTATTATGCCTAGGGGTCATAGAAGTATTTTAAGTAAACTTAGGTGTGGTACTTTGCCACTTGAGGTAGAAGTGGGTAGATTTGCTAGACCAAAGACTCCTCTTCATGAAAGGCTTTGTACACGTTGTAATAGTAATACTGTTGAGGATGAATTACATTTTTTAATTAACTGTGATTATTATTCAGATCTTAGATACAATCTTTGGAAGGAAATATGCAATGCTCACCCTCTTTTCGAATATATGCCTCCATTAGATAAAATGATTTACCTACTTAACAATAAGCAGTTTACAAAGCCCCTTGCCGCCCTCGTCTTTACTATGTTTACACGTAGAAATATTTCCACCACATAATTGGAAATATGTCCATTTTTATATATATCATGTGTTAATATAATGTTTATGTATGTACGTGTGTTGATGCGGATGTGTGTGGGTGTGTGCGTGTGTGTGGGTGTGCATGCGTGTGTGGTTGTGTGCGTGTGTGTGGGTGTGCATGCGTGTGTGGTTGTTATGATGTACTTGTGTATGCCTTTTTGTATTCTTTTATAGATTTATTGTCATATCGTGTCTCGTAGGCCAAACGGCCGGATGCTGTTTTAAAAATTGTGATATTGCCTGATTTTATACCTTTATTGGTATTTTATTGTACGATTCAGCATGTGACACGTTAATAAAATATATTTCTCTTTCTTCTTCTTCTGTAAACATTCGCTGTATCATCTCAGCGATCGGTTTCCCTCGACCAGATGATGTTTGTGGTTGCACGATAATTCATGCCATTGCATTCTCTATACACCACTTCCAGCGGTCAAACGATGCTCCATGTCTCAAAAAGCTCTCTAAGGTAACAAAATACTCCAGCGCCTTTAAACTTGCCATCAGAGAATATATGTCCAGATATGCAGGAATTCAAAGATCGAGCATACACAGACTTTACTGTCTAATAAATCTCTACCTAGACTACAACGCTCACATTCAACTAAATGTACTCGGCTCTGAAGCAACCTTTCAGAGTAATGCAATAAGTATCGATAGATTATGGCACTCGTATAAGTTTACAGTTTACATAAGTTTATTTTTAATCTGCAAAAGAAATAGTTTCTATACTAGACTAGACTAGACTTTACCTGACCAACTTAATGGAGACCAATTCGTATATATTAAAATGTTGGATGATGAAGATGCCTCAATACATCCTGGTTAACCATTGCGCTTCAATGGTGTAACTACATTTATTCTGTGAAGGACTATATGAGAAACCATTTCTGAAAATAACATTGTTGTCAATATTGTAATAAATATACCTTGCCAATATATTCTGTACGTGTATATAACTGATTAATTTGTTATATATGTAATCTCCTACGGGAGTGTTCTGTTCTCGTTGACTGGGGGTA
Source organism: Gibbula magus (assembly GCA_936450465.1). Lineage (NCBI taxonomy): Eukaryota > Metazoa > Mollusca > Gastropoda > Trochida > Trochidae > Gibbula > Gibbula magus. The sequence continues at coordinate 72,875,057 of OW388291.1, read as the reverse complement.
ATATGTCAACCGGGCCTTTGAGCATGCAAATTGCATGGATATATGCGCTATATAAATGGTCTATTATTATTATCTAATTTAAAAGTAAAAAATTATGTTTCAATAATATTCGATTACCATTGGAGAATATTGTGTATTGATTTATTATTATACTGCATCAACGACTCAGCTCAGACAGGGAACCAATTGCGGGTTCGAGCTGGAATTTAGGAGGAAACGGAAACAATTAATATATGATACTTGTGTTAAAACATTTCAAATATGTTTTGAGCTAGAGTAGAAGTATATTGTAAATGAAATTTGTTTATGATAAAATTGTTTGACATTCTGAAGATCGTTTCGGTCTTTAACCAAGTGTGCAACTTCGCGCCCTTAAAGTGAATTGTTCATTCTTTCTCAATTTTGACTCAATTTTCATGTATTTGACCGGGTATTAGATCATATTGTGAAGGCATGCATCAATAATAGTATTGATTCCATAGGTAATTGTTTACGCTTGAATGTTATGAAAAATAAGCTCGATAAACGTTATCTAAAAGAACATTTAGACCATATGATCATTGAACTTAAAGAACAGATTTCTTAAGTTAGAATGTGTTAGATTATTACAATAAACCATTCTCCTTAATATAAATAAGTGGCATATAATAAATCAGTCACTTTGTATATGATGGGTTACTGTGAACTATTCATTATATATCTTTATATAATACCATTATTATAAGATTACAACAAAATGTTATTGTAAAATTCTAATATTGTCGATGATATTAAAATAAAAAGGTTGGTTTTCAACACATCAATACGAATTCTATCAAAATGAAAGAGGAAACACGATATCGTTTAGTCATTTTCTGAAACATGTTCATTTCAAAGACAATAATTACCCTCTAGTGAAAGTTATGATCAGGAGAACAGATAATGTTAAAAGAAAAGAGTTAAAAGTAAAACATAATAATGTGCTATTGCTACACAAATTTGAAACAAACAATAAAGAGAAAATAAAAACAAATTTCAAATCATCATTTACGATTTAAGTGATTATAAAATTGAAATGAAAGAATAATGTTACAGAAAATCACTGTTAAAATGCAATAAAGATGATTGTATCAAATGAGTAATTTGAGATACAGACATTTAAGATTGAGAACCGCTGACAACAACGCGGTCCACCGAGCTGGTGAATTAGTGTAGTAGTATATAGAAAATTGGAACACTCAGTTATCAAAGATACATAATTTTAATTTCTTTAACAATGACGTTTGCTGAAATGGGTTACAGGTACACAGCAAATAGATTTATTTCGTCACAATATACAGATAAAGTATATGAAATAGATTCAAGTTGGTACATAACGAGTACATGAAAGGATATTTAATGGAAACAACTACGGATGGACAATTATTTCATATAAGTGTAAGTTACATCTGTCAGTAATTATACTTTGAGTGCCATATGAACGTTTTTCTAATATGAGTATACCAAATATATACTCACAAACAGTAAATAGATGAAAGTTGACGAATATCTACTTGACCTCAAAGAACATTATGTTTAAAAGTATTTAACGAAATATGACCTTTGTTAATATATTTCAATACGTATTAAGATAATAGTGCAGTAGATAATTCATAAAAAAACATGTGTTATCAGTGATTTGTACACGAAAACATGCATCAGCAAAGAGGAAATTATTTTAATTTATATTTAAAATGAGGCCATTTAGTATTATTAATGACCTAAAAGATATAATTTATTCCTTAAGTGTAGAACAAGAACATTTATAGATGTGTCTATTTTTAAGGATATATTGCTAAATACAAACAAGTATTGCAATGCATAATGCATGTTTATATCTCATAGTATTGGTGTAATGAACACACACTGTATCAGTATAGCATTTTGCTGCACATATATTGTATTCTGGAAGTATCTGCTTCATGTGACCGTAAATATAATATGCTTATGTTTCGAGATACAGTGTACATGTAAAGAGTGATGAAAAATGATGACACTAATTCTATATTTCTACATCGCATTGAATAAAAAAACAACTTACCCATTTGACAAGTGTTATTGGCATTTTGTGGACAAAACAAATTGAATTAATCCATGGATTCGAACTTGAAATGTTTGAACATTATTATCTAGATCAATTTCGCAATCACAATCATATATTGGTTGAACTCATTGAAAATTCATTTTGCTTTTAAATAATGACAATACGTTTCTAATTCGAAAGTTGTCAACCCATCATTTACCAAGGCATGTTACTTCGAAATTCTCCGTTATGATGTGACATGTATAATATATGTTTATATCAGAAGTGAAATGTTACTGTTTAATATGTTCAAATGCTAACTTATGATGATGTGATCCCTGTTAAGGTGTTTTCTTTGTTTGTTTATGTACTATAGGCCTGTGGCCTCTAAGTATTAGAAATAAAAGTTAATCTATTGGTTGAACTAATGTACTTTGCGTAAACGATTTAAGCATTGAAACCTGTCGCACTAAACCCTATATAAACGTGTATTATTTATATAATAGTCATATATATAAACAGAAAGAATTCATTATCCAACATATTGACAGAAGCTCTTATCTATTCTGATTACAGTTCCAGATGCCCCAATCTCTTTCCATGAATAAGATATAATTATATTTCCAAGACGCAAATATTTTCAACATAAGATCTTCAAATTTAGTTTAAATTCGACGATACTAAATAAGAAAAACAAGAGCCCTAACTATGAATTAAATTATTATTTTAAAATCAATAAAGTAGAAAATTTAAACATGTATTCAAAACTAAAAAAGCGGTATGGCTTGAATTTATTTTACGACATATAAGAATGGTCTTACTTAATTTTGCTACTGTTGTTATTCTTCTGTCCGATAAAATTACTGAGTGAGAACATCAATCAATTTTAAAAAAGTAATGTTTCGGAACATCTAGGCTTAAAAACTAACATAACAGTTAATATTCATGAATATTTAGTACTTATATTTGGTTTTTGATGTTAGCGAATTTGCCCCAGTTCCTTTTTCAAAATGTGAAATTAGCGAATTTTTACCAGTTCCTTATTCCTTATTCAAAATGTGGCCCTTTTTTACTCTCATAACTTGTCTAGTTAAGGAGATTCGAAAACGATGATCACTTAAAACGTGTACACTCAGAAATATGAACAGGTAATGTTTTGAAATTTAAAACTTAATTTTGTTGGCTTCTGAAGACACTTGGTGTCACTCTGTATCAGCTGTATGTGTCCCCCAGGGGTTGAAATATCTTGTTGTTTTGCATGGGACGTTTCTTTTCACGTGAGTTTAGCTCCTGTAGCATGTTATGTATTATTCAAACATGTATTCTAAGTGTGTGCCTATGTGTATGTGATTATAATATGTATATTTTTGGTATATTTTTTATTCTTGTGTAATATATGATCATCCAATAACTCGTTTTGAAATATTTACACCTTTACATGTTGGTTATAATACATAACGCTGTACCTTAACCCCAGTTCTATAAATAGTGAAACTTTGATAAATTACATTGTATTAAGTATGATCTTTTTCAAAATATAAGAAAAGCAGATACAACCAATATTAATTAATCCACAAATCATTTGATAACCTGCACAGGATCATTAAATGTCAGACCTACGTGGTGAGTGTTTTACCCTCTAAATGTAATAAATGTAATATGTAAAACCTTAAAGGGGCAGTAGCACGTTTTTTTGCTCAAATAAGTAGATGAAATGTATTTGAAAAATAATTTCACCAATAGTAACACATCCTTCTCTCTTCGGAAAATAAAGTTTAAAATGAGTGTACATGTTTCGGTAAAGCCACGGGAATCATTTTTGTAATACAAAACAATAAATTGTGTTCACAATAAAATGGCCGCCATGCAATTTTTGCTTTATACGCAACATAGTTTTTACCACTACAGATAATTGGTTTGTGTAATAAGATGTTTTACCCTCTAAAATTAATTTGAATGACATAAACTATCATTATAAATGGGAAATTTGAAAAATAAATTTAGCAAAAAACGTGCTACTGACTCTTTAAATCCGTTAACATTGGACTAGGAATTATAGTTGAGAATTTTCATTGTTTATTTCATTATTTCAATTTGTCAGGCTGTAATGTGTTTGTATTGGTATATGTATCATAACCCTGTATGATGTATGAAAAAATAAATTTTGCAAAAAACGTGCTACAGCCCCTTTAAAATATTGATTGAAGATCGTTCGCATTTGTTATGTCTGGATTTCCGAAAGCGGTCGGTTATGAAACGTTATTTTATACACGAATTCAAATCAGTGGCAGTTAATATATTTTTCAGTCATGGACAGGTATATTGAATAACGACACACGATTCTGTATACACATAGAATTCAAAAGTCTTTTCGCTCTTGAAAAATGTTTAATCATGTATTATTGTTGAAAAATCCGTTAAATATTGATTACATTTATACATGGATTGCTAATATTATATACACGTATAAAATTAAGGTGTATAGCTAAAAACAAATATGACAGAACCTAACTGTCCACTTTTTAAGAAAACCTTGAAAGCTTTAGTTTCTACTAACAGTGAACCACTTTTGAGATTCTCATATAACTATTGATACCATTAATATGAAGAAATAAAACCAAATTGTTTGTCATTGCAGTATGTGCAGAATAGTAATGCAAGGATCTTCACAAGGTCAAGGAAGCCATGACACACCACGCCTGTTTTGAAGTCCTGACACGGACTGCCAGAGAGACCAAGTGTGGAGCTCAGGATCCCTACACGTACATATAAGACTATACCTGATATCGTATAACTGCACCAAACTACCTGTTTAAGTGGCCTTCCATAAAATCACAATCAGGTGTGAACATTTAGATAGTATATCTTGACTTTCTAGAGATTCCAAAAAGTAATCTGAAGCCCCATAGTTATAGCATATTCACCTGTACTGCTCTCTTTCTGTGGAACTCTCTTCCTCATGATACCAGACCAACCCTAGAGAACGTCCACATGCGCTCGAAAAATGGAAACTTGGACCAGTGTAACACTTTTACAAAGCTTCACTGAGCTAGGAAACCAGTTTAATCATTTCCTGGCATATCTGAGGATCCACGTAGGCTGGTCGTACCCCACCTTGTACGTTATAGATTTGTAGGTTTACTGACGTTTATATTTATGATCTGGTGTCTACAAGAACTTAAAATCTCATTTAAAACTTTTTTTTATAAATCAATCTCCTTTGTATTCTACTCATTTTGTAAATACAATGTATAAACTTCATAAAGCAATTAGAGCAGACATTTACTTATTTGGGCATTTAGCACTCCACAAATTCACTCATTATTATACATTAAAGTCGCATAATGTTCACAATGTATGTACCATTATATCTATGAATTGTAAACTCAAAATAATTAAATGACAGACGTATATTTTATAAATCCATGTCAATTTCTTTTATTTGTAAGTTATTTCCTCTGTATCTTTAGACCCATGCTTGAGATTAATATGTATCATTGGCATATAAAATAGTGACAACAGACTCTATGCTCGTATGTATAAACATGTCTGAATACATAACGTTTCTGTGACTGTTACTTGTGCCCACAGAAACGTTATGCATACAATATAGAAATTATTAAATCCATATTATTTTGTCTTATACTTCCAACTGCTAAAGGGATATCGGATATCAAGAATCTAATCAGGCCAAATGAATTCATATGATCGTTGACATTTATAACAGCGAAAACAAAAAGTTAGTGCATTCGTATATATCATTTAATATATCAAGAAGGTTCGACATGTATACCAGTATTACTCACACTTTTCAAGCCGATTCTAAACCAGTGAATAAACACATTATGAAATCAAATTCTTAAATATCATTGGCATATATAACAGTAGGTAACCTCGGTATCATTTATGATTAAAACTCGACTGGAGGACCAGAAGGACGTATGATTCATTAAGTTCCATCCAGATGACAACATAGAGTTATAATCCATCATTGTTTGTGTTAAGAAAGCTTGTAAACCTTCAGCGTAATAACAAGGATAGTGATAGATAGCCAGATTGAGTTTATTACTTGAAACAAACAATCATTGCCTTCTCTCATCAATTTCCTGTCATATCCGGCGAGAACTAATAACGTCAGGCCGTCAACAGATTCATTAGTTTCCAGCAGATGGGCATCGCATTTGCTACTCTTTAACTCGCCTCAGACAGGTGTATGAGGGAAGGGGGTGGGGTAGGGGGTGTCGGGGGTGTCGGGGGTGGTGGAGGATAGGAAGCCGGAGTATCCGTGGAGAGTTGAAAGGTAGGTTATACAAAAGGTTTTGAAGAGGAACGGAGAAGAGGCGATCGAAGGTGATAGACGAAGATGTGATGGAGTAATAGGGAGTTGGTTGTTTAAGGGATTTTATTTGAGGGATGCCAGCATCTAGATAAAAGAGGGGATGCACGAAGTGTAAAGTCGGGCAGAAGTGTGAAGGAAGAACAGTTGACAAGCTGAATCTCGGTCGGTCGGCTGGGAACTCGTGCTGGGGTAAATAGTAAAGTGTGAGTAATCTACTGACGGTTTGAGGATTTTAAATATAAAAATAACATCGATGTTTGTCAGGATGGAGAGATGAAATCACATAGATAAGGGAGAAGACACAGGGAGAAGATGTCTGGGGAATATTTAATGCGTTTGTTCCTGCAGAGGAGTCTGCATAGACGCTATGAAAGGCGAGAAGTTGATGAAATGTGGAGCCACAGACAGGATCAAAGACAGATTTGATTAAGTTGATGGTTGCACTGTCTCCTCGCCCGACGTCGACGGCAGTGGACACATGAGACTGGCCCCTGCATCAATAAGCGCACCTGATGCCCCAGGGGGAGGCGATAGGTCAACACAGGAGGGGCGGGGAGGGGTAGAGAGTTGTGGGTTGGTGATGGGAGATTGGTAACTGTATCTCGTTAATCGATCGAATCCTTAGCGATCCTCTGCGATCAATTCTTTGTTTGTTGGTATTGTTAATTTCAATTTAGACAATTGGAATTTGAGGTCGGAAATTGATATCAAAACTAATTATCAATACTTTTCCAATATCTGAAGATAATGAAATACTGATAAATATGCCGATTCGACTTATTTTGATTTGAAATCATTAGCTATTTAGCTTCAGGACGAATCTATGAAATTAATAAGATACCATTTCTATTGAATGTATGCGCCGAGTGCGCTTATTGCTATCCAATCGTATACCTACAGACACTGTATGTATAGCTATAGGCTTCTTTGTGTAGTATTATACCAGACTTCCTCTCAACTCTTGTCTTGAAACCACGCAAAACTAAGCAGCAAAATAAACGCAACCACCAAAAAGCATGATATTTTAATCCACGGGTGATATAAACGACTGGAAGAAGGCAACATAATTTCTCCAGAAGTCAACTAATTTAAATAAAAAAAACTTTTAAACACTTTCTGTTCATGTTTCTCAAAAATTATTTTTTTAATAAATCGGTGTTCTGAAATCTCCTTAACCAGGCGAGATCGGAGAGTGAAATTTGGAATTTGGGCTTGTTTTATGACATCTTTTAGCAACGATGTATCATCGAATTAAAGTACAAGACCGTACATTAATATTATGCCGATAACATCTTGTATTAAAAAAAAAATCATGTTTCTGTTTGAAGAAACATAAAAATAGAGTATCATACCCTGTTAAATGAAATTGTGAGTACTTCTTCACAAAATATATGCTTATCAAAGGCATTGAAAATCAACTCTCCGGCACCCATTTGTATGTTTGGACTCTTTTTGAAATTGTGACTGCGTTTCTTTTGCTGCTTAGTTTATAATGATGCTAATCTCAACAAATTCACTGTTATAAGTTTTGGTCAATGTCTGTCAAACAACTACAATTTTATGCGCTACAGTCCGTCGTTAACATTGAGTATTAGAAACAAACGAGTTCTACTGAGAAAATGTCTCATGGTCCAAATGGCAACGATTTCCCTTAGTTGTCTAGTGTTAACTCAATTTTAATTCATATAATCTTAAATTTAGTTGTATTTCAGTGTCTAAGTATTTTTACGATTTTTCAATTAGAAAGTTTAAATAAAAGTATAATTCTAATTTTCAAAGTTTATATTGTGTAATAATGAAATGAAATCCTGAATACTGATATCTTGTTGATGTCATCAGTAATCTCCCGCACTGCCACTTAGCCCACGGGAGAACGAACAATTAAGTTCGTGATGCAATTAAATATTTCACTACTCCATCAACAGCAAGATCAATTTCAACTTTCACAAACTCCTTGGCTATAGTTTTTAATATAAAGAATTGAATGTAGTTTAACAGTTGCCGTTGGATGAAGATGTTTTATACCAATAAATGAATAACTTGGTAAATAAATATTTGAATTTAAATTCAATAGTATGGATTTAGCTTTGCTATCCATAGAACTAGTTTCCCGTCATATTAAAGATCTGGTGAAATGCATTTTTCTCGAGAATGACAGATGATTACCTCTACGTATATTGTATATCGGAATCAATCAAGCATAAAATCGAGACAATATACACTTGCAATTGATTTTAAGACGATTTTAATTTACCCATTTTAACAATGCCGCGATTACCGCCGCGATATATTTTGAGAAGAATCATTGAGGCGTGACTGATTAAACACAGACGACGGGTCGTCTCTGACCAGCGGACCGACCCGCTCCGTGGAGCCGCATTAATTAATTAATGATGATTATCACTGCCGCTAGATGAATTTATGAGGTGTGTTAAATCGCAAAAAACACATGTTTATATAATAATTATGTAATTGTCATCTTCGGAATTACCTAGTTGGATATCTTAACATTCGATATATGGAAAATATAAGTTGTTTGATTGAAGATTTGTTAGTGAAATTACGTTGAATTATGACTATCGCCGATAATGAGATTACTCCAGTGACGTCACAGAAGCCATCTCTTCAGGGGGGGCTAAATTAGGCGGTTTTTTAAAAAGCCGTATATAAGTAATTTATGGACCGATTTCAGAAATTTAAAATCGAGCAATAGACCATTTTCCAGTTTTGACGTTTAGAGTTATCCGCCCTTGACCGCGGGCAACGTCACGCTTGATGCTAATAGGAAAGAGCGTTAGCTCGCGACCGGGCGATGTGGAAATAGCAGTTGATGAGCTTGAGAAGATCTTAGTTTGAAAAAGCAAAATGACAAAGGTTTACACTTCAACAATCAAGTGTATTTTTCAAGCCTTTTCTTCTATTATATAAAAATAAAGCATTGTGACATCGACTACCGTACGACTCTAAGCGACCATAAAGCGTTGGTAATCCGTTGCGAAAAGAAATGTCATAATAATACTTTCAGTTAGATGTTTTTCAAATATTTTTTACCTTGTCAGAATTAATCAGCTAGATTATATAATTTAAGTGTAAATGTTTTGACGGTTGTTTAGACGTCAGCAAAATTGTAAGTAGTAGTCTACGCAGTTTTATCATGGTGACGTTGGCTATTGGCACCGTAAATATAAATATCCTATATTAATCAAATGTTTTTCACCTATATGTTCACAGAAATACGACATTTATTATTTGAAAAGAAAACTCAGTATGCCAGGCTACACATTTTTTATAGTTGTTAATACATGTATGATTCCTGCATGATTTATAGAAAATATTCATCAAAACGTTATGGCCGTTGCAGTTTCTGTAATGTACGGTAACTTATCGTCATGTCACAATTTATCTAACCAACTATCTGAAAATAAATGTGTATGTATCGCTATATTATCTTCACTCAATATAAAATTACTCATAAGCTATTGCATAGTATAGATTTCTAGTGATTTCATATTCGCTACGTGAGTAATCTCATTCCCAAAAACATTGTAGATCTACATAGGTATAATATTCACTATTTTTAGATGTCCCGTCTTTCAGGTTTATGAATAACGTACGAGTACTATAGAAGTAAGTGGGAAATTACACTATTTCTGAAAATGAAGAATAACATGAAAAGTGTGGTTTCAGATCAGACCCCAAATACATTCGCTATAAATAACCCTACAACATTTCCAGTTAACTTTTTTTTTAAATCTGGTACATGTAAAGAAGTCCTACATGCAGACATTTAATTACGTTCATTCATAATTTTGAAAATTGTAGTTTTTCAACCTTCAGAAATGTTAACGTTCAAATAGTGTATACAAGTCGAAACGAACATTTTTGGTGTGTACAATGACGTATAGTTTATGTATGATATATTTGTGTGTGTTTCTTCATGTTGACATTTGTCCAAACATTACGGGAATATTGAAAAAGTATCTTTAGTTATTATCGTCTGCTACAACACCCTCATGGAGCATTGTGTGTTTTCGTTTTATTCTAAAACTCGAAAGACAACCATTGCAGATGTGCGTTTTTTCTTTCTTTTGGGCAAAAACATGTTTTGGTTTTCCATAAACACAAAGTCAGACCCTAAAAGAGGATGTGCTTTTATTCAGAAAATATGTTTAAAAATCAATAAACTCTCATAAATTTTGTTCATGTATCAAACAAAGATGTACGTAATATTTTTTGGAGTGAGTTATTGTTTTACGACGGTTCGGCAGTATCGCAGCGATGATCAGCGGCGATTGATATTTATTGGACAAATTGCATACATAAAAAAACAACCTAGATCCGGCCATCCTCGGTTACCCATGGTTTTATATAATGAGTGATATAGTGGAGAGTAACGGAGCATATATAAAACCATTGGTAACCGAGGATGAGCTCCGGCACGAGGGTAGTGTTGAATAGGTATATAAAATATTGAATACAGCCATAACAAAACACAGAGTTATATACAGCAACGACTTGGTTAGATGTCGATGAAAATTGAACGGATATATAGCTAGTGTAGTTGTGTGCGGGTGTCTACATAATACAAGTATCTAACCAAAAGTTAAAGAACATTAGAATATGTTGATTGCTTAATTGATTAAATTGAACATTTACATATATAAATGTAGGGTGAAAGTTCAATATAATCACCTCAGTGGAACACGTTCATTGAAATAACAGCACACATGTTTTTCTTTCACACGTTATGACGTAATTACCGTTCAGGGAAAATCATTACATTTTCGAAAATTCAGTTTTCATAACAAATCAAATGACAAATGCACAACATTAACTTTAATTCAAGTCTAAATATTTTATTTACATGCAAAATATTAAAGTGCAAGTCCTGTATTGTATTGTGTAATTGAACGAAAATTGATATTTTTAATCTTTAATTTGATTACTAAATTCAATATGTTGTAATTAAATGTACATAGAACCGTACATATATGTTGACCAAATCTCACATTAAGGCGTTTCTGTTTATTTCACTTTTTATCAACTTAAAATACACTGAATCATATCTTACAAAGCGTATATAATGTAACATATGTGGTTGGCGCTCTAGGTCTAGTAACGCATACAGCCTATAAAAGATTTAAGATTATCTATAAATTTAAGAAATTAATCTATAGATATATTCAAATACATTCATTTGAGTTAATGGCCTACGTAAGTGCATCTAAAAACTATTTCGGATAAGGGACATGTACATGTCTCCAGAGTTTGTCACATGTATATATCTTTTTCGGGGTGTCAATTAAACATACATTTTCATAAACATAACTATTGTAACGTTTTCTTTTGAATTCCTCAGAGATAAACGCTAGGCATGAAAAGTAATAAAAAAAAGTAGACAATATGGCCTTCTTAAATTGTGACTACCGCCCAGTCGCTCATGAACATCATGAATATGATATTTAATTTAACAATAGATTGATAAAGAAGTGGAAAGAAACTGCAGATCAAAAGGTTAAGTCTAATAAACTTATTTCCCCTCAAACAATGAGGACCTATATTCATTTTTATTTTTTAAAGTTTTGTCTGTTGAAAAATACAACCAAATTAAATTGGACTGAATTTTAATTATGCCGTCGAGTCGGTCGGTTAATCTTTCTTGATGTAGACTATACACAAAACTTGTCAATAAATGTAATGCACTACCATAATTATTATGTCATGTATAATCTATAAAATGATAATTTCTTCCTTCTCATTAAAAAAATTTACATGTGATAATATGTACGTCTATGATGCCGTTTTAGATAATACCACCATATATGCAACCTTGTTCATTTCATAATTTCAAGGAAAATAACTGCTATCGTTGACCTTTACAAGCGAGGTCTTTTGATGGTTAATCTTTTGACATGTCATGTCAATATTCGTGGCATGGTTTGTTTAGGTCGAGGCGAGCGTGGAAAATGCAACCAATATAACGTTGAACTGAATGTAAACTTTGACGGCTTGCCCGTGGTCACGTGACTTTTCAAAGGGACGTCCCTCTTAACCCACTCGTTTCGTGAAACTGGAAAATGGTCAATTGTCAAATTGACATTCCATTTTAATGAATCCGATTTTGACCATATGTCATTGCATCTATCCTTTAAGTTCTAAAGCGCTTGCCTCTAAATGAAGTGCATATCATGAAGCATGTCATAATAGTTTGAACTAAGTAAATACAGTGAATTTTTATTATTATTATATATAGTTTTAACAAGAGATACCTTTGATAATCCACATGACACCAGTTAGATATAAGGAGTTTGATCAGAGTTACAATTGTTAATCCACATGGCATCAGTTAGATATAAGGAGTTTGATCAGAGTTACAATTGTAAATCCACATCGAATCAGTTAGATATAAGGAGTTTGATCAGAGTTACAATTGTTAATCCACATGGCATCAGTTAGATATAAGGAGTTTGATCAGAGTTACAATTCTTAATACACATGACATCAGTTAGATATAAGGAGTTTGATCAGAGTTTCAATTGTTAATCCACATGACATCAGTTAGACATAAGGAGATTTACCAAGAGATACCTTTGATAATCCACATGGCATCAGTTAGATATAAGGAGTTTGATCAGAGTTACAATTGTTAATCCACATGACATTAGTTAGATATAAGGAGTTTGATCAGAGTTACAATTGTTAATCCACATGGCATCAGTTAGATATAAGGAGTTTGATCAGAGTTACAATTGTTAATCCACATGACATCAGTTAGATATAAGGAGTTTGATCAGAGTTACAATTTTTAATCCACATGAAATCAGTTAGATATAATGAGTTTGACCAGAGTTACAATTGTTAATTCACATGAAATCAGTTAGATATAATGAGTTTGATCAGAGTTACAATTTTTAATCCACATGGCATCAGTTAGATATAAGGAGTTTGATCAGAGTTACAATTTTTAATCCACATCGCATCAGTTAGATATAATGAGTTTGATCAGAGTTACAATTGTTAATCCACATGACATCAGTTAGATATAAGGAGTTTGATCAGTTACAATTTTTAATCCACATCGCATCAGTTAGATATAAGGAGATTGATCAGAGTTACACTTTTTAATCCACATGAAATCAGTTAGATATAAGGAGTTTGGTCAGAGTTACAATTGTTAATCCACATGGCATCAGTTAGGTAAAAGGAGTTTGATCAGAGTTACAATTCTTAATACACATGACATCAGTTAGATATAAGGAGTTATAATACATTTCATTTTTTATCAATTTAATTATATAATGATATCAATGTTTGTTAAGGTAAAAGTGAAGCAAAATTAACTATAATCACACTTTTAATAATGTATTCAATAAAATCACTCAGTTGATATATCTTGTTTTGAAACAAAAATATATTTTTGATAGAGCCCCAGCCATCAATAATTATTTCATTTATTGAACAACGAATTGATATCAGTAATTTGTTTGAATATTATTATTTCGAAAAAGAAAATCAATTCGTATGTTTTTGGTTTAAATTAATTCGCTTCGACAATAATCAATAAGCATGCTTATTAATCATCATGTTACTAGATAGCAATATCACTATATAGTACATTTGTTTTAATAATCACTATCGTTCAGTTGCAGATTTTTTGTAATTAAAATGGACATTTCGATTTGCTAAATTAAAAAGAGAACTGACACTCTCAGTTTGTCCGGTGTCCGGTGTATAATGTACTATGCAGACTAAATCTTGTTATATTTTTGGTGTTGGTATATCTTTTAGTAATGATAATAATGACACCAATATTACCTTAATTCAAACAACTTTTGTAGACCTATTTACATTTTAGTTAACCAAGCTGTATACACCTTTGTCTGATTGATTGTCAAAAAGTGGTGGATTTCATTAATCCCGTGTCGAGGATCGAGCTACTCCCCCTACTCCTCTCCAAAACAGAATATGTGGGGGAAAAAATGCTGTGATCTTGGCGAGATTGAAGATGAAATCCACTTTTTGATGAAATGTAGCCTCTATGCAGAAATCCGTTCGAAAATGATTCATAAAGTATAAAACAGTTCATTGTCGCTATTATCCCCACATGACCTTTTTATAGCTATAATGCAGGACGACGCTAATGCTAAGGTCTTAGTCGCTTCTATTAATAATATGTATGACACGCGACCAAAACACCGAACCTAAACTCCCTTCAATCGTGGTATTATTTGCTATGTATGCATTTTATTCATATCTTTAACCTATATATATATATATATATATATATATATATATATATATATATATATATATATATATATATATATAATGCCTGAAGATCGCCACCACTGTGTGCGTGAAACTCAGAGTAGCATGAAATAAAACTGTGTATTTACATATATTGTATCTTTGCTCTACTTCACTGTATTGAGCTCTCTGCATAGTGAAAGAATAACACATGTGTATATATTAACATCGGATGGTTTTGACTGGATCAATCTTTTTTAATACCATACGATGAGCTCATTTCGACCGGTGTATTGGTCTCTTCAAGTATGAATAAAGAATATTTGAAGTTGAATATTTTATATTGTGCTATCGTGTCTCGTAGGCCTGATTGGCCGGATATTTTCTCAGTTCATTATTGAAGTGCAACGAAAATGTATCTTGTGTGTGAAAATATGTGACACGGAAATAATTTTCTTCTTATTCTTCTTCTTCACTAAGCTATGTTAGAGAAGATGCATTACAATGCCTCCTCCATGTTGAGATTACCGTGCACATGTGGATAACGGTTTGAAGGGTTTTAATACATTTAGCATCAGTTGTATGACCACTTACCTTTGTGCAAACTACACACAGACAAGAAAGCAAATATATGATTTCTCGAAGGAAGAATAACAGATTGGCTTCCCAATTTTATTATTTTTATAGATGCTGTCCTACTTCATTATTCATCCTGTAAATTCTCTTCATCTGTGTTACCAGGCTATTATATTGTTATGTACAAGGTAGCACAGCGTAGTTCTACTTTGGTTTCTGTTTATTAAGTCGATCACTGTTATTAAGAGATACAGAATGGTCAATCTGAATAAATTTTAGATCGATATATTTTATAATGTTAAATAAAGAACAGTCGATCTAAAATTATTTAGATTGTAGAATGGTACATCACCAATACGTTTTTTTAAATATGAGGTCAATACTGAACATGGTCAAATCGAATGAAATCTTCAGATTTCTCAAACTTAGTTATTTTGTTTAATTTTAACAGTTGAAAAACTATCTAACCATGTTTGTATATTGTATATTTGGCACAGTTAGCACTAGAGGATAAGACTTCACACATTTAAATGGTGTTTAGATTTTAAAAAAGCTATAACGATTAATAATATATTGTTAATAACGGACCAACTATGATCCATGTATATCTAGACTGTTATTGTTTGAAGAGAAAACAAACTAGACGAACAACACCTTTGCTAGATTTTCGATTTGTTTTATTTGATAAATATACAAAAAGAAAATCAACGGATTTTTAATGACGAACCAACTCTCATCCATGACTTATATAACCATAATTACTTTGTACAATAAAATCTCTTTAGACAAGATGTTTAGCTACCGGAAAACAATTATCATATGACATTATGATTCTCACACCATAAAGGTTATATATGTATCAACTATTTTGAGCTACCTTCATATGCTGAGTAATTTCAGTATCTGTACATTGAAAAAAACCGGACATTGCAATGTTATGCTTGAAGGGTTACCAGACATTAATTTTTCAACCATGGTAAATACAATATTATGACAGATACATGTTTACATAACATTTGCAATATCTGTTCATAAAGAATTGTGATTAGATCATATGTCCTTCGATATCCAATCAGAAATCCGTATCTATTCAATAGAGACTCGATATAAATAATGTTTATAATATCCAATTAGAAATATGTATCTATCCAATCGAGACTCGATATTCACATTGTTTAGAATATCCAATAAGACTGATCATGTATAATTAAAATTCTTTTTCTATTATGATTGAAATTTCACTTCAGAAAAAAAAAAATTAAATTTGTCACCATATGATAAATTTGTTTTGATAGAGTATTTAATAACCAATTATCATTCTTTATTAATCCGCTGACGACTAGATATCAATATTATTTAAGTAAAATTTTCATTACAGTAATGAAATGTACAAGAAAAATCACTATATTGCAATATCGAATTTTACCTTCTGATAACTAGGGCGTCCAATAACCAATTATCATTCTTTATTAATCCGTTGACGACTAGATATCAATATTATTTAAGCACATTTTACACTGAGTCTTGATGAGGGGCACATTAAGCTCAAGTTTTAATATTCACAAATGAGAGTAGAAATGTCAAAATGCGCCACCCATCAGGAACCGATTTACGTTATTACTATCTCTCCTCATTCCCGCATTAGTGTCGTGTTAACACGTTCATACATGGGCGTGATGTATATATCTTCACAAAGAAGCCCTAATAACATTATGACTGTCTTGGTTCCCTTTAGATGAAACTTTAAATTTCTTTTGTTATTATTGTATCTTTACCTTAAACATTAGTCTCGTAAGTCGCCATAGGTTTGATTTATATTCAAATAAAAACCTTTCTAACATTATGACTGTCTGAGTTCAGGTTTGATGAAACTCTTCATAATATTTGTATTATATCTCTACTTCACTCAGCTGTTTCACGTTAACTAATGAAATATCGAATTTGAACCGATCAAAGAAACTCATGCAGGGTTATGATACTTATACCAATACCAACACATTACAGCCTGACAAATTGAAATAATGAAATAAACAATGAAAATTCTCAACTATAATTCCTAGTCCAATGTTAACGGATTTAAAGAGGCAGTAGCACGTTTTTTGCTAAATTTATTTTTTCAAATTTCCCATTTATAATGATAGTTTATGTCATTCAAATTAACTTTAGAGGGTAAAACATCTTATTACACAAACCAATTATCTGTAGTGGTAAAAACTATGTTGCGTATAAAGCAAAAATTGCATGGCGGCCATTTTATTGTGAACACAATTTATTATTTTGTATTACAAAAACGATGCCCATGGCTTTACCGAAACATGTACACTCATTTTAAACTTTATTTTCCTAAAGGGAGAAGGATGTTTGCTATTGGTGAAATTATTTTTCAAATACATTTCATCAACTTTTTTAGTGAAAAAACGTGCTACTGCCCCTTTAAGCATACATATTAGTTATCTCCCTATATATGTAGGCAAAAGCCAATTCTGCTGATATGTTTTACGGTATTTGACTGAGAGTGTCTTCTTCTGGTCTATATTTTAATCATGTTTTATTTTCCCTATCATTGATTTATTGTTAAATAAAGAACAGTGAGTAAAATGATTTTATCATTATAATATTCGCGTCTTAAAATAAAAAAATATTTGAATTTTTTGCACTTGAATTGTTTTATTTTTCAGGATATCTCAAAACTAAAATAATGCAAATGTAAACGGGATATATCTAATCTGTTTTAGACATCCTAATTTTGAAATGGCGATGAATGAAAGTAAAATCATTTTTTTTAATATCATGTTAACAATACAAACATATTAAATCAAAAATGGGAAATTTCTTTTTTTTCAAAATTGGCAAAGAGAAATAGTCATATTCGTCTTAAAATAATGAAAATAATGAGAAAATAAAAAGAATAGATTAATTTCCATAATATATTATCTTGTTTAAATAGAAAAAGTAACACTGTTTCGACAATGATAATTTTACATTACAACTATCCCGATGATGATTAAACTGTAAAAGACATTAAGTTAATACTTTAAAATTATGTAGCCTCTTACGTTGAAAGAAAAACAGAAAGCTGAACATGCCATTTTTTAAATAAATACACTGTAAAAATCGCGTTTAGCAATTAAACACCACCGTTACATGTTTAATGCTCCACATGTTTAGGATAGTGCTTAATGGCTAAACACAAGAACGATATTACATCTGTTATTTAAACATGAATAGCTTTTAAACACATTTCTAAACGTGATTAGACAAACATTACATCAGTGGCTAAACACTTTCCTAAACGTGTTTGAGAATTTCCCCAATGGGTCGGATTACATCGGTCAGTTTGGGCGGGAGAGTTAATTAAGAACAGATGTGTATCTCTGTGGCCGCCATATTTCGCCAGCATCCTCTTGTCTATTTACACATTGTTGATGCACACGTTTCTGGTCATTCGAAGTGCACATGAAGCCAAAAGTTGTTGCTACTGTGAATATATGTCTCTATGTTCACTGAACGACACAATTATGGTTCCAATCAAGACTTTGCAAGGTAAGTTCATTTGGGATTTCACAACGTCGTCCGATTGCTTTCTATGATGTTTTCATTTGTCAAAGGAGTTTGTAATGAGTCATTTAACGTACGTATATTATATGCTTAGCACCAACAGTAACATATATATTTTAGTAATATGTGTTATTTATATAAATGATATATATGAGAGTTGTGATTATGTTTATAGATCTAACATAAAGTAATATCCATAAACCACATGTTATTATCGAATTCCAGTCTAGTAAGGTTTGATTAGTGTAACTGGTTGTGTTGAATTACTTGAATTAAGTTGGTAATAAGGGTGTAGATGTTTAACAATTGTATTTGCTAAAATAAGTTCTGAAAGAAGCATATGACAATATGTTCATTAAATACTTGGTTGATGCTTATATAGCTCATTTAAGACCAGACCAGTATATTTAGATGTATCTATGTTATGCAGTTGGAGAAGGAATTTTCCCGATGACATTCTGCCTTGACAAGAAAGATGCTGTGATGAAGAAACACAAGAAACTGTTAGCATTGACTCAGCTGTGGTGAGTAAATATTGAACCAAATTCCTTTTTATTTAAAGACTATCACAAATACACAACTATTGTATGAATATATTTTGAAAACAAAAATCCTTGTATCTGCCATTTTATTTTTGTGACTTATTTTTGCCCTTTTTGTAGGAAACCAGAACTGACAGGATAAGTGATTACAAAACGTTGAAATCCCACTAAAATAATGACAGTTTTTACTGATTGATCACTTGATTTGATGTCAGTTAATTTTTCACAACAACCTTTTGTATGTACCCAATTGAGTTATTCCATAACATGTTACACTTTACTTGATTTGTTAAAGTGTTTTCAGGAGACTGGAGATATGTTCCTCTAATGTGTTATTTTTGTCATGTTGCATTTCGATGGTAAACTAAAAGTTTCTTCATTCATGTTTCAGGTGAAGGATGCCAAAGGAGATATAATGCAGTTTACAAAAGACCATCCTGAATCTCAACTACATTTCCAACTCCTTTGACTTATACAGAACTATTAAAGGGAGTAAACTACAAAAGCTTTGTAAACATATATATAACTATAACAAGTTTTCTCCAGAACAAATGGGATTGAGCATTAACCTTTTTTTTTTTAAAGTATTCTTATTTTGTGAAAATATTATGTTGAAAACACCCAAACTTATTCTAAAGGATTTATTTAGTTATTAATTAATATGCAGAAACTCATTAATGTTAAACATTAGGTAATAAGGATTAGAATGTTGCTAAATTGCGTTGATTCTAAAACCACTTTAAAAATATTTGTGTCTGAAGATTTAACTGCCAAATGAACATCGTTCAGGCATAAATATATTATCTGTAGATACCTTCTTATCCATGCATATTATGAGAATAATGATTATCTTATGAATTTAATATTTGGTGAAATCGATGAGTGTATTGGTGTATATGGTTATTTTATAAATCATTTTCAATAAACCTTTTCGAGAAATTCCTGATTTTGAGTCATTATTTTCTAAAAAAATGAGTGATGCAGACCAAACTTATTTCTTGTATCATACACTTATATATTAAATGCTCTTATATAAGTTTTATTAAGCGCCATGATTCTTTTGTCGATGACGGTGTGTAAGATTGAATAACAAGATGTAACATTGGTCTTCATTGATTTAAATAGTTTGTACAGTTGCAATGCTTTTATTTTCAGGTGTGCTGGAGAGTGAGGTTTTGTTGATGTTGAAAAGCTAAACTTAATCCTAAACGCGTATCTTGTCCTGTTTTTTTTACGCGTTTATACCCCTAAACACGTTTAGATCCCTCAATGTGTTTAGGAATGTGTTTAGTTACTAAGCACATTTATAAACGTGTTTATGTAGCTAAACGTGATTAGTTGCAAAACACATTCCTAAACACATTCAGGTAGCTAAACGTGTTTAGGGGTATAAACGTGTAAAAAAAACAGGACAAGATACGCGCTTAGTATTATGTTTATATGCTAAACACGATTTTTACAGTGTACATGAATGTTTTATACTGAGATGTTGAACTTATTCGTTTAGTTTCAATAATTATGTCTAATGATAAATCGATGATATATAATATATAAATATCATCGTTAATATTGGTCTGTTCAGGAGTAAATTAAATCAAAATAGTATAATTCGTATAAAGATACAGACAGTCTAAAACATTTAGCACAATAGTAAACATAGAGTAGATAATATGATTGTAAAAAATCAACACTCCCGTTTGGTTTAAACATTTATTTCATGAAAATCAAAAATACATGAATTGGATTGGTCAACAAGCTCCAGTGCACATGTATATCCTAAATATGAAACGTTATCATGACAAGGAAGACAATTTATAAACAGCTCCCGTTTAAAATGGTATACTATGCGTATAATTAAGTGTGCACTGTTGTAATATTGCAATGGACTCGACTTATATTTATACATTTTATTTATATATTTAGAACATTTCTTGGTTCTGGGGGATATGGTTTATAATTTAGAGACGTTAGCGATAGTGTGATGTATATCACTATATGATGTATTTGTATCAGTACATTGTAGCTAGAAATGTCATTATAAGATATATTAATAAAATTGGAACATTTGAAAATAAATAAACAATTAGTAACGTCGTGTTAAAGGTTATGTTTAATCTTGTATTCATCTATTTTTTACATTTAGATATTTAACTTTCATAAACACTAGATTATTTTTTTTGCATTTAATAAAGTAATTAAATGGTTGCATTTGAATTCTAGCATTGTTTTCGCGTTTAATTCACTGATGTAGTTGTGTTTCTTGATTTGACAGATGCAAGAAGTGTTTATTCGTATAAATGTGATATTTCCGGAATAATAAAAAAAAAAGAATCCTGCCCTAATTTTTACATCCGGTTAGACGATAGCAGCAAACATTGCGGTGATTTTATGGACGTTACGATTAACGTAATAGATCTAGAACGCTTGAACACCTTGTTAAAATCTTCCTTAAAGAACAATTAACATATTATTATACTAAGGGACATGCTTATTATTTATACTTAAGTATTATTCTTAATGAGTGTGCCATTTCACGTCTCGTTGGAAACATTTGAGCGTTGATATTCGTTACGGATGAATCCATTCAAATTCATATTTGAATAAGTTTTAAAGTTAACTTTATGATAGATTGAATGACAATGTTGTGGTCAATTGCCGTTGTCATCACATCACATTTCATATCACAATAAGGTTCCTGAATAAAAAATTTGGTTGCACCCTTTGGAATATAGCTAGTATGCACTAATACATGTATGAATTCAGTGTTTCCTGAAATTGGTCCGATTCTCATAAAGAAAAATGCTTGATTTGTCAAACTTTTTTTATGATCGTGATCTACTGATATTTTTTTTATATATTGTAATGAGGATGGAACAAATTATTGAATTCAGAGCAATGTGGATAACTAAAATGTAATGACTAATCCATTGAGACATTTCAGTGTCCTGTGAGGATTTTATGGATGCTCCAATGACTCGTGTATTCTGTTCAAAACACCATGGACAAATAAGTATACGCCACACCATTTTGTTCTTACCTTTTTCTATGGATTCGGTTGTTGTAATGAGATGTTTACTCTCTAGCGCACAATATAGTGTATACATTTTTATAATAAATGACAAATTTGAGAAAAAATAATATGCAAAACACGTGCTACGGCGCCTTTAATAAGCAAGTCACAGTAAATATGTTACACCGATGACATTTTGCACATCGATTATCTGTATCAATCGTGCTAACCTATTCTTAACTTCAATAAACAACAATACGTGTCCCAAGGTCTTTTCGTTGACTACAAAAGCATCCATGACCGTGCTTCAGCTTCATTCTGTCTCGACAGACACATGATACTGGGGGTGATACTGAGCAGCTGGCGGTGGATACATAGCGTTTGCTCTCATGCAGCATGTGTAGAATTATTCTTAATGGAACATCCAGTAGGTATGTTGTCCTTTGCCTTTGTTCAGTGTCCACGTTTGTCTAATTGTACATAGATGCGACAAGTCATAGAAGGGAACCGGTAAGGCAGAGGGAAATATTTGCTCGATGTTAAAGGGACACCGCGTCGAGAATAAAACCTACCTACCTATGCTGATTAGCGTGTCTGCTAATGAGTTACGCTTCGCTTCACTGTTTACATGCAGTAGTTTTTTTATGTGTAAATGTAGTGTCAAATGAACACTTGATAAAGACCTATTACATGTAGATGAAAATGTAACGTCAATAAATTTTTATGTGAAAGGTGCCAAATGTGCTGCTAAACAGACATTGAAAGGTGCTATATCAATGTTATTTAAATAAGTACATACTTTCAAATACATTGTGTTGTCGTTTATTTGGACTAGTCTATTACAATGAATAGGTAACAAGCATTAAACCGTAAATATTGTTATTGAAGGCGTCTGTCAGCTGCCTAGCTCCCTGTCAGATGGGTGACTACTGTTGTATCACCAATTACGTCAATTGTCTGAAATTGGGGGTATGTGACTCGTTTTAGACACGTTAATCAGCAAAGGTAGATAAATCTGATCTCATTTTTTATCCTCGACGCGGTGTCCCTTAAAGTTTTATATATGTGAATAGCACAACGTTTCAGAGTATATGGCTATATGTAATTACCTTGTGTATTATCTTTTTATTGATGTAGACAGACAGACAGACAGATATTTTATTAACGTTTCACTGCATGTACAACATAAAATAAAGCAAACAATAAGTAAAGGCACATGCACCATTCCTTTAGGAATTATGAGAGACTATGAGATGTATGTGATATTCTCATGTTTACTCTGGACAAATACCATATCTCTGTGTCAGACGTGTTTATCACTCGTGGAGACTGCAGTGACTTACCTTGTATGTAATGGTTACGTTTCGTTTGCGGTTGAGTGTCTTCATTTAAAAATAAAAAAGCTTTATCCTTGGACGCCTTGTGAATTAGCTGTGTGTTTTGGCAGAGAAAAGTACACTGTTTTATTGAAACATAATTATATAGTGTGTATAATATACCTTGTAAGTTATAAGTTATATAACACGTTCCTTATCACATAAACGATAAGTAAAGAACAATTTCTGCACATTTACAAACTCTCATATTCCTCGTGAAACGATTTTGCTAAGCAGGAAAATAGACCACATTTCCTAGTTACATATCAGAATAGTCAAGGACAATGCTCCTTATTTACCTGTATGAATAATGTCCTAATCACCGAACAACACCACCTGTCAGTCTCCAGGTGTAGAGCACTACCTCCTCCCTGGTTGACGACGTGACTTGTCTGATTTCCAGGTACTCTCTCGGTGTTACCCTCTAATTACACCTGATTAATTACTTATCTTGTTTACCTATAAGGATAGGTCATCTTGACCCGTGGCCATCTATAAAGGTTAAATTGACCTAACGATTAGCCGTAGACTAATTATAGAATATCTATTACATTAATTACAAATTGTAAACATGTTAGATAATATATATAGTATGTGTTCTATTGTTGGACACATGATCTGCTTGGAACGTGAAATTACTTTTACATTAGCATTGATCCATTGACTGTTAACACATATATACGATTAACGATATATACTTTTCAATTGTAAATAATTCTTTAGAAATTATAGTATTCGTTAATATATTGTTTCAAATGCATGACAATCTAACCGAGTTAGAAACAACCATGTCGCTGATGTCACATGTGATAACGATTCACTTGTTGCTTGACATGCTTTATTACTCGTCCGTGGAAGATACTGCGGTGTAATATTTATACGGGAATATTTAAAAAAACTAGTGTAATACAACTGCAAGTATGACGCCATTTCAATGTGAAGTTGTGACGTCACGATGGTACATGACTCACGGAAATCTTAGTTCAATGAAAACCTGTACGAGTTTCATCTCTTGAATTAATGATAGGCTAAGTATGCCTGATTTTCTCAGGGTAAATGTGTTATGCCGTGAGTAAACAGTGACAACATATTGATGAACAAGTCATTAATGTTCGTTTGCTCTTTACCATATACATATAAACATTTGTATAGCGCCAATAACCAGCTAAGCTGAGCTGCTCAATAACCAGCTAAGCTGAGCTGTTCAATAACCAGCTAAGCTGAGCTGCTCAATAACCAGCTAAGCTGAGCTGCTTAATAACCAGCTAAGCTGTGCTATCTGCTTAGCAAAATCGTTTAACGAGGAATATGAGAGTTTGTAAATTTGCAGAAATTGTTCTTTACTTATCGTGTATGTGATAAGGAACGTGTTATATATACCATATATATATATATATATATATATATATATATATATATATATATATATATATATATATATATATATATATATATATATATATATATATATATATATATATTATAATATAGTATACTTTCATTCAAAATTACTTGTGATATAATCTCGATTTTATTTGATTCTAATCTTTACTTGTTATAGCTTCCTCATGAAGTGAAGAGCTACGTAAAATGGAAATAATGCATGAGGGATTGTGAAATGTGCTAGTTGCTGTAGTGTTAGGAGGAACGAGGAAATATATATTTATAACTCTAGCTGGCAGCTTCAATCAAACATTTCAGAAATATTGCCAAATAGGGAAATCGCTTATGCGTTTTCAAAGATTATTGTAAGAGAAACATTTGTTTTAAGACACATATGTTACAAATGGTATCTTTAAATAATTTTAAATATAATTATCAACGGTCACCATGCATGTGTTTTGAATAGTGTTTCCTAAAAACAAGCTTATCTTGCATATCTTTTGCAATAACTTACCAATTAAAATATCTTATTCAATATTGAAAATAGATGTTATAAACACTTCATTTAACCGACCATGCAAAGAAAATGAATAATTGAAGCTGTGTTTTTAAGTTTTCTAAAATCCACACATTTCAACAGCCGTTATAGTCATTAGCTGGAATATGTTCAATGGACCAGATGGATTTTAAATGACCTAATAACTGAATGCTGGCGGAAAGCCGGCCCATGACGGCAAGGTGTGGGATGATGTTGTACAGTGGTATAGGCGGAGATGCTGTACTCTGTACCTCACCTATCTGACGACACTAGTTAGGTTGATACACAAAGTAGGTCGCAACATAGATAGGTTACAACATGCATGATTGACCAAACTACATAATGGGATTCTTTACACAAAATCCGTTGTCCTTGTATATCTAAATGAAGATGTCTCTAATCCCACTGGAATAGTGTTTATGAATTATGATATATATTGATAGATAAATTTGAGCATATACGCCCCATCCAGTGAATTATAGATCTTGAAGAAAACCTTTCAATATAGATACACATCTAGACTTGATGAAGTACACATCTTAACGTTAAGAAAATACTGTAGACATTGCAACAGTCGGTGAGACCAAAGTGTTTATTTGAACAATGTCAACACGCCTCACTAACTGGAAAAGAAACGTTGGAGATGCAAATAAATTGTATCCAAACGAGACATAATGAGAATTCTAAATTGGAACTTTGCAAGGGCCTTTAATCATTGGAACAGTCGATGGCTATTAACCCATTCAAACCTTGTATTTGCATACCAACCACACATATCAACACTAATATCAGGGTAGTAATATAGACTTGCTAATTGAGATATATATATATATTATATTGTGTATGAAGATATGTGACACGAAACTAAAATAATTTTCTTCTTCTTCTTCTTCTTCTGCATTTCGGTACCAGACCATGAAAACTCATTACAAAAACCATTATTTGGACACCCCCAAAACGCCTCAATAACCATGGAATCACGAGATGTGGAGGAACGATGGAAATCTCCTTCTGCTAGACAGACCTCAGTGTGTGAGCATGACAGCCGACACAAGCTAATGCTCTGCCTCATAGTTACACAACAAGGTCTTCAAGGTTCATCTCATAACAAGGTTACCCGCCCACTCGCAACTAACTAATAAGTATCTACTTACTCATGCTTCGGGCTTTCTGTTTGGTTTGAGAACTTCAGAGCGGGACAATATCTCTACATCTGAGAATGAGTATATTACAAAGAAGTATCAGATCTGAAACGGATTTGTCCATACACATGTAGTGTCTTTATAAATGTCACCCAGTACACTGCATGATTCAGTTTTTAATCTATCCAATCATCAAAAGGACTCGATTTACAACACATTTTTAAAAAGCAATCATAGAAAATAATTAAAGCCATAAATTTATATTATGTAAATAAAGTGAAACCAAGTTAGACGTAAACTTATTTCATCACAAACTTTTCTCCTTTATAATACGTTATGATATGTACAGGATTTTTAATCTATAAATGTCAATATCATTAGTCTACTTTTATTGAGAAACTACAGAAATATATTCTTAACAAAGCTTGAAAATTCTCTCACACTTTTCCCACTTTTTATTCTTGTCAAATGTTCACTGTACCATGACGCCTATACACATCTTCCTCGTTATACAGCGATATGAAACTCTAATTATCAATATATGCAGGTAATAAGAAATTCACGTTGCTTACGTAAAAGTAAACTTCCATAACACTTCCTATGTAACATATACATATCCTTGACTACACAGACCTTTTTTAAATATTCCTTTTGCATGTGAAATTTACCACAATATCCTCCTTGTCGTTCTCGTTATACGTCATTTTAGCACATGGTTAGAAATTATTTCTGCATTGATAAAAATAAGCCTAAATGCATTATAAACCACTCAGTTTGTATATTTTATCTAGTTTTAACTGCCATAACGTATGTAGTCATAAATGCATACGCTTCAGGTATCCCCCCTCGTTATACCGCGATATGAATATCTAAGTTTTAAAACCCATTATAATTTCATATTTAGAATAATTAACCAAAGCGTTCTTGGTTCTATATTCATCATGTCGCCAGGTGTGCGATGTATTTGCATTATGATAATACCTCACAGTAAACACACGTCCACGTACGACAGGTGAATACAGACGGATTCAGCCAATCGACTCAGATAGCAAGCGTTTCCTCATGTACCTGAGGGGGGTTTAAGACGCTGAACGCTGTCACACCTGGTTGGCTCTTACCTGTAGACAGTCGACTTACCTGACGTGATTCTCTACGCTAATTGGCACCTGTAATCAAGGAATACCTCACCAGGTAAGAAACTTTTTAATGTTTTGGTGGACGATATTTCAGGTGTATGGCATGGTTTTGTCTCCATGTGTTATTCGCGACACGAACTCGCGTTCACCTCATCCATATGTTTACATACAACCACTGCTGGCTATCTGTGCTGCAACAACTCTTCATTGTCTGCATGGAAATGTCGTATATTCATCCACATTGTAGGAACATCATCACTAGAGCATTACACTTTGGATTAATTAAACTTCCTTTTTAGAATAACACCGTCGTGACACGTGATTCGTTACATTATGAAAATTGACAATTGTTTCATATTTCAAGATTACCTGTATATTATGAAATGCAAAATTTATCAAGGTAGATATAGACTAACTAAACTAAACTATTCATACATATATGCATATGCAGCTTATTCCACGTGCATTTGTAACTTATTCATCATGTAAATATTATAAGGTATGTCTATATATGCCCCAGGAAGTATTTAAAGCGTAGCAATAAACAACATATAAACTGTACCTTTCAGGCATACATATCATACCGAATAATTTATCAGTTTAAGGTGGTAACATTTAGTCTGTGAGGGTATAGAAAGTAAGCATGCCTCGATGCGCGCCATTGCAAATGCAACATTGTATAATTATGTTTCATATATATGATAATATCCATGTAAATAATGCGATGATTGGTATTATATCCAAGTTATATGTGAATGTGAATATTGTTGTAATGTCTTATAGGGTTAAACCTTCTTCTAGTTATACATATACTATGCTGTATTTATATAAGTTAATGTCGTCCTACGATCTAGATAAACAAAGGCGATTTCCGGGTAAATTAAAACATTAAAGTGACACTGTAAAACCATATGTATCCTTTATAACCATAAAACTACTGTGGCTGTCGACGCTCTTGTTCTTCGCGTGTATAAAATAGCAATAATACCCTATGAAGCATATCGCTTTATTGAGGACTGTAAACCTCTTTGATGTTTTCAAAAGAAACCAATTGTTGAAATCGTAAAGTAAAAAGTGGTTTGAAGGGTTTACATGCATCCTATTACATTAATGGTAATGCGCGTAATTAATAACTTGTTATGGACATATAGCACAATGAATACGTTCCTCCCCAAATATATCGATCTGACACATATTATCGTGTATCGATAATAAGTTTACTTGATGAAGTGATCATTTGTGCCTGATGTTTTTCAACGTAAGAAAAAGTGATGGTCAAAATACTTAAAATATAAATGACATACATCAGTCCAAATGTTTTAAAGGGACAATTCTATCGTGGTATGTTTTTGTAGAACAAAAAATTAAATTTCTGTTTCAGGCATAACAATACAGTATTGATCAGTTTAAAGATAAACTATTTGCTACTATAGATATGTTATCAACATGAACGTGACATTATAAGTTATATAACTATAGTAAATATACACCTCTTATCTCACGTCATGTAATGCATAAAAACAAAATGGCCGACACTCATCCCTTTAATTAGTTATGTAACCTCCCAGACAACTCAAGAACAGTACATTAATTAGTTGTTTCAATTATAATGTTTCCCCAATTATTTGACATGTGAAATACTATCTTGGTTACAGTATAGCAGCCAGGTTCGTATGCACATGTCGAGCTAGGATAATCCTCCAAACACAACATGCTTGACAGAATTTGACTTGGAGAAAACAAATAGACACCATTACTCCATCATGTCAAAAAATGTGATTAATCAAAATGAGAAAGTACATCACGAACAAGGCTTACTGTCTGTAGAATTGACACACACCAGTGATACAAGGCAATGGTGACAACTCGACAATTCTCGGATTACCCGCCCTCCACCCCTAGGTGCCCCGGGGTCTCTCGTTCGTCACTTTATGTCACTATCACCATTTATACATTTTATACGTAACGTATACCCCTCAATTACTTTATGTTCAATGACGTCTTTTATGACGGGGAGAAATTTAATGGATTGCATATGCGTGTACAATTAATTTTAAACATTTGATTAATCTCCTCTGTCAATCATGAATGGTTTAAAATAAAGGTTGATATTATCGTTTATTAAGTTTACCAATGGTATAGCAATATGTTTTGATCAAGCTTGTTTGGTAATAGAATAAATCATTAATCTGTTTCTATGGTAATGATTTAACTTTGCTGATGATCGTGAGATAGGGTTATTGATTAATATCAATATGTCATGATATCATGTCTATGTTAGTTTTATTTTGGAAATGAAGGTCTCAATTCCTACTTGATATAATGATAATAATAAAATGTCGTTATGGATCCATTAGATGGTCACTGTTTTCACGTGAACAAACGTTTGAAATAACGTTACACTGTCCCTGTCAACTTTTCTGTTACTATCTTACATCAGATTGACAGTTCAAGATTTGCAGGTTCAAATAACAACGACTCAGACAACGACTCAGTTGTTTTCGTGTGCTCAAGTGATAACTTCATGTGTTATGATAAACCAAATGTTATTATAAATCAAAATTAATGTCGACAGCTGACAGATAAAATTCTACCTGTTGTTAATGGCAACAAATTTGAGGGGAAAAACCTGTCTACACCAAGACAGATATACATCATACTCATATTGACAGTCTAAGTCGTAGAGATGGAGGAAAACCAGTTTCACGTTGACAGCTTAAGAATGAATCATAAAAAGAAAGTACTTTTAAATGTATTGATTTTTTAAATGATATGATGGTCATACATGACGTTAAATATATATATATATATATATATATATATATATATATATATATATATATATATATATATATATATATATATATATATATATATATATATATATATATATATATATGTCATACCAGTTCAACCACCTTGTAATCAAAATCTCAACCCCGTAGAAGACATTTGCCACTCCACTACAAAACGATGCCTCTTGTTGTACGATTCTCATCAAACGAGATAATACGTTAGTGCCAATCCATTCAAGAACGTTTAGTATTATGTTTATTGCTCGACTACTTTAATCAAGCGATATAGATATTATCTACAGTGTTACCATTGTGATGACGGTACTTCAGTGTGATGTCGCAACTACAAACATGTGTGACGTCATATGTGAAACGATATTACACTAGTTTCATACTGCCCTATAGATATTACATTGCATTATCTTTCACGGGCGAGTACTCGTATTAAATTGTTATGCTAGATACAATATCAAGCTTAATCTTTGATAAACTATTACTTATACTTACTTACATTCGTACAAACATACAATTTCAGCCAACTAAAATCAACTTGATCTGTAATACATACGAATACAAACTTATAACACAATGTACATACAAAGGACTTTATTGTTCAGTGTGTTGTATCACTGGCACGTAATATAAATAACAATTAATAAAAGTCACTATATACAAGAATAGATTTGGTATAAATGTGTTACTGTACTGTTCGTTATAACACTGCTATATGTGCTGTACCAGAATATCTACATTTCACCTGTCAGAATTGTCGACTGTCAGAATACGACATAAATCATGTCGATCAATGTGTTTTATTAATCTGTCAATCGTATTTCTATTTCTTCTATACATACATCAGATGGCACCAGCGACCTACATAAGCAACACCCATACAAAGCCGTATTCGCTTAGTGAACTCGGATGACCATGAAAGTGAAGTATTAAACGCTGCATTGACACATATGTCACTCAAAGTGACGGGGTTGCCTCCACCTTTATCTGCTGCACTACCTAACACACAACCTTCCTGGCAACTTCTCTCGCTTGTTGCACGGGGAGGGTTAAGCATTTTAATACTAAACCATTCCAGGACTAGCACACAGACACTATACATACACATACTTGTGTGTTTTGTCCTTATTCGTACACTTGACAGCCATGGGCCTCTGATATTTGATACATCCTTGTTTGTTTTCGACGAATAAGCCGGATTTTCCTTGTTCGATAAACACGATTGATCATTCAGAGAAGAGATTGTGTTCATGGTAGTGTTGCAGTATCGTATTTGAGTGCAAGTCAGAACTGACGTAGTTATCAGTGATATTAACAAAACTTATATATAGTATACCAACGTTAAAGACAGGCATTTGTATAGTTCGTTTCAGTTAACATGAGTTTTTTCTATACATGAGGGTAATTCTGACATCCATATATCCTCTTTCTTAGTAAAGTGGCTTTGATATATGTTTAATTCAATACCGTACAACGATCTCATGCAACTATGTCTGAATTATTCGTTTTCTTTTCACGATTAATTTTTTTTGTTTAAAACAAGACTGGTAACTTCCTTATTCAGTACAATCCGCGTTTAACAAAAATAAAAACATCTGCTTTTCATAGCTCCATTGGCTTTTTCCTATCTTTTCATGACCCTTTAATGTCCCATATCCAACGTATTTACCTGAATTGTGTCACAAGTAACGCATTCATGATGGATCCTCACCTAATGGTAATTTCTGTGAAGCCAGGAAACCCTAAACTTAAATGTTCTAGAGAGCAGTGAACCTTTAATCTCTCTCCTCACTCCTTCCAGAAACGCTGCACCTTTCTTTGGTCCTAAATCTTACAGGAAGCCATCAGACCGTATGTACACTCGTTAGAGAGGCTTGGTGCATTCAGTGTGGTTTAGATAGACCCGATAGTCTTAATACAGAGACGAAGCATTTACTTCCCGTGTGAATGGTAATCGATTGAGTGTTAAACGTTTGAAACATAGTGATCTATAGCATCCTAAATGTGGCTGAATCAACTAGCGGTAAACAGCAAACTGGTGTTGGATGGGGGAACACGCCAGCTCTAATGTGCACTTCTGTAGAGAACACCGCCAGGACAGATAGAAATAAACAACATCTCCTCCATCAAGGTCAGGTCAACATCGAGGTCATGAGGATGAACCTTCTGTGGAAATAAAAGTCACTGACTTATAATGTTTTCTTCACTGATGATGAAATTTAATGACATACGTCTCCGACATGTGCAGGTTGTTTGCTCTTCTATCTATATATATAGTTCCACTTTTTCTATTGATTTATATAATATCAGTGGTAACGTCTTTCATCAATCAATATTCAGTTTGCTGAATTAGATATATTGCACTAAGTAAAAACCGATGAAACAAGTTGAGATGAGACTGATGCCTGAGCTTAAATGGGTATCTTATTATCTCATAAAGATATATAACGTTAAACAGCAGGGGACATTAAGCTTTAAGCTCGAATTAACTGATAACGTATCCGGTGAATAAGAACACAGTTATCTATTTTTTAATGAGAAAAGGCCTTTGTTATGCCCCCGAATCGGAGATCCAGGTGGTTTAACATATTTTGCTTGAAATACTTTGGCCATAACTTTTGTTTTGTGAACTTGAACTTTGGCCATACCTTTTGTTTTTGTCAGTGATAGGCCCGTGGCACTTGATATATATGTATCCCTTGTGGTAGCTAGGACCTTTCGGATGAGGTCAACTTTCGACCTTGTGAACTGAACCTTACGTAGGGAAATTTCCGAAAACCCGAACCATAGTCTGGTGATAATTGACTTGTCCATCCCTTGTTATACTAAAGGTGTTATTTCAAGCTATACCTTCTTGTGATAATTGACTTGTCCATCCCTTGTTATTAAAATGGTGTTATTTCAAGCTATACATTCTCTTGATAATCGACTTATCAATCCCTTGTTATTAAAATGGTGTTATTTCAAGCTATACATTCTCGTGATAATTGACTTGTCCATCCCTTGTTATTAAAATGGTGTTATTTCAAGCTATACATTCTCGTGATAATTGACTTGTCCATCCCTTGTTATTAAAACGGTGTTATTTCAAGCTATACATTCTCGTGATAATTGACTTGTCCATCCCTTGTTATTAAAACGGTGTTATTTCAAGCTATACATTCTCGTGATGATCGACTTGTCCATCCCTTGTAATAATAAAGTTGTAATCAATTTCAAGCTATACATTCTAGAAGTTTAAACATTGGGCTCATGAACTCGCACATTGACAATGGTACATCAAAGTGAACGGTATCGTTACAGCCGTTACGGTCTCTTTTTCTCCCGGTTCTTTCGTAGTACTAGTCAGTAACATAATTTACGTGGGAACTTGAACTTGAGTAACGTCTGCGGGCAAATGCATTCATTAATAAAAATATACATTATGATGTATATAGATGTGGTATACATACGAACAGGAAGATTTTCTGGATAACAACTTCTTTAATGAGAAAATACACGACGTTTCGGAGTACATACTCACTCCTTCATCAGTTTCACCTGATGAAACATCGTGTATTTTCACATTAAAGAAGTTTATAATGAAAATGATTGACATGTAACAGAGGCTGCGATAGAAAACTTGAAGGGAGTAACCTCTCGGGGAAGAGAATGGCTTTATTTAAGAACAATAATGTTTGGTGGTAGAGCTTAAACTAACGGGCCATTAAACAGCAGGCAAGAACATACTTTATATCGATGTTAGACAACCCGTATTGTTAATCTAATTTATTTAAATCGGTTCTAGCTTTAGTACTTTCCCACAATCAAATCGAACCTACTTTTATCGGACAATAATTCCTAACACAGAACATAATGAAATTCGGTTTTCTGAAGGGCATTGTTAAGTTTGACATCTTCAAAAATACACTTTTTATTAAAGTATGAATATAACTGGCATACCGCTGTATTGTCATGTCATATGAGTGTATTTCCTTTTTAATATCTCATTTTATATTTGTTACACGTCATTTAGTATTGCACTATTG
Source organism: Gibbula magus (assembly GCA_936450465.1). Taxonomy (NCBI): domain Eukaryota; kingdom Metazoa; phylum Mollusca; class Gastropoda; order Trochida; family Trochidae; genus Gibbula; species Gibbula magus. The sequence goes on along the minus strand of OW388291.1, from coordinate 72,840,334 downwards.
ACTTGCTCAATGCATGTTTAATATTGTTGCTATATATAATACATAACTTCTCTTTTAAATTGTATTTGTCCACGTATACACAGAAACCCTTTTTGATTGAACGAAGAGGGACGTTATAATATACTAAACTATCGAGTTATTTGTGATGATTATTCTAGTTTGTTGATTATCTTATAATTGTATTGAACTAATGTGATTCGGTCAAAAAAAGAAAACTCGGTCAAAGCAGGGACAGCATGGCCAATACGAAACTGTGGTTTTGCTCCTGTCCAATCCTATATACAATTGGTCAAATTCGGACCTGTCAGTTAAAAACTCTCATTAGTTTCACAAGTTCACCAAATTTATTCATGATGAAATGGACTCTTTATTCTGGTGCATATTAAATGACCGTATATTAATAAAAGTATCATCACTTTCCGTATTTACTGAAATAGTGGTCATTGGTCGGTCTTCGCATAGACCGTGTTACTCGACCTCTTAGCATGTAATACAACGGACCTTGGACAAAACTACTTATTATATCACGTTATTATCATTTCACTGTTTATTCATCAATCACTGTCTCAGAGAGTTTTAAAATGCAAATTACTATGCTATATTAAAATTAGTAAACAAGATTTTCTGGATAACAACTTCTTTACTGTGAACATACAAAACGTTTTGGAATATCTGCTTACCTTCATCAGTATAACAAGGGGGATACGTTTATACAGAATATTATCAATATAGTGAGGAAACTATATCGAGGAGATCAAATGAGTATGTTATAACACGAGGATTAAATGCTCGAGCAGCTTATAAACTGAGGATTTGTAATACAAATACGAGATTGTTATTTGAAAATTACGGAAGCGTATTAGTGTCACGGTGAAAAAAAATCTGTCAAACTATCTCCTACGTAGGACTTAGTATCTCCTACGTAGGACTTAGTATCTCCTACGTAGGACTTAGTATCTCCTACGTAGGTGATAGTATCTCCTACGTAGGACTTAGTATCTCCTACGTAGGACTTAGTATCTCCTACGTAGGAGATAGGATCTCCTACCGTAGGAGATAGCATGATAAAGCACTAATCACTTCGTTTCATACTTATCCACGAGTTGTGGAGACACCTAACGCATCTTGCGTTTGTTTTTTTCATAATAAACATAATTATGTTAGTCTGATTAAAGCATTTAATTTCGAGGTTCGGTCGTGATTTTCAAAAATAAAGTATTGTTCACTTCAAATGATATGAGAGAATAATGTCTTTAGGTTACTGTTCCCTTAGTGTCCATTTCGTTAGTGATAGTTTGCGAATATACTGTTACAGTTAGTTTCAAATAATTATAATTATGTGCACATTATTTTTTCTCTCAGATTTGCCATTTATTATTAAATATTATACAATATTGTGTTACGTTAGAGGGTAAAACATCCTATTACACGACCCGACAGGCCGCATGTATAGAAAACGGTTATACTTATTGGTAGAACAGTGAGCATTTTATGGAACTCTTCTGTGTGAGAGATAGATTTGTAGATGTCATGCGATTTTTAGAGTTCAGACAGATTGTTGACCATTCCGTTATAGTGTTATATTAAGAACTATATTATTGGGTGATTAGTTCTCGCTTGGTCAGTCAGAACACTTGCACCACATTCGAGCGGCCATTTTCATTTGAACACTTTAAAATGGCCGCTTGAAGGGAAATTGACTCGAGTGGCTTAACCAAACCATTATTCGTTTAGAACTCTTTTTATTGATTCAGGAGTGTTATTTAGCCATTGGTAACACTTATTAACCTTTTTGTGAGAACACTTTATTTCAATTCATTAGGAATAGCGTGTTCCAACGCCTTTAAAGGGTTAGGGTTTGGAGACAACTGACAACATAAAACCTTGTTAGGCATTGAAAGAGGTCCTGGCATAGGATTGAACATATGACAAAAGTTATATTTGTTGCTTAAATGAGGCACATTCTTACCTATTTGATATGTTTATTTGTCTTTTTTACTTGGTCTCAGATTGTTTTACAAAAAGTTTGCTTTGAAATGGAATAAGCATATATTTCAGACCTGAAAAAGGAGTAAGCACATAAACTCATGTGCAAAAGAAACGTCCCCACATTTTGAAAACAGTATAATATGAAATAATGATGTCGGAGAAAGTAGATTTTCAATGTATTTGGTAGCCACATGTTTTGTATAGAAGTATTAACAATTTCATACATCAGAGTATAATTCTTTTATTTTTTACATCTTTTCAAATACACATGGGGTGCTAAAATCGCTTTTTAAAGATGTTTTTGGCCCACAGTATTTGGTATTTAAGTTTAAAACATTGAAAAAGATGTCCTCGACATAAATAACCTTCTTTTATTTAAATTTGTTGACGCGTTATTACTGTAGGACCTCACAAAACAAGCCAAAACTGCCTTTTTGAGGCTTCTATCTCGTCTAGTTAAGGAGATTCCAAAACGACCATTTCTTAAAACTTGTGTTTCTCAGAGTTATAAATAGATAATGTTTTGAAAATTCATATTTAGTATTGTTGGGTTCTGAAGACATGATGTAACGCTGTTTCAGTCGCAGTTATCGCCCGTCGATTGAAATATCTTGTATTTTGTATGGGGACGTTTCTTTTGCACGTGAGTTTACTACGAGCCGAGTCGCCATTCCTGTTCACATTTACGAAGTTCTTATTTAGAAGTCTTCCTTCATTTCACTTCATTAAAAATTTGATTCGAATTATATGTAATTAAATGAAAGTCAAATAAAAACAACCATATTTATTCAAAATTAATTGCCCTATTTCACTTCAAACCTACAAAATACCATTCAAATAAGTTATATGTAATTAGATGTATACACCTCATAAATTATCAGCAGTAGTTCTACTGTCGTTCTAATGACGACATGCTATATATGACAATAAGAACACTTAACAACTGAGGTAGATTTTTAAATTCGTCACTTCAGATGGTTAATTTACCCTTATGGTAAATATACTTGTCAAAAAATAGGTTAGGTATATTGGAAGTTTATTATTGATATTTAATCAGTGCGTAAATGTGCAAATAAATCAATATAAAAAAATTCATAATTACATTTATCGCTAACTATTCTTCTCCAGGATATTCATAACATCCAAGAGTACAGAAATTCATTAACGGTAATTAATTATGGAAGCTGAGATCCTTTATTGTTGAGTAATGTTTTGAGTGACGTCGTGTAACAAATGTCCAACACCAGGTTCAAAGTGTAATTAGGTCGCTAGTAATGACCGTTTTCATTTCACGGAAACATTGACTGTGCTTGAATTATTGAAGGAGTTTAAAACTGATATTCCAAAACATATATAGGGATACCGCAATCGTATCGCAATCAATGTAGAGATCTACCGTGAACTTTTGAATTGATATCAGTTTATTAAATATAATCGTTCAGTGCAAACCTATACTGGATTGCATAACACATGATGACTCAATCAACTCTACTTCTAAAGATAGCAATATATAAAATACTTAAAGGCGCTCTAGCACGTTTTTCTTAATAAAAACATTGATCTCACGATAAGGTAAATAAGTCTTACAAATGGCTAAATAATACTCCCGAATCAATAAAAAGAGTTCTACAACGAATGTACACTTTTCGGTTAAGCCATGCGAGTCCATTTCCCTTCGAGTGGCCATCGGCTGTAGCAATACCTAAACACTCAAAGAAGAGTTTTGAATATGGGACCATGATAAAATAGTCAATTGTCTTGTTGTCTGTACTCTCAAATGACCTACAAATCTACCTCTCACACTGAAGAGTTCCACACCACTGTCGCTTTATACGTCGCACCATTTTATTTCAATAGGGATAACCTTTTTCTATGGATGCAGGCTTATCGGATCGTGTAACGCGATGTCTTACCCTCTAATATAACAATATATTGTTTAAACTGTAAAGTATATGGCAAATTTGAGAAAACAAAATACAGCTTCAGCGTCTTTAAAGCTTTTTACGGTCATATATAGTCTATCATATACTTATACATCATATGATATACACAATATTGTGTATGGGCATTCTAGAAAGTGGGGTGATGAAGAATGAAGAACAATTTGATGGATACACAACTTCTTTATTCTATGTCGAAACGTCGCCTTCATAGAACAAATAAGTTGGGTATCCATAAAATTGTTATTCATTCTTCATATACACGAGAGTTAACATACACTATAGGCGTATACATGTGTTTAATACAATTGTGAAAAACGCTAGATGTGATAAAGTGGTCCAGGCATTATAGAAGTTATCTTCTACGTAGGAGATACTAAGTCCTACGTAGGAGATACTATCTCCTACGTAGGAGATACTAAGTCCTACGTAGGAGATACTAAGTCCTACGTAGGAGATACTATGTCCTACGTAGGAGATACTATGTCCTACGTAGGAGATACTAAGTCCTACGTAGGAGATACTAAGTCCTACGTAGGAGATAGTATCACAATTATTTTTTTCATCGTGACACTAATACGCTTCCGTAGAAAATTGTTCTTTATAATGTGTAAATAAATTAATCTGGTAGCGACGGGTAAAGACTACAACCCTTTCTTCCACACTATTACCATAGTCACGCTGTTCTACATAAACGAACGTAAATTGTAAGTCAGTGACAACATATACCAGATTAAACATGATTAAATTGGGTGTGGATTTGAGTTATTGATTTCCAAAGAGGTTAATGTTAGATGGATTTTGAGGTCGTGTCACACTTTTTAATTTAATGTAATTTCTGTTTTTAGATTCACATAAAGCATGTTATCAATCAACTGGGTGTCGTATCTCATGGCACTTGTCAATGAGGGAACAAATCTGTTTTAACATTTCGATAACAACGAAAATACGTAATAGACTATAAATTTAATATAAATTAGGTAGACCTACATAATGAAACATAGTGTATCCTAAAATAACGATTTGGTATGATTAAATCTTTAACGGGCGTGCACAAGAAAAGCCAGATTTTCAGATGTCAACTGATTTATTGCTAATGACGCAAATCTCCGTGTAAATTTACTCCGCCAATGTTCTATTTATTACATTAGTCATAATAATTAAGAACATACACCACAGCATAACATTGATCATGACGTCATCATAACAGTATTCGTATGACAAATAGGTATATATATATATATATAAAAACCGTGATTGGTTATACCTATATATATATCGAGGGATAACATATTTATAAATGGTGATGAGACAGGTCGACGTTCAGAAATATTACGTTTTCTATATAACGAGGGTAGTTACATGTTACTGATTTGAAACAATCATTAATTATTAATTATTTAATTATTTAATTAAAAACAATGTGCGAGTGATGATGGGCAGACAAGTCTTAAGAACACGGAAGTACCGGGAGAAGAGAAGGATATAAAGGGTATACAGCTGCATACCGAAAGTTTGTTCACCTACTGACTGTGAATTTAGTGCAAATATCATGTAATTTGGCATGTCTTTGAAGCATCGTATCAACGCGAAAACTAGACCAATCATTTTGGATTTTTGCATTATAAACAGAGAGTTTAGTCTTCCATACCATAAGTTGGTTTGATATATCACAGTGTACAGTTACAGTTTCGGTAGCTCTTTGAAGTGGCCAGGGCTCAATCTTTTCAAAACTACAGTTTTTATTTTCTTCTGTGAAACATTCAGTAAGTGATCAATTGGGTCTAACAAACATAATATATTTCCTCTTAAACTCATTCAATGTATTTCTGATGAATTTGTCCTCATTTAGTCGATATGAAAACTCTAATGAAAGTTGAATTTTCAAAATTTGATCCCTTTTGTCTTTTTCAGTATGCCAAATTTCATAAACATGCACCACGGCCATGACGATCACAGAATACGTTTGAGAATGATTGTTTTATACTCACTGATATATGATGATTCCTTGTCACTGTGTACTGTGTGTGGTGTAATTTTATTTATGTTACAGTGACGCTCCGGTATAGATCCTTATACTGCTTTCAAGTGTATATGACAATGGCACCATTCACTATTTACATTTTGCCACTGAATTTCAAAATCATAAGGTGTGGAATAAAATCAGTATGAGCTTTTAAATAAGAGGTAACTGCTCTCTATCCACATACGTCCACGTGCTGTTATACATGTACCATAAAACCATCTATAATGGTTTTAAGCATATAGTCCTGCAATGACTGGTATAAGGCATGTATACTGTCCAGATTTCTCCCTAAGCACGCATAGCTACCATAATAGATCATGCAAGTCCAAGAAAATAAAATTATAAAAGGTTTTGCATTAATTGAAAAATAGAAAAAGAAAGCAGTGACCTAGTTTTATTTTGAGGATGATAATGTTCTTCCCATATATCCACCTAGTCGCCCATACCCACCCATGCATTGCCGGTAATGATATTCACTGAAGCGTGACTAAGTAAAGTACTTATGATCTATAACTGTAGATAGGAGTGATTCACACAATGACACACCCCGGGGCCACGAATGACCCGTTATGTAGAAATAACGTATCGGACATCTTCACATGGCCTTTCTTCTGTGGTGGTTGTCACTTATACTAACCTATACTACACATATATCATATGGTAAGAAATACCTGTGAATACTTTTGTTTTGCATAAAAGCTATTACAATGATTCAACTGTGGTAAATATGCATATTGCTTATAATTAGGATGTCATATAGGTCAGCTACATGTTCAAACTGTACTATCCGTTAATTCCACAAAAATAGTCCAGTGTAAAACTCACAATATCATTGTTCTAGTGTCTGCTCCTAGACCGACAGTGTGAAACAGAGGGACTTATATGTCAGGGTTTTTTTGTTGTTGTGCGAATTGTGTGTGCAAATTGTGTGTGCGAATTGTGTTTCTTAAGCAGACGTTCGGCCGCATCCATGACTTCAAGGCCTAGAATACAAAACGTGTATTTACATCAGTTCAGTGCGACGGACATCGACGTGATATTTACATATACATGCATCTTGTGGTGTACAAATCATAACAGAGGTTCGTTTAAGGGAGACAACAACTTGGGAAAAACATTATCAACTTAGCTATATCTGTTACTTTAAACTTAAATTTCTTGTTCATTCTGATTGCATTTTATATTCATATGAAGTGTGTATCCATTAATCTGCTTACGTTGTCTGAACTGTTGTTGTATATAACACCCCATGTACTGTTGAATAGGTTTCTAATTTATGACCATTTAAACAATTTCCAAACTAGAAAAGAACACACATGAACGTGTCAGAAATGGGGAAATGTACTATATTTAAAAACTAAACATTTCCCATTTGCACGTGTACATGGTTAATAATAGAAGTAAAGTAAATATGTCTTAATTCAGTCTAATCACAACATGCTAGTTTTATAATCATCAGCAGCATTTATCTAGAGTAGACCATTCTCAACATCGATTAACATATTCATACAAAAAATAGCCACGCATCCACCACCTAAATCTTTTATAATGGACTGCAATTCACCTTTTAGCTCTGTGTTTTCATATAGTCTGTCACAATAAAATTATGACTGACGTTTAACGTGCTGTAAACTAACAGCTGCGAATAACATGACCCAGGCTGGTGCAGCGCAGCCTTGCTATTGACCCAGTTTTATGCCTAAGCCTCCAAGAGCAAAGAAAAAATGTCATTTTGGGAACCCTAAACCTCGGAGCTCACTCTCTCCCCCAGATTAGTTTGCTGGAGGTGACAGCGTTGTATACGTTGCATTTTCCTCTCTTTTAGAAAATCAAAATGGCGACCGTTCCGTCCTTCATGGATTGGAGCAGACGACGCAGCGAGAACCTAATGGACACGGCAGAAGACCTGTTGGAGAAGTTAGAGGACGTGTCGGATCTCTTGACTGAAATAGAAGAAAAATATATCAAGGTAAGAAATAGGAGTAATTTAGAATAGAAAACTTCATCTTTGTTTATTGTTCCTTGCGTTTTTAATACAAGCATTCCAAACAGATAAAGCACGTCAAAGGCCATTCCTTCAGAAGATTTTCAGAATTGTCTCTGTCAACACGATTTAACGACCTTGTATTTGCAGGACTGATTTAGAATACATAGTTGTCTAAAGTTGACAAACATAATGTTCAAAGCTTTCCCTATCTCGTGTTTCCATACGTAACATATTTGAGCGATTTTCTGACATGCCTCATTTTGAAATCAGACGTAGATGTTTGTTTAGCAACAGATCGCCATTTGTCTCCATGTCACCTAAGCCTACTACCTGTTATATCATCCTCGAAATCCCAATTCGAATATGGAATTTAAATTTTTTCACAAAACAAAATTTAATATAAAATCCCTTTCTTTAACTGTTATTCAATTAAAATAATGTAAATCCTAAAATAACGTAAGAGATTGTTAAACCATAATTGTATTGTAGTTTATATAAATGTTTAATTGTTTTATCAAGACAACTTCTGTTACAACATTCCCAGTTTGAATATTGTATAAACCTCTTCATGAAACAGAATTTTATATAAAATCCTGATCGTTAACTGGTATTCAATTAAATTATTTGTTCAATCTTTAATGGCATTGTTAAACCATAATTGTATCGCAGTTTGTGTAAAACGTTTAATTAATTTATCAATACTACTTTCATGAATGGGGGGAAACGGTATGTGTATACATGTAGATCCTTTTACTTCTGATACTATTGCTGAACTTGTTTGTCAATAACGTATCATGGAACGTTGACCCTAAACAAAATAAATGACAGTTTTCCAGTGGTAAGTCCCCCCACATTGATACCATATGTCAAAGGAACGATAAAAACGCCAGGTAAACATCGCTTATCGTAGGTAAGTAAGTATTCAAAAAGAGATAAACAGTGTTGACCCACCGCTACAACGTACACTGGGACCATGTGCAGAGAATACTTCTTATCTTACTGATAACACAAAGTCTCGACCCCGGCTTGTGCTTCATTTCATTTCAATATTCAATATTAAGAATAAGTGTTAAACAAATGAAAAATTCCCTCCATAGCATATCCAGAAATGTAATTCATGCTCAAACCGATTCCCACTTTGACAATATTCAATATTAAGAATAATTGTTTAAACAAATGGAAAATTCCATCCATAGCATATCCAAAAATACAATTATGAAGTTGAATACATTCAAATACATTTTACGCTATTTTGATTTATACTCCTGTAAATAATGATCATATAAGTACGATGACATTGACCCTTTCAAACAATGATATCGTATGTACATAAATTGTGTATCCTTGTTATTAGTTTCTATAAGAATGACATATTAAGTCTGAAATTATCAGGGGAAGGTACGCCATGTTGACCCTCGTCAGTGGATACAAACAGCGTGTTATCTTATCGTGGACACTTATCTCACAAATTCTTTGCATGTTGCTTTGGTTAATATTTGCAGTTTTAAATATCAGAATTCGAACAAAGAGATATAGTGTTGTTACGTTGACATAGGTATTGGGTGTTGCTTTGGTTAATATTTGCAATTTTAAATATCAGAGACAAAGAGATATATCGTTGTTACGTTGACAAATACACGCATTGGACGCTACTTTTCCATACTGTTTACTCACGATATATTTCATTATCGTTGATTTTTCACAATGAGAGCTAACAAGAGAATTATTTCTAACAGGACTCAAGTGAAAGCGACATCACAGGCAGTGAGGTATTGCTAGAGCATGTTTGTTGTGTTATCAACATGTGTGCATGATTTCTGTAGGCATGTTTTCGTTGGTATGGCAAAATTAAATTCTCTCTACCCCCTGGATATAAATGGAACACTTGACATCTATCATTATGTTGTCAAACCTTTTAAAGCTCCTTTAGCACTGGGGGATGACCCAAGTGCTTCAATTACATAACACGTGTTTTGACTATGTTAGTCCGAACATTTCATACGTAAAGATGTTTAAGGAATAATATTTGTAAAATACAAAAAGTACAACTGAAAACATGCCTTCTGTACAACTTCGCCCTCCTGAAACTAATGTTAATCATAACAAATTCTTCGATCTACAAAATCAGTAACGTAATGCACAACTAATAACAAAACTGAACCCACTATTTGAAATATCTATAGACATGTTTACCAGTAGTCGCCAGCAGGTATGTATATGCACACCTTACTACACATTAGTCAGCGTTCTTTCTTGTGAGACCAGCCTGCAGCATGGAACCAATACTATTATGTTTCAATAAAATAAACTCCTTTAGAAATTGTTTCAGGAAATGGACTCTGAGGTCCTAAAATGGACATTTAATGAGAACAAAACTGCAATGGTAATTAAGTGAGATCTTCTGTACAGAGTTAACACCACACGGTTCAGATGCCTACGGTTGGTCTCAGTGTATCACACAGATGTTTTCGTTGCATGATTGCACTTGTTTTACCTAAATCCACCATTTATCATTATATCGATTGTTAAATGTAATATTACGTAGATAAGGTGCATGTTTATATACTCTATAATATTTGTTTATTAAGATCACATTAAAATGTGTAACTTATTCTTAGAAATAAACATAATGGTGTCATCAGAAAGTCATAGTTCATGTAAAGTGCTTCGCATATATAATCCTTCATATTCATAATATTGAATCACATCTACTAATATTTAAAAAATTAAAACAACATCATCATCATATTCAATTTATCCATATTCTTTATCATCATTATCATATTCCATTCATCACCATCGCCATCGTCATCATCACCGTCGTCGTCATCATCATCATTTTCTGTTCATCATTCTAGATTGTTATCATTATCAAGAATGCTTGGAAACTGCATGTAGGTATTCTTCATTGTCTCGTGATTGCTAAAATGAAAACAATGTCATTACATCCTACATTGTCAACACAGTTTTACTCCGAAAGAGTGGCACTATATTCTCCACAAGATTGGAAAAGTGTTTTATTGGCTCAAGATACATACAATGATCAGTCATTTTTTAAAAAGGTTTAATAAATCACACACTGCGAGATAAGATGGACATTTAAATACTATGTCATTGTCATATCGACAATGTTTAAGAGTGACATATTTATTTAAGATCACATTTTTAAAAGTTGAAAATAGATGTTTCTTGTGTCATAAGTTCTCCAATGTGAGGTTTCTCAACTCATCTCGGACCACGTGACCTCTGTTCAAATTATTTTCATCTAATCGTCTGACATTTTGGTATGGCATACTGACTTCTTCATATCGCACATGTGAAGGAACCATATTTTCCTCTACTGTGTGTGAACAGTCCGAACACGTAGTTTGAAGTAACGTCGCTACACAACTAACTTCTCTAATCTCGAGCCCTAGCAGAAGACAGACGTTACGGAGGAACGAATACGTTGAGTAATGTTGGGCGAGAATGCAGGCTGCGATTATCTAGGTTATACTCCAGTTGTAGCAGCCCGGTTTACACTTATCGCACTGCTTATTATGTGAGTTAATAGGGATGAGAGCATAAAAAGATTGACAGAGCGTGAGCTAGAAGTCAGGTGCATTTTACGTGTGAGTGTAACATTAAGTATACCGGATACTCGTGACAAATGAAGAAGAGTATTTGCACACAGCAGATGTGTATATTGTATAAATCACCCCTGCATTGGAAATAATTGAATATTGTCCATCGATCATTCAGCAGTCGCATATATATTTTCTCATGACGAACGTCTGTAGATAGGTGGGGACCAAAAAGACCATATAAAAAAGTTTTCATTTTCAAGCAAAATGTTCACTTAAATAATCGTATATTAATACTATTAAGTCATTTGACAACACAGTAAAACCGTTGTCACTAAGGTAAATTACGAGAAAAGATCTTTAATGACTAGAAAAATATCTTTCATAAGTTTCACACTTAAACTTACTCAATAACAGTATTTTTCATCGTTTAGGGGTTATAATGTAAAGCATACAGCCTTTTTGTCTAGTCACAAAAGTAAAAGTTTACTTTAAACTTCTTCTGGACATCTAAATCACATTTATTGGTAACTACCTGCCTGGTCGAAAACCGGACAATTTTAAACTTCTTAAGCATGCTTGCCACAATATGAATCCATCAGGAATATTAAACGTGTTATTAGTATAAAGCTACGTTATTCAGCTTTCTTTTGAACCATTCATTTCTCAAATATCTATGATACTTTGAAAGTTATTCAAAAAAGAATTGGGGTAACGTTCCGTTTGGCGTTTAGTGTACATCATAGGCACGAAAATACTATAACAATTAATCACAGAATTATTTCAATTCAGAAAAAAACATGATCAAGATTTCAACCTTAGCAGACCGCATTCAGCCGTCTAAAGGAATATCATGTCATAACAGAAGCACACTAAGTGTTCATGACGTCACAACCACACGAACTCGATATCGTTATTAAAATGAAGGTAAAATGTTGGTATGAAAACTACATCCTATATCATAAATGTAGTATATTTGCATATAGGATTTGCTTCCGTTTTGCCTTCATTTTAATTACGATATCGTGTTCCCGTAGTCACAACACCAGTACAATGTTAAATTTTGACAAAGGGTATCATTTAAAGGGACACTGCGTCGAGGATAAAAATGAGATCTACATATGCTGATTAACGTGCCTGCTAATGAGTTACGCTTCGCTTCATTGTCTACACGCAGTAGTTATTATTACTAATTACTTGAATTGTCTTAATTTGGGGTCTGTGACTCTTTACCGTATAGGCAGATACATCTAATTTCATATTTCTCCTCGACGCGTGTCCCTTTAAGAAAATACGAACCTCGAAGTGTTTGCCCTCGGAGGCAGATCTGATATTATATAACGAAGAAACATTTTGTTGAGTGACGTTACCAATATATTGTATATATTTCAGTTCAGTGACGTTACCAATATATTGTATTTCAGTCAGGAGGAGACGAGAAGGAGGATGCCGAGAGAGACTCAGTACTGCAGCAGTTCCGAGATGGACTGGACTCCGCCAGGAATCTAGTCGGGGTTCTGAAGAGGGAGAAATGGCGACTCAGCAAGCGGGAGATGAGTGTCGAACTGCGCATGGGCGAACTGGAAGACTACAAGTCACATCTCAAGACTGATATGGTAATGTGATAGCGATTCGACTATGTTGGTGCAATGAAATTTCTTGTTGTAGTAACGTAACTTGTTGTAATAAAGGTTTTGAAGGTTTAGCAAAGTTGATCAATAATCAAGATCAGTGCAAGGAATTAGATTGATAAGTCTTTGATAAGTGATTATGACACTAGAGAGGCGGCTATCTTTCAAGAAAAACGCTCTAGCACATTTGGCAGACGTTGATGTCAAGGGGTTGTCTTTTTAACCATGTTATCTTGTTATCGTTGATATAGCATATATAACGCCTTCGTGAACACTCCAATGGACCATGCGGAAGCGTTCACGAGGACTAACTAGCGCTTCTTATAAATGGGTTCTTGCTCTTGTTTACCATGCCATGCGACAAGTTTCGTCAGCGTACTGATTTTTTCGTCTTGTACTCATGACTGTGTGTACCTATGTTGCAGTCGTCCCTGAACGAGACAGTGGACGCGCTGAGTGTACGGGTGGTTCAGCTGGAGAACAGTCTGTGTGAGGCGCAGGAGGTGCAGGAGGGGCTGGAGGCGGAGCTGGGGGAGTCGCGGGCCAGACTCGACCAGGAGCAGAAGGAGAATAGGGGTGAGTCTCTTGTGAGGGCGTCTCTGTCTCTTGTGTGAGTGTGTCTTTGACTCGTGTGGGTCTCTGTGTCTTGCGAGGGTGTTTGTCTCTTGCGTGAGTCTCTGTCTCTTGTGAGGGCGTCTCTGTCTCTTGTGTGAGAGTGTCTTTGACTCGTGTGGGTCTCTGTGTCTTGCGAGGGTGTTTGTCTCTTGCGTGAGTCTCTGTCTCTTGTGAGGGTATCGCTGTCTCTTGTGTGAGTCTCTGTCTCGTGTGGGGGTGCCTCTGTCGCTTGTGTGAGTCTCTGTCTCTTGCGAGGGTATCTGTCTCTTGTGTGAGTCTCTGTCTTTTGTGTGAGTTTATGTCTCCTGTGTGAGCCTCTGTCTCTTGTGAGGGTATCGCTGTCTCTTGTGTGAGTCTATGTCTCGTGTGTGAGTCTCTATCTCTTGTGTGAGTTCCTCTATCACGTGAGTGGGTGTCTCTATCTCTTGTGTGAGTTTATATATCGTGTGTGGGTGTCTCTATCTCATGGGTATGCATCTGTCAATACTAGTGAATATATTTCTCTAGTGTGTCATGTTCTAGCGTTTTGTCAGTCAATAGGGATAAGTGCCTACCTCTTACTTCAACTGAGTTGTGGTGAGGTAAGTAATACAAACTTGGGATATTCCTCTATTGTTTGTCCTTCGATATCTTGGTATACAGAGAATGGCGGATTAATCATACACCGACGACACCAATGTGTAAAAGTGACATGGCAGAACCATAACTTCCCATGATTAATATCATTCTTCTTTGCAGAGCTACGCAAGTCACACAAGTCACTTGAAGACGACCTGCGAGCTCTGAAGAACCAGAAGACTGTTGGGACTGTGAAGAAGGAGAACGAGCAGCTGCAGTTCGAGCTGACTGTTCTACAGGATGAGAACCACAAACTCAAGGAGATGATCAGAGATGCCGAGTCAAGAGTTACCTCCCCTGTCGAGAAGAACGACACGCCCGTCCCCCCACAACGAACCAAGTCAAAGACAGCATCGTCCCCGACTACCACCACCCCTGTCTCACAGTTGAAGCGACCTGTCCAGAACGGGGACACCCCGGAGATATATCTATGAGTGTGATTAATTCTCATGTGAAGGACAATGCGAAGATTAATGTCTTTGCACTTTTTGAAGAACTCGACATTTTGGACAACGATGTATCAATCCCTCATGATGGCCTCATAGTCAGTATAACTATAAGGTTACTCGAACGTGCCTTCCAATGGAACCCATCGATGACCAGTATACTATTGGTGGAAGTAATTTAAAGGACATTTTTGGCCGAGAATTGTATGTAATTGTTTTAAACCATTTGCAATGAAGCATACAGTACAACGAAAACCGTGTATGTTCTCGTAAGATATGAATGATTTGTATCTCTGTAAGTCAAGATGACCTTGATTTGTAAGATGTCACGTGGAAGAAGCCTGCTGTACTGGTGGAAAGGACAACCCTGTGATCGGCATTTTCTTTTCACGGGGGTTACTAGGGAATGTCTTTCCACGTTACCTCTGTTACAAGTGGAGTGTGATGGAGAATCTTGAATATAGTTGCAATCAAAGTTAGTTATGTAATCAGCGATGTTGTTTTAAAATTAACATGCTGTCTGTCTCTCCTTAACTATTGAGAAGATCGGAGTTCCTTCCTATGTGCGATGCGCACATATTCGTTACAAGACGGAACCTAGTCGGAGATGTCAGGCGATGTTTGATTGGACAGAAATAAGAACACATGCAAATGTTCACCGCCAGGAGGTTTGCTTTAAGCAAGTAACATGGCCAACTTGTAACAGACGTTACATGGGAAGAAATTAATTGAGTAATCTCTGTTGGGAAGGAATTTGTGCATGATCAGGGGATTTTGCAAATTGAAAGTAGGATATGTGCATTGTTTTGTGATCGTAATCATTTTTGTTGTTTAATGTGAGGAACACAAAAGATCATTCTTTTAAATGTGTTGAAATATTCACTTCCGACTGCAAATCAGTTTAATGTATCTTTAACTGGTCGATATCCATCGTTAATTATGTACACCTTTTCGAGTTGATATAATAATTGAAGACTCCACAGCCATCCTGATACATCCATGGTTTGTTATCCTTCTTATCAGAGTCTATGGCTCCTTGTCCTACAGGGCTATACACAGGCCAAGTTTAGCTAAATATGTTCCTCAACAAAATGAACGACCAGTTTTCCCTATGTTCGCACGTAGGTCTGTGGGCTATGACAGTAACGTGTATAGAACCAGCTGTACGTTTAAGCAAATCGTAAAATATATGCCAAAATTATTTTTCAAATTCATTTTCTTAAAGGAAACATTTTGATATTCCATTGTTATTTATATAGAGTACCAATGGATGACAGAGTATGTATTTACTGAAAAGATGAAATTCACATTCTTTTTTATTGTAAACTGTATAAAGTTGCCAGAAATAGGTGTATTGCTCCATAGTTGTACAATACATCAAACACACAGAACTTAATCTACATTCTTAGCAGTAAAGATAAAGGTATTAGCATGAATGTTGTTAACTTTCTTAAATGTGTATGTAAAACTAGAGCTGCAATTGTAAATTCACAAACCTGTTATCTTTTATGTGCGCTTGTTCCAAATTTGTAATGTAATTGTATTTTGGGTCTTTGGCCTTTATTCTGAATAACATGTCTGTCTCTGTCTGTCTCTGTCTGTCTATATCGAGGTTGTATGGCTGTTGCAGGATATATATCGAAAATGATGTAGTTTCATGTCTTGTATAAAGTACTCCACACGTTCACAGGCTGACCATTACTACCACGGGGACTTAAATGTTAACACAATGTCTAATCACATGTCTTCCAAGCAGGTGCTACGAAATGTGTGCGTGCAGGATTCCAAAGGGTGAATCCCATATAGGGCAATGCACGTGTGGTATTTATTAAGGTAAACTTAAAAGGGTATATTAGTGTGACTAGGATTCATATACATTGTAGGACAGCACTGAAGCTCAAGAAGACAGAGAAAACATATGTTATCAACAGTCCTATAGTAGAAACATGCATAGGCATTCTCATCCCTCACCAATCACTGTATATGAGATCATTTATGGTTAAGCGCGTATAAATTGAATCGTGTGTTCATACTAAATTTGCAGTTATTTAGTGATGAGATTTTACAAGCGCTTCGAAGGGTTCGCACTTGAACTCGCACTTGAACTCGCACTATGTTGAGTGGATGAGTAGATTACGTTGTTGTATAAGAATAATATGACCTCTTTTTGTACATTATGTGTAAATAGAACTATTTGCAGAAAGTGATAGTTATAGACCACGCATTTGTGATGTATTAACATCAAATGTTGGTAAGGGAATGAGGGAATTGTCAGTTTCAGTCTGATTAAAATCGACGATTTTCCGTGGAATAAAAATTGCAAAATAGTGCATCTACCGGGATACGAACTCATATCAGTTGTAGCTAGATTCTACGCCAAACCGTCTGAAAACAGCGCGTAGACTCGCGTGTTCGAGCGCAATTCAGGTAGCCAATCAAAAGATGCCCAACAAATGCTTTCGGTGCGATAAGCTAGGGGCAGATAACTCCAAACAGCTATCCTTTTGTCTGTTCCGAATGCTTTAAAAACAGCGACCGTTTGAATACTATGAAGTGATTGGTCAGCTATTTGACTGGGCTTTGGCTGCGCTAAACTGGTTCGGAACACACGCCTATACGGGATGTTCTCAGACCTTGTGGCGAGGAATCTACAGAACCTGTTCGTATCCCGGTAGATATATTATTTTGCAAATTTTATTCCTCGGAACAAGGTCGATTTTAATCAGACTGCAGTTTTAATCTTGCTCATGTTGATCAATGAATGCTGAAATGTCATTGGGGTAGATTCACTGTTCGCTAGTGACACCCTGTTCTCTTGATTAAAGTGCTTTGGGGAATCTTTGCGATTGGATGTCGCATTTATTACACATTGTTGACTGTACATATGTGATAATGTTTCGTAATGAATTTCTTGTAAAATATACTTTTTTTCAACAAAATCACCGCCTTCCAAGAAAAGATTCAATATGCATTTGAACTTAATAATATTGATAGCAGCGGAGCACACACACCGTTTTATTTCTTGAATAAACTTTAGAATCGATTGAAATTCGTTTTCGTGTTGTTTGTCAATGTGTTTATTATAGGCGAATGATGAGTGTTAGTGGAAACTGGAGAATCTCTGATGTCATTACACCACCAACTGTTATTTTCTCTTGATGTCTTCGTTTTGTACTCCTGCGTATTCCAAATATGTTGCAATATCTGTCGATGTTTTGGAAAAATCACATACAGGTGAGCATATTGATAAACCTATGCATGGTGATGTTCATTTCTCATAATCACGGTACCGAAACATAACTTGACTAATGTCAATCTGATGTTGGATATTCACCAGGTTTTCTATCAGTGAGATTTTACGGACGACTCTGTAGAATATTTTTAAAATGCCTCTATCAACTTCATTGTATTTGGAAAGCATACTCTAGAGAAGCTAGAACAGTTCACAGTTTACTATATAAGGATGGCTTCGAAGGTTTAACGAATGTGTGATAACTCTTTGTTAAAATGTAAAATCTAAATTCATTATTATTTTCAACTGCATTGTGCTATATTACTAATGACATATATTATGTTTATGAAGGGAATTTGGAAGTTCCATATATAAGAACATGAATATTTTCTGGATAACAACTTCTTTATATAGTCACCATGCACCATCCACCTGATGATTTCACATTAAAGACGTTGTGATGATGTGATCCTGATCTAGCTTCCTGTTGTAATAACATATATTTATAATAAACAGGAATATTCCCTCGAACTTCGTTCCCACAAAAATTAACCGGATATACCTCCGTATACTTCATGATCACGGATAACCATGTCAGACTAGTTTGGATCACGAGCTCCATGGAAGTACTTTATTGTAAGGCGATTCCCCTTTCTGTGGAAAACAAAGGCGATTTTGGATTAATTTTAATGGCCAAACAGGAAATGGTCTATAAATGAATGAAACTAAATTATGTTATGGTCTTTGGCAAAATAGTCGTACAACAGTAGTAGTGTAAGCCTATATATCATATACTATCAGCAAAGTTAAAAGACTCGGTACACAAATACCAAAACTAACACAATATATTTGGGTGATTTTAATGTTCATTTTGACAACGAGCATTGTTTAGAAAGAGACAAGATAGTGAAATTGTTGACTGTGCACAACCTTACTCAACTTGTCTCTGCACCTACCCATAAGTCTGGGCATACACTGGATTGGGTTGTTACTTCTGAAAAAACATCGTTGGTTACTGATGTCAAAGTAATCGATAAACAGATGTCGGATCACAGTTTCGTCAGCATGAAATGGAACATGAGAAAACCTATTCCTAAACCTGAGCAAATTACATGTCGGAATTTAAGAAGTATAGACAAAGAGGATTTTAAAGCAGATATTATAAACTCCACCTTGTTGGGTGAAACGTCAAGAGATCCAAACGTGCTGACTGACATGTACAATTCAACATTGATAAGTCTTTTGGATAAACATGCTCCAGTTCAATTTAAGAATGTACGGATGAGACCAGATTCTTTCTGGTACAATGATCAAGTACGCAACGCGAAGCGAGAGTGCAGAGTGGCAGAACGCCAATGGCGCAAGTCTCGACTTGAGATACATCGACAGATTTATCGGCACAGACGACAGGAGCTTAGTAAAGTTGTTAGGAATGCAAAGGCTGATTACTGTAATAATAAAATATTGGAAATGAAAGGATGCTCGGACAAGTTTTACAAATTCGTAAATAAACTCCTCGGTAAAAAAGACAATGTGAAGCTGCCTGAACATGATTCTGATGAGGTTCTAGCTAATGACTTCGCGGAATATTTTGATAGCAAAATCAAGGATATTCAGGAAGATCTAAAAAACTCTTCAAGTATGTCAAAACAATCAGAGATTCCTGATGCATCATCAACTCGCCATGAATTGCCCATTTTTGAACCTTTCTCCCAACAAGAAATTGAGAAGATGATAAGAGCATCAAAGAAAACAACTTGTTCGCTGGATCCTATTCCCACTTCTATGTTGATGGATTATTTAGATTTACTTCTTCCTTTCATAACGAATCTGGTGAATTCAAGTATATCAAGTGGAGTTTTTCCAGACTCTCTTAAATCCGCTATTGTGAAGCCTCTTTTAAAGAAAAGTGACTTGGATCCTAACAATCTGAGAAACTATAGGCCTGTATCAAATGTGTCATTTATATCGAAAATCATTGAAAAGGCAGTGAATTTAAGACTTAAGGATCATCTTCAAAAATATGGGCTTATGGATGATTTCCAATCTGCCTATCGTGATTACCACAGTACAGAAACGGCTTTGCTACGAGTCATGGACGAACTAAAAAGTCGAGTGGATTCAGGGAATATTGCTGCATTAACACTCTTAGATCTGTCGGCAGCTTTTGACACTGTGGATCACAAGCTTCTACTCTCGAAACTTCAACTAGAGATGCGTGTAACAAATGTTGCGCTCTCCTGGATTGAATCGTATCTGAGAAACAGATCACAAACTGTGGTTATACATCAAGCAGAGTCTAAACGCTTTTCACTTGCGTGTGGAGTACCTCAAGGATCTGTGCTGGGTCCAGTGCTGTTTGTACTCTATACTAATAGTCTTGCTAGAGTGATAGAGGATCATAAAATGGATCATCAGTCTTATGCTGATGATATGCAACTGATTGACAGTTTCAAGCCAGAAAATGCACAGGAGGCTCTGCAACGTACTACTGATTGCACAACTGATATAAAGTCATGGATGTCATCAAATATGCTGAAGCTAAATGATGAGAAAACAGAGGCATTGTTGGTAGGAACTAAACGTAATTTGCGTGATATTCAAGCTACCTCTGTTGAAATCGGAACTGCTAAAATCCCTTTTGCTGACCATGCAAGAAATCTTGGAGTCATCATTGATTCTCAACTTTCAATGGAATCACACATATATAAACTCTGTAAAACTTGCTATTATCATCTCCGTTGCATCAGTCAAATACGTCATCTTATAACCAGAGATGCCGCCAAAATACTTGTGCAAATGCTTGTTCATTCAAGACTTGACTATAGTAATAGCTTACTGATAGGAATCAGTAAACGTCAGTTGTACAAGCTCCAGACAGTTCAGAACACAGCGGCAAGAATTGTGACCAGAACACCAAAAGCATGTCACATAACGCCTGTGCTTAAGCGTCTACACTGGCTTCCCATTGAAGCGAGAATCAAATTTAAAGTTCTATGTATCACTTACAAATGTCAACATAATATGGCTCCAGCATATCTCTTAAATTCCTTGGAGGACTATACCCCTGCAAAAGAACTTCGATCCCAGAATTTGAAGCTTCTCCAGATGCCAAAGTATAAAAACACCAGTTATGGACAAAACTCTTTCAGCTGTACTGCTCCAAGACTTTGGAACCAACTTCCTTATGTCATCAAGATGTCATCCTCACTGACTGTATTTAAATCACAGCTCAAAACTCATCTATTTTCTAGCTATTATTCATAGATTCTATTTTCATATTATTTTACCCATAGACTCTAATGATAAATATCCTTAATCAATGCTAACAGTATTACATTTAGGCTTTATTCCATAGTATTTCATCTCATCACCTTAAATGTTCTTATTTTCAATGCGCTTTGAGCATGCACCTTGTGTATGGATATAGCGCTTTATAAATGCCCATTATTATTATTATTATTACTGTCTGTAGTCGTCAGAACATTTGCGCAACACCAGTATAAGACCATGCTTGATTGGATTGGTAGTCCTATTATACGGCGTACGTACAACTTAAAATTGATGCCCGTTGTAAATGCCTCAGAGGATAGTAAACGTTTTTTAATACTTCAAACATAAGTGTTAGTTTTGCCAGAAGTAATAATATACATGTAGTATATATGTTATTGTAAGCGTAAAATTCAAACATGATAATGAATTTTATAAGTGTAATATCAATTGGAGCAGGATATTTCAAAATGTTCTACATTATATATCAAAAGTTCTTTAGTAGGTCACAGTCGAAGCATATATTTAGTTTATATCTTTTAAAATGCACAATCATCATCAAACAAGTTCATATATTTGACTCACTGATATGAACGATTACTACCAGAAATATATACTGAACTGCTTGAAATATGATGCGCTTGATAGATGTGAGGTGAGGTGAGTTGGGGTTTAACGTGGCTTTCAAGAGTATTTCACTTATATCGCGGCCCCCTTGATAGATAACATGGAGTTGGATATATAACATAAGGATGTTCAACAGAATCATCAAATTCACAGTTAGGCATACTATATAATATGTTTTATTTAGTATATCTTACACTGATGTACATTAATGTCATCTCTGTTTGTAAAACATGTAAATCGTTCTGTACATACAACGGGGAAGAATCTGTTCCCTATCCCTTCTTAGTGAATTAAATATGCTTAAACTAAGCTAAATTCATCCACAAAAATTATTTGTTTGTATATAATATTCTGTACATAAACTTACATTGAAATTCTAAAAGCTTGCAATCATATGTACATTTCATATACTATTGAAATACATCATTTAAATTTGTAAAGCGTTGAAAGACAGTATTCCAATAGTCTAATACTTTTGGAGTGGTTTTGATCTTGATCTCGATTAACTTGTCGTCAGATATCCTTTAACCTTTACAGATCATACATGTATAATAACAAGGTTAACATTACATGTTCCAGCCAGTAGTTCTCTTTCCTAATTGGTGTCTTCAGAACTTAAGTATATTATTAAACATATAATCATAATCTAAAAAGGTTCATGTTATATAATATGTTAAAGAAAGCCATTTTCATTGTAAATATCTCTGATACAGTATGTACCATGCTCAAACTAGTTTCGGATCCGCCGCTGAGTTTATACTCCGAACCGTCGTGTACTTTCACATTACAGAATATTTCCTCTTCTCGCATATGATTCTGATTAAAATCGACGGTTTTCCGAATACAAATTGTAAAATAGTGCACCTACCTGGATACGAACTCATATCGTTCAGAGTTTTCCTCGCAAAAGGAGGCGAGGAATCTACAGATCCTGTTCGTATCCCGGTAGATGCATTATTTTGCAATATTCCTCGGAACAAGGTCGATTTTAATCAGACCGCTCCATATATGCAATTCTCTTGAATCTCCGCCCACAGAGGCGAGGTGAGTTGGGGTTTAACGCCATCAACAGCATTTGAGGTGACAATTTCAGAGCATTGATAAACCAGTCTATGTCAATGATTTTGAACTTCCCTCTGCATAAACTAAGGCATAAACTCGCACCAGTCTCCGTCACTGGCTAATTAAAAAGGGTACGTGTATACATATTTTTGAAGCAGGTAATTACTTCTCTGATTGACAGCATACATACATGACCCTTTCAAAATTGTTTATTCATTGAACAGTTTATCATGAATAATTTCGTTAAAATGATTGAAGTGCTTTGATGGAGAATGGCATTTAAGCCGACTCTGTCACTTATTTTAGACTATCCAAATGAAAATATGATTAATTCATCCTGATGCTTGAAATGTGTCTTCAATGAAAAGATCGTCACAGATTTGAGTCTAGGAAAAAAAACAACCCCCAAAACACTCCATAAAAAAACAAAAAGTCAAAATTGACGACAGAAGTGAAAGTTTGTGTGTGTGTAGAGTGACACTATCTGTATCAGTTTACGTGTTTACAATAGCTAAGACAACTTGAATGCGTCTTTTGTAAATGTGTTTACCGTTTTATTATGAACTTAATTGCACATATATTTTTAAAACAGTTTCGGATTTCTGTTGTTCGGCTGAAATATTACATTTAAATACCTTTCCCCGCAACAGTTTATCCAGTAAAACCCTCTTTAGAAATGTATTGCTCTCATTACCTAGAGGTTTCAAAAAGCAAAACTAATTTTCTAGTAGTTCCAATAGTACTGTAGGCGTATTTGCACTACACCAATGTGATGTTGCTTTTTGCAGGAATACGGAATATAGGCTGATCCTCTTGATTTACCTTGAGCGGCGTACGCCGGTCACATGATCGTTCTATGCGATGCTTGTAGGAATCAAGTAGAGCCCATTTCATGACTCTTATACCAACAACAATACATATAATCACATATATAATAACACATTTATGTAACAGACGCGTTGAAGTACACTTAAGAGATCCTTGCAAACAAAATACTAAATGAAATAATGCCGTTCTTGATACAAATGACGGTTTACCATGTTGTAAGCGACATATTCCACTTCCGGTACGAGAGTCAGCGCTTGATTTCGCGTTTTCGCGCACATGAACGTCATTTACAAAGAAAAAGATTCTATCATGTCTATCACAGTTTTCAGACGCATCGTTTGATATTAATAGGTGGAGCAACTGCTTTAAGTATAGCAAAATGTTGATCGGATAAGAAATGAACAGACAATTGTGACAGTTCTTATTCATTAGTTCTGTCCAATTTTCAGATTCGTTATTTTTCATTCCATCGAACTCGAAGATTGATACAGTGTCAGTGAAAGAGAAATACCAAGGAAGTACATTCCATTTGCAACTTTTTAGTATTTATTTGTAAGATAAGTTCGAATCTTTAAAATGGACGGAAGCGGTTTCCCCTCCTACAGCACAGGATTAACACCAAATCCCCAGCAAATGCAGGTAAACTGATAAATATATAAATGGAATATATATATTATTTTGGTTTTCTTATGTCTCGTTTTATACAAAATGACAAAACTTATACCTTAATTACCGTGACAATTGATTTTTCATTTTCTGTATAGTTTTTACAACAGCTGATTAAGGTTTTGTTGATAATAAAAATACGCAAATGATGTTATTATTATTATAATCCCTGGTTATTGAAATTATCAAATAATTGAACAATGAAAGATTATCTTATAGAGCCATGGCAATGTTGACATTTTGAAGCCAACTCATAAACTCTTTACTTAATGATTAAGTCATAACCTTTATTTTTTCTTCTTCCAGAGTCCACTTTTGTCACCTGCACTCAGCAGTTTTGGATTGGGAGCTACCCCAAATCCTATGCTTCCCCCATCCAATGCCAGTCTTTACCCACCAACTCCTGGGGGTCCCATGACCCCGATCTCTCCAGCCACACCAGCATCAGAAGGGTCAGGTATCCGGCCAACATTACAGTGAGTATACTTGTGGTCCTCAGTGGAGAAATTTACGATAAATTCAGGGAAAACCTGGCCTTAGAAAATCATGACAATTACTCCAGCCTTGAGCAACATTTTAAATGATAATTTGAAATAACTGTACAGCTATATCTAAAGTGTTTTATTTGGTTGTCACAGTGGCATTTGAATTTCACAGCGTTATTAAAAGATGTACGATGTTCTTGAAAATGACTTAAACTGTCAAGGGGTTTGTTAATTGGATAACTTTATTTTCAGTTATTTCTTCAAAACTTTTAACTTATAATATTTTGAAATGTGTAAAATATCTTTAATTTATTTCTCTTTTTAGGAATATTGTGTGTACTGTCAACTTGGGAACTAAACTTGACCTAAAGAAAATAGCTTTACAGGCAAGAAATGCAGAGTACAACCCAAAGCGCTTTGCAGCTGTTATTATGAGAATCCGAGAACCTCGGACAACAGCTCTCATTTTCAGCTCCGGTAAAATGGTGTGCACAGGAGCAAAAAGGTATTTTATGTGATATGCTATTGAAGATCAGAGACACTTTTGTGAAATAAAGTTGTCCCTCTAGATTAAAAGCAGAATAATACATATTTACAAAACATTTTATCTGATTATCATTGATAATAAATATCCCAAAGCAATTTTAGTTAATTATTTTGTTATTTCATTGTTTTTGCATATGGGCATATATTGTATAAAAGTTATTTATACGTTTAGTAAATGTATCATCGACAAATCACATATTGAGAGACATCTTGTTTTTCAGTGAAGATCAGGCGAAGCTTGCAGCAAGAAAATATGCCAGAATTGTACAGAAACTTGGTTTTCCAGTAAGTTCATTACTTCAAACTGCTTCATTGCTTCATATGCACTGGAACTGATCATGAACAATGAGACGGTAATTTTGAGGTTATTTGAAAAGTTCAAGCTCTCCAGTTGAATAGTTTAAAGGATAAATGATAGTTTCACAGTTAATAATTACCTTTGCTTTAGTCAGTCAATATGAATATTTATCAAACTTGTCCATTGAAACTTGAAACATGTATGGATAAAGGGTTGTACATTCAATGATTCATACTTTCAGGCCAAATTCCTCGATTTCAAAATCCAGAACATGGTGGGCAGTTGTGATGTGAAATTTCCCATCAGGTTGGAAGGTCTTGTTCTTACACACAGTCAGTTCTCGAGGTGCGTATATATAGATAGAAACATGATAATCATTACACGTTACTGCAGGAGGATCAGTAGTTCTGAGAGTTTATTTCTTGCATCATTATTTTAGTTACTGAATAAATGAATGCAATTACAGTATAGTATTGTACCATTTTATATCATGATTTGGGGAATATGTTTACACCATTTGAATTGGAAGTGTCATTTTCTCTTCAAGATCACTTCAAAATCATATTTTTCAAAAAATTTCAAGTCATGTTTACGTTATGCACCGACTCTGACAACATTTGGTGACTTCAACTCATGTCAAGGAATAGTGCTTTATCTGGAGAACAATTTTCAACATCAAACAATACAAACCCTGATGAGCTACAGAGCCTATGGCTATTTCTTTTTGTAAGAGCTACTAATTCATCTATACCCACTTTCATCATCCCTTGTATACCAGTATTTACACACGATTTCTTAACGTGTAAAAAAGTGTAAGCTCTTGGGGAATGATTTCTATGACTGGTATATTGCGACTCATTTTCTGAAAGGAGCTTGTCACCCTTTGAATCCCTCTAAATGCAAGCTCTGTAGGTCAATATGTCATTTAGTTGAAAGGTAGTTATCATATTTGTTGTGCTTGTACAAGCTTTAATCCACACCAGCTTTGAGTTACTACAGTCCCGGCGGAGAAGGAAGGTCCTTACTGTAATAACCCTTCTACCTTGATAATGACAAACATTGTTTATAAATGTTCCACATACCGGGGTAATACTGTTATTATCCTTTAATATGCTCCTATTTCAGTTATGAACCAGAACTCTTCCCAGGTCTCATATACCGAATGGTAAAACCCAGAATTGTGTTGCTCATCTTCGTATCTGGAAAGGTTGTTCTAACAGGTATGTCTGGCCATATATAACTACCTTGATTGTTGGGTTATGTACATGCCAACTAACTGGTAGATATTAAATTTGACAATATCAAATATGACTTTACAAAAATCAACATTTCCACCCTGGAATATAAATAATAATGAATGAAAATTTACTTTCATATTGCTACATTGAAGACAGAAGTATACATGTTTACAAAATTGAATTTCAGCTAAAAAAAGTTTTTAATCTTATCAATTTCAGGTGCAAAAGTGAGAACAGAAATCTATGATGCCTTTGAGAACATTTATCCAATATTGAAAGGCTTCAGGAAATAACACAAACCATGCAGTGAGAAGCTTTCTTCATGTGTTTGTATGGACCTCTGTACTCATCTCACATCAAACTCCCAAAGTGATACGAGTGTGTTGAAATGTCGGATCATTCTGTGCGAACAATTACAGTGAATGGTGATCCAGAAGTGCTACTTCCCGGCAATCTTTGTACATTGTCCCAAACCCAAATGGTCGGGTCAGCAGGTGTATGCAAAATGCTGTTACTATCGTGAAACAAAAAATGTCAGCTACAAATAAGGTTGGAAAGCTTGGATAAATACTGGTAGCAGATAGAATCTACAAGCTTTGAAAGGGATGAAAGTGTTTGTTGTTGAAGAATGGAGAAAGAGAAAACCTCTTCAAGATAATATTGTTTGTGAACATCATCTGATTAAAATGGATGATAATGATTTTCAACTTTAAACTCTCAAAGCAATTGAGGACAGTATTTACTTTGATACAAATTTCAAATTAAAACCATGTCATGTTTACGAATTATTAAAAAAGTTTTAGTTGCTACATTTTCAAGAACGCTAGTTTAGCAAGTATATATTTTGATTATTCTAATGTTAATGGTAACTGTTTACAGCACTGTCCTAAGTCAGGTCATCTCATTAGTTCAAATTGCCATGTTAATCTTCTTTTTATCAGTTCAGTTATCAAGTATCATTCTTTACAGTAACTAAATGAAAATTATTTACATTTCCACAGACTTCACAATACTATATAACAATTGTTTCAAGCTAAAGTCACAGTGGGTTATGTGTATTATTTACCTGCTATATTATTTTTGTGTAGTGAAGTCTTACCTGGTTAGCTTCTAAGCCATGGAAATTGATAACAGATTTATTTTTTAACATTTTGATGTAGCAAAGAACAGTCCCTCCTGGATTCTGCTGTTCTACGGATGTAGAAAAAATCACAAAGGAGAAAACACATTTTCATGTAGAATACCATGAGAATGTACCATTTTATTATGAAAGTTGAATTGAACTTGATTATCAATATTAAACAAATAGTAAAGGTATGTTAAAAGTATGAATACTGAATAGTTACACAAAAAACATTGTTTATGCTGTATATTTAGTTATCTTATATAAAGTTATCTTTTTAAAAGTACTTCAGTAAAGCTCAGTTCTATAAAAGTTACAGGGAAGTGTTATTACCGCTAATAGGAATATATATATATAAATTTTTTGGTGTATTTTAAACTTTAAACGGCAGAATTTTGAAAAGTGGGTTACAGAATTCCCAGATTTGCCATGGGATTTTCTCCCTTTTTTTTGCGGAATTGAGGAGAGACTGAAAGAAGACATTGATTCTGAAGATAAGGTGATGTAAGTTATGTACTGATTCTGGGTGTTTCAGTCTACACAGTTCAGAGATGAACAGCCACAATATGTATCGTGTTGATAAATAATCATCTTTTTACAAGGGAGGAAGAGATGATGTAATGTGTAAATTTGAGAATGATTGCTATTTTTGTAAATATGTATAAACATGTCATTAAAATAAAGGTACTTTGTAAATATGTTGGTTGACCCTGTTTGTTATTGCAATTTGTGATGATGAGAAATATAATCTTATTCTTTTATTGCACACCTGCTTCGAAGAAAGTAGGGTATATAGAATCCTTCAGTGTAAACCATGTTCTTCAAGAGTTTCAGCCGACTTGCATCTTTTTGAGATTTCAAGTTTTGGTAATTTCCATGATCAATTTCAGGCTGTTATTACCTGGATCTGCCATGAAATATGGAGTTAACTTGTACCTATGGGGTCGAAGTTTGTTTATTTGGTTCTTATTCACCCTTAACCCTTTCACCACTACATACCTAAAATTAGGCACGTAAACCTATTAACGTTCAGGTTTCTTTGCGGTGAAAGGGTTAAACATGGACATGGCAGATGTTATCACTAAAACTTTTCAATGACCTCTTTTCTGAAACCAGTTGGCACAGGAAACTCAAATTTACAGAATGACATCTTTGTAACATGTACACTTAAGCTTTTGTTTTGTATTGAGGAAAAACAAGTGTTGAGTATTGGTTGTGTATATTGATTACAGGTGCAGAGGTGTGTGGTTGTGTATTGGTGCAGGATATGTGGAATGGGGTGACTGAAGGGATCATTAGGTTTCCCTGGTCCCAGTTAGTTACCACTTAAGGCATTACACTGGACACTGCCAGGCCCAGTTAAATAAAAAAGCTTTTACAATACAATTGAACAATAAATTCAAGAAATTGCATTTACAACAAGTGGTTGCCACTAACATGGCAATGTTCCCCTCCGAAAAAAATTATTAA
Organism: Gibbula magus; assembly: GCA_936450465.1. Taxonomy (NCBI): domain Eukaryota; kingdom Metazoa; phylum Mollusca; class Gastropoda; order Trochida; family Trochidae; genus Gibbula; species Gibbula magus. The sequence goes on along the minus strand of OW388291.1, from coordinate 72,810,674 downwards.
CAAGGTATCATTTTGTCACATTTTACACACAATTTTACCTGTAGTGTGCACTTCGACTGGTGTCTGAATAATCACCATTGTTAGGCTGGTACCAAAATTGAAAACCCTGGGTGCAATAGATCATGAGATATCGGGTTAACAAGAGGCTGAAAGCCGGTCAAAGTGCCGTGGTGACCTTGAAAATAGGGTCAAGGTCACCCAATTCATCTGCATAGTCACCCATTGTAGGCTGGTACCAAAATTGAAGACAGAGGTCACAGACTCAATGATTTCCTGCATTGAAAGTAACAATCATGTAATGTTTTAAAGTGTAAAATGTTATAATAAGGCATATTCGCAGAAGCATGCTTATGTTGTGAGTCTTTGTGACCTTCACCTTTGACAGATTGTAGTGAAAACCTTTTCAAATCTTGGTAATTCTCCACAGTTAATATATGACAAATAAGAGCCTCATAGCATAGAAACTTTTCAAGTTATTATCCCCCGCCACAAAGGGGGATATAGGTTTGGGCTCCTTGCGTGCGTGCGTCCATCCGAGATAAAGGGGACAACCGTCTCAGAAAGGATTACCAAATTGGTGTGTTACTTGAGGGCATAAATACCTTGATGGAGTTCGAAAATGAGAAGCGTGCAATTATTTTTCCAGAGTTATTGCCCTTGTTCAATATTTTGGGACTTTGTTCATGGTATCTCCAAAGGGGACAGCTTTTCTCAGAAGCCATCCAAGATCAGATTACCAAATTTGGTGTGTTGCTTGAGGGCATAAATACCTTAAAGGAGTTCGAAAATGAGAATCGTATTCAGGTATCTTCAAAGGGGATAGCTTTTCCTAGAAACGGTTTAAGATCAAATCAGTTGTGTGGCTTGAGGGTATCTATACCTTGATGGAATGAAAATGAGAAGAGCAAACCATTTCTTCTCGAATTTCTTTGATCTGGCTGGGGGTGTTAATGACTATGTCTTCTTGTTATGTTTATCAAGATTATTTTAGTGTTTTCAGAACTTGTGACCTTGAACGTGAATGTGAAACAAGAAAGTATCTACTACCGTACTTCAGTTAGTGGGTATCACAGATGCTGAGTTTCAAGTATGTTAAGGGTTTTAGACTTCTGCTCCAGAAGCAGTCACAATCAACAACAACCAACATCCCTCTCATGCTTCTATGGAAACAGAAAAAAAATAATTTTTCATAAAAAATCTGAAAATATGAAAAGGCACCACTTCAGTTAGTGGGTAATACACATGCAAAGTTTCAGGAAGATATGATGAACGGTTTTGGAGTTGTGCTCCGGAAACGAACCTGTCTTTGAACAAAGTCCAAATTCAACAGGTTTCTATGGAAACGAAAAAACAAAAAATTTTCAGAAATCTGAAAATATCAAAAGGCACCACTTCAGTTGGTGGGTAATACACATGGAAACGGATGACTATATCCCACGGTATTACATACCGATGGGATAAAATGTGAGCATGGCTCACATACCCCCACCATCCGCTATCCGTCCATTGAGAATTATAGATGTGAAGGTTACTACAGCTTCAAGCATCATAATATTGTCCAAAATAATTTTAGGAACTGACTGTTATAACAAAATTTCATTCACCCAGATGTAATATTTTTCAGGTAAATTAATTTTTCCGATTAGAGCATCACACCAGTAATTTGTACCAAGTTCAATTACAGATTCAAGGGCTTCATAACTCCGTAAAAAATAATATTTCGGAACTAGTTTTCGAACTCGATAAAGAGTATTGTCATGAGTACTCACAACCACAAATTTATTCACCTAGGTTGAACAGTATTCGAGAAAACTTGTCCCCATTGAACACAATAAAACTTAGTCCAAAAAGTTACTTTTCCATGGAAACGACAACAAATTTAAATCTCAGAAAATTTAAAATTGTCCGTGCGCAATCTGAAGAACATGGTTAACAACTGTACAAAGTTTGGTTGATGTACCTTTGACGATTTTTGAGAAAATTGACCTGACGGACGGAATGACCGCTATACACCCCCGCTTACTTCATAGCGGGGGTATAAAAACTTCACCAGAGGTATAAGTAGCAAGTTATATGAGTTCTTAAAACCTTTGAAAATTTTTTAATTTTTAGTGAAACATATAGTCAAAAGAAAACGAGGAGGCAGAAACTGTACAAAAACTGATAGCAGCCCCAACAAAGTCAGGGCTGTTATTAACTAACTAAATTTATTGTGCTTTACATGTTTTTTAAAAAAATGTCTTTAACGCTAGATAATTAACCGTGCAAATCCTTATCGGCTGCAGATTCTATGGCTTAATTCTATAGTGTTCATAAGGGACAAGTTTTCTTGGAAACGATTACATATCGGTGAATGAAATTTTGGTTGCAGGTAGGCCTGATGGTACTTAGCACAATAACCATTGTGATGCTAGGAAACTATTAAATCTAGGTGAATGAAATTTTGTAGTCCTCCTCCTTACTTGATACTTTTGATCGATGGGCAGTTGCAGGTTGGCAGGGGTATGTAAACTTTGCTCACGTTTGTTTTTCCACAAAACAACAGAATTTCTAAATGCTTTGTGATGCATTACTATAAATGTTCTACCAACACAATGTCAGGTATGTTATCAAGCAACACACAATTATCTGCAGCATTGTGAACTGGAGGAGCACCTCCTCACTCCTCATACTATAGTGTCAGAAGGAAAACAAATCTGGAGAAGGACAATGTTGTATGACAAATCCATTTATTCAACAGTTTATGCACATACCAGGGTACCTGTTTAGTCACTCACAACATCAAAATTAACCATGGGACTTTGTGGATCTCTACCGGATACAGAGAATATGTTAAACAGAATGATTACCTCTGATAATATTGCTTATACATCAACACAACACATTGAAATAAGTGGTCGTAAGTCAAAGAATAAAAATACAAATTTAAAATCAAATGACAAAGAATTAACTTTTGTCTGTGAGAAAAGAATGAAGAATCAGAAGTCTTACTTTCTTGAATATATATATATATTTTTGTATCCACATCAAAGAAAAAATTCTTTCTTTTAACTGAATGTTACAAAAATATATCTATTAATAAAGAATTTCATAGGAAAATATAATTATTGAAAATGTTAACTTCATATAAAATTGACATCAATGATTATTCCCAATTGACACATTTATTATGAATAATTTTTGTTGTTGACATCACAAGGATAGTGTTGTAGATTACGATGTACATTGATAATATTCTGATTAAAACTCCTTATATAAAAGAACTGATATATTCACTTTACAAGAAAGGATCACCGAGGGCCAAACCTTACATTCATCATCAATTAGACTAAAACTTCCACAATTATTTTTAAAATTCCTACAAGTAGTGACCACCATGGCGACTCCTCGTCATCTGCATCTTTAGATATAGGGCGTGGTACTCTCTTTTCATACTCGTAACTCGATTCATACCTAGAATCTTCATCTGAAGACCCTTCTTGAAAATAATTGGGGTTTTCAAATTCTTCAGAAACTAAATAAATATCTAATTTATACTTTGATAACTCGTATGAAATATGTCCAAAAACTGCAACACCAACAGGGCGATCAAAGTAATAAGGGATTTCAACAATGTCAAGGCCACAGGTGACAGATTGAGCTTCGTAATCTTCAAAGGTAGGTTTCAGGTTGTGATCAGAGACGTAGAGGTCCGCATCACCGTACAAGCTCTGCAGATGAAGTTGCAGGTTTCCAGGGCGGTTCAGGCGGTAGTAGGTGTAGTTTTCTGCCCCTATTTCGCCATGGACAGTTTGTAGAAGACTTTGTGCAGAGCATGATGTGACTGTCGCGGCACAGCACAGGGCAAGAAATAGGGCAGAAGGTTTGGAGTGGCTGGATGCACCAGAATTCATCTAGCTTGTGGAACTCTAACCATCACAGACTCTTTCACAACTGGAAAAATAATTCAATATTTTAAATGAAATGAAATCTAAAACTTTAATTTCAGTTGGTGTCTTGGTGAAGTGGTGAATGATGTCCAGAGCAGTTATGGCATATAAACTCAAGAACCTTTATTGCCATAATGCAAGGGAATCCGGTCATTATTTGCTTCCACTCTAACTGACCAATCCTGCCATGCAACTATTATATTTTATTTTAATTTGTAGATTAAGGGTCATGAGAGAACGAGACTCCATAAATATTTAAAATACACTCCTGCTTGACTTGCTAGTGAAAACTAAATACTTGATTCCTTTCATAAAGAGAGATCTATAATTGTTTATGAAAATATAAAACAACAGACAGGACAAAGGACACAACAGAATGTATGCCAAATACATTGTCCTCAAGTAGCTCAGACAATAAAAACTGCTTAAAAGATAAGAGGTTGAGGGTTAGAATCCATTTCTCTTTCATTGTATATAACACTTTAATTTCCAATTTGATGAAATACAAGTTACAACAAGTCCATTTGTTTGCATTAGTTGAACATCTCATAACTGATCAATGTAGTTATTATATCCTATATTTTATGTGGAAATTAAGATCATGTGACATCACTATGATATTATTGAAAGTTTCTTCACATGCTTTGTTCAAAGCATTTGGACTTTTGACATGCAATGTTTATATGGTTCTGTGAGAATAAATACAAACTAATCAAGATCAAAATTGTTTGTAGTTGGGTTTTTTTTGTACCATCCTTGACCATACCATCCATCATCAATAAATGATGACAAAATTTTATCATGCACTCGAAAGATCATTTCGGATTCATCACGCATCTTGTACACTCTGAATAATCATTTCTGTCATCTGAAATTTTTTTTAATATACTTTGTCATAAGTTAAACTGAACTCAGTGAAGTTGGAAATTATTTCTACCTTCAAGTATATGAATTCTGAAAAAAAATAATAATGAAATCTGTGAACTTATGTGTTGTGAATATGTGTCTATATGATGTACTGAACATTTTCATTTTGTCTGTTTGATGTAAAAACAATTCCCTTTTGGATAATAACAGTGTTAACTCTCTATTCCTTAAAACACGAACCCAAGGCTCATTTCCTCAAAATTTGTTCTTAAACATTTTGCTTTGTACTGATTTTCTTGCTGGTCTTTTGAAATCTATGCCCATGTTTTAGAGATTCGAAAAGACGCGAAAATAGGTAACGTGGGGATATTTGCATTTCAATATTTTTATTAGCTAAATAGATTAATCAGTAATTAATGACACGTGTGTAGACTACATTTCTATCTGACTAATTTGTTCTCTAGTCTTCAGATGCATTCAGGACTCAGACATTTAATATCTAATTTGTTTGGGATTTGGTCGTCAGCACGGATTCAAACTAAAATTAATGTAATTGTTGAAACGCATCTGTTTAGTCTATATGAGAGAAAAATTCTGATGTACCAACTCGGCAACTGAACAAAAATGGTAGATGACAAACAAACCTCGGCGTGTTATTAATCACAACAACGTTATCTTTGCTTTTCCAGAGTTGATCATATCCGAACTTTGCAATGGACACTTCCGTGCTGAAAAGTGAAGAGATATGCTGAATACGTCATTTCCGCTTTGTAAACACTACATATTCTGTACAACACATAACTATATTGCAGTATTTATTTATATAGTTTATACAAATGTATAACATATGGACAAAATACACATATGTATGTTTAAATTTACTGAATTGACGACAATATTTTAATAATAATGTTACACGAAAATGATATATAACGTAGATAAGACATCATTAACAATGGTTAATAATCAAAGTTTAAAAGAAATAGTATATTAGCCCGATATCTGACGTCATCAGTTCATGTGTATACAAGTTGGGGAAAACACATGGCACATTAAAGTTGACAGTGTCAATCAAGCAAATGTTTCCAGTAGATTAAACAGATTAGTCATGTATTTATTACCCAGTGATTATTCACATGAAATGCAATGGATACACTGAGTTTCCCTCCAGTGCCAAACCCGGATGACCAAGGAGTGGTATGAGAAATATCATTTCTTGTTTGTTCAGACATTTGTTTTGTTTTCTCAAGGGACATGTTCCAATAATGTTTGTTGTATGAAATATATAGGCCTAGTGCATATGTTATAAGCATATCAGTTAATAAATGTCTTTGACAATATCCAGCATGCTTATAAAAGCTCTTAACTCTAATGGTTATTTTAGTTATTCTTAAATAACTTATTATTATCTGTGAATTTAGCTTCTTTGTCCATAAAATTATTCTTCAAAAAATTCTTCTGGTTCTCAGGACTGGGCCTACATAATGAGGAGAGAAATGCAGGTGTGTATCTTCAGTAATTTCTCTCCATCAATAAGTTTGTATTTTCATTCTTCGAATTTGTATCTGTAACTTTATAAAGTTATGTCGCTAATAATTGTTAAATTAATTTTGTTATGTGTTATGTAATTTTAAACAATGCAAAACATCATCACTTATATGTTACTGAGGTAGCATATAAGGTATCCATGGGCTTTCTGTCACAACCTTTTGCAAAGTAGCGACTGTTCCTAGCTCAATATTGTCAGAGGAGTTAACAAACCTAGGTCAGGGAATTGGTTCACTTGTAGGAGGGATGAATAACCCATTTGCCCCTCATGCATAAATGTGTGCCTTACCAAAATGACTCAGCCACCTTATCTGACATCCATTATTTCTGTCAATTTTTCATAATGGTTTTACAGTATTGTATATGTACAAATAGAGACTGGTGTAAGATATCTGTTTTTGTGGCCCTGAGAAAACAATAATAGTCAGAGGTCGAAAATGTTTTTCTGTAAACCCTTACATATTCAACTTCTCCAGAAGAACTGGTGCGCCCCAAAGCTGAAATTTTGTGGAGCTGTCCCTTGTACCTATGACTATGATAAACATGGTCAATGTAATCGTATTGGTCTTTCAGACAAGCCCAATTTCATTTCATTTGCATCATAAATAAGAAAAATAGGGGCAATCAATATCAAATTATAACTTGACCCCCTTTCTCACAACATTGACAGGTGGGTGACACATGACAAGTCAAGTGTTATGTTCCATGTTCTAAAGAAAAAAAAAAACCTATGCATATCGTACTCACTCAACCCAAACATGTTCAGTTTTACATAATGTTTACTTGATTGTGTCTTTGTTTTAAATGTATGAAATTATAAACCTGAGCCAGTATAACAATTAAAGGTACATCCATTGTGTTGTTGGGGTCACATATTGGAAACGTTATAAATGGTGTTACTTCATCGAGAAGTACCGACTGTTGCCGAAAACTACCATTTTGATGATAGTAGACTTAGCATATTGACGATTTGGGATAAATATGCAAGCTGAGTGAATTTATTTGTATTGTAGACATCACATGTGGTGAGTTGGAACGTATAAAGCCAAATAAAATTTTATGAAACACAATGGATGCACCTTGAACATTTTGTTTACAGGAAATAATTCCTGGTCTATTCCTTGGCCCCTATGGTGCTGCAGCTAAATCAAAAGTAAGCACTCTAACTTAGGTTCATATTCCATGTGCTGTACATTGAATAATTCTTACTGATTACCACGGTTTGATTCAGAGTTCGTCCAGTGTAACCTAAAATGTCTGTGTTACCTACAATCAGTTGTATGTTTTCACAGATCTTCAAGTATGAAATAACCTATTAAAGAATAATGGGGAAATCAATTCATTTGAAAAGAATAGAATTTTGTATACAATCATTAAGAGCCAAATTTGTCAGATATAACTAACTAGACTAACTAGATTTGTATCCCAGGTTCCATAATATGGGGAAAGGTGCACCTTTTTGTGTGTGCAGAATTTCAGTACAGTATCAACCATAGTCCACTAGCTCCAGCCGATGCTTGCAGGTTTCACTGCAATACAAAATCATTATTGTATGGCACGCTTTCTCACCGGTCTGATTGAAATTGACAGTTTTTGGAGGAATAGAAATTGCAAAATATTGCATATACTGGGATAGATAATAATGATATAAGACTGTAGGCTCGCATGTTCTATAGCAAATCACAGAACAAACGTCCAACAAAAGTTTTCGGTCTGAGAAGCTAGGGTCAAGCAACTCCCAACAGCCATACTTTCGTCGTTTTTTGGCAACATGGGGTACATGTTAAAGATTGATTCAGAATGCTTTCAAAACGGTGACCGTTAGAAACCATGATGTGATTGGTCAGCTATCTGACTGGGTTTTGTCTAAACTAAACTGGTACAGAACGCGTGCCAATACAGGGTGTTCTCAGACCTGTTCGTATCCCAGGAGATGCATTATTTTGCATATATTTTTCCTCAGAACAAGGTCGATTTCAATCAGACTCTGCTTTCTCACTGTATTGATATTATCTGTGGCTGTGTTAGCAAAAGGCAATGTGAAAACACCAAATACCTCACTTTATTTAACAATGCATGTTAATTTTTTTAAGTAGATGACTTTTGATTTGATGTAATTTTCACCACATTTTTATTTTCCAGCTTCCCTGTCTGAAGAGTCTTGGAATTTCTCACATTGTTTGTATTCGACAAGCCAATGAAGCACGATTCATCAAAACCAATTTTCCTGACCAAATGACGTGAGTGTAAAACACATGATAGGAAATGAGTTTCTCTGCTCTTGTTTTGTATAGGACATATTAAAAAAGGAGACTTTATTATACAGCTTTTATTGAGGGCTGCTTACATGTTGCTATAAATGTTTTTATGAAGAGAAAGTATTTTTTGTCATTGTCAATACAAATTGCCAGACGTATTATAAAGTTTTCCTTCCTGCTATTGATTACTGTTGAAGAATTTTTAATGTTAAACTGTTTACTTCATTTTAATGAAGATATCATTTTTATTTTTAATCAAGATTTGATCCTATGGCTTTAATTTTAATATTCATGCTGTAATATGTGTTACTGAACTGCCTTGGATAGAACAATTATTCATTAACTTTTGAATTATTTATTATGCTTGTAGATATATTGTGAACATTTTGGAAGCATTCATACACTCTTTAATATTCTATTAATGCTTCAGCAATCCTGTTTTTATTTAAAAATCATATGTTGAAATGAATTGTATTAAGGGCCATAGCCTGTCTGTCTAAAACTCGTCTGGTTTGGAAGGATGCTTTATAAAGCCTATACCTTTATTTGAATGCATCGTATCTGTTTGAAGGACATGACACCTCTGTTGTAGGTATCTTGTACTGGACATTGCTGACACAGTCACAGAAAATATCATATGCCATTTTGCTAAAGTTAAGACTTTTTTGGACAACTGTTTTGCTGTTGGAGGGAAGGCACTTGTTCACGGAAATGCAGGGATATCTCGGAGCGGCGCGCTAGTCATTGCTTACATCATGGAGAAGTATGGTCTCTCGTACAGGTGAAACTCCAGATAATGAAACATGAGTACCTACCTTTGGCTTACTTCCATTATGAAGAGGGCAAATAATATCCTTGTAACTCTCCATTCCTTAAAAATAATGAAGCTGAGACCTCTGAGGAACTATTTATCATTCTTTTTTGGAATGGAGAGTAATAAGGATTTTGCCCTAGTTAAATTACACTCAGATTATTGCTTATTTAACAGATTTACTTTAGAAAAAATTTAAAATCAAAATTTCCTCCTAAACACTTCTGTAGTGTGTATCTTTTCATTACTGAATTTTCATTACTGAAAAGTAATGGAGCAAGAGAACAAGAAACTACTCTTAGGGACTTAGGGAGAGGATGTTCTAAGTTGTGTTACTTGTACCCAATCCTTTTCTCATGAATGAAATATGTTTGAAACTTAAACTGAAATACTCATGAAAATGGTGCTTAACCCGAAATCCCCTCAACACATCTGATGAAGATGGTTTCTATTACAGAGATGCCTTCATGTACGTCCAACAGAGGAGGTTCTGCATCAACCCCAATGAAGGCTTCGCTCAACAACTCATGGTAAACTTTTTGTCCTCGGTGTTGTTCCAGTAGCTGATCCAACCCTCAACACAAAATCAGTTTAATTTACAAAAATCATCTGCCAAATATTAACACAATTATTATTTATAGGAACATATTCCCATATAAACAGAAGAATTTGCTGAACTTAATGGAACATATGTTTGGGAAGAATTGTATGCAATTACTAGTTGAGTTTTTGTTGGCCTTTCATATATTGTTTCATGTCAATTTTAGACAATGACATGCAAACAAATTTGAGAATTCTTCAAATGTTTTGAAAATGAGAGTGTTTACCAGGACTTGCTTACTTTGTCCATTGACAGGTTTTGATCAGTACTTTATTGACCACGGATAATGTTTTGAGCATGCAATATAAATGGATAGTGTATAAACGTTCTGATACTGTTATTATCACTACCCTTGTGTTTTTGCAGGAGTACGAGCCGATCTACCGAGCACGTTTGAGTTCGAGCAGCACGTCAACAGATACAGGTAGGTACTTGTTGATTTCAGTTTGAGTCTTGCAGCGATAACTCAGTCATGTTGATCTTAAAACTTTGAACATTTCTCATTGAGCCTCAGTGATATCCGTCTTTATTATATACATAGAGAAAAAATTTAAGCACCCCCAAATATGATACATATAATTTTGATTTATTACAATTCTATAATAAAGCATAGGAGTTAAGGGTGGGGTGACCCTAGCAACTGTTGAGGGGCAATTGGATTCGATTGCTTTGAGTTACTAGTTTCGTCTTATTGTAAGACTCATCAGACTCTGACTAAGCATCTCATCAATTACTATCTCAAACGGGGTTACCCCAAAAAGATAGTACAGCAGAACAAACTCAAAACAGACTTGAAAGATAGAAACCAACTTCTATCTCCCAATAACACAGTACAGCCGCAAACACAACGACCTGTACTGGTTTGCGACTACAACCCCATGAACATGGAGCTCAATAAAATCTTCAGGAACAGATGGCACCTACTCCAAGGTTCCGATCTCTGCAAAGATAGTTTCCCCTCACCACATATTGCGGCATACAGGAGGAAGAAAACACTCAGAGATATGTTAGTCAAGGCTAACATTACCTATCCTCCTAAAAACCACAAATCAGTGGTAAAGAAGTCGCTTTTGTCGACCTACCATGCAACAAAGATGATTGTAAAATCTGCTTCAACATCAATAGGTTCAGCTACTTCCATAGCTCAACCACTGGACGACGTTACCCATGTGGTAACTACAGTTGCAAATCTCGCAACGTGGTCTATCTATTAACTTGCAACAAATGCAAGAAACAATATGTAGGTGAAACAAAAAGGGAGTTCAAAACACGCTTGTCTGAACACTTTGCTGACGTCACCCACAAAAGGAACAAACCAGTGGCCCTTCATTTCAATCTCCCTGACCACTCCAAGAGCGATTTATTTTACAAAGTAATCGCTCAACTCAAACAAAATCCTGAGTTAGAGAGAACCACACAGTCTAGAAGATCTATAGAACTGAGGTGGATATTTGAGCTACTAACGTTCCAACCGCGAGGCCTCAATGATAAGATCGCAGGTTGAAACACTCCTCCTTTTGTTTCTCCAATTTATAATAAAGCATAGTCTGAATATGCAAGGTCATTTTTTTGGCAGTATGTAGACTGAATGTTCGCGAAAACAGAGCATCTCCTTTAAGCGCACTATGCACGTGAAACTGGAGACCCCTGATTTTTTCAATTTGTAGTATGATCATGCTGGATGATTTCAGTATTTAATGGGTCGTCATTTCCTTCTACAATGGCAAGCATGAGAATATCAGAAGCTGAACGATGACAGATTATCGGCCTTTGTGCAGCAGGATGTCTTTCAAGGCTATTTGAAGGTAAACTGGATACCATTACACAATAATAAGCCGATTAATCCGAAAACATGATCAGACTGATGAAGTCAAAGACCGTCCACGCTCTGGACGACCTCCTGTAACATCTCGACGTGAAGACAGAGCACTTATACGGCTTGTGAGACGCTATCCATTTGCATCGAGTACAACCCTGAAACACCATTGGTTACCTAATCGTCGATTCAGTACAAAAACTGTTAAGAATCGACTGAAAAAAAACGAAGGGTAATCAGGCATCCCCTATTGACTGATAACCATAAACGACGGCTATTGATGTGGTGCCAAGCGAGAAGGGACTGGAATCTGCGAAACTGCAGGAGGATTCATTGGTCCGATGAAAGTAGCTTCCTGCTCCATTCCAAAGATGGCCGAGTATGTGTTTGGAGGCGTAAAAATACAGCCTACAGTGCCAAGCACATCCTCCCCAATATTCCTTTTGGTGGAGGCTCAGTGATGGTTTTGGGATGCTTTTCACATGACTGCAAGATTGACCTCATAACAATTCAGCGAAATTTGACAGGCCAACGATACATCCAGGAGGTGCTTCAGCCTGTTGTTGTGCCTCATTTTGACAACCACAATTTTGCCTCGAGGTCTGTGTTCATGGACGACAATGCCAGGCCTTATCGTTCCAACGTGGTGAACAACTTCATCAATCAAAGTGCTGTTGAAAGGTGTGATTGGCCCGCCATGAGTCCTGATCTCAACCCAATTGAGCACGTTTGGGACATCATTGTATCCTCCTGTATAGAACTTGAGGCAATTGGAGGCAGCACTGCATGAAGAATAGCAGTGAGTACCCATTAATCAATTTCAACGTCTTGTCAGGGGTATGGGTCGAAGAATTAAGGCTGTCATCCGGGTACGCGGAGGATCATGGATGTACTCGTTATTGACTTTAAATCATTACAGATATTCACAGAGAACTTGTTGACAAAGGACATCTCCATAGTTCACACCTGGCTTTATTCTTATGAAAATTACCATGTTCCTTGTCTTGGCCTAAAAGTAATAAAACGTTTTCCAAATCCATCATCTCCAACGCTTCTGTGTCCTAAACTCATACCTATCACATTAACATGAATCCTACCACTCTACAAAAACAGGGGGGGGGGGGGGGGTGCTTAACTTTTTTTCTCTATGTATTTGACGGGCAATGAAATACTGGGATATATGAGTGGAATAAACTGTCTATCAAGCTACAGTGAAAATAACTTATATTTTCACTGCGACCAGTGACTGATATAATTTGACATAATAAAACAATGGTCTGACGCGGCGGATTGGCTAATGATGTCACAGTGTACCGTGGTGACTGACTGTCCTAGCGGACGTTCGGCAAGATAACTACCCTTTTCGGACGTAATTACAAGGATAACATCATATAATAACTAGGATTGACGCGTCAATACTTAGGTCTTCAAGACTTCTGCTTGACCTTGAACTCCATGTTGGACTCTCGATTATGCATCATTTTCTCCGCTTTAAAACGAGCTATCAAACATGTCTCTATCTTCAGTAGTTATTTTACAAAAATTCTCCAAAGACAATGACCCTCTGAAAATGGAACTTTTTCTTATTAATGGACCCCTACATGGTCTTTCTCACGATTAAGACAAAATGGTTAATATTTTCATACTAAGTTGCACATAGAAAATATTGTGCTTTAATTTCCACTTAAGTAGATTTAATCATCATTTAGATTGCATACATAATTAAGGCGTTATGCTTTTCTGAATATTCAAGAAAATACTCAAAAATGTTTAAATTTTGACCCCTAGACAACATTTGCGATGTTCGGAGCTTAACTATCAACTTTTTGATGAAAGGGTTCAACAGAAACGTTGGTGTTCTTGAAATTGTCCATCCGTAGGTATAAACACAATTTCAATATTTTAATTAGTTAAGCAGTTATGATCCTTTGAACCTTGCTTAAAATGACGATTTTAAAAAAATGACAAACTTCTATGACTTGTCACAAAAAAACTAAGACAGATACGAGCTTGAAAAATATTGTCCTTAAAAAATGACGTTTCTACATCAACATGATCTATTTAAAGTTTTCCTATCTTCAGTGGTTCATGATCAATAATTCTCAAAAGGATATACCCCTCGAAAATGCTCAAAATCACAAACTTTTACTTATTTAGGGAATATGCCCACATTTTGCCCAAACTATCAACTTTTATATGATAATGATATGTTATGGAAGTGTTGCATTAGTTATAAGAAAGAGACTACAATAAGTATCTTCGACATAACTTTTTTCGTAACAGAGTTATGCCCCTTTAAACATGGAGCCCGAAACACGCCCATTTTAAAAAGGACCATAATCAAGGGCAGATTACTCGAATTCAAGGTCCAAATTCAAAATTCGGCTACAGTACTTTTTTTCTAAATTCAATTAGCTTTCAAATGAGCTATCACACATAGCTGTATGTGTTGCCGTTATTTATGAGAAGATTTTTGAAGACGCGTACCCTCAAAATCACGAAAGTGCGCAAAATTTTCAGTTTTTTCGAAATAGCAAAAAATCTATTATTACGGCCGAAAACCGCTATATGCCTAATCGATGGGGAATGTTGATGCCCACATTTTGGTGAAAGTTTTATGAAAATATCTTGATAAGTTTTCGAGCTATTGAGGTTTGAAGTTTCAACTTTAAGGGGAGATAACTCAAGAAAGAAGTCGAAAATCCAAAATCCGTCTCGTCATCATCTAAGTTGGGTCACTGGCTATCATTTCTGAACGTTTCAGAATAATCGGCCCAGCCGTTAGTTCTGAATCAGTGGCACAAAATCGGTATAAATAATAATAATAATCAGGATAAAAACAATAGGTCTTCAGACATTCGTCTTGAAGACCTAAATAGAATATCCGTCAATTCTTGACAAATACCATGTTTATCTCATCTCGTGAGGTAGAAAAGTTATATATTATATAACCTTTCTACCTCGCTCGATGACATAAACATGGTATTAGTCAAGAAAATACATATATCCTCTATGTATTCTTATCTTCACATTCAACTTCAACAAGTGTGTGAAAGGTATCAGAAAAACCAAACATGGCTTGATCAATTTTAAAGCCAGTGTTGATAAACACATGGAGTAAGTTTTCAAGTCTGATGTTCACTCTCACATTTCCATCTGTCCAAGGGTTTCTGAAGCGGAAGTCGCGCCATGATGAGGAAGAAGAAGAGATGGTCCAAGGACGCCCTCTGGTGACGTGACTTGTGGACCGACCGTCGCTTACATTTCTTCATAACCTTTGTTATTTCTTAAGGTTTTATCTCATTCATTTTGTAAATATAATTCTTCAGTAATAATTCATTATTGACTTTGGGTTGTTAGTAAGTTTGTACATACAGTTACCATTAAAATACTCATTTTCATTTTCATTTGCAATAAACTTTTTCTCAAGTGATTGAAATAAAATCATGAAATTCTTTACAAACTATTTTTCAGCTTTTAAGCTTTTTAGTTGATTCATTGATATTTTGTTGTTGCATAAATGTATTTCCATACTTGATACCAAATGTTATTATGGATGTAAGAGTTGTCTCCCTTTGTTGTGAAAGCTGATTCACACATTTCCAAAACAAAATCCATGTTTTTCTTGATTTATGGAATTGTTCTATTTAAATTTGGATCATATCACTGAACTGATATCAAAGGTAAAAGTGAAACTTTACAGATTTACATTCATCATCCTTAAAAATGTGTGGTCATCATAGTGAAACGCAACTTCCCAATACAAGGCATAACTCTTGCCAGTCTCCATTTCTGGCTGATTTAGGCCTTGCAGTATTACCTTAAGAAATCTGTGTTTAGAAATTCAGGCCCGCTATGCATTTCTGGTGCAGTTATTCACTGTCTTGACACAACAAAGCGAGGGAAATACCGCAAGGGTTAAATCAGCCAGTAATGCAGACTGGCAAGAGTTATGCCTTGCGTTTGGAAGTTGAGTGAAACTTAGTGTGATAATCTCCAGGGTAAACATGTAGATAAATCTCTAGTTGATATTCATTGGTACTAATGAAGCTACTTGCCTACTTACAATTTATCTGAACGTATCCCCTAGAGGGAGGATGTACAGTCATGAAGTTGAACACATCTCTCTTTGGAACATGTTTTCTTATAGAAACTCCGAAAGGTAGGGCAATCCTTGGATATTGTGATATGATTTATGTGAATTATAACTTCAGTACAATTGAAGCTTTACTTCAATGAGCATTTGTATGAATGAGATTAAAAAGGCAACTTGCAAAATCTATTCATTTCAAGTGTGATTAGACATTTTATAGTAGACTTAACAAAAACAGATTTAGAAAATTTGTTTTGTTAATATTTTGTGACATAACTAATGTACTTTCTTATCTTTGTTTATTTTGTTACTTTATTCATTTCTATAATAACACTTTTTGACCAAATCCATAGACTTAAAAAAAAAAAAAAATCTGACATGCTCAAACTCATAAACTATACATCAGAGCCAAGTGAATATTATTACCCAGGTAAGATACGGATAAGATGATGTGTGGGTTTTTTTTTTATTGGTGTGACATTTTATAAAACTATCAACGCCACACCCCTGAAAGCATTAATATTTGTTCGCATCCTATCCCTTGGTATGTATCTGATCAGCGTGTGAAATATACATATAAACTTTATTTTGAATGGAAAAATTATGAAAACCTAGATTTGGCAGTCTAGAGTATAAGTAACCAGCTGTTGGAAGACCTGTCATATATATTGTAGGAGTGTCTCTGTCATACTATGTTTACGACACGAGTGCCTGAGTATTAGTATTTCTCAAGCAAGAGCAAGGGATATATCGATATTCAGACATGAGTATTGTAAACATGGTATGACAGATACTAATATAATAGGCTGCTGCTCACCATTGCCGCATTTAGAACGCAACGTCAGAGAAGAATGTCATGTCATGTCATGTCATGTCACCATGTCAAAGTGATATTTTGCCCTAGGGTATCGTATTTGAAAAATATGAACCTCTATATGATTGCCCTTGTAGGTAATAAAATGATGCATGTTCACTTCTACCAACCAGAGTCACGCTGATGCTCAATGTATGTTAGCAGGGTTCAAAATCAGCACTAGTCTTGTACCTCATGGCTATTGTAAAAGGTTCTGGGTAGAATATGCGCTGGGTGAGTCACATGTTTACAATGTAGTTTTAAAACAAATACACGTGAGGGAGGTATTTTTATCTCACCAGGAAACTGGGTTTTTTTTCATGTGAACTCTGTCCAGGACCCATATTTTCGAAGCGCTCTTAGCGCTAAGATAGTCTTAAAGGGACACTGCGTCGAGGATAAATATGAGATCAGATGTATCTACCTGTGCTGATTAACGTGTCTGGTAACGAGTCACAGACCCCGAATTTCAGACAATTGAAGTAATTAGTAATAAAACTACTGCATGTAGACAGTGAAGCGAAGCGTAACTTGTTAGCAGACAAGTTAACCAGCATAAGCAGATAAAAGTGATCTCATTTTTATCCTCGATGCAGTATCCCTTTAAGTGCGATACATTAACATTGACTTACGACAGTCTTAGCACTAAGAAAGCTTCGAAAATATGGGCCCAGGTCTATAAGGTCAGAGCTGTAAGATGACAGGGGAGCATTCAGGGGGTAAAAAATTATGTTTTTCCTTTAGAGAATCATTTGATGGAATTTGTTATGATTTGGAACAATGGCTTCGGTAGCATCCACCTTCAATTATTGTGTCTATCTGTATGGTCAATCAAGGGTATCAGGAGTGTGTTTTCTTTTCTTATCTAATCTTTTACTTCTAACCATCCAAACCCTGTTGAGCTACAGACTACATGTCTCTATTTTTACATCCCCTTGAAACATTAGTACTGGGCCTTTAACTGAGAGAGTGCTTATTAGAGGAAATATGGTATTTGATAATTCATATAATGATCGAAATCATACTTTCATAATAAAATATTATTGCATATTTTGTTACCATTTTTGTTGATTGATTACCAGTATGTTCGTATGTTTGTATGTATGGAGTGTAGCTGGGCAGCATATATCTTTGTGACCACTGCCATTCTTTGATTACTGGACAATGTCCACTCCTATACTGTAGACTAGTGCTCATATTGCTTGTTCGAATTTTACTGTGTGCACATCATTTTCAAACTTTCACTACTTTAATAAAACATATTTTTGTAAACTTTAAAGCGTGTTTGTGTGTCTTAATTATTATGTGCTTGATAGATAATTTATGTAAATAGAACCTTTATCCTTTTTTTTTTTTTTTTTACGTTTTCACGTTTCATCATCAGTTGAAGAGGTCTTGAAACAGAAAAAAAACAAAGATGACATTAATCATCAGAAAATGTTTACGTCTTGTTGGGTTTTTTTTTGTTGACCTGTTGAGTAACTTGACACTTAAAGGGAAGGCTCCATGGACTAGTTCTGCGCTGATCATGATCTCACCTAAAGAGAACTTTATGTATAACTAAAGCCTCCTGAATGCTATCAGTCCACAGCGTTTATCTCCATGCAGTAAGATAGAGAGAGAAAATAATCATGTGAAGAGTTGGAAACAGTCAACACCACTTTATGACATGAAAATAAAAACGACAACAAATAGATTTGTTTGAATGTTATTTATTATAAAAGTGGATGCTTGTGTCTATAATGAAAATAAAACTTTCTTTTTTTGAAGGCACAAACTGGTTAAATGAATACTCAAACTTTCATTATTTCCATATACCAGCAAAAAAACTTGTACCCTCACACTTCAGTTTTAAATCTACTATAAACTTGTAGTGACCAAAATTTAAAAGAACAA
Source organism: Gibbula magus (assembly GCA_936450465.1). Classification (NCBI taxonomy): domain Eukaryota; kingdom Metazoa; phylum Mollusca; class Gastropoda; order Trochida; family Trochidae; genus Gibbula; species Gibbula magus. Next base: position 72,792,002 of record OW388291.1, on the reverse strand, counting down.
GTAACCAATTGTCAAATGCAAGTGTTTTAATATTTTTTGTAACTGAAAACATGACAGTTGGGACTGATACATATAGTTTTGTTATACAATGATCACTTTTCTTAGAATTGTAGAAATTAAATTATATCATGAAAATGCATAAAATTAGCACCATGACCAGCTATTACAAAAAGTAAGAGAATTAGGTTACCCGCTGGTTTATCCACCCCAAATAATAGAAAGAATTATAATTTATATAAAGAAAAAGTATAATTTTAATATTGTGTTGTGAAAATTGTGTAGATAAATATTACATAAATATTACATGATTTTGATATTGAATTAATAGTTTAATAGAATTATTACTCTTTTATATATGTTCTCGATGATCATTGTATTGATTGTTATAACCAGATTACCAAGATTAAATATATGGAATGAATGTTTTGAACACAACCATTTTGGCTGAATTACAACATGACATACATACATGAAAAACTATCAAAAACATTGTTTTAAAAAATAAAATGAATTAATCCCTTTCCTTCTATTTGTAATAAAAATCCCCTATAACAATATTATGATAACTGAAAGGAATCTGGGAGAATTTAATATGGCAGCATGACAAATCTCAGTGTGGTCAAAGTATATTCACTGTAACAGCACTGCAAACTAAATACAGCATTTGGAAAATCAAAATCTCTTGTTTTCTCTCAAGATTTACCATTTTACCAAATTATACATATGCTTGACAAAAGAATCTCAACAACCTAAGCTTAATGCAATGGCATCTTTTATCGGAGATCATGTTTTAAAAGTATGAGATTTTAAAATAATATAATCTCTTATCCTACAAATATCAATATAGAACACCCATTGTTTATAGCATAAAATAATTCATGAGATTTCATTTTTAGTCAAAATATTTAAATATACACATTTCACATGAAAACAAAGCAGTAAAAAATAACAATATTTAGCACTACATTCTGAAAGACATAGGCAAGCAAAGGAGTTAACAAAGACATGCAAATCGAAGTGGAGCTCGCATCTTTCTATAGAAAGTCATTTTGCAGTTGAAGAACAGTTTTTAACAAGGGCACTCTTCATTGATGCCACCTTACAATCTAGAATCGTTCTAGATAAAATTTCATTAAAAATGTTTAGTTTCATGTTAATTTTTGTGTTCATAATGTTTATAAAATGTGTATGCCTCTAACTTTAGCCAACATGTTACATATTCATGAGAATGTCTATTATGCTTTACAAATGCTAGGACTGTACTGGTTCGTATTTTCAACCTTGGTACCCCCTACAATTATTCTACCTATCCAGATGTCCATTTAGGTGATCCCTCATTTCCAATGTAAGGGATTTAGCAATAAATTCTTAAGCTAGGTGGATAATATTCAGAATTCTTTAGCTATTTTCATCAAAATTAGTTTGAATCTTCAAACTCAATAAATCCTTTAAACTTTAAAAATATTACGATGATCATAATGGACCATTGTACAGTGATCAACTTCCCTCCGCGAGGCATGACTTGCGCCAGTCTCGATTACTGGCTAATTCAAGTGCTAGCAAATAGGAGCCCACTATGCACTTCAGGTGCAGTGCTTCGCTGTCTTATCATGGAAAAGTGAAGGAAATGCTGCAAAGCTTAAATAAACCAGTGATGGAGACTGGCGCGTGTTGTGCCTTTCATATGGAAATTGAACTATGGTCAACACCCATGTCCTTTCTAGGTTACCCATCCCAGCCTAAGCAAAGGCATCCGAGTGCCATAGCACCAACAACATATTCTTACATTCACTCTTAGCCAAGATGGTGATATAATGCCAAGTACAGAGTACACCAAGCTGAGTAGAGACACATTTGGTGACCATCAATCCCAGCCTGCATTTGGGAGAGAAGCAGGAATGTTCTTATATCATAAATAAACCTTCAAAAAACTTCTGGTTCACTCACAACAGCAGATTTACATATATTATTTGTTTTTATATATACATATGACAGTAATACTCGTGTAAAACCCTTTTTCACTATGTACAATTAATAAAACAACCAAAGGTTTGAGTACTCTGAGATATATGAATATGTCACAGGGAGAGAGTTACATGATGCTTTGTACTGACTACATATTTTGACCCTGAAACTTATACTTTAGTCATGAAATTAAATAAAGTTAATGAAAATGACATGAAGTAAATATATGAAAGTTAAGTTAAATAAATCAACAACGTTCTGAAATATACAAAACAAGTTGACTGTTTCTAAATTGAAGACTTAACATCACTTGTTACCGAAAAAATCTCATACCATCCAATAATTTGAAACCTTCAAATCAGCCAATCAGGATCTGCTCCACAAATTCAAACTTTCCAATCAGTCAATCAATATCTGCTCCAAAGGTTCTTCCAATCAGTCAATCAATATCTGTTTCAAAGGTTCTTCCAATAAGCCAATCAGAATCTGCTCCAAAGGTTCTTCCAATCAGCCAATCAGAATCTGCTCCAAAGGTTCTTCCAATCAGCCTAACTGCTGAGTTGTTTCATGCTTCTTATCTGACTGATCCTGACCTGCAGACAACCAATCAAACAGATACCATGTAATACACTGGCTTGCAACTGTCTTCCTAATGACTCAAATAATTGACACTTGATTCACAATTGAGATGGCAGCGAAATGCCTCCATGAGTGGAAGCAACGAAACAGGGAACCAACAATGTCAGGAGTGTTATCAGAACATGGTCATCCGTTGCATTTGATTGGTTGAGCGAGGCATCCAATCATGACGTGCAGTGCTTGGCGGTTTCAAACAGACCCTTCCTGAAGAACGGATCAAACTCCCACAGTACGTGTCGGCTGATGTGCTTGTTTTGTGAGGGGTGGAGAGGGGTTTTTGGTGACCGCATACAAACTTCCATCAAATTCTTTAAATATTGCTGCAAACAGATAAATATTCATTGAAACTTCACTGGTTCTATTGTCACACAATGATATTCATTTAATAAAAAAACATTGAACTATCAGCGGCTATTTTCAAATAAAATGACACAATACTTTGAGAATCAGACAATAGAATATTATGACACAAAAATTTCACAAAACCAAAACTAGTGAATATTTACATTCAACTTGATGAATCTTGTAAAACTTGAAGACTATGTGGCAGATCATTGAGTGCGACAGCTGCTGCTAAATGGTATGATCTTCCAGACTCGCTAAAGACCTCTGACCTACTACCCTCATTCAAAGCCCATTGGAAGACCTGTCTCTTAACAGCTCTATGTGACTCTGGACTATCCCAAAAATCAATTTGAGCATGCTAAATGTGTGAAAAATGGAACTAGTATTGTACCTACCTCTAGCAAGGTGCGACGCTCTGACACAACTCGATCTGATCTACTGAACATCTTCTTGGGAGGAAACACCAGAATACTTGTCTGTTGGAGAGACAGAGAAAGTTTCAATTAACCATGTTCTTACTAACATGATTTTTCATTTCATAATAGTCAAGAGACAAATTTTAAATGTAATCCAAACTCTTTACCCATTACCTTGGCACTGAACTCAGTAAACTTTATAGATATGATCTAATATAATTCACCATTTGGACATGTAATTAAGGCCCGGGAAATTAATTACTATTTAGGGCAAAATGTCAGGAAAAGCCCACCACAAACATAACTTTGGATTAGTGTAAATGAAAAGTGTTCACATAAGCCGAGGCAGAAAAATATAAATGTTCACTTATTTTTTTAATTCGTTAGAAAAATCTGGCAACATTTTTAATTGAGAGGGAAAATTTGTCCATATTTTTGTTTGGGAGAAATTCTAAGTAGCATTTCCAAATTTGTCAAAATGATAGTAGGAGAATCCATCAATCAACATTGAATACTTTTCTTTTTAATCTAAGAGAGATATTCAAAGTGAATAATTAAATGATTGAAATGTGAGCTACTTATTGCATACCTCTGGGTACTTTTTCTTCATCATTTGGTGCAGATCTCGAAAACGACTGTAGCGGCGAAATATTGTCCATGCATCATCTCCTATCGAAACCTGCAAAATGGTAAAGAGGAGTATTTGTTTAAGTGTTTTGATTGCTTTTTGATTACACCAGCACTCAACATATACAGAGTTGTTTGCATGATCCAAGAGGGTTGCTATTGAGTTTGTCTTTAGACCCGAGTACTGTTCCACTTACCGATCTAACATTGGCTTACGATTGATCCTTGGAAAATGGTTGTTTGACTTGATTAAGGGTGTAATGCCTTTTTCACGAGTATTTCCTTTATTATTGAAGGAAGAAATCCTGCAATACACATGAGGCTACGTACCGTGGTTAAACCGATGACCATTTGCTGGAACGAGAGATCAACAAGTGATCCTGAATGGAATTTCAATTCTGCATTGCAGCCAATCCTTACTGCATGTAGAATGGAATATCGTGGCCCTCCACTAAACAGTCATAGAGTTACTATTGATTGAAATTGCAATCTATTGCAAGTGATTTGTGACAAGTCACCCTGGACTTCTTGATCCAAAGTTGAACATGTTACCCACTGTGCTAACCTAGCAGAGTATTGTTATCATCGAGAAATCCCAACTGACCTTGACCTCATACTCGTGATGTGCGTCGCTCCCGTGACCGCGCAGGGTGTAGGTAGGAATGCTGATGTAGACGCGTGGAGGAGGACCAGAAAAACTCCCCGAACTAGACATGCTGCTTGACTGACTCTGTCAACATAAAGTAAGTGCTGTAACGGCATCAATTTGTATCAACATGTATCAACTGTTTGTATGAATGAGATGAGACATGAATAAATAAACTCTCTCTTAGAAGTCTCGGTGAAATGTCTTCTTTGCTTTGAAATTGAAACCTTTATTCATTAGAAGTAAACCAGATTGATTGATGGTTTAATGAAATAATTTTTGCTGATAAAAGTTGGACATTTGTGATCGTTTTGCAAATGTTAGTTTTTTCACAAATAAGTCGAGGGTTATGCATCCTACTTGACTTTTATTTCAAGATTGATTTTATTAGCTTTTGGAGACTGAACAATTCACATAATTAAAGTTGAATATTTTAAAAACTCTCACCATTCTCCTTGGAGACTGATCTGGACTCGAAATATTGTTGTTTGGTGACTGGCAAAATAAAACAGAAGGATAAAAAAAAAAATTCATAATGAACTAGAAGAGAAATTTATATTTCAATTAAGATTTAAAGATTTCTTCTCTTGAAATTAGAAATGAGACTTTATCAACGATTACATTGCAGTAATTGGAGAAAATCATATTTGACACGCATTGTATATAACTGATGATTTGATTGTATATAACTTTTAACTAGAACTAAATAAACAGCACTCACCATTGCTAAGGAGTAGGGATTGGACCGAGTTGGAGTCACTCTACCCAAACCGTTACTGAAAATGAAAAAAATATTGTCACTACAATTTCTTAACACAAATACTGAAATAATTGGAATATTCCAAGAATTATGTGGCACCAAATCATTCTGAGCGGTTGATTGGATAAAGGTTCCAAGACTTGCTTTAACCTAAACAATACTTTCATTTATAAGAGTCTAAAATACTTATGATCACATATACTCTAAAACATTTGTATGTTCATAATAAGAAGTTGTTATCAGGAAGCTAGCTTTTCTTATGTATTCTACTTTTAAATGCCCTTTAAATATTAATGAGCTAAAACATTATGTCGGATTAGGCTCACAGTAAAGTAACAATATGACATCTTTTCTGTGAATCAATTGGCCTACTTTTCCAGCCTGGCTCGGAGTTGTTTCATCTCTCGACTGTGAGCAGCCTTCAAACTGAGAATCTCACGCTCCCTCTCAACACGTTCCCGCTCCTTGTCGATCCGGCGCTGTTTCTCCTGTTCAACCTTCTCCTCGAACATCCGTCGCTTCACTTCCTGTTCCACCATCACGTTGATTCTGGAGAAGAGTGAAAGAGTATAATACATGGAATAAGGTTCTGATAACACGCTATGTTTTTTAAAATGCCTTGTCATTGAAACAACAGCATGGAATCTGCTTTTGTTTTTTTAATGATTTAGGCAACAAATAAAAAATTTTTTGCACCAATTTCACGTTTTTAGGACAAGCATGCCAAAATATTGGTATGACATGCAATGGCTAGAACAGAGGGAGATTCAGATGATTCAATTGAAGGAAGTTTACAACATGTCAACTCAACCGTTTACAATTATCATAAAATGCCTTGTCATTGAAACAACAGCATGGAATCTGCTTTTGTTTTTTTAATGATTTAGGCAACAAATAAAAAAAAATTTGCACCAATTTCACGTTTTTAGGACAAGCATGCCAAAATATTGGTATGACATGCAATGGCTAGAACAGAGGGAGATTCAGATGATTCAATTGAAGGAAGTTTACAACATGTCAACTCTGTACAGACCCTGGTACAAGAGTTGAGGGTATGACCGGACCAGCTCACCTCTCCTTATGCTCCATGTCCTGCAGCCGGAGCTTCTCAAACTCAATCTTGTCCATCTCCGTCTCCCGCTCCTCCTCGAACCTGCGTCTGCTCTCCTCCAGTTCCTGCTGACTCTGCTCGATCTCCTCCCGCAGACGCTCCATCACCTAGGATACGAACATTCTCTACTTCAACACTTCAGATGGTGACTTTGTTAGTACCAAACCATTCTGGGTGGCAAATGTACAGGAATAATAACTGACAACGGGAATAATAACTGACAACGGGAATAATAACTGACAACGGGAATAATCTGAGACTGGCCACTGACTGAAGACGGGTTACTCTGTAATAAATATATCACAGGTGAAGGTGTAACCACACAGAGAGACTTCACCAGTTGCAGATTGCACAACTTTCTTTGACTGTAACCAATCAGGATTCTGAAAACTGTTGTTTTAGATGAGAAAAATTAAGTTAAGAAATGGAAATATTTAAAATGAATGATCTCAGTGGGGAGTTTAATTATACTTTTTCCATGTCATCATTAGAAAATGAACAAATGTGACATCTATATATATAATTGGAGCAATACTTTGAGCAAGATTACTGATTCTATCACTCTGAATAGATCTGTAGTATATATCGTGATTGGTGCCAGATTCTGAGAACTTGGCAATATTGAGTACAATTCCCAGCACTATGTCTGTCTGACCTGCATCTGCTCTGTCAGCTTGTTCTTCTCCGCCTCGATGTGGATGATCTTCTCCTCTACGTCCCCGTCCAGCAGCCCGTGCAGCCGTGTCAGTCCACTGGCCGCATCATGGGAAGACTTTTCAGACAGGATCCTGTTCAGAAATACAAAATAAGAACATTTTAGAATATCATGTGGCAAAAGATTCTTCCAGCACATGGCATAGGTGAGGTGAGGTGAGGTGAGTTTCAAGAGTATTTCACTTATATCGCGACTGCTAGTATTATGGCAGGGAGAAAGCCTGCAATGCCATGTGGCTATGCATTGCAGTGAAACCTACAAGCATCGGCTGGAACTAGCGAACAATGGGTGCTGACAACTATTTCACACTGATCAAGGTGATATGAGATAAGCATTGGATTTCCAGTTGAAGTGCTAATGTTACCAAAAACATCATCTGTCCAAGAATACAGTTGGAGTTATCGGTCATATTGTCAAAATCCTCTCTACTTCTCATCTACCAAAATCTAACTTGTTCAAGAAGCTATGCAGCTATAACTTCAATGAGTGCACCAACAGCAGTCTCAACCCTCAAATCTAAATTGTCCAAGAAGCTATGCAGCTATAACTACAATGAGTGCACCAACAGCAGTCTCAACCCTCAAATCTAAATTGTCCAATAAGCTATGCAGCTATAACTACAATGAGTGCACCAACAGCAGTCTCAATCCTCAAATATAACTTGTCCAAGAAGCTATGCAGCTATAACTTCAATGAGTGCACCAACAGCAGTCTCAACCCTCAAATCTAACTCATCCAAGAAGCTATGACACTATAACTACAATGAGTGCACCAACAGCAGTCTCAATCCTCAAATCTAACTTGTCCAAGAAGCTATGACACTATAACTACAATGAGTGCACCAACAGCAGTCTCAATCCTCAAATCTAACTCATTTGCATATTTTTGGAAGAAGATTCAAACACACCTTTCAAAATGTAGTATATAAATTCAAATACAAACATCTAGGCAACTGATATTCTCCCCGTGTCCTGCTTTGAAAATTGTCCAGAATATGCAAACTTAATTCTGTAAACTTCTGATGCCTGAGTTTTGAAGATCCCCATATCCCTTAGATTAGCCCGTGGAAACTGCTAAACCAGCCATGATGAGGAGGAAGGCAGATGGTTAATCCTGACATACCGATGCTAGATATATGACTGTGAAACTGCAGACCACCCATACCTCACGATTATGTTATCTGCATATGCATTAGCTGGACATTGACTTGTGTTATTTGATATCTTAAATACACAGAACCATCAACATCTAAACTAATGAGAACACTTCAGTATCTCTAACCATGCATACCATGAATAAATCGAGTCATATGTCACTCGAGATTTGGGGGTACAAGATATTCAACAACCAAGAAGGTAAAATTTAACCACTTTGTCATTCGAGAATAATATTTCCATTTCTAGGGTGAATGTTTATGATTCATTTCCATACAGATGGAGGAATATTATTTATCATCCAAAACTGGTTCCCACAGTAGATATCGCTTGTGTGAGATCAAACGATATCTACAAACAATATCTACATTGTAGATATCGCAACAATCAAATCGTCACAATCCTATTACATCATCAGCTAATGACATCACAAGGCTTTGACATCACTAAGAACACTGCTGACAATGTTATGACATCACAAAGTTGATGACGTAACAATGCTATGAGGCCACAATGCTGATGACGTCACAATGTTATGACATCACTGAGCTCACTGCTGAATTAGTCAAATGGCAGTTTTGTGTTGCAGACATGTTTATTATTTTGCTAATAATTGTTGAAGAATGATTTTGAATGATAAATAAAATCTCACCCTCGTGTCTTCTGATATCAAATATATCAACACTCGTTGATTAGAGTAAAAATATCCTTGGCAAGCCTCGGATATTTGTAACTTTAATCAACTCCTGTTGATATATTTGATATCAGAAGACACTTGGGTGAGATTCTCTATATAGACAGAAAATCTAAATGTTTGTGAAAACATTAATCATTTTGTAAGATGAATGTATTATGCTTTGTTGGCAGAATCATACTTTGGCTCCCATACTTGAAATGTAGGTTATAAAGTTATGACGAACTGTTTATGAACCATAGTTTAAATGTAGGTTATAAAGTTATGACGAACTGTTTATGAACCATAGTTTAAAACAACTTTACCTCCCAGTCTGTAAATTCTGAATTTTTCTACTGCTAGTCCAGGACATAAAACATGTCACTTTCAAAATAACAATGCATACTCATAAAACAGACTTTATGTTTCCATGTTAACGACCTCAACCTCTAGGCTAAATGACATAAAACATATACAAGTAGTGACATTTTTTTTTCATCTAACCTATTAAACATTTACAGATTTTCCTCAGGGAAAACAAGACAAAACAAACATTGCTAAAAGGAGAACACAAAACAAACAGAATTATAGAATATAATAATAGAATGTTTTTACTTTTATTGTTAATATTAAAAAATGTTCAAAAAATGTTTAACAAATCCACTACCTCTCATGCATTCTCAGTTATATATGTATATCATCATAACTTTTATTACTAAATAAGATAGGGCTATCAGGAAATACTTCCACTGCATTACAGGCCATTTATAAAAGAGTGACGAATAAAGTAACATCTAACGATTCCTCCTATATTTTATTTCATTTGTCTATAGGGCTACACCAGGGATGTGTTGTTTTCATCATACATAAATGAACTGATATATAGATTAGTGAGCACTGAGGAATACAATTAATTCCGGAATATACAAGTCAGTACAAACAAACCAGAGTTTGTGAACTATGTGAAGAGTCTTAGAAGTACCAAGCTACGAAGTAATACATCAAAGGTAAACAAGTAATTGTCACAAACGTGACCATGTCCCCCGCCGCAATCAAGAATATATAATTCAATTGTTATTATTCTTATGAGAATGTACTAAATACTGAGATGGCCCACAGTGTAAACTCAGGGTCTGGGCCATGTGATCAGTACAATTTTAAAAGTTAATGACGTCATGGTCACCCAAATCGATTGGTGTTTGCGTATTATCCAGATGAAAACTGGTACCAAGTTTGAAGACTCAAGGTTGAAGGGTTCATTAGATATCGCGCTAACAACATTTTCAAAACTGGTCAAAGTCTCGCCCTGACCTTGAAAATGAGGTCAAGGTCACCAAAAACTTTTCAGGTCTGCGTATTCCCCAGATGAAGATTGGTACCAAGTTTGAAGATTCTAGCTTGAGCAGTTCATTAGATATCGCGCTAACAACATTTTCAAAACTGGTAAAAGTCTCGCCGTGACCTTGTAAATGAGGTCAAGGTCACCAAAAACTTTTCAGGTCTGCTAATTCCCCAGATGAATAAGTTGTCGTCTGCTAGACGTAGTCTGGCTAGGCAATATGTCCGCCGTAGACGCCCGTGTACGTCCTCACAGAATAAATGTACGATTGAACCATACATGACTTTGTTACACTGGTGAATGATGAAGATTCGCAATGTAGTCAGAAACTTTCATCATATGAAACAGGAATTGGTTATCCATACTTAACATTGTAGATAATATACTTAATTTTGCTCAGATATGAGTCAGAAGAGTTGACATTACAGATGCAATAAGCCCTCAAAGCAAGATATATAACCTCACATAGAATAAGCAAGATTCATTGTTCTTTTTCTCCAGAACTACAACTTCACCAGTCCCAAATCAGCTAATAAAGCAAACAAACTATCAATCTCAGGAAAATATCCATTGCAGAACATAAGTATGTTCTTAAGATCTATCATCAGGACTAACGCACTGACAGTACAGTGGAGTAATCCTTCAAATTCCAACCCCCTACCCCAGCACACAAATTCTCCGGAACTATACAAATTATAAACAATTCAGGCATTTCATTAATGTATAAGATAACAGGGTAGAATATTTTTACAGGCAGGGAAAGCAGGCTGTTAACCCTTAACATGCGGGTCCCGGAATTATCCGGGCGGGCTATAAGCGATTCGTAGGTACTCCAGTACGGATCCCGGATCGCTTACTTAGAAGAATTCACGCCTGTCTATGTACTGGGCTAGCCTCCATACCGGGTCCCGAGTCGATTGTTTCCGCGACTCGCTGCATGAGAATGGCTGTATTTATGCCTCGCAGCCCGCAATGAGAATAAAACTTTCTTCAGTGTCTGGTCAGAACGTCCAGCAAAATTCACACCAATTTGCGTGTGCATTGTTGACCCGTAACGCATCGATAATTAGCTTTACAAAAGGCCAATTTTGTCCTGCTTCGCTCCGATGGCTACACTGCCCGGCGGCTAATTAGCACCTAAGTGTCTGCACTGCCCCGGGGTGAGATAGGCCCGTACAGGCTTATCTGTCTCGCATCCCGCCACATGGGCAGATAGCCTATGCTTATCTGTCTCGCATCTCGCCACATGGGCAGATAGCTTCTAATTACGGGAAGATATTGCGATAAGCTACCTTTCTCTCGCACTTCGTATCATATGAATCAATTGGTTGTTTTCATTTTTTTTTATACCAAAATAAAGAGGAAAGAATGGCCTTTATTCCCATATAAAAATCGCAATTGCGCTAACATAACTGAAAATACAGCAATCGCACAGAGATAGCCGACTTTCGCACTTTTGAATTTTGATACATGTGGCGCATTTACCCCAACATGCCTCGGCGCTCTATTTCTAAGAAACTACTTGGGATATTTTCATAATTTTTTTATCAGTATATAGATAAAAGAATTGTCTTCAATTCCATATAAAATACGTGTATTTTCGGCAATAACTTTTGATGCGCCAGGTGTCGCGCAGAAGGTGATATTCGGCTTTGAATAAGTGGCGCTCTTAGCATATACCATCATTACGGGCTTTATAACTTGTGAACCGCAAGTCCGATTTTTATAATTTTTACATCATTGTAAAGAGAAAAACATTGTCTTCAATTCCATGTATAATGCGCATGTTTTCGGGAAGAACTCTGCATGCGCAAAGCGCCGCGCCAAAAGGTATAATTTTCGCACTTCATAACTTTTGAACCGCAAGTCCGATTTTTATAATTTTTACATCATTGTAAAGAGAAAAACATTGTCTTTAATTCCAGATATAATGCGCATGTTTTTGGGAAGAACTATGCATGCGCGAAGAGCCGCAATATTGATGTACGCATAAGTGAAGAAGTATGATAATATATAACTAAAATACTGTTCTTTTGATACGCAAATATAGAGCTTTATAAACGATGAACAACTGTCATGACGGAATTTTGTTTCCAGTTTTGGAAAAAAAATTATAACATAAAAGTGAAAATATATTTGAGTACGGGACCCGCCGCTCGGGGAAAAGCCTTTTCGTGGGAATATTTTCTCAGGAAAATATTTCACTTTTCGGAGTTTCTAAAAATGCGTGAACATTTTTGTTACTGATGCCATTTGCGAAAGGTTTTTATTTCTAAAATTCAAATGCGAGGGCGCACCTTTCCAAACCATTTGAATTGAATTTATTATTTTATCTTTTACATTATTGAATAAAAGACGTTTCATTCAATAAGATTTGAAGAATTATTTATATGTGTAGCGGACTGAACTGAGCAGATGGAGAATTTGATTCCTCACCACTTTTATTACCAAAGTTCTTTTGTATCACAATTACTTTTTTAGGTATTAGTTTTTTCGTGAGCAGGGGAATTTCCGACGGGATTCGCCATGACATAATGAGAAAAAATTCCCATGAACATGGGCGTGGTCCGTCATCTTCGGGACCGACCCACAAGTATAAATATCTACCGGGGGGTGCGCGGACCCCCCCGCTTTTGGTCGCCACCCCCCAAACCTTTTTGTGCAAATTATTTTTTTGTTTCTACTTTGAAATAAAGGTTCGTGTCATTCCGAGGTATGAAGGTTTCTGCTATATATGTCGAGAGGGCATGGGAACCCATTCCCAATAGAATCCGGGGTTCGTCCCATAGGATTGTTCCTCGGAGTCTCTCGTTCTCAAAAGAGAACATGGGAAACCTGTCCCGCGATTGAATCCGGGGTCCGCCGCGGAAGACGGGGACGGGAATTCCCGGAGAGCATGGGAGTATGCTCCCATGGGTCCGGGCTCCGCCTCGAGAGACCGCTCCTTGGATGCTCTGCTTCTCGAAAAGAGAAGTCATTCGGCAACTGACAACCCGAGCTTCCCTGACATAGTAGTTTATTTTCCGGGCCTCGCGCCCGGTGCTACACGTCGCCGAGGAAATCAGAAAATGGTCCGTTTGACATATGCGTCGGAAAAATCGGCGCGATGTCAGAAGCCGTCGGCGCTTGCGGCGCAGTCGTCCTAGATGCGCCGGGAGGTTCTGAAACTGGCAAATGAACGTCCATGAAGCTCACATTCATTATCTCTGTATGTTTATTGTCTCTAATCACATGTTATATGTTGCATACATCTAACGCATTTTCAATCATTTACAGGTTGAAGCAGAATGCTGCGCGGACGTGGACGCAAGGCCCTGCGACGGCCTAGGACGTTGCATACTAGGACACGCAGCTTTGAAGCCGTTACAAGCGACGACGACTTCATCAACGAGATCCATGCTGATGAAGCCTCTGATATGGAGTCAACTGACAGTGATGGTAGCAGTGGTTTAGACAGTGATGATGCATATGATCGGGACACTGTAATAGATAGTGAACATGGTGACACAGATGCTCTGAGTGATATAGAGACAGAGATTGCCAGAAAGATTCTAGCCGCCGGTAATTCCACCGAAGAAGACTTTAGTGGTTTTGAGGAGGAGTTTGCCGAAATACCACAATATAATCATGATAATTCACAGACGTTTGATGAGTGGGTGGATGGTCCGCGGCCACGTGTAAACTTGCCTTTCACTGGTCAAACTGGGTTGCGCCAGTTCATAGAACTTCCTGAGAACCCTGAACCTATTGACTTTTTCAATTTGTTTATACATAATGATGACTATGAGGATATGGCAACGGAAACCAATAGATATTTCAAACAAGCAATGGAGGACAAAATTCTAAGACCCCGTTCAAGAATGCAACAGTGGCAAGACACTAATGCAGAAGAGATGAAGGTATTTGTAGCCATGACAATTGCCATGTCATTGGTTGTGCAGAGAAACTTTGCTGATTACTGGTCAACAAGTGATGTTACCTCAACGCCTTTCTTCGCCAAGTGCATGCCCCGAGACAGGTTTTGGCTTCTTATAACCTACCTACACTTGGCTGACAACAGGAGGATGCCGGGCCGTAACACCCCGTGCTTTTCACCAATAAATAAACTGGGACACTTGTATAACCGGATAGTTCACTTTTTTTCAAGAGTGTATAAACCGCATCAAAACATTTCAGTCGACGAGGGCATGGTGCCCTGGAAAGGTAACTTATCTTTCAAAGTTTATCTTCCCGACAAGCCTAAGAAGTATGGGATAAAGGCTTTCATGTTGTGTGACTCGCACAACGGATACGTTTGCAAGTTCAAACTCTACACTGGAAAAACGAATGAACCGGTTTCTGAAGGTGGCAAAACTTATGATGTAGTCATGGACTTGGTGAACGACTATGTTGGACAGGGGCATCACATCTTTATGGACAACTACTATTCGTCCACAAATCTGTACATAAATTTGTGGGAGCGGGGAATAGGTGCCACGGGGACGTTGAGAGCCAATCGAAAGGGACTTCCTGATTCAGTCAAGAAACCTAAAAAGAAAGCCAAGCAAGGGGACATGACAGTTTCTCACAACCATGGCCTACTCGTTCTTCGCTACGAAGATAGAAAATCAGTGCTTCTCATGTCTACTGTTGAAGATACACAACTTGAACAAACAGGGAAGAAGAACCGGGCAACAGGGGAACCAGTTCTCAAGCCGCGCATTGTAACAACGTACAACAAGTACATGGGAGGTGTTGATCGGGCCGACCAGATGTTGTCGTACACGCCGTTCCGAGTGAAGACCCTGAAGTGGTGGAAACGGGTTTGGTTTCACGTTCTCAACGTTGCCATGTTGAACTCTTACATCGTTTATAAAGAATACAGCAAAGATAAACCTCTAAAAACAAGTCGGGAATACAGGAAGGCTTTGGCGCAACATATAGTAACATTTG
Organism: Gibbula magus; assembly: GCA_936450465.1. Lineage (NCBI taxonomy): Eukaryota > Metazoa > Mollusca > Gastropoda > Trochida > Trochidae > Gibbula > Gibbula magus. Next base: position 72,776,680 of record OW388291.1, on the reverse strand, counting down.
CGGACAAGGAACAAGTTCCATCACTTTGCAGACGTCCCCGTGGTCGGCCGAGCACGAGCGACGAGAGTGTCACTCGTCTTCATGGACGTCACTTTCCGACGAAGATTGAGCCTGTCGGAAGGAAGAAAAACGTCACAAGGATGTGTGTGGTATGCTCTAAGGCAAAACGCGCCGTCCTCGCAAAACAGATTGAAGAAGGCAATGGGCCAGCAAGGAAGAAAAAACGAGTAGGCAGAGAGTCTTCTTATGAATGTACAGATTGTAATGTTTCTCTGTGCGCCGCACCATGCTTCAAACTGTACCACACCGCCACTGACTATTCCAGGGCTTACATCACTGCCACGGAAAAAGAAAGAAATGAAGAAGGGAATGAAGAAGAAGAAAATTGAAAGTAAAGAGAGCCGAAGTGTGGACTAGTATATACACATTATATACATACCTTGTAAGGTCCCTAAAGCTGTTCTGCGCACAACCGCAGGTAAATATTGTGTATATTTGTACATAAATGCATTGTAATTTCATTGTAATACATGTCATTGCAAATAAAATATTCTTTATTTTATCAAAGAGACAGAGAAAGTGAATGCGAGCTTTCATTGGAAGTTCAGCCAGAACCGCATCATAAAAAAACACCCATAAATGCTGAACCGGGTGGCCGATTTTCATAAAACTTACATGGGGTAAAGAGGAAAGATTCGGCTTTGATTCAATATAAAATTTATACATGCGCACGAAAAACTAAAGTTGCGGCACGTGCCCCGATATGCGCGATAGTCAAAAAGTTGCCTCAAAGTACCGAGGGTACCTTCATTTGGCACGCTATAGCTTCCGAACGAAGTTGCGCATTTTTTTTCTTTTTACATCATCGTAAAGAGCAATAAATTGTCTTCAATTCCATGTATCATATGTATATGCGCAGCGAAAAATAAACATGCGGCAAATGATGCGCCAGATGTCGCAAAAAGTTAGTTTTTCAAAAATGAATTTTCTAAGTACTGGGGGTGCCTTCCTTACGCTCTTCATATATTGCGAACCATTTGACGTATTCCAATAATTTTTATATCATTGTAAAGAGGAATAAATTGTCTTCAAGTACATACGTGTTTCGCATGCGCGCGAAATAATTTACGATTTTATAAAGCTGGAAATAAAGACAAACTTTACACCGCGCAACATGTATTGCGTTCGCCGCGGTGATTAGTGTATGCTGTGCTCATTAGTACCCATTAGTTCCACGCGCGCTCGGCTCTGGCACCCTCGAGGAGGTCTCGAGGAGGTCTCGAGGAGGTAACGGTACTGTAATTAGCACAGTCCCGGGGGGACCAAGCAGTGCCAGTAAATTGGTGCGCGTCGGGACCATTCACGTGGTACTGTCGGGGTAGCGTCACTCTCCTTTGGTTGGTTATATTTTCTGAACCATAAGTCGTATTCTAATAATTTTTATGTCATTGTAAAGAGGAATAAATTATCTACAAGCACATATAAATTTCGCAATATGCGCGCTCAGGAGTTTTGATTTCATGAAGCTGGAAATAAAGACAAACTTTAGATGACAATAGAATTATAACCATAGGTCGCATTCTAATATTTTTTATATCATTGTAAAGACAAACATCTGGTCTTCAAGTCCATATAAAAAATTCAGTAGCGCGCTCCAAATTCATGATGTTATAAGGCCCGAATTAAAGACAATCTTTACAAAGTAATAGAAAAGTAAAGAAAAATCGTAAAAAAATAATTCGAAGATGCGGGTATAAAGCAACCATTTGTGTACGGGTGCCGCGACTTGAATTTGTATTCAACGCCCGTATATAGCCCGTATTCGCCATGTAGATGCGGTATATTTCGTAAAAACGGTACCGGAATCGCCGCCTGGAAATTCCGCCAGCAGAGCTTGTTAGTGCCTAAGCTCAAACTACTGCTGCGAGCTGCGAGCCTGTAAATTCCGCCACAGGGGCTAAAAAGGGTAAAATATATATACGCAACGTAAGGGTTAACATTGAAATATAATAAATTTGACTTCTCATAGCCAGGTAATAACATTTGCACAGGTGGGGAAGTTTCCCCTGTACCCGGCTTTTAATGAAACCCCTGAAACATATATAAGCTCACCTGAAAGGAATGTTATCCATTGCTCCTGGCTGCTTGTAAATGTCTAGCACTAGCTTTGGACAGTAGCAGCCCCTCATATAGCGACCCCCTATCGTATACTCACTAATCCATCAAGTGACGCACTTCTCAACAAGTGATTGAATAACTAAAGCACTGAGAGTAGAATTCATCGACCCCTATCATCTATACTAATCCTCTGAGCACTGTACAGTAGAGAGCAGTGACTTCTTGTCAGCTGTATACTCACTCACTAATCAATCCTGTGATTACTCAAGCGGTTACACATCAACTTGTCGAACAACCTGTGCCTCTGTGTCGGTTATCTTTACTGTACAGACAAGCCATTGTCATTATGTCACAATTACTTAGAGCACTGCAGTAATTGTCAGGTGGGATAATGACAGGTCTTCTCAATCTGGCCTCTGCTTTCAAAAGCTTTTAAAGGCTAGCAATTATAAGCGTCAATATTGACACAATCACATAGCAGTGATTGTTAGCAGAGACAACTACTTACTCTCAATACATGAATAACACATTGTTATTACTTTGTCAAGATTTCACTGATACTTGAAACAATATAATAATTGTTGTCAGTCAGGGTAATCCTTCTTATATGTTGTTCTTTAAACCTTTCTATCCCAAACTGTTGAGGAGTAAACATCATATTGCCGGAGGCTTAGTAATTTAGCCTTTGTTGAGAGAAAAAGTAATTTGTGACTTCAAAAGTAATACCAGTGTATAAAATAAGGTCAGTCCAACAACACATAAACTGGCAACTTTTGCTCTAGACTTGAAACCTGTGAAGGGCTTTTTTTAATTTTTTCATTAAATTTGACACAATTATAATTTCAGGCTAGCTTTCAAGCTTATTTTATATAGTGGTACGATTGACATCCTCTGTCATTGGAGACCAATGCGAAAAACTTTTTTTAGAATCTGATAAACTTGATAGATTGTGTCATCAAAATGATTTAATTTTTAGCTCATGAGGCTTGAAAGTCCAGATGGGACTATGGTAGTGGCTGTTGTCCAGAACTGTTACACCTACAAAGCTGTAATTTTGTTGTAGTGTATTGGGAGATACCTTGCATGGGAGATACCTTGCATGGGAGATACCTCGCATGGGAGATACCTCGCATGGGAGATACCTTGCATGGGAGATACCTTGCATGGGAGATACCTTGCATGGGAGATACCTTGCATGGGAGATACCTTGCATGGGAGATACCTTGCGTGGGAGATACCTTGCGTGGGAGATACCTTGCATGGGAGATACCTTGCATGGGAGATACCTTGCATGGGAGATACCTTGCATGGGAGATACCTTGCATGGGAGATACCTTGCATGGGAGATACCTTGCATGGGAGATACTTTGCATGGGAGATACCTTGCATGGGAGATACCTTGCATGGGAGATACCTTGCATGGGAGATACCTTGCATGGGAGATACCTTGCATGGGAGATACCTTGCATGGGAGATACCTTGCGTGGGAGATACCTTGCGTGGGAGATACCTTGCGTGGGAGATACCTTGCGTGGGAGATACCTTGCGTGGGAGATACCTTGCATGGGAGATACCTTGCAATACCTTGCATGGGAGATACCTTGCATGGGAGATACCTTGCGTGGGAGATACCTTGCGTGGGAGATACCTTGCGTGGGAGATACCTTGCGTGGGAGATACCTTGCATGGGAGATACCTTGCGTGGGAGATACCTTGCGTGGGAGATACCTTGCATGGGAGATACCTTGCGTGGGAGATACCTTGCGTGGGAGATACCTTGCATGGGAGATACCTTGCGTGGGAGATACCTTGCATGGGAGATACCTTGCATGGGAGATACCTTGCATGGGAGATACCTTGCATGGGAGATACCTTGCGTGGGAGATACCTTGCATGGGAGATACCTTGCGTGGGAGATACCTTGCGTGGGAGATACCTTGCATGGGAGATACCTTGCATGGGAGATACCTTGCATGGGAGATACCTTGCGTGGGAGATACCTTGCATGGGAGATACCTTGCATGGGAGATACCTTGCATGGGAGATACCTTGCATGGGAGATACCTTGCGTGGGAGATACCTTGCATGGGAGATACCTTGCGTGGGAGATACCTTGCGTGGGAGAGATACCTTGCGTGGGAGATACCTTGCGTGGGAGATACCTTGCATGGGAGATACCTTGCGTGGGAGATACCTTGCGTGGGAGATACCTTGCATGGGAGATACCTTGCATGGGAGATACCTTGCGTGGGAGATACCTTGCAATACCTTGCATGGGAGATACCTTGCATGGGAGATACCTTGCGTTGGAGATACCTTGCGTGGGAGATACCTTGCATGGGAGATACCTTGCATGGGAGATACCTTGCATGGGAGATACCTTGCATGGGAGATACCTTGCGTGGGAGATACCTTGCATGGGAGATACCTTGCATGGGAGATACCTTGCGTGGGAGATACCTTGCGTGGGAGATACCTTGCGTGGGAGATACCTTGCATGGGAGATACCTTGCATGGGAGATACCTTGCGTGGGAGATACCTTGCGTGGGAGATACCTTGCATGGGAGATACCTTGTGTGGGAGATACCTTGCATGGGAGATACCTTGCGTGGGAGATACCTTGCGTGGGAGATACCTTGCATGGGAGATACCTTGCGTGGGAGACACCTTGCGTGGGAGATACCTTGCATGGGAGATACCTTGCATGGGAGATACCTTGCGTGGGAGATACCTTGCATGGGAGATACCTTGCGTGGGAGACACCTTGCGTGGGAGATACCTTGCATGGGAGATACCGTGCGTGGGAGATACCTTGCATGGGAGATACCTTGCATGGGAGATACCTTGCATGGGAGATACCTTGCATGGGAGATACCTTGCGTGGGAGATACCTTGCATGGGAGATACCTTGCGTGGGAGATACCTTGCATGGGAGATACCTTGCGTGGGAGATACCTTGCATGGGAGATACCTTGTGTGGGAGATACCTTGCGTGGGAGATACCTTGCGTGGGAGATACCTTGCGTGGGAGATACCTTGCATGGGAGATACCTTGCATGGGAGATACCTTGCGTGGGAGATACCTTGCGTGGGAGATACCTTGCATGGGAGATACCTTGTGTGGGAGACACCTTGCGTGGGAGATACCTTGCATGGGAGATACCTTGCATGGGAGATACCTTGCGTGGGAGATACCTTGCATGGGAGATACCTTGCATGGGAGATACCTTGCATGGGAGATACCTTGCGTGGGAGATACCTTGCATGGGAGATACCTTGCGTGGGAGATACCTTGCATGGGAGATACCTTGCATGGGAGATACCTTGCATGGGAGATACCTTGCATGGGAGATACCTTGCGTGGGAGATACCTTGCAATACCTTGCGTGGGAGATACCTTGCATGGGAGATACCTTGCGTGGGAGATACCTTGCGTGGGAGATACCTTGCAATACCTTGCATGGGAGATACCTTGCATGGGAGATACCTTGCGTGGGAGATACCTTGCATGGGAGATACCTTGCATGGGAGATACCTTGCATGGGAGATACCTTGCGTGGGAGATACCTTGCGTGGGAGATACCTTGCAGCTAGACTGATCAATGTTTGTTCATTATGGCTTCAAATATGGCAGGCAGACAGTTTCCTGAAAATCTTGAAACAACATTTTCTCGGAAACCAATTGGCATAGCTAGCTCAAATAAGGTGGGCTGGGTGCATTTATTACACACTAATGTTTGTTTCATTGAAACATGTCATTTATTTGTGTTTTGAAATCTGAGGTGTGCATGATGATGTTTGTGCCTTTAAATTACTATGCACTTAACAGCATTTTAACTGTATTTAATTGAATGAACCTCCTATCTGGGAGTTAGTACAATCTGAATTAGCAATTTGGCCTGTTTGTCTAACTAATAGTCATCAATTTTTGTGACTCTTGGTTTATGTGATAAAATATCTAAGACTATAATGCATGCAAAAGGCTTACAGAGCCGATAGCTCTATTGTTTTTTAGATCTTCAAGATTCCTTTTGAACATTTTTGCATGCAAATTGTATGGACCCCCAAGGTGACCCCCCCTTTTCAATGAGTGAACCCCTTCCTTTCTAAATTTCTGAACCTGCTTATGACCATTTGCTGTTGCTATTTGCAAGATGTTCAAAAACCTACAGTAGACATGTCAGTCACATCAGAACAATAAACTAGCATACAAACAAAAGATGCTTACCTCTCCCTTTCTTTACGAATACGCTCCATCTCCTTTTCGCATTCCACATCAATCTCTGACATCTTCAGTTCGATCTCCGTGATGTATTTATCCTTCTGTCCCACCCGCTCCTCCGCCGCACGTGACTTCTGCTGTCTCTGGACCTGAATAGCATCCTCTTCCTTCCTGACTTCCTTCATCTTCACACTGAGCTGCTTCTCGAGACGAAGCACAGTTTCTTCCTCGTCTACGATCTGTGCAGCCTGAGTATCAATCACGTCTGCTCGATCTCGAATCTCCTTCTCCAAATTTTTCATCATTTCTGTTTTGGCAGCTGCAAGCAGGTTTTCCTTTTCTGCTTTCACTTGTCTGATCTCATCCGATTTTTCTTTCTCCCACAAATCCATTTCCTGTTCGACCTGTTCTATCACTTCCTGTTCCTGAGTTGCGACCTTCTCTTCTTCTTCTCGGAGCAACTCCCTCGCTGAGTCCAGGTGGTTCTGTTCACACTCAACTCGATGCTTTTCATCCTCGTCTCCGTCACTAACAGCCTTCTTCAAGGCATCACCCAACTGCACTTTGTGTTCTTTAAGATCACACCATGCTTCCTCAATCTTCTTATTTTCTTCTGCAATTTCATCAAGAAGGAATTTCCATCGTTCTTTCTTTTCTTGGTCAATCTTTTTTAACCGCACTGTAATACTTTTTTCTTCTTTCTCTAGTTTATCAAAATTGTCCTTCAGCACTTCATCTAACGATAGGAGTCTCTCTTTCTCCTCTTGCAAAGACTTCTTTGCTTTTTGAATCTGGCTTTTCTCCACTTCAATGATTGATAATCTCTGCAAACAAAATATATGAAAAAGTATAAAAGACAGAAAGATTGACAATCTGCTTGATTATGACAAGAGTATCTGTTTTGAAATGTCACATATCACGAAGAAAGAAGCTGTTATTCATATACTTCTCTTTATTTTATCATTACAAATCCAAAATATCCCTCAAGGAAACTTAACCACAAACACAATCACAAACACAATCCAGGTGAGCGGAGACGAGGTGAGTTGAGGTTTACACTACTTTCCAGATTATTCAACTTATATCACGACTGATACTATTATTGCAGAGAGAAAGTCTGAAAGACTATTATGGCTATGCATTGTGGTGAAGCATCAGCTGAAACTAGCGAACCATGGGTGGTACAGCACTGAAATTAAGTGTAGCATTGCACCCAAACCTTACTGCATGTAGAACTGTTCTCTACAGAAGACAAAGTTGCAAAGCTAGTTTCGAACTCCAGACCTCTTGATCCGAAGCCGAAAAAATCAAGAATGGATAAATAAACAGGAATTAAACCTTGTTAAGTTTTCAAAGCTACGGCAGAAGGCATACACTAGTTTAGTTTTCCACTTATTATTTTCCACACACTTATAGTTCATGAAAATGTATGAAACAATGTAGGTAGATCCACATTGACATCAAAGAGTCCCAAGCTTGCTTCATAGATCTCTCACAAAATATTCTTTTGTGGGTTGTTAGTTGTGAAAGACGTAAACGTCTGAACATAAATCCTAGATGTAAAATATGCAAATTGAAACTGTGGGCAGTTGAGGTCAACCCTGAGGCATGATTCATGTAGAACAGTCACACACCTGTTTCTTGTCCGCGTCCAGTGTGAGTTTCTGAGCCTGAATCTCCTCCTCCAGCTTTGTGAGAACACTCCTCTTGTCTCTCTCCTCCTCGTCCAGGGCGTCGATCAGCGCGTCACATTCAGACTTGATCTCAGACTGATGCTGCCGCAGTTCCGCTATTTCCTGTCGGGTACAGTGGAAACTTGTGTTAGGTGTTCGTTATTGGCAGTAACAGAATTGTGTCCTGTTTAATTTTTGTTTTATAGTATCCAAACCTTATAGTAATAGTTATAGTATAGTTATAGTTGTAATAGTGTCGATGTACCTTATGAAACTGTATGTGTACATTAACCCTTTCACCACTAAGAAACCTGAACACTAACACGTTTACGTGCCTGATTTTAGGCGTGTAGGGGTAGAGGGACTAGTCGAACACGTCATGTTGAAAATCAACAAAAATTATGCAGTTGACGAAAGTTAATCATATGATGACAAAACACAGAAACATGAATACACAAACAACAACTAGTTGTCACTAAGGTGACATGATCCCCCGCTGCAAATTAATACTTCAAAATTGAAAAATAATGTCAAGATCAGCAAAATTGACTAGGCCCTCAATTTTCCCCAAAAGAACCACTGGTGTAAGATAATGATGTGAATCCAATGAACAGTTCTTAACAGGCTTAACATGTTGACAAATTCAAAGTTCGGCTGTGACCTTGAGAATAATGTCAAGGTCACAAATATCTAATCAGCCCTTTGTCTTCCCTAGGAGGTGCTTTGTGTAAGATATGATGAAATTCCGGTGAATGGATCTTGATATATCGTGCTGACAAGCTTTACATGTACATTGACATGTTGAAAAAGTCAAAGTTCTGCTGTGACCTTGAGAATAATGTCAAGGTCACCAAAATCTAATCAGCCCTTTGCCTTTCCTTGGAGAAGCTATATATATAAGATATGAAGAGAATCCAGTGAATGGTTCTTGAGATATCCCGCTGACAAGGATAAAATGACAAAGTCTCGTTGTGACCATGAAATGAAGGTCAAGGTAAACAACCTCTGTAGGAACGTTACTCTCCCCATGATGAACCCATATGCAAAATATGAAAAGAATCCAGTGAATAGTATTTAAGTTATTCCATTTCGTACTAAACGCGTGGCGGGGGATAACAAATCACACATTTAAATCTTGTTTTTCTTGTCTTTCATATGATCTCAACTTCTAACATGAGTTAAGATTATTTTTGGTGTAACAGAAACTATGCATACCTCCTGGAGTTCCTTCTTCATCTTGAGAGCAATCTCCACCTGCTGCTTCTCTCTCTCAGCCAGCTTCTGCAGCAAACCCTCGAAGTCGGGCCGGTCCTCGTCTGTCTGCAGCATGAGGTGGAGAACTCTTCATTACAGTGACATGAGTATCAAATCTATCTACTATAAGCAGAAATGAGCGGTACATAAGATTGACAAGAAAGGGCCATCCATTTATTAGTTTATTTCTGAAATCACTAATTTTTGAATTGTAGTCATCTTCAAGATACTCCAATACTCCAGCATGCACTCATATATATGCTCTAGCACAAATGTACCGATGTGCAGATGTAGATTCTTCCCAATATCCTCCAGATAGAACTAGTTTCTGTGTCACATGACCTGTTAGACAGGATTGTAGGCTATTCTTTCCCCTTTTTTTTGGTGATATGATGATATGAAGTGCGCGAGTAAGGCGGGTTACTGCAAAATGTTCCCGCAATAGGGACACAATGGTGGATAGCCTGTACGGGCGTGTGGGGCTCGAGGCTATGCAAACACGTTGGTGATAATTAGGTCCCAGGGAGATTAGGCTTCAGAGCGAAGTCTGAAAAATTGGCCTTTTGTAAAAGCTAATAATTGATGCGTTACGGGTCAACAATGCACACGCAATTTGTTGTGATTTTTGCTTGACATTTCGACCGGACATTGACAAAGACTCGTTATCATGGCGAACTGCGAGGCATTAATACAGAGCTTCTCATGGAGCGACTCCCGGAGACAACTCGACTCTCAGATCGTTGAGGGAGCTAGCTCCCTGGTAAACAGCTGAGGTATTTTCTAAGTCTAGTATCCGGGATCCGGTACTGGGTATCTATAGCAATTGATTATGGCCATCCCGAACCATGCCGCTGATAGCAAGTTAGGGGGTTAATACCTCCTAAAAAACCTTCAACCTTACTGCAACAGACTGCAATGCAGACACTTGATCATCTCCTCTAGACAGAACCTGTAACATTAGGACAGAATTACCTACCCTGATTAAATGTCAGTTATCCTGCAATCTGAGTTATCTCCCCTGGTGACCCTCACCTCTGAGCCGAGCATGTGCTGGAGTTGATGCAGACTGTCCCTCATATCCTCCAGACATAGCTGTTTGTCTGTGAGCTCCTGCTCCAGCTTCTGTTGCCGCCCGACCCAGTCCTGCTCCATCCCCCGGTACCGCTCCTCCAGATCCTCAATCTCCTGTCTGAAAATAAGCTGTCTCTTACACACCATATGTTCCCTCGCAAGCAAAGTTGAGTTTTGAAGACTGTGCTCATTGAGTGCCAAGCTCTTTTCAACTATATAGTTTTCTTGGCTCAAAAGTAGTGACCCTATTGGGATTTATGAGCTATATAGACGCAGAACACAGTTTCAAAGCTTAGAACTTTAGTAAGGTGAAAGATGTAACTGACATTTGACCAGTGCAGTTTTTAAATATTGAGGGAAATTTGCTACACACTGTCTTCTTGATCTCCCTTGATCTTCAATCTTCTGTTGGCAGAAACAGGGTCATGGAATTAGCAGGCTGATTCGACTTGAGTGTTTTAACATTTAGATCAATTTATGTGAATAGGTAGGGGTCTGTTTTGAGGTTGGGTAACCTAGGTTACAGTTATCTCATCATAGCTTTAAAGGGGCAGTAGCACGTGTTTTTCTTCAAATTTCCCATTTATAATGATAGTTTAAGTTATTTACATTTACTTTAGAGGGTAAAACATCTTATTACACAAACCAATTATCCGTAGTGGTAATAACAATGTTGCGTATAAAGCAAACATTGCATGGCGGCCATTTTATTGTGAACACATTTCATTATTTCGAATGACAAAAACTATTCCCATGGCTTTCAGAACCATCTACACTCGTTTTAAAACTTTTTTCCCGAAGAGAGAAGGATGTTTTTCTATTGTTGACATTATTTTGCAAATACATTTCGACTTATTTGAGCAAAAAAGCGTGCTACTACGTTTTTTTGCAAAATTTATTTTTTCAAATTTCCCGTTTATAATGATAGTTTATGTCGTTTAAATTAAGTTTAGAGGGTAAAACATTTTATTACACAAACCAATTATCTGTAGTGGTAAAAACTACGTTGCGTATAAAGCAAAAATTGCATGGCGGCCATTTTATTGTGAACACAATTTATTATTTTATATTACAAAAACGATTCCCATGGCTTTACTGAAACATGTACACTCATTTTAAACTTTATTTTCGGAAGACAGAAGGATGTTTTACTATTGGTGAAATTATTTTTCAAATACATTTCATCAACTTATTTGAGCGAAAAAACGTGCTACTGCCCCTTTAAATCCATCACCTGGTTGTATTCAACATCAAGTTGTATACCATGAAATATGATACGCAAAGTATTTCACTTTTGTAATATAACTGCATATGTATTGTATTGCAGGTATCTTACTTTCGTAACATAACTGCATAATTATGTATTGCACTGCACTATCTTCAACGGGAGAATAATTAATCATTATTATACTGACATTAAGTATTTTCATACAATTTTATTTGGCTTGGATATGTGCCGTTATACTGTATGTGCCTATTTTAGCTCAAATCATTTCACTCATTTCAACAGTTTAATATATGGCAATTACTACTTTTCAAAGAAAATCAAACACAACTGTATACAAGTGCAAAAGCAGAAATCACACATCCTATTTCATATATATACTAGTAATATGACCTAGTAAACACTATCAATCCAAATCTGTCTTTTTATATGCTATAGTTAAGTATTTAAAAGTTTTACATTTGACTATATAAATTACTGCATGTCAACCATTCAGTTTTCAATAAAAATTCGAACCAACCTGCAGAGGTTGTAGATTCTTTGAAGGGATCCTCCTTGGGGTACATATAGCATAAAAATCCTTATTTTTAACTTGATGACAGATTGTAACTTAATTTTTAAAAATAACAGTAAAAATAAGTTCAAAAAACACAAAATAAGTGTTTTCCGAACGTGTGACCACCCTGTGTAGAGCCCCATCCCAATGCAAATCCAAGGGACGTAACTCTATTCTCACCACTTATCAATCCGACCATGTCAGACAGAATAAGGGGAGGTGGGTGGCCGTACCCCAAGGAGGATCCCTTCAAAGAATCTACAACCTCTGCAGGTTGGTTCGATTCTTTTTCAGAAGGGATCCTCCTTGGGGTACATATAGCATAAGGCAGACTCCCAAAGATAGACTTAGGATGTGGAATTCTGTCTGTACACTAAAATACCCCTAAAAAGTGCTCTACTCAATCCAAGAAAGGTGTCACACTTACCAGATCACGTGACCTCCCACGCCGAGGGCTGAGGACGGGTGATCCCTTGGGGACTATCCGAACGGCTAACCAGCCTGATTACTGTTTCTGAGGCTAAATACCCCCCCCCCCCCCCCCCCCCCTTTTCCAAAGAGACTATGGGGAACAATAGGAGGAAGTACTTCCCACAAGGCAGTGTCTCAGGAACACCTGCTGCCGGGGATATAATGCCCAAAACAGTGCAATAACTGGTTAAAAAATGAACAATTTTTAGTTAGTTTTTAGTCCTGAAAAAGAACTGAACTGAACCAAACTGAACAATAACTTGCAAACAACAAGTAACTCGAAAGCTCAATCAGCTAGAGAGTTTCAACTCTGCCCACCGGAGAGAACCGACTGACCAAACCGAGCGCGCTCCCTAGAGTGCCTATCTAGTTGGTAGTGTCGAATGAACGTGCTCGGCCGGCTCCAAATAGCGGCAGAGCAGATCTCTTCGATGGGCAAGGCCGCTGCGAACGCCTTAGACGTTGCTACCGCCCTAACCGAGTGAGCTTTCAGCTGACCTGGGGGTTCTAACCCCTTATGTACATAGCCCATCACAATAGCAGACACGATCCATCTGGAGATCGACTGCTTCGATGCCGGCAGACCTGGCTTACTACCCCCGTAACAGCAGAACAGTTGCTGGTTTTTACGGATACTACGGGTACGTTTTATATAGGTCTTTAACACCCTGCGCACATCCAAAATGTGGGCATGGTTTCCAGTGGACCCCGAAGAGGCCGGCTGCATAAGAGTCGGCAGTTCGATAGGAGCCGTCACATGGAATGAGTGGTCAACCTTGGGACGATAGCTGTCGGGCAGTCTGATACTGACTCTGTCTCTATGAAAGACAGTCAGTTCGGGATTAGCTGACATTGCATGAATATCACCTACCCGCCTGCCCGACGCCAGAGCCACCAAAAAGGCGGTCTTCCACGTCAAAAGCTGAAGCGATAGTGCATTCAAATCTTTGAACCCCGGACCTGAGAGCCAATCCAAAACAAATGAAAGGTCCCAAGTGGGGCTGATACGCCGGACAACCGGACGTATCCTGTCCACACCTGCTAGGAAGCGCTGCACCAGTGGATGCGATCCCAAAAGAGCACCGTCCACTGGTATGTGGAAAGCAGAAATAGCCGTAGAGTATCCCCTGACGGTTGATGCGGCCAAGCCATCATCTAACCTGGACTGGAGGAACTCCAAAACAGCGACTAGATCTGTAGAAAAGGGATCGAGTAGCCCTCTATCGCCACACCAGCGCGCATAACAGGCCCATCGATCTTCATACTGAAGGTTCGTCGAATCCCTCCTCGAAGCCAGTATTGTGTCTGCAACTCGTGCAGGAATACCGCTCTCCTGGAGGCGATTCCGGACAGTGGCCAAGCCACCCACTGAATCCTGGGATTCGGGTGTGGTGCCCCTTCCTGAAATAGTATGTCTCGTCTCGAGGGTAACAGTACAGGAGGCTGTACGAGAAACCTGAGAACGGACGGGAACCAACTCTGAGCCGTCCAAAGTGGTGCTACTATCACTAGGAGGCGAGCTGGTTGATTGGTCAACTGAGAAAGAACCCTGGGGATCAGAGGAACTGGAGGGAACGCCCACAGTACTCTGTCCGACCAGTCGATCGCGAAGGCATCTCTGGCTAGAGCCCTTGGATCTGGTATTCTTGAGCAGAACACAGGTATCTGATTCGTCATCCCTGACGCAAACAGATCCACCTGGAACGACCTGAACAACAGGGAGATAGTTCCGAATATCCCCCGGTCGAGCATCCACTCGTGAGGTGTTAGGATGCGCCGAGACAAGGCGTCCGCACGGACGTTGTCCACTCCCGGGAGATAAACAGGAACCACCTGAATGCTGAACTGGTCGCACCACAGTAGGAACTGCCACGACTCCTGAAGGAGAGATGAAGACACTGTGCTGCCCTGTTTCAGAATGTACGACAGGGCTGTCTGGTTGTCCATTTCTAGACGAACCACAAGCCCCTCGATCCGCTCTTTGAAGCACTCGAACACACGTCGAGCTGCTCTGAGCTCTAGCACGTTGATGTGCAATTTCGACTCCTCCTGAGACCAAAGGCCCGAGGCTGTCAGGTCTTCCAGGACTCCCCCCCAGCCTGATAGGGAGGCGTCTGTCTGGATGGTGACCGAAGGCATTGGAAGCTCTAGCGGTAGACCCTTGAGAAGGTTGCTCTCGGAAACCCACCACCGAAGGTGCTCTAGCACCCAAACCGGTGTGGTTAGAACCTTCTCGAAGCTGTCCGAGTGTGACCACATTCGTGCCAGCGCTTGCTGAACCGGTCTCATACTCAAGCGAGCTCTCCAAACCACGTCCACTGTCGACGCCATGTGCCCCAGCAACTGAAGCCAAGTCCTGGCCGTGTGGGTGGGCGACTGAAGGAACAAGTGGACTGCCCCGATCACTCTGGACACCCTGTCCGGGGCCAGGGATACAGAACCGGAGGCCGTATCGAACCTTACGCCCAGAAACACCAGGTCCTGCCTGGGGGCGATGTCTGACTTCTTCAGGTTGATGATCCAACCCAGCTTGAGCAAGATGTCTAACACCTGCTGGGTGGCCTCCTGATTCAGCCAATCGTCCAGGTACGGATGACAACACGTGCCCCGTGACCTGGCGGCCTGCGCCGGTACCAACATCAGTTTGGTAAACACCCTCGGCGCAGTTGAAATGCCGAAGGGAAGTACCCAGATCAGCCTTCGTACGGGAACCAGACAGGAGAGGGTTGATCGCCTCAACCAACAAGCTATCAAGAAAGCGGAGCCTGGTTGCCGGAGGCTTGCTGGGAGCAAAAGCCTCCCCCGGTAGACGGAAATCCTCGGAGACCTGCTCCGGTACGGGAACAAGCGTCTGAGGGATAGCGATCGCTATGCGGTCACGCGTTTCCTTCAGAAGCTCGGCGAGCGAGACAGCACGGCCGGATTCCTCATCCTCCTCTGAATACTCGGAGCCATCCTCCGACAGGTCCCCGGTACCGGAGCCACTCAGTAGCGACCCAGTATCCGAAGCCCTATCTCGGACAGCCCGTTTGAGAGGGATGCGAAACCCAGCTCTGCCCGCCGGCGCTCGTTCCAGAACCCTTAAGTTCTTGGCCCGCCTTCTGGAGGTTGCGATAAAAAATCATGTCCATCCCCCTCTCCTTCTTGGCCCGGGGGGTGAAGCTGAGACACAACTGGCAGGCTTGTTCGTCATGTTCGTCCTCAACCAGACATACCAGGCACCGGTCGTGCTTGTCGGCCGGGGGCAAACGGGCCTTGCACCCCACACATTCGGTGAATGACTGCAAAGTCAAACACAGAATGTACAGGGGTGTGCATGTATGTAAGTGCAATATTTATGTTTCATAAAAGTGCCACATACAACAAGAAACACAGAGGCGATACTATATTAACTAAGCACTAGGGAAGTAATAGAAGTAAGCCACTGAAAGAAATAAAGCATGAAATACCTAGAATATCTTGCCGACTGAAAACGATAACCCCGAGAATGAATAAATTCAAAAAGGGAGAAATCCTCGTCAGTAAAGTGCTGCCCTACAATGCGAAGCACGATAAAGAACCTCCAAAACAACCAGATCTCAATACAAAATAGCAAAGTACTAACACATTGCATTTTGTTTGAGCATCCGCCATTTTGAGCGTTTTCCATCCGCCATTACTCGGTGAAGTCGAAGCACGTGCGAATTGAAAAACGAAGTTACAACGCGAAAAACCACTATATAAGTAACCTAACATTCGCCTCTACGAATAAGAAGGGGTTACCACACATACAGAAGCTTTCACTTTGTCCATTTTCTCAGAATTGAAGAAAAATAGAGCCATGGCCTCTGTAGCTCATCAGGAGATAATAAGTGGGGTATGTTATGGAGTGGACTTTATAGCAATGGTCAGATAATGGAATGTAGTAATAAGAATCTAGGTAGTGAAACGATTAAAGCAGTTTAAAAATATTTTGTTACCATAACTTTGCCAATCTGCTATATATATGTGTTGAAAGAGCAACACAAAGCTTGGAAATAAATTGCTGGTATCAAACAGCCAAGGAGTCTGTACATTAAATTTCAGCTCTCTGGAGTCATTGGTTCTGGAGAAGAAGTCGAAAAAGCGAAAAGTTTACGGACGGACGGACGGATGGACGGACGCCATCCCATGCCATAAGCCCATCGGGCCTTTCAGGCCAGATGAGCTAAAAACTCAAGTTAACCGTCGACTGCAAAACACGTCTTGCCAGCTCGATGACAGATTGATAACTGGTGAGAATAGAGTTACGTCCCTTGGATTTGCATTGGGATGGGGCTCTACACAGGGTGGTCACACGTTCGGAAAACACTTATTTTGTGTTTTTTGAACTTATTTTTACTGTTATTTTTAAAAATTAAGTTACAATCTGTCATCAAGTTAAAAATAAGGATTTTTATGCTATATGTACCCCAAGGAGGATCCCTTCTGAAAAAGAATATGAATTTTTACCTTTAAAGTGTCACTATACTGAATTGGTTAGCATTAAAAAGATAACTTCCATAACCATCACATTACTGATAACATTTTGACATAAGTAACTACAACAACACACTTATATTCCTGTAATTAAGATACTGATATCATCAATATTACCTCTTCTGTTCCAGTTTCTCCAACTCTTCCTTGTGGACATGCTCGGGCTCCCAGCTGTAACAACACTGCATGCAGTTAGACTCACAAACTGGTGGGCACTGGGGGAGGTGCAGGAAAGGACTCAGGACGGAGGCACAGGGGACTGGGGAGGGGGGGAGGGGGGGGGGACTGGGGGGGGAAGGTACAGAGGACTGATGGGGACAGGGAACTTGAGGGACGGGGGACGGTGTCTGCATAGGACTTGGACCTTTTAACTTATAGTGAAAATTACCAGGTCAACATCGTGACATTTTGGGAGTTTAGCAATTAACAACAGATTATAGTGAACAATAGATAATCCTTTGTTTTGATGGGCCGTTAATCCGGATAATGAGTCAGCCATGGTGGGACAAGAACAGGGACTAAGCTTTCCACATAACCTCTATTACACTAGATTGGTAACACAAGGTTCCCAAACAAATTAATTACTGCTTGTATTTCTGATTGATTCAAAATTGTTTTTGGTACATGCAAGGGGAAAAATCACCTCTAGCTTCAGTCAACATCTTTCCTTCATTCTTGTTGTAACATTACTTTGTTAGCTTTGTCTTATAAAAGATAAGTGTGGATGGGTACAAGAACTCAAAGTCTTCCTACACTGTTTGAAACATCCCTGATAGCACCTTTCAGACTCTACATGATGCCTTCAGAGAGAACAGCTGTATTGTCGAGGAGGTTGATTTGATATACTTCTTGTTGTGACGTTTGGTATATCAGGAGGGGCTATGGTGTCTCACAGTCTCATCTAACATGATTTTATCTACATGCAGTTTAGTAACGTCAGTGTGCATGTATTGAAAATATTACAAACCATGCAAATAAAAATAATATCTAGATGATTACAAAGTGTTATCATGCCTTATAACAAATAACTATCTATGAATTTAATGAAAACACTTCATGCCATGTTCTGAACAAAAAAAATAAAGAATCCCAACTCTGACCTCATCCCTCAGGCTGATCCAGGAAGGCAGAACCCAGACTCATCAAAACTAATATTACACGAAGCAACACTCCAACGAACTGTACCCACAGACATAAAAGTGCACACTCACAGACTGTTTTGTATACCCTGTATCAACGCTACAGTCCATACTTCTTCCATACCTTTCCTTCTACAAACCCAGAGCTTTGTGCTGAAAACTCCTGAGGAGTGAGAACTATTGTTACAAGTCTCTGTGGATCCAATAACGAGATTATCATACCCTCTCCTCACTTGAGTTATGTGCAGGGAGACTGTCTGTGTACGAGTAGAGGTGTGTCATAGTACTAACTCCCTATGAACTAAATGCTTCAGTGTTTATACCTACCTCCGGCCAGACTCTCTGCAAACTGTTTCTCTGTGCAAAAATACTACCGGTAAGTATACTGAATCAGTCCATTCCCCGATTGTACATCTATAAGGTACAGGTACCTCAACCTGAGCTTTGGATCAGTGGTTGGACCAGTAGATGTCGTCGTGTTACTCACTGTAAGAGTACCGTTACAGGTTGTCCATCAGACTAACTAACTGAGTCACACACAAATTTGCATAGTAAACTCACCCTGAGCTGAGTCTGCACAGAAAGACCAGTGGAGGATCATCATGGAATGGCTTAGCAGGGCATGCAAGAGGAATTGAGCATCAAGGCACTTACCTCCACTACCCATCACTCACCCTGAGTTTGATGATGCAGACCATGTAGAGGCTTGTATCGGAAAAACTCTACAGGGAATTCGAGAATGACTAGGATCACTCCATCTCACACCCCCACCCACACCCTGAATCAACACTTACTCACCCAGGATTTGTTGCAGAGACTGTTTGACCAGTTGAGACTTGTATCAGAAAGACTCTACAGGGTATCACCCTGAATCAACACTTACTCACCCCAAGTTTGTTACAGTAAGACTGTCTGTGGCTCTAAAATATTCTCAAGGAATGGCTCATTGTGACATCCAAACTGACCGAGAATCACTCCATATCATTGTTACCCTCTCCCCATTGAATCAACCCTGACTCACCCCGAGTTTGAAGCAGAAAGACTGTCGGTAGAGCGGTACAGGTCCGTCATGGAGTGGCTCAGAAGAGACGTGCGAGACTGACTCAGGAGGGAGTTGGTGGAAATGTTGAGATTGGAGGTCGACTGAAAGCAAGCCAATTACTCGGTCAATATTGTGTCCACTCCACAATAACAAGAGATTATTTAACAAGGGATCCACATTGGTAACATGGTATTTAGCAAATAAAATGGGGAATAGTGTTGTGAACCATTAAAAGTTTATCATTTTACACATTATTGACAACAATGAATAACATTTTTTGCAAAGTAAAAAACTATTTATATCATTATAAAGCAATTTATAATTTTGCAATATTTCTCTTCTAAAGATCTCAATAGAAACAGTAACTGTTTTGTGGATATTGATATTATTTACTGAGAATCCTACTTCTTCATTTAAAGTAATTAGTACAACGTTATATATTTCAACTAATATTTAGTTTAATTCAAGAAAATAATGTTGAAATGTATATTTTTAAGGTCAACAAATAATCATCATAATCTTTTAATCTAAATAAGATTAAATGATGCAATCAAAATTTATCTTCATAAAATCTTTATAGAATTGCAGCAACAAAATTAAATCACTAAATTTTATAATCAATCAAATAATCCAAAGAATAATGAGTGAAACGATACGTGATAAAAGCGATCGACAGCATTAAATTCCATCCAGCTTCATTAGCATCTCAGTGTATCCCTGTATCAATATTTACAGGGTAGCGGCAAGGTCGAGTGCTAACACCAGACCTATTTGCAACCCTTACAAAAGTACACACACTGGACATTGCAGGAGAGGGACACTGGACATTGGCTGAAGTTCTTTCAAAAGCCCTAACAACTTTCTAAGCTCAGCTTGATAATTTTTTCTTACAAAATAGCAAATTGGGTTTAGAAAGCTATGTGAAACAATGAAGGAGACAGGACTGGATTTGAAGAAGGCAAGCGGCCTGGATGTCACCCACATCTGCTGTAAACAAGCCAGAATATGTAAATAGAAGGAGAGAACCTTACAATAGAATACTTGTCTCCCTCAGTGTTACCAAATGGGAGAATATCGGACACTTCTTTACATACGTTCCCTTCAGTGCATAGCTAGCAGGTGCTTGCTCTCTGATGTCACCTGATCAAGTTAATTTATTTTTCAAAAAGTAACTTTTAAATATAATTGAGAGAAAGATAATTTCTTATCATCATGAATCATTAATTATCCTAATCATAAACGGAAAATGGAGAATTGATATTTGAGGGAAAAGTAATACATTTTGTTACAAATATTTTTATGCAAAATAGTTATTTCTTTTTGCACAGATAAATGTTCACATTCAATAATTCTTCTCGTGGGAAATGCCAATGAGTTTTTTATCATAAACACTATTACAATCAACAGTCTGCTCAGGTGAATATTTATTCAGTTTGAAATATTTGGTATGTGTTTATATTCCCAATAATAAATCTATATTTGTGTTAAAGTCTTTTCTACAAATTTGCATAATTTATTATCATAAGATACTGGAATTTCAATATACATAATATGAATTTCTATTCTATTCAGATACGATAACAAGCAAATAATAGTTTTGATGAAAACATGTTTCATCACTTGACGATGCTTATGTAGGTTACTTATCTGGAATGCGTTGGTTTTTGTGTCAAGGGCATCATGTGACCTTCCAGTGACAGCTGTTCACAGATTTGATTTCTTTTTCACCAACTTTCAACTTCAATTCTCCTTCACGGGAGACACTTGAACTAGTCCAACTCAGCCATGGAAACTGACACTGCATCCATCAAGATTTTAAAACATGTTGATGTAAGCATTTTCTGTCCAGATTATTAATCACTAGACAATGTTAGAGATTCTAACTTGACCTTACATGCTTACCTTGGTGAGCTCCTTCTTCAGTTTAGCTGCCTCCTCAGGGTGGTTGAATCGGAACATGTTCGTTCTCCCCAGAACAATTACAGCTCCTGCAAACACGCATAACAACTCTTCAAATGTGTCTGAATAGATGGACATTTTTTTTTTCAAGTGTGTATATCCTTTTCATGGGTTTTAACCCCCCTTCCTTGAAAATTTTGTGTTTAAATAGCATTTATGGAATATTATAAGTCAATTTTCCATCATGTCAAACAAGATGAGGGTGTTACCTTGAGTAAGTTGAGTGGATCCAGTCACCTGGTAACCATTGACCATGCAGAGAGCGTCATCGACCGGATGCAGGAACACACCCTTCTCATCAAACTGGATTATACAGTGCTCCTCCTCTACCTCCGGCCCATATATCACTACACACAGGTTGATAACATAGGTTATTACACAGGTCAGGGTTCGATACCATTTTTAATGACAAGCTTTGAGAGGTTATCAATGAGTATATATGTACAATATAACTTTCTATCATATATGGAGGGTGTTATCGATGCAATAAAGCGATCTGATAAACTTGGTATTAAAATCTGATAAATATGCAAACCAGGTCAAAGGTCAAATACACAAATTATTTCGCAAAATTCCACTCTTTTCATGCAAATCCTAAACTGTTTACGATTCATTGATAAGCGTCACCAGGAGTTTACCAGTGTATTTCCGCTTGAAAGAATAGATATTCGTAAACACGAAACACAAGTAGCTGCAGTGTCCCGTGTACAAAATGAATCGTGAGGTATCAGTGTTTCGCATACCGACGCGCCTAGTCGATCGCATTAGCATTTTGGTAGTTTTTGAGGGATGAGCATACGGTATAAGGTACATTAATAGGTACTTATTGTCTTTAACAAAGGAAACAACCCCACCTCACAGATAATTACCATTAAAGTGTGAAAAATACTGTTATGCAGAAATCCGAATCAACCCTGCAACAGAGCTTCCAAAACGTTGAAACTAGAGTTACTTCCCTTGTTCTAGTAATGTGACCAAGTGATTTATGAGTGCTTTTTAATTATTAGATAGATACTTATGAACTGATATCTCCATGACCAAGAAATCAGGGATTTTTGCAGATTTTTTAAAGAATCTCACACATCGTGTTTTTAAATTGTTTTCATTAAGAACTATTTCCATTCACGTCACAGCAATATATCGCCGATATCGTACCCATCACTTTGATGTACCGTCTATGAAATTACTCCGCTAAAACTGGGTCAATTCTCTCACCATTTTCAACACAACAAGATGCTTATTTTAATAATGACATTATATGATAAAGAGATTATTAACCTTGTGTGTTTCTGTATCATTAATATCATATTTTTGGAATAAAAAATAATTTAGTATGCTCGCAAAAGGCTCGCATAATACAATTTTGATTCCAAAAATATGATATTAATGATACGGAAACACACTTGGTTAATAATCTCTATATACTGAATTACACAAAGCTCACCCTCCCCTTCAGGAATGTACAGACAGATTCATATTAGAGGTTATTACAAGAGTCAGTGATTGATAAAATTTTTAACTATGAGTGAATGTGCAATTCTTTATCATTATTGATCACTACTGTTAGGGGAAAATCAGGGTGTTATCATGAACTTGTGAAATTAACAGCTTATTGAACCAATATTGTTAGTAAAATATGGAATAAATACAAAGCTAACTCACCAATATCTGGTGCATTTTCCGAACTCTCCAGTTCATCCCCGATTGTACCTATTGTAGTTGCTCCTTCCTGTAAAGATATAACACCATACACAACTGATAGAGATTCAAGAGTTATCTCCCTTCCCTGATTTTCTATACAATGGTATTTAGTAGTTTCAAGTGTGTAAATGATTGAATAGAATTAAACTATTTCATCCTGTGAATTTTAAACTTATACATTTTATCCTTTTTAGCTTCTTCAAACAATCAAAACTATTTCGTAAAAGCAATACTTAATATGACAATACAATACAATAACACCCTGTTATACCAAGATGAGCTTTCAATGTAAGCAATGAACTGTGTTCTGGGATAGAACGATGAAAGGCATTGCAATCAATGCTCTTGCAGAGGGAAACAAAATATAAACATGACAAGTACAAACCTGGGCCGTGTTCAAGATAGGTTTCAAAGTAATCGCTCAATTAGCGATTACTTTTAAACATCTCTTGAACGCGATTGCTCAATGTAGCGCTAGGTAGCAAGGCGAGCAAACTTCGAGGAAATTGCACTGTCATTCAAGAGAGAAGAAGCGATCAATGAAGCGCTACGAAGCGCTTCATTTTGTTGAACCGCCGGCTTGTGTATTGTAAGAAATATTGATAGGGTGAAAACTGATTAGGTTTTTTTAAAGAGAGGGTTCAATAGAGTATCAGCCATTTTGTGTTTGAGAATCACTAGAAATGAGAAAAACACTGCACTAATTTTACAACTTTTTAACAATGAAACATATATATTGATAAAATATGTACAAAGTAACAAATACTTATCATGAAACTCAGAGTGATCAACAATATCTTATTGTGCAGCAAAGTTTTCAACACGTGGCGCAGATGAATGGCTTCACTTCTCAGTATATTTATTTTATAATGAAAGTGCGGTAATCTTAACAAAATTCACAAAAAAAAGGCATCAACATATTACTCTCGCTAATATGTTTAACTGTGTTAAAATCATATCTTATTTACATCTGTGTAAACAGGAATGGCCCGTTGAATTTGTCATTTGTTTCTTCAAAGCATACCTCAAAAGAACCCTGCCTTTAATTAATTACAGAGAGTGAGGATAAAATGTGAGGAAACCTTGAGATGAAAGAGCTTGATGCCAGTGCTGAGGATGTTGTCTTCAATGCCGATGAGATGAGGTAGAGTTGAGTCGAGCACCACCCCGAGACCAGTCTTCCGCAGAGCAAGTGTCTTCTGTTCCTGGTAGGCATAAAATCATTTATTACCCATAGGGTTGAAAATAACCCAGTTAATATTATTGATATGAGCACATGTGCACATATCATGTTTGTCTAGCAACCATTGTTTCACTGCGACTTCCCGTATTTCGTCGTCTATGACACCATAACATGATTTATCGTGATGTCACTGTCGCTTGCGTTGCCAGAGAAGTACTGGTCGTTTCTTGACTGATTTTACGCGAATAACATAGATAGAGGAAATTATTACACGAGGAAGTTTGTTTTATGACTTTTACGAAACTCGTGCAAATTTATGTATAACCCTTGCTCTCGCTCGGGCAATACAACAATTCACACTCGTTTCATAAAAAACATATGACACACTTCCTCGGGTAATAATCTCTATATTTTGCTTATTTGCGTTAAGAATTTAAAATTTATATAAACATACAATTCCTGATATGATGTCTGCCATTATTAAAGCATATTTTACTTTTAAGTCTGCCAGAACCTTTCTTTGAACCAGTGTATTTTCCTACGGATTCTTATTAATGCCTTGAGCAGTATAGATACCTGAGGTTAGAACCTTACCTGTAATATGCTTGCAGCTTCTCTCCATTTTCCAGCCCATTCTTGAGTGAGTATTTTGATCTGTGACAGCAAATTATACACGTTATTAATCAAGACAGTTCATAATGGTTGTAAAACAATTTCAGAGCACAACAATGTCACCAAATACATATGCTTATAATGATATTGCTAAATTATTTACAACATACGTGCTGTTCCACTTACCCTTGCTTCATTTTCATGCAGTTTTTCTTGAACTTTTGGAGATGCAATTCCATCCTATAAACAGAAAACTCAGCGGTCAGTGGTAATATTATGTTTTAAAAGCTTTCAAATAACATAAATTTGTGTTTAATTACTTTCATGCATTAAATATTCCATAACAGAGCATCATTCTTATTTTGCATTTATTGTTTAGAACTAGTAACACATTCTTGAAATGCTGTTGCACGTTTTTGGCATAAAATTTTCTTTTTCAAATTCGCCATTTGTTTTACAAGTTTATACAATACATTTTTAAGTTAGAGAGTAAAACATCCCATTACACGATCCGATAAGCCGCATCAATAGAAAATGAATATCTGTATTAAATGAAAATGGTGAGACGTATAAAGCAAGACTTTTGCTGAACTCTTCAGTTTGAGAGGTAGA
The DNA here is from genome assembly GCA_936450465.1 of Gibbula magus. Taxonomy (NCBI): domain Eukaryota; kingdom Metazoa; phylum Mollusca; class Gastropoda; order Trochida; family Trochidae; genus Gibbula; species Gibbula magus. The sequence goes on along the minus strand of OW388291.1, from coordinate 72,751,344 downwards.
TCTGTTGGTCTAATGCGATTTTGAGAGTTCAGACAGCAAGATGTTTCACCATTCCATTATGGTGCCATATTTAAAAACTCTACTCTGAATGTTTAGGTATTGCTACATCAGTCAGATCACTTGCACTACCTTTGAGCAGCCATTTTAATGTGAACACTTTAAAATGGCCGTTCGATAGGAAATGGATTTGAATAGTTTAACCGAACCATGTTCATTCATTTTAGAACTCTTTTTCTTGATTGAGGAGTATTATTTAGCCATTGGTAACACTTATTGACCTTCTTGTGAGAGAACTTTATTTCTGTAAGAACGGCGTGCCACAGCGGCTTTATTAGTGAAGAATGTTAAAGTTTTGTATCCACAGTAATATACAAATATTAGGCTTACATGTGTTAGGGCAGTTGGTGAGTGAGTGGCAAGTTAAAAGGAATCCGAACTCTAAGCTACTGATTGAACATTGGGACAATCAGGTAAAGTAGTAGCTTCATTTTGGACTTGCCGTTTGACAAAATTGTCAAACCAGTTTTACAAAAAGGTATCACACAATATCAATCTAAACCTACCGCATCACCTCCGATGAGCCCTTTCAGTCGAGCAATCTCCCCCCGCAGTTCTCGGATTAGTTTGACATTCGGGTCCTCATTGATGGTCGGCCTGTTGATGATGTTTTTGGCCCTGTTGGCATACCGTAAAGTGCTCAGAGTCTCGCCGTAGTTCACATCAGCAGGGGAGATCGCTGTGGGCAGAAAGTGTTGAAGTTCAAGTGCTTTAAGCATGTCTTAATTTCGTATTAAGGTAAAATAGGATACATGTTAAGGTTGAATTTTAGAAGTGAAATGCACTGTGATCACAAATGTTACAGCTGATGTATGTTCCATTCCCATCTACCCTTTCTTCTCAGCCTTATCATTGATATTATTGCTATTATTTTACTGCACTGAATGTGTTGACTTGAGAGAAGAGTTGAGAATGTGACTCACTGGCAATCATGATAGTTTTTGCATTGCCCCCGAGACTGTCCTTGAGCAACCAGGTGAGCACAGAGTCGCGGTACGGGATGAAGGTGGAGTTCTTCCCCTTGTTCGACTTCTCTGAAACCTCCGCTGAAAACAAGGAAATAGTTATACCTCTTTATTGTCATTACAACACAAAAATACATCAATTCATTGTGTACCTTTGGCTTCTGGTGCAGAGCCAGTTCACATGTGGCTCCAGCAACTCCCATCTTTAAACCTCTATTGGTGAGGTGAGGTGAGTTGGGGTTTAACGCCGCTTTCAAGATTATTTCACTTATATCGCGGCTGCTAGTATTATGGCAGGGAGAAAGCATGCAAAGCCATGTGGCTATGCACTGTTGTGAAACCTGCAAGCATCGGCTGGAACTAGCGAACCATGGGTGGTACTACGCTGACATTCAGTGTAGCATTGCACCCAAACCTTACTGTGTGTAGAACAGTTCTGTACTGCAGACAAAGTTGCCGTGCCTGGTCGGATTCGAACCCCGGACCTCTTGATCCTAAGCCGAACATGCTAACCACTGCGCTATCCCATCCCCCTCTATTGGTATAAATGAATCTAAACCAAGGTGATGAGTGGATGTCTACAAACTGAGTTGTATTGAGGTAATGGCTAAATGTGGGTTAACAATTTCAGAGGTTTATTGGTTCAACATATATATTTTACACTAATGCCAGAACAATGGTCAAGCTCTCTGAGAAAGATTCTATAACAATTAGTGACTGATATTACACCAAATGTCTCTTTCATTCACTGGTTGCGACATTGATCCTTTCTTTCAGTAAAATAATTTATATATTTTTTTTACCCAGTATTGAGATGACGTTGCCGAGGGTAACGAGGGACTTGTTTATACTTGCTCCTTCCTTGAGTCTTTGTCCGGTAGCTCCTGACGCGTCTGCTCTCTCACTGTAGAAGGTCAAGGTCATTTGATTTGCAAACAATGTGTCATCAACCTTGAAAACATCATGTAGTTAAAAAGATATAATCCTTCTTTGTTATGTCCTTAAACTTTTATTGTGAATGTATATGAAAAGAAATGAGCTTGCTTCAGTATCATAAATATTTTTAAAATGTAAAATCACCTTCCAGCCAAGTCCACCAGGTGTATCTTGCTGTGCATTTCCATTGGCATGTCATCAACGAACCGTGCCTGTCAAACATGTTTTCTAAAATTTAACAAGCATGAAATATTCACATCCCCCCTGCTTGTGACATTTGGAAAGAACTTGGAAGAGGTTGATATGCATCATAAAAATGACATAATTTCTGAAACTTCTTCCTATCAGTTCAACACTTGCATTTTAAGTATACCTTATTCCATTGTTTTGGTGTGGAAACAAAACCTACCCTTAATATTTTCAAAGCTCAAATAGTATCGTGTAAAAACAGAAAATGTATAAATTTATGAAAATTCTTTCAACCAAAAGACCAGTCCAGGTCGGGCCAGTCAAACAGTCCATCAATTGATTAATATGTTAAACAAATTTCATTGAGTTATCTTCAACCAGTTTTAAGTTATAGTCCGGGAAAACAAGTGTGACAGACAGACGGATGGATGGACTGCACTAATCTTCTAACCACCTTCCACTTTGTGGCAGACGCTAATAAAACCTTCAAAGTATTCAACACGTTCCCAATGATAAACTAGATTAGCGTTTTCGGGACACCGCAAAAGCAGAGCAGCTCCGAAACTTAGGGTCTCGCCTTTCCCTGTTCCGCCTTCTCGTCAGCATCAATAAAATGGGAATTCTTTTTAACAAAAATTTGTCCATTATTTGAGTTATTACTAATCATCACTGGGGTCACTTTTCACAAGTTTGTTCTTAAAACCTATTTCTTCTTTCAAAATTTGATCATAGGATCAACGTGGCCTTAACCAATATCTCATGACCTTGACCTTTGACCTTCAAGGTCACACCATCAATGAACACTTTTCATAGCGTATAACAACATGTAATGATTCAAAGTGTTAATAGTTTTAAATAAGACATTTTCGCAAAAGCATGCTAAGTTGTGACCTTGCTATGACCTTGACCTTAGACAGATTTTAGTGAAAACGTTTTCAAATCTTGGTCTTTCTCCATAGTTGATATACACCAAACAAGAGCCTAATAGCACAAAAAAAGTTTGAAGTTATCATGTTTACAAGGATATTTTTAGCAATTTCAGAACTTGTGACCTCGCTTTGACCTTGACCTTTGACGGATGTTAGCGAAAACCTTTTCAAATCTTGGCCTTTCTTCATAGTTGATATACACCAAAGAAGAGCCTGATAGCACAAATATTTTTCAAGTTATCGTGTTTACAAGGATTTTTTTTAGCAATTTCAGAACTTGTGACCTTGACCTTTGAGGTGTTGATACCTCCTTAGAAAGAAGTTATTTAGTGATTTCAGAACTGGTGACCATGACCCTCTCTCGTTACCTTGACCTTTAAAATTCAAGGTCACACAATCAGTGATCACTTTTCATTGTGTATCACAATCATGTAATGATTCAAAGTGTTAATAGTTGAAATAAGACATTTTCGCAAAAGCATGCTAAGTTGTGACCTCGCTATGACCTTGACCTTTGACGGATGTTAGCGAAAACCTTTTCAGATCTTGGCCTTTCTCCATAGTTGTTATACACCAAACAAGAGCCTGATAGCACAAATATTTTTCAAGTTATCGTGTTTACAATGATTTTTTTAGCGATTTCAGAACTCGTGACCTTGAACTTTGAACTTGAATGTGAACATATCAAAAAAATTCCCCAGGGGTATAAGTAAGAAGTTATGTATATGAGTTCTCAAAACCTTCTAGGAAGAAGTTATAGCCAATACAAAACGTGTGGGCGGCGGCGATGGAAACTGCGCAAAAACTGATAGCAGCTCCGACTAAGTCGGAGCTGCTAATTATTCAAACATTGAAAGTGTATATTAAGGCTACAAGGCTATGTGGCTACATGGCCTATCTGAAGTGTGAGATGAGATCAGCTCTGCTGGAAGCACTTGTAAAATCTCTATCTGAATCTGACAACTGGGGATGATCAGAGATGAGGTGAGGTGAGTTTGGGTTTAACGGCGCTTTCAAGAGTATTTCACTTATATTGCGGCTGCTAGTATTATGGCAGGTAGAAAGCCTGCAACGCCATGTGGCTATGCATTGCGGTGAAACCTGCGAGCATCGGTTGGAACTAGCGAACCATGGGTGGTACTGCACTGAAATTCAGTGTAGCATTGCACCCAAACCCTACTGTGTGTAGTTCTCTACTGCAGACAAAGTTGCTGTGCCCCTGGCGGGGAGGATGCTCAGAAACAATGGTTAGGAACCTCCTTAAAAGGAGGGTTCTATCGGGGTATTTTTTGTGGAAACGAAATTCGAGAGGATATCCCTGTTTACACATATATGCTATTAATACATGATTAAAACACAGTCAAATTGAAAGATATCAATGTAGTTAATACTTTGATGACTTTATATTTGACAATTTGATAAAGACATGCGCACATTTGTTGAAAAATCAAAACAATGAGAATTGAAGCCATTCATCGGCGCTGCGAGTGGGGAAAACTTCGCTACGGCCTAACAGCATATTGTTTATCACTTTTATGAGACATTATGTGTTAATAGGTGAATATTCTATCAGTGAATATGTTTTATTATAACAAACAATTAAAATTGAGTTAAATATAGCGTGTTTTGATTTCACGAAATGTCAAGGATCCAAGATGGCGGATGCTGCCGATAGATCGTTGATAGAACTTTCCCTTTAAAAGGACGGTTCTATCATGGTATTTTTTGTGGAAACGAAATTCAAGAGGATATTCCTGTTTACACATATGTTATTGATACATGATTAAAACACAGTCAAATTGAAAGATACTTATGAAAGTAAAATTTTGACTTTATATTTCACAAATTGATAAAAGCAAGCACACACTTGTTGAAAAATAAAAACGACGAGAACTGAAGCCATTCATTGGCACTGCGCGTGGGGAAAATTTTGCTACGGTCTAATGGCATATCATTTTTTCCTTTATTATGAGTTATCTGTTACTATGTGAATTTTCTATCATTGTATATGTTTATTTTTTAGAAAGTGTAAAATTGGGTTAAATATAGCGTGTTTACATTTCACGTAATGCCAAGAATCCCATATGGCGGATGCTGCCAAAGATCGATGATAGAACTTTCCCTTTAATACTTTGGAAAGAGCATTCATTTCAGTGGCAGATTATTATATTCGACTCACCTGTGTAAATACGAGGGTGAAGATAGCGTGAGATCGACTGCTGACGTCATTCATGTTGGTCGACGCTGTCGTCCTGTAACAGGGAATGTATTACCGGGGTACTATAAAACAATTCTGTTTAAGATACCAAGGCTGTGAAACCTATGAGCATTTGCTGGAACTAATGTGCCATGTAGGGTGCTCATATTTGTAAGAGTGAGTATAGTCAGAGAAATAAATTATTACACATGATTAAGACCCAATCCACTTGAAACATATTACTGAGGGTCATATTGTGATGACTTAATATATTACAATTTAATAAAGACTCATGCACATTTGTTGAAATATAAAACAAAGAGAAGCCATACACCGGCACTCCAAGTGTGGAAAACTTCGCTCGGCATAACAGGACATTGTTGATTATTCAAATGACAAATCATTTGTTACTTCACGGATATTCTTTCAATGTATATATGTTTTATTAGATTTTCAGTGGTGAAATATGGCATTTATTGGTTAAAATAAAATCTGTATTTTCACTGAGTGAAATAACATGTTATTCTACTCAGTGAAATAACACTTTCAATCATATGACATCATCATAACAATAGGATGACGTCATTAGAAAACCGTGATGCTCCATTCATAAAATGAACGTAATTTACAAACTAGATATAATTTCCTAAATCTAATAAATAGAATATTTGACATATCGCGTCGAATACCATGTAAATCTCATCTTGTGAAGTAGAAATAATCTATTTACACTCATGGCTGGGCCACTCATGAAAATAAACATTTCTTCGTCCCTCGATGAGATATACATGATATTCGACGCGAAATGTCAAATATCCTCTATTTATTATACACAAATTTATATAAAGTAAGTAAAAATACAGCAAGTTATTTATTTCATGTAATGCAAACAAACAAGATTGCGAATATGCCAATAGAACAGTCACTTTAACTCGAGCAGTCTTCTGTCCTTGTAATGCAGAGAGTCAAAACAGGAAGCAACAAACTATATTAAAACTTCCAAAACAGCATGGAAGTCAACGAAAACCCTCCCAGATGATCAGTGACCGCTTACTCATCAGAAAATAAGTAAGAACTAAATCTACCTGTTGACATTTCCCTTGCTCATCAGTAAATAAGCTGAACTGAATCTACCTGTTGACATTTCCCTTGCTCATCAGTAAATAAGCTGAACTAAATCTACCTGTTGACATTTCCCTTGCTCATCAGTAAATAAGCTGAACTGAATCTACCTGTTGACGTTTCCCTTGCTCATCAGTAAATAAGCTGAACTGAATCTACCTGTTGATGTTTCCCTTGCTCATCAGTAAATAAGCTGAACTGAATCTACCTGTTGATGTTTCCCTTGCTCATCAGTAAATAAGCTGAACTGAATCTACCTGTTGATGTTTCCCTTGCTCATCAGTAAATAAGCTGAACTGAATCTACCTGTTGATGTTTCCCTTGCTCATCAGTAAATAAGCTGAACTAAATCTACCTGTTGATGTTTCCCTTGCTCATCCGTAAATAAGCTGAACTGAATCTACCTGTTGATGTTCCCCTTGCTCATCAGTAAATAAGCTGAACTGAATCTACCTGTTGACGTTTCCCTTGCTCATCAGTAAATAAGCTGAACTGAATCTACCTGTTGATGTTTCCCTTGCTCATCAGTAAATAAGATGAACTAAATCTACCTGTTGATGTTTCCCTTGCTCATCAGTAAATAAGCTGAACTAAATCTACCTGTTGATGTTTCCCTTGCTCATCAGACGGTGGATATCATCGTACTTCTTCACAATGTGCTTCGACAAATCTGGACACAAACAAGAGTCACATGTATTATAGATGGAGCAACAGTTGGATACATAACTGCAGGTGTACACCTGTATACTATTATGTGAGCATATTTTGTTAGAGATCTGATTGGTTGAGAGGCGATCACGTGACCGTCGACAGAAAAGCATATTGACTTGAGTGTTGTATGACTTCATGACCTCATTTGACCGTAGTCCTTACTTTTTCAACCAAATTAGCTTTTGTGTTTTCCAATCGCTTCTGTAATAAATACATAATAGGCAATTATGGACTGGTGAATTCGGTCAATACCTGTTTTTATGGAGCCAAGAAAACAATATTGACCAAGGACGAAGTCCATAAAAACAAGTATTGACCTCATCATTATAAGCTAGTTCATCCGTTCAGAAATAGTTGATGGCCATTCCATGCCATGTGTCAAGGAAACTGTTAAAGGCCTCTAAATAATGTCTACAAACTGTCTTCTTCTGATTTCCTAGCATTTGTAATTTGTTCAGAGACCTAATTAGCTAAATCTGAATAAGTTTGACTGTATCATCGGTTCTTAAATATTTTATTTAGCTTTGTATGATTAATAGTTACAGTACGTACAACAAATGTACAACATTTTATCCCCTAGGACTAAGGTGCAAGGTACCTCACACACAATTTCAGGTTTGGGGGCCGTTCTCCTTGGTTAATTATAAATATGAAAGACTACGAATGCTGGATGATAGCCCACACCAGAGGCCTGAATATGAATATCAAAGAATGTCGATCATACCCTGGACATAAGGACCCTCCTTAGGATGTTCGCGCACTCGGAGACTGAAGACTGGGCGATTGGTAGACTGCTGACGGATCAGGTCTCGCACTTTCTCATTATAGATTTCCAGATAGCTGTATCAACAAGGGTCAAAGGTCACAATAGCCATTATATATTTCAGGGACAGCTTAAAACTGAAATTTAATTTTGACATGAAACTGTTTAAGTAGACATGGACAAAAGACAAAAGTTAGAAAAATATACATGCCACTACAGCAAGGTTGTCCATTACAAAAGAACTTCAAGTCAAGTTTATAAAGCATTTGAGCAATGTAACATTAATATGATAATGCCATCACACTGTAAGACTAAAGAGAGAGACATGCAGAGACACTGAAGAAATCATATTTGTTGAATATTCAACTGATAACTTCCTGACATGAGACAATCAATTCTAAACAAGTTATAGTACGAAGTTGTGAATAAATGATGATTCAAGCATTTAAAAGACACAACTCGATCATTTGTTGACTACCGGTAAATTACTGACGGCAAAATAATTTTTTGAGATATACTTTGCACAAGGTTACCAGAAACAGCTTAGAAAATTACATGGAAAATGATTAATTTCTTGAAAAAGCACAACTAGACCATCAAAAGAATACATTCTATGAATATGAAGAGAAATAGAATCCAGATGAGCCGAACATTCATTGAATCAGAAGGGAAAAATGCATGGTCACCTGACTTCCGTCCGGTAGGAGGTGTTGTCATCAGTCATCCGTGAGAACAGACTCTGCAAGGTAAATACATGCGTTCTCAGGTAGAAGTGAAAGCTTTCTTGAGCTGGTTATGTCAATTTTACACAAACTTGAACAATGATTATCTAATAACTTATGCTCAGGTTCGTAAAAAATTTTCAAAAAATGTCTGTGAACATATTCTATAAACTTAACTGCTTAGAGATGATAAATATATTCACCAACCTGACAGAATCGAGGAATAAGCCCCTCGTTCTCCTGGAATCACAAGAGAAGTTCACATTGTATGAGGCAGGGTTATATGGGGATATATATATGGATTACGAGTTAATCACAGCAGCACAGCTCGATCCCCGTCCCTCTGAAAATCCCTAAGACCAATGAAAGTCCTTGTCTCCTGCATAACCAGGATAGCTATGTATGTGAATATGAACAGGCCATTTAGATAGTAAACACAGGTAACTTTTTTATTTGGACTCACAGTCTGCAAGGGTTAAATTCTTTTACTGTTTTGAGACGATTCCTTTCAGAGAATCGTACGCACACTGCAGACTTAGGCACCAATTGTGAGCATTGAATATTACAACAGCTTTACATATGAATGATAAAGACATTTATGGTTTATAGGATTAAAATCATTTCCATGATTTCATGCATTCTCTTTGTTACGGGTTGTGATTGTTTTAAATGTCCTACTCAGAATTGTAAACCATTCTGAGTTGCTTAATTATAGGAATTGTAACGCTGTAAGAGTTAAGGTAAGAAGGTGCACGTACCTTATCGCCCATCATGGTGTAGCTCTTCCCCGACCCTGTCTGACCGTACGCGAACACACACACGTTGTAGCCCTCGTACGCTGCGTTCAGGATGTCGTCTCCTAGGGAGTCGTACACCTGGTGGGTGGCAGGTCGTGTCAGTCATGAATGGATTCAAATATAAATAAAATTCTCTTACATTATGTGATTCAAATTTTGTTTAATTAACAGCCATTACAAGATGTGAAAGCTGACTATCACCTTAGTATTTGACTTCAATAATCTCTTCATTATCTTGAGAAAAGAAAAATAAAAGAAGGGGGGTGCGGCTACCAAACACATAGAAAACCAGGCGGTTGACAACTTCAAGGGTTTAATTGTAATCGCTAATTATATCGCTATTGAAAACGAGTTTCCTTTCGATTTTAAATGCCTATTTAGAAAGTACAAATAATTTGGTCCATAATTTGAAGTTTTAATGAACTAAGGTCAATTAAATTATTTGAAATTTCTCGTCTTTCTCGACACAAATTCGCTTGTAAACTCACTCAAACCAGCACTGTCGGCAAATCGTACGTAATTTGATTTTAAATTATGAACCATTTTTATGCATGTATGCATTGATTAATTAATATTATAAATTACTTGCTACCTTATTGTGTTTAATAGTGTGTAATAAATGAAGAGTCAACAAATAGTAATACTTTCTCATACTTTATTAATAAAAAAAATTCACTTCCGCGTTAGTCTTTTGGGTAAAAAATAAATGTCCGACTGGCAAAAATTTGAATCTGCAACCCTGATTGTAACGTTTTGCCACCCGTGAGGGCGGCATCTTCATTATCTTTAACAGACTGTGCTGGCAGCTGATTTGCAAATCCACCATAAAGCAGTAACAACATATTGGCTTCAATGCTATATTGCTTATTTGTTTAGGATTTCTATGGTTAGCTTAAACAGAACTGTTTTGCAATCAAGAATTACTTATACAGCACTCTTAACAGAAACTACTCCATGCCTACAAGTGCTAGGCAGGAAACATTTAATGCAAAGGGACTGTGATGCACCCACCTTCTCCTGTGAGACAAAGTGTTTGTCGGTTGAACTGAGGGACCAGAAGGAATGGTCGAAGGTGAACTCTTTCACCCTCATCTGTTCCCTCCCGCTGTCACCCGCACCGATCGACTCCGGCATCTGATGCAAGAAATCAACATCAATAACTTAATGTGTCTATAAATTGTTGAAAAGTCCTTCCCCTCAAAGCCCCCATGATATGGAGAGACAGAACATTTGGTGAGGACTGGTCAAGTATCTTCAGAGTTTTGCTCAGGAAATGATTGGAATGCAAATGGAAACTCAAACTAAAACAATATGTCTAGACACGAGTAAACAATTCAAACATGATGTTTTGTCCAACTATTTCATATAGGGGTAAAGCATATATATATAAACCAGGGATCTTTTGAACAATAATTGTAAACATTTGAATTTTCAATAAGTTTCAAGAATCAGACAGTGAACACTGATACCTTGAGGTTGGTGATGCTGGTCTTGTCGTCGTGCATGCCGATGATCACCTTACTCCCCATGTCCAGCTCCCTGCAACATATTATATACGGATCACAAAACTTCACAGTACACAACAGAGATTTCACCACTTCACATTACACACAGATCACAAAACTTCACATTACAAAACAGAGATTTCACCACTTCATATACACAAATCACAACACTAGACATTATACAGGGATCACAATAGTTAACATTACATATGGATTATAAAACTTCACATTACACACCGATCATAATACTTCACATTACACAGGGATCACAACACTTCTCATTACACAGGGATCACAACACTTTACATTATTACACAGGGATCACAACACTTTACATTATTACACAGGGATCACAACACTTCACATTACACATGGATCACAACACTTCACATTACACATGGATCACAACACTTTACATTATTACACAGGGATCACAACATTTCACATTACACACGGATCACAACACTTCACATTACACATGGATCACAACACTTTACATTATTACACAGGGATCACAATACTTCACATTACACACGGATCACAACACTTTCAATTACACACAGATCACAACACTTCACATTACACACGGATCACAATACTTCACATTACACACGGATCACAACACTTCACATTACACATGGATCACAACACTTTACATTATTACACAGGGATCACAACACTTCACATTAAAACGGATCACAATACTTCACATTACACACGGATCACAACACTTTACATTACACACGGATCACAATACTTCACATTACACACGGATCATAACACTTCACATTACACACGGATCACAACACTTTCCATTACACACAGATCACAACACTTCACATTACACACGGATCACAATACTTCACATTACACACGGATCACAACACTTCACATTACACATGGATCACAACACTTTACATTATTACACAGGGATCACAACACTTCACATTACACACGGATCACAACACTTCACATTACACATGGATCACAACACTTTACATTATTACACAGGGATCACAATACTTCACATTACACACGGATCACAACACTTTCAATTACACACAGATCACAACACTTCACATTACACACGGATCACAATACTTCACATTACACACGGATCACAACACTTTACATTACACACGGATCACAATACTTTACATTACACACGGATCACAACACTTCACATTACACACGGATCACAACACTTCACATTACACACGGATCACAACACTTCACATTACACACGGATCACAATACTTCACATTACACACGGATCACAACACTTCACATTACACACGGATCACAACACTTCACATTACACACGGATCACAACACTTCACATTACACACGGATCACAATACTTCACATTACACATGGATCTCAACACTTCACATTACGCATGGATCTCAACACTTCACATTACACAAAAACGACACTTTCCATAACAAAGTGCCAACAAATATTTACTGGCCAAAATTATAAATCCAAAACGGATAACACCAAATGACGATGGTTTTTATCATTCTCTTCCTCCAGAGGTTACTCCCATCAGATTTCCGAGGAATCCGAGGGCAGAAATTGAGTGTCCTGATTGGTTGCACTTGAATCTAGTTGTGCAATCAGCGACGCTGTTGTAAAAGTGACATTTGCCAATGACACGTCATAATGCTTAAATAAACGTAAGATAAAGGTTTTCTCATTTAATGCTATTTGATTTTGTGAAACCAATCGATCATAAACATGCTGATAAATAAAGAACACCAAATCAGAGACAAATACACAAAATGGTTCATTTGTGTTATTTACATCAGACATAATCGAAGAACATATGCAAAAGAGCAAGACCCTTCAGAGTCAAATGCCTAGATCTTTGAAGTTGCTCGGTTGCCATGGCCGCTGAAAGATGAGTTTTCATTGGTTAAGAAGCAGGGATACAGCACGAGGTTCCCCTTTTCCCCATTAGGGGATTTTGCTGAAGCCTTGAAATTCAGGCCATGTAGAACAGAGGTTAGGATTGGAAATATGAAGGGAGTAACCTCTGTGAGAAGAGAAACGGTTTTTATATGAGGTTTTCTTTCCAATATATATGTTAAGCAAAACCATCATTATATTTAAATAGAAAAAGAGGGATAATTTAGCCATCAATCGGGAGACAACATGCAGTATGAAACTTTATAGCTCTAATTACCACCAAGCATGAGGAAAGATGTATCTCCGGTGGTAGCTTCACTCTAAGTGTAAGGACTTAGATAGAACAGGGACTACAGTTTGAAGTCGAAAACGCCATCATTTAAAGTAATTAAATACAAATAGAACGGCTTGTCCTTATTGTTTTGTTACAAATTGGGAAGAGTATTAGACAATTTTGATAATTAAAAATCGAGTAGGAATTAATAACATAGCTGTGTCCAGCATTATTTGCTGGTCGTGGTTAATCACAATGTTGAGATTGACATTAATTATCCAACTTGGTTTGAGTGGACACATTGTTGCAAATTTGACAACAGTGTTGTGATAGTAAAGCCATAAGCTTTTAGGCTTTTTGTCTAGCGTGAGTTGAATTTATCTCAACAATGACAATTGAGTTGAATAGAGGATGTTTGATCCCCCTTTCAAACAACATGGTTATTTAGGTTATACTTTTCAGAACTCAAAGACCCTATGAGATGACAGGGGCCTTGATAATTGGCAGAGAGCTATGCGTTAATGGAATTGAGTTACTTAAAAAGAAGAACAGACTTTTGTTCTACACTTATTTATGGCTGATAACGATGTACAGCCAATTATCAGTCCAAAGATTAGCAGTGCGCGCATGCTATGCCTCAATTTGAGACCAGCTCAACATTGTGATTAACCACGACCAGCAAATAATGCTGGACACAGCTATGTTATTAATTCCTACTCGATTTTTAATTATCAAAATTGTCTAATACTCTTCCCAATTTGTAACAAAACAATAAGGACAAGCCGTTCTATTTGTATTTAATTACTTTAAATGATGGCATTTTCGACTTCAAACTGTAGTCCCTGTTCTATCTAAGTCCTTACACTTAGAGTGAAGCTACCACCGGAGATACATCTTTCCTCATGCTTGGTGGTAATTAGAGCTATAAAGTTTCATACTGCATGTTGTCTCCCGATTGATGGCTAAATTATCCCTCTTTTTCTATTTACTTTTAACGTCCCCCTGTACCTCACCCATCATTATATTTAGTAGATTTATTCAAATAATATTTAGATTTCATATAAACAACAATTAGCATGCATTTCAAAGTTGTTTTATCATGTATAGCAGGCCAGCCTTTCAATAACAATTTTAACTCTAAAAGTTACGATTAAACATGAGCTCCGTAACCATGTAGGTATGAGTTACGGAAAAAAACGATGATCTCCGATGCCGGCTACTATTATGTACAAAAAGGAGGGTGGGCTAATTGCGAGGGTCAGTGGTCAAATGTGAAATGAAGTTAGAGAAATTCAATGGGACACACAGAAAGGCAAAAGACGGGTCTATATGTTCAATACATTTTTTTGTGAGAAAAGCAAAGGTTGATTGCACGTTAGAATAGTTTGGCAGTCCAGTTTTCGATCAGAACTTCGCAGTGCAAGTGTCCTCCCTTGTGTCTTGTGGGGATATTTATCTCAAATCTTTATTTCTTAACAGATTTCGCTCAAATTTGGAACATAAGCTCACCATATTGTATTTAAACACTATATATATATATCTAGATTTTGAATGTTGAAAATATTGTCAAAATAGCGATTCGAACCCCTGTGGTAGGTGACATCTGAAAATGTTACTGGCCAATTTGGCCGATAGAATATGAAAACTACTGGCCAAATAAAACTTCCACTGTTCTTTGACCAATTGACCACTGTATTTGTTGAGCCCTGCAACTCACCCCCAAAAGCACATCCGTATCACATATGTTTATCTAAAGCATATGTAAAGTTTAAGAAAGATTGACAATCAACTGTGGGAAGAGTTGTTTTCAGAACACTGATTGACGGATTGTGCCACGACATGAACCCCCTTCTGTTTCACCTGTTAATATTCTCTATCTACTGGGCAGTGAATGCCTTCCCTGGGTAGTAATTGAGCCAACCTAGTGACCCTCTCAGTCATGCCCTCCCAAATACACATTTCATTCCACATATCATTCACCAATACACAGAGCTATGCACCTGCACAGTCAAATACCAAGACAAATGTTATAGTTACCACACAATTCTTGGCTGTCATTGTAGATAATTGCTACTAAATAATTTTAAATGTCTATTTTTTCCCAGTCTGATTGAAACTGACCTTGTTCCTAGGAATCAAATCTGCAAAATAATGATATGAACGGGTTCCTCGCCACAAGGTCTGTGAACACACTGTATTGGCAAAAGTTTTGTACCAGTTTAGTTTATACAAAATCCAGTCAGACAGCTGACCAATCACTTCATGTTTTTTAACGGTCACTGTTTCTGAAAGAATCATTCATTAACATGTTCTTCATGTTTCGGAAACTGACGAAAGTATGGTTGTTGGGAGTAACTTGCACCTATAGTTTGGCAGGAAAGTAAGTGACACCCCTATTTTGTACAATAACTACAAAACCAGGCAAACTAGCAAACTCATCTTTTGCCAATCTTAATTTTATGTTTGTACCTCATAGGATTCTAAATTTGAAAATTTTGTGAAACGAAATGAAAAATCTGTCCATAAGATGAAATCTGACGTAAACACACGAGTCTTGCAGAGGGTGGTGTCCAGAGTTTGAAACAGCCGCAGGTTGCTATTTTAGGAAGTGCAACGTCACAGCAACTAGGACAGACGACTGTTTTGTTTGACACCTCTGGGTATCAGTCTGGGTTCCAAAAAATTGCGCTCTAAATATGGTTTTGTTTGTTATGAAACATACTTATCAATATGACTTTAGTATCTTGTTGCACTGTAATCTACCTAACCTACCTAATCATCAATTTATATTTGATCGTCTTGGTATTTTTAATCTTTCCCGTTTAGCATTCAGTAAAATCGGTGACTGTATGAGTACATAAAGAAACTGAAGAATGACATACGTAACAGGTGTTATTAAAACTTCATGACCTTTCGTTTGATGAACTAATAAAGTAGTCCAGGTAATGCCAACTATCTTCGTCAGCCAATCAAACCCGATTATGACACGACTTTCCGAAGAGGGCCATATCTTGTATTAAGCCGACTATAATGAAAATTATCACAACATTTAGGTGATATTGCCAATAATGGAAACAATGTACTCTCCCCCAGTAGTTTTGAATTTAAAAACGTTGCTTAATTTCAAAGTCAAACAGATCATAGTAAAATGACTTTACAATTTTGATTGATTGTGAGTGTCCCATCCTCGGTTACCCATGGTAATTTGGGCGGGTAATTTGAGAACAGATTCCCCTGATAAGGTTTCCCATGGTTGATATAGTGGAGAGTAACGGAGCATATATAAAACCATGGGTAACCAAGGATGTGGGTGTCCTGTTAATGTTGATTTCTTTTAGTAAATGGAGGAATGATGGGGGTGTCAGTTTGAAAAATAGGAAGTGTTGGCTTGATGATGAAGAATTACATACTGTAGATTGATATTTACAAAGTTTATTTGCAAAGTATTGTATGACAACCAACGAATTACACCCATTTTGTCGCATTTCAATATATTCATTTAATCAAAAACTATAATTATCGTAGATATGGCCAACCATAAGCATCTGTGAGATGATATGTACAGTTCATAATATTTAGACAATGTTCATATATGTAATTGTGAAAGATAATTCACATACACAGTGAGACCCTGTCTATCCGCACGATTTGGTTACAGTTGAAAACCGGCCGGTAGGCTTATGGAACCCAGACTGATACCCAGAGGTGTCAAACAAAACAGTGGTCTGTCCTAGTTGCTGTGACGTAGCACATCCTGAAATAGCAACCTGCGGCTGTTTCAAACTCTGGACACCACCCTCTGCAAGACTCGCGTGTTTACATCAGATTTCATATGATGGTTATATACACAGATTTTTCATTTCGTTTCACAAAATTTTCAAATTTAGAATCCTATTAGGTACAAACATAAAATTAAGATTGGCAAAGATGAGTTTGCTAGTTTGCCTGGTTTTGTAGTTATTGTACAAAATAGGGGTGTCACTTACTTTCCTGCCAAACTATAGGTTCTCGTACTGAAAGCTTTTGTTGGACGTTCTGTGATTGGCTACCTGCATAGTGTCAGAACATGCGAGCCTATGGGCTGTTATCAGACCAGTTTTTTTAGGAAAACTCTGAATGTTAGGAGTTTCTATCCCAGTAGATGCACTATTTTGCAACTTTTATACCTCAGAAACCGGTTGATTTCAATCAGACTGTCTATTTTGCTTATTTATGGTGCTACAGAAAATGGGCTTCTTTGAAAGCTGCAAACATTTCTTATAAGATTACATTACCATTTTATCAAAGGGAGATATTTTTGTCATCATTTGGACATATCTTAGTCACCAAAGGGGTGCACCACTTTAAATTGCACTTCTATCATGCCGTTATGTGAGATGGGGAGGAGACAGTTAGAGACAGCAGTTTTTGATAGGTTGATAATGTGAATAGTTTACGGATGCCGTCTCACACCACAAGATCTTCTGGCATTCTACGGAAGAAGTAACATATTGGCTGTCGCTTTACTTTAGGCGTTTACTTTGTACTAGAAGAATACGTTTTCATTTGCTGTGCAGCTGGTAATGGGAGAAAAATGTTTCATTATCATCTAGCATTCAGCTGGTGGTGGGTTAACAACATGTGAAGTGGCACTATTATTGTCTTGCCAGTAGGGAGAAGCTTAAAGACGACATACAGTGAAAACATTGCAGTAGTATCTATCATGCAGCTAGTAAAGTGTTGACATGTACATATAGCGTTACTATTGATTGTGACGACAGCTGACATCTATCATGTAGTCCATCACTCACTATATACATATATATATACAGCTTTATTAGATGACTAAACCCAATCTAGGCTAGACTGTATGTTGGATAACTGTGTCAAGTGGGAATGTCTATTTTGCATTGTAAACAATACAATTTGAAGAGATCGAGCCATTGGCTCTGCAGCTCATTAGGTGGAGCACGGTGGTGTAGTGGTTAGCATGTCTACCTTTTACGCAAACGACCCAGGTTCGAATTCCAGTGCAGGCACAAAAGATTTGTGACTTGGGTCGAAAGCTGTGTTGTGTCCTTGGGCAAGGTACTTAATCTACATTGCACTCAGTCCACCCAGCTGTACAATGGGTACCTGGTTATACGGGTGTACTGTCCGAAATGGACGCAGGCAAGCAGTTTCGAAAAAGTACAATCCGTCAGGGTAATAATGCACATTAGTGAACCGTCGGTGAGCAACTCGCAAGAGATGGATACTTGACGTAAAACTTATCATTATTATTATTATTTATTCATTACCCGAAAAGTTGAGACTAACATTAATTAGGCTTTGCCCATATGGTCTCTGTCTGGTTTGGACAGTCACCAAATTTACAATCTATATATCTCACTATCTCTCTACATTTGTTAAGGTAATGTCTACACAAAATGTCATTATTGTAACAAGTAACAAGTAGGTTTTAAAGGTGTACATGTGATCTATTTTACAGAACTAGAAAACATCTAGTGAGTCTATCTGTTGTCTGCATAAGCTATCATTTGATCAGAGATGACGCTAAAGGCTACAACTGACAATTTCAAATTATCATTCAATATATTGATGCAGTATCATCACAAGAAAAAGCCTATGTATATATGCCTATGAGATCTCCAAAACTAAAATATGTCCTTCAGAAACTAAAGCTCTCTAATAAATGAATTTCTTTGAATAGATTTCATAGAAGCATCCTCTAGCTACTCAGGAAGAACTAGTCTTTTGGTTTCAGATCTCAAGTTTTGAAAACAAAGGAATCCTACAAGGACAGACACTAGCCAACTGTTTTAATGAAACACTTCCTGTTCGTTGACCTTGTTTCAATGATATATTCAAGTGCAGACATTTTTAAGGTTATTGTGACCTGAAAATGTCATTTTAAAATAGTTGCAATAATTCGTAAAAAAAAAATAGGCATTTCGGAATATATCTTCTTCGCACAAATTGAAATAAAGCTTAAATTTTTACTCAAAAGACTCAATTAAAAAGAAAACATATTTTACTCTCACAAGTTGAATCAGAATCTTTTAGCTTTTAATATTCTTGATTAGCCTATTATATACATATGATTATCTCATGGCTTAATCTGTCCATATACATGTTATTCAGTCATGCATTTGTTGAAACACACTTGTATTAGACTCTGGCCATGCACTTTTACAACTCATACAACTCGATGCACATGTATAATTTTTTCAGCAAAAGAAAATAAACATTTATTAAAATATTTTGTTTTAAGATATATTTGGAACATGTTAATTATTTCGACAAAATAAACAAACTAAAAAATAAAAAATTTTGACCCTATCTATCTATTTTTTAAATGACAATAAAAAGCTGTCATGCACACTAATAAAAGTGAGGCACCAATGCCGGCGGAGTGCCCTAGATACATTTCATTTTCATATTTAACCTTACAGAGCTGGTGCTTACTAGAGGCCTGCAGTTGCCATTTCTTCGCAGTGGCAGATACAAAGGGCTTCAGGGGATTCCAACATCCCCCTCCCCACCCCTCCAGACCACTTTCCCCATTGAACATTATGCATGTCAAATTGATGGACCCCCAAGGTCACCCCGACCCCACTTTGAACATGTTGGTATCCGCCACCGATTAAAGGTACATCCATTGTGTTGTTGTGGGTCACATATGCCAAACGTTATAAATTATGTTAATCTTTCGAGAAGTACTGAATGTTACCGAAAATTGCCATTTTGATGATAGTGAATTAAGTATATTGACGATATAAAGGTAAAAGTGTTGAATTTTAATCGAAAAACGGACAATGCACCTCGTGTGGTGCGCGTCAATTGGTCTAACGTAATTTTTTAAACTTATTTTCACCATACAAACAGATAACTAGGGGTTGATAGTGTTTAATAGGTCTAATGTACATGTATTTTATGATGTTGCTCAATCTTAATTTAAAACTAGTAATTATGATATAATTGGCTATTGGGGAAATTATTTGAACTGAAAGTCTGAAATCCACGCATATCGTATGCTGGCACATATTTCAGCCAAACAAAATTTTTGTATCTCTTACGACTTGAATAGCTGCTTTACCTCCAGTAATTATTAGAGGAAATAGGGTATTTACATTCAGTAAGTTAACCTGGTCAATCATGTGTAGTCAAGTTGAACAAATCATTTAGTTGATCAAGGAAGTATATCCTGTATTTATATAATTATCTCGTTATGTCATGTCATAAATCAACTTAGGTTAATAGGTACAAAGTGACCTTGGTGTCACATACATTTATTTATCATCCCCATACAACATATCTAAATGAATAAATCACTACCCTAGTACTTTACTATAGGTAATACAATTGTTATCATGACAGGAATACTATTCTTCATGTAATTGTGATATAATAATGAAAACCTATAATTCAACCAGTAATATATGAAGATTAAACTGATGGTTATAACCGGGTTAAGGAACAGATGTCTCGTTTGTCAGCTGCTTTATTTAGGCTACTTTGCCTCAAAGTGTATGTTTCACTCTCCCATGTCATTGTCATCAATACTCAACAGATTTTACCTTTATCAACTAATGCAATAATATGATATGAACTTGTTATTCATGCAATTGTATAAACCATATATACCCATGTCAAGTGCAAGCGCTAAGCCCTAAGCCCTACGCCAACTATGACCTCAGTAGCAAGTTGGATTCTGGGCCGTGAACTGTGTTAGCCTAATGATGATAGCTCGGGTATGACAATAATTCCCGCCAAATACTTACCGCTGGTTGACGGGGCGGACCCTAACAGCAACCTTCACGGAAGTCATCTTGTCTTCAACCCATTGCAATGGATAATCTAAATGTACACATAGTGTTTCCGACTTGTTGATACTTCTCGCAGATTGCTAACACCTGCACGTCGCCATTTTGTATCCACGTGACTTGTGCTAAAAATAGACAAGCACATGGCTCATGTCAAAATAACAACAAAGATCTGTCAAATCGGAATGTGTGCGATGTTCCTTTGATCCATTCGGACACGGATGAAGTAAGGTCACAAAACTGGTTCTACAACATGATTCGTTTGAAAATGTTATGAAAATACAGAACCAGAATAATTGCAAGTGTTGAGATCAGCGTTTTTTTTTACGTATAGGCCTACCTTATTAGAAGTTGGTATAGATTAGTGTAGACAATACGAATTCTTATCAATTTACATATAAATACATTTTCAGACTTTTTATTATTTTTCATTTATCTACATAAGAATTATATATCAGATTAAAGGAATATACATTTTTAAAAACCAGTATATTAGATTGTTACACAACATAATTAAACGTATATTAGCATTACCATTGCAGTGTCGTCACGAATTCATAAAATGCATGCGCCAATCCACATAGTGTGCACATTATAATGTAATGAATTAATCTTTAAATAGTTATATCCGGTCACATTTTTAATCGCAAACAACAGGAAAATAATGCCCAAATGTATGATTGAAAAATCAGAATGACAACACACATGCAGCTTTATTAATATACACATGAAAATTAATTAAGCAACACCCATTTTTTCAAGAGCAAAATCGCTCTGATTTGAAATAAAACACTATGTCAGGAAAACTGTTAGTGATTTTAAGTAGAAGAATCATTTAACAGTGTTGAAACAACAGGTCACTCAAATAACGATTCACAGTCTTTTGGATAACGACTGTTACAACAAATTTTGGTGTCAAAATCTAAGTTCCATTATGAAATGAAATGAAAGTCAATATTTGTTGTTGTAATGTGATCAATGCCATTCTTTCAAGTGAAGTGATGACAAAAGTCACTCGTTATTTAAGCAATATGGACCTTCAAACTCACAAAAACATGAAACTGTCAATTTCAATAAACTCGTCTTAACAACGTCTCTGAACAAATGCGGTCACAGCGTACGATATTGGCTTATCTAAAGCGAGAATAAGTGTTTGATAAACAGATTGAACTCAAATAATCTCAAATTCATTCACAGATCATATGGTTGTAGGCATTTTCTCAATTGTCGTTAAAAAAGGGACTGAAGGTTTAATGTCTGACTAGCTTCTTATCATGCATGATAAAAGATGTTTTGGTGTGTGAATGTCATAATTTGTCATAAAAAGTATTGTGTTGTGTCGAAGCAATCTTTCCACCCCGTAGCGCCGATGAATGGCTTCACTTCTCAATTGTGTGAATGTGTCCTGGCCTTTATAAAAAAAAATTAAATTACCAATTTTAAAACTATTACCATCGGCAATATGTTTCACTTGCAATATACTATAAGTTGAATGCTTCTCGCGAAAGTAATACGGTACCATCTTTGAACCAGCGTCTCCTGAACCTTCAGGCGAGAGGTGACACTGGTACGAAGATGGTACATGAGACCGTATTACCCGAAGGAGTAGTATACAACGTGCATTTATCTTCCCGTTATCTCAATAAAATTACTATTAGTATAGTTATTGCGTTTTGACTGCCGATGACTGATCAGCTGATATCACTTGGATGATCTTGACTGGATAACTGCAATAGATTATTCCTGAGCGGCAATCAAGAACGTATGCAGCGACTCCAAAAGATTCAACATAAAGCACAAGAATAGTGACACATCCAAGTCGCATATATCGCCAATCCTAAGATCATTACATTGGCTACCACTACAGGCTCGGGTCGAGTAAAAATTCTCTCCCTTGCATACTTTAAGCATCCGAGGGTTTTTCCTGACTATCAGGGTCTACAACCATAGCCGAGGTAGAATGGTTTCTCCATATTATCAACCGTTTTTAAGTGTAAAACAGGCTTTTTAATTGCTGTCGCGTTATATTGAGGATCCCTGGTAAATAGAGTCGTTCATAAAATCCTTGTTTTGAACCTGAAATCAGCCTGTTAACAGCCGCGCTATATAAGTTGCTTTTGTACCGTAGAATATCATCTGCCTCCATGGCGCAGTAGATTAAAGCGCTAGCTCAGTGATAGTGGATACGGGTTCGAAACGCACTAGTCTAAGTTAGTTTCTTCAGATCTTTACTTTCAAGCCGTCATCTTAGCAAATAAATCAGGGTTTACAATCATTGCAATTCCTCCTAACAGGGTTTACAACTGTCTATGTAAACCCTCCTGGAGGGACTTGCAATGTTGTAAGTCCCTTGTACCGGGTGATACGGTTTAGAAAGGTTGTTTCAAGTATCACGTTATCTGGCTAGTAGGTTGATAACAATGGATAAATTGAACAGCCCCGAGAACCTGTGTGAACTACTCAGCACCTACAAAGCAACTCCTTCTGGGCGATCTGACACACAAAATCTTCCCCAGAAACAGAGATAGAAGCTGAAACATTTCGGACAATTTTCTTTTAAAAACTCTGCCGCTACTCTCTGGAATGCTCTTCCTATTGACATTAGAACTTGCCAATGTTTTCAATGTTTCAAAGCAAATATGAAGACACATATCTTCAAGAAATATTATCCAGAGTGACATTAAATTTGTTATCATTGACTTGTACAGCGCTTAGAGCATATACTGCTGCTGAACAAAAGTTTGTTACATTTCTATGTTTAAATGACTTTGGAGACTTAGGACACAAATAATAAGTTTATAAATGCTTATATTGTAGCACTATTTGGTATCACAAGAAAGTACATTCAATAAGGAATATTAATCCCGTGTGTTTTTCTCAGTGCTTTTATTTGTTCAGGCATGGGTTCCTGGACACTTCGACAGGTATCTTTTTAGACAAAATACCAACATTTATTTACCAACTTTCAAAGCTCCTGGCTTGAACTAGGCATTCCCCCGGCAGCTGTTTTACAAATAATGTCCCAGAGAGTCTAAATAGGGTTCATGTCTTGGGAATTCCAAGGCTATTCTTAATTATTGTATGTTCCGGACAGCCAAAAATGAACAACCATGCACCAGTCTGATTAAAATCGACGGTTTTCCGAGGAATAAAAATTGTAAAATAGTGCATCTACCGGAATACGAACTCATATCGTTCAGGGGTTTCCACGCCAAACCGTCTGATAACAGCCCGTAGACTGTCATGTTCTGACGCAATTCAGTTAACCAATCACAAGACGTCCAACAAAAGCTTTCGGTGCGAGAAGTTAGGGGAAGATAACTCCAAACAGCTATCCTTTCGTCTGTTCCGAATGCTTTCAAAACAGTGACCGTTTAAAAAATACGTTGTGATTGGTCAGCTATTTGACTGTGCTAAACTGGTTCGGAACACGCGCCTATACGGGGTGTTCTCAGACCTTGTGGCGAGGAATCTACAGAACCTGTTCGTATCCCGGTACATGCATTATTTTGCAAATTTTATTCCTCGAAAAAAAGGTCGTTTTTAATCAGACTGAACAATGCACTCATGGAAATATGAGCAGTGTTTTTATTTTGATGAAATATGATTTTAATCAGAAATACGAGACATTCAAATCGTGTTTTAGGTCATTCATGATCACATTCTGACATTTCCGGGAATTAATGAATACCAACCAGCTTCTAAGATTCCAAGTGCCATTTTCTGACAATATTCCCCAAAATGGGCTTAGGGTTTGTGTTTCATAGTCGCCTTTGAACACACACAGTAACTTCGATATCTCATACTTTGGAGACTTTATATTTACATCGTACGACTATTACCAAAATATTTGAAAACAGTTTTGTCGGCGAAAGGAACATGGTTCCAATCCTGCCCCCGGTAATATCTGAGTGCTCTTCTCCATTGAATGCATTCTCTTCTAGGTTTTTTCTCCAGCCATTCAAAATGAGTTTTCAGCACGGGACCTATCATTTAAACCCAAATTGTTGTACATGTCTGGAGATGTGAATGATCCGAAAACCTATTCCTATTCTGCATGATACACCTCAGGATGTTAGGACTAGAGAGCTGTTCATGTACATTGATTTCGTATCCATCGGTCTTCTTCATGAGTTGTGCATCATGGTTTGCAGGATCTTCTTGCACCAAAAAACATCTTCTGTGGCATGAATTTTTAAAATAAACTTCATACCATGATTTGTGACCCTGCAATTGTATATTTCGATCATTATTTTTGTACTTCTACCCATTTCATTTCGTTGTGCCTGACGAATAGAAACGATGACAATCCAAGTACTTTCACTAAAATATTAGTTTCTTCGCTTCAAGATATTCACTGCATCATGTTGAAGTTGTCTGGAAGCAGATAAATTATTCTTTGACAATATAAATTCTTAGAGATAACAGACATCAAGTTATGAAACGTTTTTCAGAATCTTTGTAAATTTTAATAACGTCATATTGGATTAAATAATGTATATTTCATTCAAAAGCACTTTCTGTGTGAAAGAAATATTCAATTTTTGTATGTCAAAACATTTTAAAGTTCATATGTAAAAAGGAATGACCTCACCGACACGGGCTGTTGATACCTATAGTATTCATCTATGGAACAGTAACACTTATTTTAATACAATCAGAATTTAACTTAATATCTGCATAGTATCAACAATTTCCAAACTTCAATTGCTTTAAAATGATTTGACTATATACCTAATTATTAAAGGAAAAGAACATGTCTTTAAGTTATTTTGGAAAAGAATGAAACAAATGTTACGTGTGTTGCGAATGTACAAACTGTTGTTCAGCACCTGTAGCCTACATGTGGATAAGGCGCTATAAAGAGTCATTTATTTATTATCCCACCGGTATGTAATGCCGTGGGATATAGTCGTCGCCCTGTCCGTCCGTCCGTCCGTAATCATTTCGTTTCCGGAGCAGAACTCGAAAACCGTTCATGTTATCTTTCTGAACTTCTCATGAAGTGGTGCCTTTTGATATTTTCAGACTTCTGAATTTTTTTTCTCCGTTTCCATAAAAACGTGTTGAATTTGGACTTTGTTCAGAGACAGGTTCGTTTGGTGGACAGACAGTAATGGTGGAGAACTTGTGTCTTTGAACCAATCCTTACAATTTACACCAATCCCCGACGGTTTGATATGAAAACACCATGTTGGTGGCCAAACCTACATATTTATGTCCATTCCAGACAGCAATGGTGGAGAACTTGTATCTTTGAACCAAACCTTACAATTTACACCTATCCCCGACAGTTTTTATGTGAAAACCACTTGTTGGTGGCCAAACCTACATATTTATGTCCATTCCTGGAGAACTTGTATATCTTTGAACCAATTTTGTTAAAGCCCTGCAAAGCTAGAAATGGACTAATGTACTTTGAGCTTTTAATTCTGACTTAAAAATTATTATGGTAAACATAATATATGTATGTCATGGACTCCTGGCCATAGAAAATCTGCCTGTCTGATTATGATATTATTTTAAAGTATTGGGACTAATAGATATAAAGTGTACAAAATCTACCACAGTCAAGTGACAAGCTCTTGCAAATATACCGATTCTTGATTTGATTGCAACATCTGTTGATCAGGGGTTGGTACAGTCAGGGTTTGCTAATCACTCAAAAGACCGGGGTTAAATTCCCAAAAGGTGGTAGAGTAACGTCCTCATATTTCGTCCAATCCTGATATTTCGTCCACTTTTAAAAAAAAGGCGAATTTACAGCCTGTCCTACCCTTAAATCGTTGTCTCGTTTGTTATTTTTCTTACTAAGAATAGCAGTCAATTGATATTAGTCACATGGTACATACAGCATTGTTGAATAGGTTGATACAACATGACGAAGCTGTTATGTAACGACCTTCCCGCCAGGGAGACTTGAAAACGACATAAACAGGTGGACGAAATTATAATACAGTGTCTCCAATACTTAAATCTGAGTGGACGAAATTACGAGATTGGTGGACGAAATAACACGACGCATAGGCCTACCCTTGCTTTTAAGCTATTTTATTCATAAGAGTTACCCCCCTTAGAATATCAGCCAATCATTTTTTCCTTATAACAGAGACTCTTTGCCTCGGGCTGATTGTTGACCAAGAAGTGCCGAGTGAAGCCAGTGAGGGTTAGAATGTCGGCAAGCGCGGTCACCGTAAAAGTGGACGAAATATGAGGACTTTACTCTAGATGTTTATTTGTTTGTAGACCGAAACCTCTGTCGTGCTCTAGACTCACACAGCGAGCCGCATACTAATATCCAGTGGGGTTGCAGGTAGAGCTTCTCGACCTAATTTGTTTGGGCTAAACATTAAAAATAATAGGACAGAACAAAGCTTTAATAACTGGCATTTAAATTGAATTTTTGAGAAAGTAGTTATATCAGCGAATTCTGACAAAGTTTAAGCACGAAGAGATCAAGTTAATAACCTCTGTTGTGAAAGAATGACATTGCGATACAAGTTTTAACAAAACCTGGTCCTTCGAATTTCGTGACTGCCGAACTTTTCGCGGAATACACCGCGTTCGCCTAAAAGATTTTTCGCCTAGTGAATATTTTACCGCTTTTGCCAAAAAACGTTTTAATACAGTTTACAGGGTATTTATGTTTCATCTTTAATCTACAATAGCTAGGGATGTAACTGTTACACTTGTGTTAAAGTTTCATTACAAAATATACGTTATTTTGCGTTATATCGAAACAATAAAGTAGATTCTAGTTGTCAAAAATCGCCCGACAGCCGAGAATCGGATATTTTGCCGTTTTCGCCTAGGCCTAATACCTGTAAATCGCTAAAATACTATCTAAATTGTTCATGAATGATTGCACTTTCGGATAATGGATATTTTTTACAAAATAAAGTTGTACCTCAGAATCCTGAAAACTGGAAACTAGATCTTTTAGCGTTATACTGAAGCATCCCCCATGATATTGTTTCTACTTGTCCTCTCTGGAGATATCCAACTCAACCCAGGGCCACTGACCATCTATCCCCGTGGTCTTTGTGAAAATAACGTTTCATGGCAACACCGTGCCGTTTGTTGTGATAACTGTGACATATGGTATCACACCGACTGCATGGAAATCAGCAGTAAAAGATATGATCATTTACAAAAATCCAACGTGTCATGGTTATGTTGTAGATGTGACAGCCTCAATGTGGATTCATTTACTTTTCATGCATATGAACTTGAAACTTGAAAAAGTTATACAATGTACTATCTGATGATTACTCCATAACTTCTATAAACTCAGACTTCTCACCGAATGTGTTCAGCAGTCCCAAAACTAACAATCCAACTAAAACTCGTAGTAACAAAACTAGGAAACATTCTCCAAGGAACGTGCTATGTTCAAGTGATACTAGTAACACAGTGCTTTCAACCTCGTCATATCACAACAGCCAAACCTCAACTCCAGTAACCCCATCAACCAAATCAAGTACTACGTCTATTGGTGACCTAATACCGTCAAAGCAGAATAACTGGAGAACTTAAGTTGTCAATTGCCAATCCCTAAAAAATAAATCTGCAGAATTCCTAACAGCAGTAAGCTATGTTAAACCAGACGTTATCATTGGCACTGAATCATGGCTTAGTAATAATATTAAAACAAGCGAACTCTTCCCTGAAGATTACACCGTTTATAGAAAAGATAGAGACTCCCACGGGGGCGGAGTGTTTATTTGTGTTAAAGCCATTTACCCCTCCTCACTTGTCCCTAACCCTGACGATGTAGGTGAAATCTTATGGATCGAAGTACAACTGCAAGGGGCGAAGAAAACACGGATATGTTCTTTCTATAGACCTCCGTCAAGTAACGAAGAATCTATCTTTCACTTAGATAAATCACTCAAACAAATATCGGGATCTGACTATAAACATTTGATACTAGCTGGTGACTTTAACCTTCCCCATATAAACTGGGATACTGTTTCCACTGTGCCCGGATCAAACCAAGTCAAAACCCATACTGCACTAATTGACACTCTAAATAACTATTCCCTCACCAATGTACAAAAAAATCCAACAAGAATGGACAATAACCTAGATTTATACATCACCAGTAACCCATCACTTGTTAAAACAACCCTAACCATCCCAGGCATCTCTGACCATAACATGGTTGTAGTTGACGAGGACATTAAACCAATAACCATCAAAACCAAACCACGTAATGTCTTGTTATACAAGAAAGCTGACTGGAATAAAATAAAAGATTTAACAACAAAATTAAGTAATGATATTAAACTTCAACCAAGCACAACTGAAGAACTTTGGCAAACCTTTAAAGAAGGAATCAATAAGATTATTAAGGACAGTATCCCAAATAAACTAATATCCTCTAAACCAAGTCTGCCCTGGTTGAAGAGAGAAGAGAAGAAAATGGTTAAGAAGAAACATCGGTTGTACTATAAAGCTAGGAACAGTGGCGTAGCTGATGACTGGGGAAAATATAAAATACAAAAGAAAAATACCCAGAGGCTCTTACGTAATTCAGAACAGACATACCTTAAAGAAACATTGGAAACTAGCCAAGGATAATAACCGGAAAGCTTTCTGGAAATATATTAAAGCAAGAAAACAAGATAACAACGGAGTTAGCCCAGGAAGGTGGAACCCTGTTTACAGACAGTATAGACAAAGCAGAAATATTAAATAAACAGTTTCAATCAGTCTTTACTAAAGAAGTAGATGAACCAATGCCATCTTTATTACATGATCATTACCCTATTATAATTTCTTACTTTGAAGTTTACACGGAATCCCGAACGTTGGTTGGTTGAGAGCGCGGTCAGGTGATCAGAATTTCGAGGTTCATAACCCATGAACTCTTGGAAAATCGTTCATACTCGTGTGAACGCTTTCAGGTCGTGTGAACGTTCGACGGTCTACCGTACAGTAGCGTTCTTTCCTGATTGAGCGTGGTTTTGTTAGCAAATTTCCAACGGTTACCATGCATTTACCGACTTATTTGATTGATTAACATAAACTCAATATCATACTACCTTCTCAATTGTTAAAATAATAAAACATTTCAATAAAAGATCGCGCATTACTGTTTGATGTTGAGCTAAGCGAGTCACAAGGCCTATTTCTAGAACCGAACGGCGAAAGACATTCACGGTCGCTGGCTGAATACTAATTATGCAATCTAGATAGCAAATACTCACAATCTAACCATTATGAACTAACGAGATACGGATTTGAGCAGTCGTGGTAATGAAATATTTCTTTTCCGACTGTTGTTTACATAATATTGACGAGGTAACAACAGCAAATGGCGACCTCCATGCCATGACGTCATTCAAAGGACGGATAACTCTGATCTCGTGTCCCTGAAAGATTATATTTTATTACGCTTCACTCAGCATGATGAGTGCCGCAGGTTTCATCAAACAGGTAATCACGAAAAAATAACGTAAGAAATTATAAGAATTGAATGTCAGTTTGTGTGTTTGCACTGGAAAATGAACGATGTCAAAGCGGTATTCAAACCCTCACGTGAACTTGCTCGCAAGCTCGCCGTTCACGGAGGTTTGAATCTCGCTTTGACATCGTTCATTTTCCAGTGCAAACACACAAACTGACATTCAATTCTTAAATGAACCCACTAATCATAGATGAACGAGGAGTCGAAGCACTCATCCATAAACTTAAACCTGATAAAGCCAGCGGACCTGATAAACTACCAAATAGAGTCCTACAAAAGTGTTCTAAGGAATTAGCTCCTGGCCTAACCCATATTTATATGATATCCCTATCCACGGGTGAAGTACCTGAAGACTGGAGGCAGGCAAACATTGCCCCCATCTTCAAAAAGGGCAGTAGACAACTAGCCAGTAACTATCGCCCAGTCTCACTAACGTGTGTGCGCTAAAATGATGGAACACATCATATGTAGCCACCTGATGTCACACTTTGAAAATCATAACATTCTTACAGGATTACAACATGGCTTCCGCTCCAAACACTCATGTGAATCTCAGCTCCTCATCACAACCCATGATATCATGAAGATGCATGATAATAAACAACAAGTAGACCTAGCTATACTAGATTTCAGTAAAGCTTTTGACACAGTCCCTCATAAGAAGTTATTATATAAACTTGAAAGTTATGGTGTGAACAATGATCTTTTATCATGGATAAACTCGTTCCTAACTAGAAGAACCCAGTGTGTAGTTGTAGAGGGCAAATCATCAACATCTGTACGCGTTGAGTCAGGAGTCCCTCAGGGTACATGTTTGGGACCAATTCTTTTCCTAATACATATTAATGATCTACCCTTGAGAGTAAAATCTACGGTGAGATTATTCGCAGATGACTGCCTACTCTATAGAGCCATAAACTCTTTCGAAGACCATTACCAACTTCAAACTGACATACAGTCATTAGAAACCTGGGCCAAAGATTGGGGAATGTCATTCAACGCTAAGAAATGTTATATTCTTAGAATATCAAGATCTAAAAACTCAAGTACTTATATATCAACTCTGTAATACCATATTAGAAGAGGTAGATAATAACCCCTACTTAGGAGTGATCATCAGTGATTCATTGAAGTGGAGTACACATATCAATAAACCTGTTAATAAAGCCAATTCTACATTGGGATTCCTTAGGCGTAACTTACGCCAGTGTCCAAAATCTCTTAAGATCATAGCTTATCAATCTCTTGTGCGATCAGTGTTGGAATATTGCTCATCAATATGGGACCCATACACCAAATCTGACATTCTTTCACTTGAGAAGGTACAGAGAGCGGCTGCAAGATTCATAACAGCGGATTATTCATGGGAGAGTAGACCGAGTAAAATGCTTGAAGATATTGGATTAAACACACTAAAAGATCGCAGAAGAGAACACAGACTTGTACTACTCTATAAAATCATTAATGAACTAGTAGCAATACCGAAGGATCCAGTGCTTATTCCTAATAACTCGAGGACCAGGAAAGACAACACACAGAACTATAAACAGCTTCGGTGCAACTGCGAGATACTACGTCAATCATTCTTTCCACGCACAATAAAAGACTGGAACCAACTCCCGGAGGAAGTAGTGTCCGCACCCACATGTGAGACCTTCACCCTCTATCTACGAAAATAACAGCGCATGCGCACCACCCAACCCCTAGCATAACACTCAGCTTTGAGTTTGACTGGGAACGAATACAGATACAGATACAGATGTTGCGAAAGGATCCCAAACTGGATTTCTGTCTCCGTTGCGCAACGCAGAGGTAGTGAAACGTGCTTTTGATTTTTTTAAGTCACTCTTGATGAAATAATTCCAGACGGAATATCATGAAGTATATTTAAAAAAAATTTTGCATGGCATCAGACATCATAAGAAGACCACAAAGCTCTTGAAAGGAGTTTGTATTTTATTTTCAATTCATTCTTCAGTGCACAGTTTCACAGTTCAGAAAATTTTATTAATTTTCAGTATGTAGACAATACAATGATACAATATGCACGTTGCATGTGTAACAAAATAGATGTTGACAATTGTTTTATTTATTCCTGTAGTATGTTGTTGTTTTATTGCATTTGTTGGTGACATGAATAAGAGTATCCTGTTTGACAAGTCCTATGCTGCCATCTGTCACAAAAGTCAAGTTGTCTCCAGCCACAAGGTTTGGAACAGTACACACAGTTGTCGGACATGACTGTGTTGTGATAACATGAGTGAACCAAGTTAACGTGTTGTGATAACTACAGTGATTGCAAATCGGATTAAGGTGGAGTTGAAACAACAAATCAATTTTAAATGACTCTACTCTACACACAAAGGATTAAAAACAAAAACATTGTGACTTTACCAATCAATACTTTTTCTGACACTTGGTGAGTACGTTTCTGCTTCAGTCTTAATTTTGATGTCACCCAGAAAACGTGTTTTGGGGCAAGTTACGAGCTCTTTCGTTGCAAGGATTTGTGTGTCATTCTTTCTGGATTAATTCAACTTTGGATTATATTTTGGATTTCAGATAAGGTTTGTTCATGTGTTTCATATTATGTTTTATTATGTTCATATAAATATCTAGAAGTAGAAATCTACAACATTTTAGATAGCCGCGAGTTTTGACTCGTATCTCAATCGGACATATTCATGGCCGAATACATATATATTTTATATATGATATATATTTTACAAATTGTATGATAAATAACCAACAATAACCACTTATCTTGCAAATAGTTTATTAAATGTCCATAGGGACAGGACAAAATATCGTTTGGCGAAGCAGCTTGTGTTATGTATCACTATCACACAGTGTGGTATCGTTGCCTGACTGCGTCACCTGGGTGCCATGTGTGACGATTGCAGTCAAGGCATCGGAAGGCGCAGTAAGACAAAAAAATCAGCCTTCAAAACGCTGACAGTGACCGTTTAAAAAATACGTTGTGATTGGTCAGCTATTTGACTGTACTAAACTGGTTCGGAACACGCGCCTATACGGGGTGTTCTCAGACCTTGTGGCGAGGAATCTACAGAACCTGTTCGTATCCCGGTACATGCATTATTTTGCAAATTTTATTCCTCGAAAAAAAGGTCGTTTTTAATCAGACTGAACCATGCACTCATGGAAAAATGAGCAGTGTTTTTATTTTGATGAAATATGATTTTAATCAGAAATACGAGACATTCAAATCGTGTTTTAGGTCATTCATGATCACATTCTGACATTTCCGGGAATTAATGAATACCAACCAGCTTCTAAGATTCCAGGTGCCATTTTCTGACAATATTCCCCAAAATGGGCTTAGGGTTTGTGTTTCATAGTCGCCTTTGAACACACACAGTAACTTCGATATCTCATACTTTGGAGACTTTATATTTACATCGTACGACTATTACCAAAATATTTGAAAACAGTTTTGTCGGCGAAAGGAACATGGTTCCAATCCTGCCCCCGGTAATATCTGAGTGCTCTTCTCCATTGAATGCATTCTCTTCTAGGTTTTTTCTCCAGCCATTCAAAATGAGTTTTTAGCACGGGACGTATCATTTAAACCCAAATTGTTGTACATGTCTGGAGATGTGAATGATCCGAAAACCTATTCCTATTCTGCATGATACACCTCAGGATGTTAGGACTAGAGAGCTGTTCATGTACATTGATTTCGTTTCCATCGGTCTTCTTCATGAGTTGTGCATCATGGTTTGCAGGATCTTCTTGCACCAAAAAACATCTTCTGACTTCTGTGGCATGAATTTTTAAAATAAACTTCATACCATGATTTGTGACCCTACAATTGTATATTTCGATCATTAGTTTTGTACTTCTGACAATCCAGATACTTTCACTAAAAAAATAGTTTTTTCGCTTCAAGATATTCACTGCATATCATGTTGAAATAACCAGTTGTCTGAGACAAGTGTGCCAATGGAAGCAGATAAATTATTCATTGACAATATACATTCTTAGAGATAACAGACATCAAGTTATGAAACGTTTTTCAGTATCTTTGTAAAACGTCATATTGGATTAAATAATGTATATTTCATTCAAAAGCACTTTCTGTGTGAAAGAAATATGCAATTTTTGTGTTTCAAAACATTTTAAAGTTCATATGTAAAAAGGAATGACCTCGGCGGGACGGGCTGTTGATACCTGTAGTATTCATCTATGTTACAGTAACACTAATTTCAATACAATCAGAATTTAACTTAATATCTGCATAGTATCAACAATTTCCAAACTTCAATTGCTTTAAAATGATTTGACTATATACCTAATTATTAAAGGAAAAGAACATGTTTTTAAGTTATTTTGGAAAAGAATGAAACAAATGTTACGTGTGTTGCGAATGTACAAACTGTTGTTCAGCACCTGTAGCCTACATGTGGATAAGGCGCTATAAAGAGTCATTTATTTATTATCCCACCGGTATGTAATACCGTGGGATATAGTCGTCGCCCTGTCCGTCCGTCCGTCCGTAATCATTTCGTTTCCGGAGCAGAACTCGAAAACCGTTCATGTTATCTTTCTGAACTTCTCATGAAGTGGTGCCTTTTGATAATTTAAGACTTCTGAATTTTTTTTCTCCGTTTCCATAAAAACGTGTTGAATTTGGACTTTGTTCAGAGACAGGTTCGTTTTCCAAAACTCTTCATCATATCTTCCTGAAACTTTGCATGTGTATTACCCAGTAACTGAGGTGGTGCCTTTTTTTTCGTTTCCATAGAAACGTTTTGAATTTGGACTTTGTTCAGAGACATGTTCGTTTCTGGAGCACAGCTCCAAAACTCTTCATTATATCTTCCTGAAACTATGCATGTGTATTACCCAGTAACGAAAGTGGAGCCTTTCGATATTTTCAGATTTCTGAAAATTTTATTTTTTTCCGTTTCCTTAGAAACGTGTTTGGTTTGGACTTTGTTCAGAGATAGGTTTATTTCTGGAGTACAGCTCCAAAAGTCTCCATCTTATCTTAATGAAATTTTTGCATTATGTATTACCCACTAACTGAAGTGGTGCCTTTTGATATTTTCAGATTACTGATATTATTTTTGTTTCGTTTCCATAGAAACGTGTTTGATTTGCACTATGTTTAGAGATAGGTCTACTTCCAGAGCAGAACTCCAAAGTCCTTCATTATACCTGAAACTCAGCATGTATGCCCCACTTACTGAGGTAGTAGATATACAATTATCTGTCAAAGATGTGTTTTACAAATTATGTGGGACCGGTGGGATATGTCATCTTCTAAAGACTCTTGTTTGTAGCCGTTACCGTTGCCGTTACGAATCGGCTATGTAAAGTAAGTGAATGATAAATACTTTAGAGACATGGTCGATTACAATGGAAATGTATATGATTACAAGATTTTGTACAAAATAAAACATTAAAGGGCAGTAGCACGTTTTTCGCTCAAATAAACCGATGAAAATGGCCGCCATGCAAATTTTGCTTTATACGCAATACCGTTAATATTACCACTACGGATAATTGGTTTGTGTAATAAGATGTTTTACCCTCTAAAGTAATTATTAGTGACATAAACTATCATTATAAATGGGAATTTCAAAAAATTAATATTTTCCCCAAAAAACCTGCTTCCTATAAAACAGATTTCTTGACTTACGACTTAAGAGTAAAACAATCACTGTCACCTTTTGTGAGCAACAGCAACTCCTGTGCAAGAACTAGTAGAATTGGTGTCTCAGAGGTCCCACCCTATAAACAAATGTCAATCTCCTTATTCAGAATTAAAGTCTTAGAACTTAAATGTGCACAGATTTTTTATGAATTGTCAGATTTGTGATCCGGTGATTCACAGGTGCCATGTCCTGTAAAGTAAAATATGTCTTCTTAAACAAATAAATAAATGCACTTGAAAGCTGAAATATTCGTAGTTCAAAACATGATTATACATTGTAGATTTAATTACTCAATAGGCCAGCCCTCCCTACCCCAAAAAGGGCCACAGAAGCTAAACCTTTGATACATATTTTTTCAGACGCCTTGGCCGATGTGAATTATAGATTGTACATTTGTCACTAGATTTATAAACAAAATAATTTGCAGATTATATGATGTAATATTTAAGTCCTGGTGATCTATAAAGTCAATATGCTGTTCACAAGGTATCGAGTACTAAGTGGCAGGTACTTGTACTTGTTCACTACTTCCTGATTGAATATGCTGGTTCACAAGGTGCGAGTATGACATGATTAATATTTCACATCATTGACGGGGACACGTGATTTCACCGAGTTCCATACTTCTTCATAAAGACATTAAACGTTTTATGAACCAAATGACTTGTGGAAAAAACCGAAGTCTTCGTCTCACAAAGAAAGCAGTGTCAACATTAATTGAAATTCTTATAAACAAGTATTGTGAAGATAGCCTTTGTTCCTCAACCAAAACAACTAACAACATTAAGGTTGGCTTCAGTTGCTTTACTCTACAGAAACCTTGCTGGACCAAGTGGATACACTTACTGATTCTAAAGAATCCATTCTCTATTAAACATGGTCTGATTGAAGCCTTTTCATAATCAGTTAAGAAAAAAAGTGTTCAACCTTTAGTATGAGGCTTCTGTTTTTGAAATGTCAACTCTATTAGGGGCATTTAGAAGTGGAATACACAAGAAAACAAGATTTTATAACAACTTCTTTATTGTGTATATATATATATGATGGAGAATGTTGAACCCACTTCTGATAAAGTTTTTGTGAAATTATCTTGATTAGTTTTTGTGATATTTAGGTTTGAATAATATTTTTAAATGGGGAGATAACCCACGGAAGAAGTCGGAAATGCAAAAGTTCATGAAGATCGGTTCAGTGGTTGAGCGGGTATCCAGATCCAGACCTGACAAGAAGACATGGTCATCAACATCCCCCGCCAGACACACGAAATGAGAACAAGGGCAATACTTCAAGAAGAAATAATTGTGCGCTTCTCATTTTCTTTCCATTAAGGTAACGATATCCTCAAGCCACACAACTGATTTGATGTTAAACAATGTCTGAGAAAAGCTATATCCTTGGATACTTGAAACAGAGTCGAAAAAGCGGAACAAGGGGAATAACTCCGGAAAAAATAATCACATGCTTCTTTTTTTCAAACTCCATCAAGGTATCGATGGCCTTAAAGTACACACCAAATTTGGTTATCATATCTTAAATAGTTTCTGAGAAAAGCTGTCCCCTTTGGTGATACCTTGAACAGAGTCCAAATGTACAGAACAAGGGCAATAACTCCGCAAAAATTAAGTGTGTGCTTCTCATTTTCGAACTCCATCAAGGTACTTATGCCCTCAAGCCATCCACCAAATTGGGTAATCCTATCTTAAATAGTCTCTGAGAAAAGCTGTCCCCTTTAGAGATAGCATGAACCGAGTCCAAACATACGGAACAAGGGCAATAACTCCGGAAAAAATAATCACATGGTTCTTATTTTCGAACTCAATCAAGGTATTTATGTCCACAAGCCACACACCAAATTTGCTGTCCACTTTAGAGATAGCATGAACCGAGTCCAAACATACGGAACAAGGGCAATAACTCCGGAAAAAATAATCACACGTTTCTTACTTTCGAATTCCATCAAGGTATTTATGTCCACAAGCCACAAACCAAATTTGGAAACTCTATCCTAAACAGTTTCTGAGAAAAGCTGTCCCCTTTGGAGATACAATGAACAGAGTTCGAAAATACGGAACAATGGCAATAACTCCGGAAAAAATAATCACACGGTTCTTATTTTCGAACTCCATCGAGGTATTTATGTCCACAAGCCACACACCAAATTTGGAAATCCCAGAGAGAGAGAGAGGAGAGAGGAGAGAGGAGAGAGAGAGAGAGATCATTTTTATTACTGGCTTTTTTCTCAGGGTGTCGATCGCTTCCTGAAGTTTTTTTGGTGCCAGAAGTTTTTCGACCTCAGCAGTAAGGCCCCCAGCCTTGCACATAAATCCCTCCTCTCCAAAGGCCTCAATTATGTATACCTGTCGGCAAAACAGGTGGCAAAACAGATGCCTTTGTCCCCAGTATCGACAGTGGACTTCAGCGACTGGCAATAAACAGAAACGTTGACTAACCCCGCAATCGGATCGTCGAAATCATAAAGAAATCCCAAGAACCAAGAACCAACCATAACTGGAGATTAGAGACGGGCCGTGGATGAAGTCCGGGAGGATAACACTGAACACCACAACTGAAGCTGAACAAAGGCAAAGCAGCAGGCCACATGGAGTTTTACCATCTTATCGACAGGACCTTCTCAGGCACATTCACATATCAAAACACCCACAAGGACCCAACTGCACGACTGAACGCCAGCCAGAAAAGTCTGCAAAAACTCAACTACAAGAACGAAATCGATTATGTCATATTCAACCAACTCATTTCCATAAATTCCCAAGCTCCCTGCGTCAGGACCACTATCAAGATCCGAAAGAACCAACACGTGCCAACCTGTATAGTCTGCGCCAGAAGATGTCATCTGCAAGACCGCCGAGTTCCTGGGTCTGTGAAGTTAGCGCACAGTTCCTTATTCCTTATTCCTTATTCAAAATGTGAAGTTAGCATACAGTTACTTATTCCTTATTCCTTATTCAAAATGTGAAGTTAGCATACAGTTACTTATTCCTTATTCCTTATTCAAAATGTGAAGTTAGCATACAGTTACTTATTCCTTATTCCTTATTCAAAATGTGAAATTGGCGAACGGTTACTTATTCCTTATTCCTTATTCAAAATGTGAAATTGGCGAACGGTTACTTATTCCTTATTCCTTATTCAAAATGTGAAGTAAGCGAACAGTTACTTATTCCTTATTCCTTATTCAAAATGTGAACTTCAATTTTTTAGCAATTCACACTTGTTCGTAGCTCATTATTTAATATTTAAGACTGCAAACGACAAAAACGTTCTTTTCTTGTGTGCCGGTATTTATAACGTAATGCAGAAAGCCCACAGCGTTGAGCATAGCTGAACCGAGCGCTCCACGAGCTATAAATAGCACGCAGTCGATTCAACATGGCGTCGCTTCAATCTGTTGCTGTCCAAATCAAAACAAAGATAGCTTCCATGTCAGCACATAGAGATTTGAATACAATAAACAAATGTTAAGTTTAACTCAAAAGCTCATGTGAGCTGTAACAATAGTTTATAAACGACCGGGGACGTGATCCCCGAACATCGCAATAAAGGTCAATCTGAATCCGTTGCTGAGAGTGTGAAGTGAGTTACTTATTCGATATTGGACATTTCTGTCACTGGCACCCGTTTCAGAATACATAGGTTTATATAAGTATCAGCATATGTTAGCTCCGTCTCAAAGGTACATTTTAGCTACAACAAAGTTTTAGTTACGGCCTTGAACCAGCGCTGTGGGCGCGACATAGTCAATCTGAATCCGTTGCTGAGAGTGTGAAGTTAGTTACTTATTCGATATTGGACAATTCTGTCGCTGGCACCAGTTTCACAATACATAGGTTTATATAAGAATCAGCACATGTTAGCTTCGTCTCAAGGATACATTTTAGCTATAACAAACTTTTAGTTACGGCCTTGAACCAGCGCTGTGGGCTCGTCATAGGTCAATCCGAATCCGTTGCTGAGAGTGTGAAGTGAGTTACTTATTCGATATTGGACATTTCTGTCGCTGGCACCCGTTTCACAATACATAGGTTTATATAAGAATCAGCACATGTTAGCTTCGTCTCAAGGATACATTTTAGCTATAACAAAGTTTTAGTTACGGCCTTGAACCAGCGCTGTGGGCTCGTCATAGGTCAATCCGAATCCGTTGCTGAGAGTGTGAAGTTAGTTACTTATTCGATATTGGACATTTCTGTCGCTGGCACCCGTTTCACAATACATAGGTTTATATAAGAATCAGCACATGTTAGCTTCGTCTCAAGGATACATTTTAGCTATAACAAAGTTTTAGTTACGGCCTTGAACCAGCGCTGTGGGCTCGTCATAGGTCAATCCGAATCCGTTGCTGAGAGTGTGAAGTGAGTTACTTATTCGATATTGGACATTTCTGTAGCTGGTACCCGTTTCAGAATACATAGGTTTATATAAGTATCAGCATATGTTAGCTCCGTCTCAAGGGTACATTTTAGCTATAACATGGTTTTAGTTACGGCCTTGAACCAGCGCTGTGGGCGCGACATAGTCAATCTGAATCCGTTGCTGAGAGTGTGAAGTGAGTTACTTATTCGATATTGGACATTTCTGTAGCTGGTACCCGTTTCACAATACATAGGTTTATATAAGAAGCAGCACATGTTAGTTCCGTCTCAAGGGTACATTTTAGCTATAACAAAGTTTTAGTTACGGCCTTGAACCAGCGCTGTGGGCTCGTCATAGGTCAATCCGAATCCGTTGCTGAGAGTGTGAAGTGAGTTACTTATTCGATATTTGACATTTCTGTCACTGGCACCCGTTTCACAATACATAAGTTTATATAAGTATCAGCATATGTTAGCTCCGTCTCAAAGGTACATTTTAGCTATAACAAAGTTTTAGTTACGGCCTTGAACCAGCGCTGTGGGCGCGACATAGTCAATCTGAATCCGTTGCTGAGAGTGTGAAGTTAGTTACTTATTCGATATTGGACAATTCTGTCGCTGGCACCCGTTTCACAATACATAGGTTTATATAAGAATCAGCACATGTTAGCTTCGTCTCAAGGATACATTTTAGCTATAACAAACTTTTAGTTACGGCCTTGAACCAGCGCTGTGGGCTCGTCATAGGTCAATCCGAATCCGTTGCTGAGAGTGTGAAGTGAGTTACTTATTCGATATTGGACATTTCTGTAGCTGGTACCCGTTTCAGAATACATAGGTTTATATAAGTATCAGCATATGTTAGCTCCGTCTCAAGGATACATTTTAGCTATAACATGGTTTTAGTTACGGCCTTGAACCAGCGCTGTGGGCGCGACATAGTCAATCTGAATCCGTTGCTGAGAGTGTGAAGTGAGTTACTTATTCGATATTGGACAATTCTGTCGCTGGCACCCGTTTCACAATACATAGGTTTATATAAGTATCAGCATATGTTAGCTCCGTCTCAAAGGTACATTTTAGCTATAACAAAGTTTTAGTTACGGCCTTGAACCAGCGCTGTGGGCGCGACATAGTCAATCTGAATCCGTTGCTGAGAGTTCGAAGTGAGTTACTTATTCGATATTGGACAATTCTGTCGCTGGCACCCGTTTCACAATACATAGGTTTATATA
The DNA here is from genome assembly GCA_936450465.1 of Gibbula magus. Taxonomy (NCBI): domain Eukaryota; kingdom Metazoa; phylum Mollusca; class Gastropoda; order Trochida; family Trochidae; genus Gibbula; species Gibbula magus. The sequence goes on along the minus strand of OW388291.1, from coordinate 72,709,700 downwards.
AGTATCAGCATATGTTAGCTCCGTCTCAAAGGTACATTTTAGCTATAACAAAGTTTTAGTTATGGCCTTGAACCAGCGCTGTGGGCTCGTCATAGGTCAATCCGAATCCGTTGCTGAGAGTGTGAAGTGAGTTACTTATTCGATATTTGACATTTCTGTCACTGGCACCCGTTTCAGAATACATAGGTTTATATAAGTATCAGCATATGTTAGCTCCGTCTCAAGGGTACATTTTAGCTATAACAAAGTTTTAGTTACGGCCTTGAACCAGCGCTGTGGGCGCGACATAGTCAATCTGAATCCGTTGCTGAGAGTGTGAAGTTAGTTACTTATTCGATATTGGACAATTCTGTCGCTGGCACCCGTTTCACAATACATAGGTTTATATAAGAATCAGCACATATTAGCTTCGTCTCAAGGATACATTTTAGCTATAACAAACTTTTAGTTACGGCCTTGAACCAGCGCTGTGGGCTCGTCATAGGTCAATCCGAATCCGTTGCTGAGAGTGTGAAGTGAGTTACTTATTCGATATTGGACATTTCTGTCACTGGCACCCGTTTCAGAATACATAGGTTTATATAAGTATCAGCATATGTTAGCTCCGTCTCAAGGGTACATTTTAGCTATAACATGGTTTTAGTTACGGCCTTGAACCAGCGCTGTGGGCGCGACATAGTCAATCCGAATCCGTTGCTGAGAGTGTGAAGTGAGTTACTTATTCGATATTTGACATTTCTGTCACTGGCACCCGTTTCAGAATACATAGGTTTATATAAGTATCAGCATATGTTAGCTCCGTCTCAAGGATACATTTTAGCTATAAAAGTTTTAGTTACGGCCTTGAACCAGCGCTGTGGGCGCGACATAGTCAATCTGAATCCGTTGCTGAGAGTGTGAAGTGAGTTACTTATTCGATATTGGACATTTCTGTAGCTGGTACCCGTTTCACAATACATAGGTTTATATAAGTATCAGCATATGTTAGCTCCGTCTCAAGGGTACATGTTATAGCTATAACAAAGTTTTAGTTACGGCCTTGAACCAGCGCTGTGGGCTCGACATAGTCAATCTGAATCCGTTGCTGAGAGTGTGAAGTGAGTTACTTATTCGATATTGGACAATTCTGTCGCTGGCACCTGTTTCACAATACATACGTAGCCTACATATGTAACAGGATTACGTGCGTACGATTATGTACGTGCTTACGCATAGGCCTGTGTATGTGCGTACGCATGGATACGTATACGTATGTGCCTACGCATTCGTAAGTTAGTGCGTGCGTATGTGCATACGTCAGCAGATTAGGACCTACGTGCGTGCAATTGCGTTCTTGCGTACGCTTTCGTACGTACTTGCGTATGCATACGTACGTGCGTGTGTCCCTGTGTGCGTAAAGCCTGCTTAATATTAAAATGATTAAAATGTCAGACAATAACATAATTCAGTTCAATTATGTCAAATGTTTTATGTCAAAGGAATTAAACTTAACGTTTCATAAATATTGATTTAAATATTTCTATAAGAAAAAAAAATGTGATCGGAAAATGTGTAAATTTAAAAAATATACTGTATGCAATAAATATTTACACAATTTAAAATATGTCCCGGCCAATATTTTATATACACAGATTACATAATATTTTGGGGTATCTGACATATTCTTTGACCTAATTTTGTTTTTGATTATCTGGAATTATTTAATATTGATCATAACCTGAGGTCTCAAACATTGAGGTTAATTTTGTCAATCATATTTAATAAATAAACTTCGGTCATAAAAGGTAACAAAGTGATAGAAATTAGTTATTTTATCTACTAAAATGATCTGTCAGGGTGCACTTGCACTTCTGCCACAGACGTCAGCTGTTTGATTTGTCTCCCTTCGACTATCAATGTAGCGTCGAAGACCGTCCCTTTGTTGTCTGCTGCACTGTGTTACCACTTACAGCTTGTCCAAACAAATGAATTTTTCCGATCTACTTCGGCTATTTCCGACAATGACGTCACATCATCGAGTCATTTCACCGACGCAACAAGCCAAGTGCGAGAGGAATCCAGACTTTCGGTTATAGATCTACCAGAATGCCAGCCCAAAGCTATTCAAGGATGCCCGACATTCCACTGGTCAGCAAAGAAATTCAGCTGACAGCGACAGACCGACTTGCTCCACTTGAGTCAAAAGTTTGATCAAGACAAGAGAGGATCATGCCATTGGGATTGCACTTGGATGATAGGTGACGTATATTTTGATGTACAGTTGTGTCGGGTAAAGATACGCGGAGGGTACAGTAAAGATATACGCAGTCGCACTGGCAAAAAATAGAACATAAACAAATGTAGAGACTGTATTGACTTCAATTATTGTTTGTTAGAATGATGTTGATTGACCAAAACAGTGACAAATTAGTAATTACTGAAAATTTAAATAAATTGCAACAAATAAGACATTATAAAACATTTTGCTCTATCCAATACCAAATGTCATAGGAAACCAAAATATCTCTGCTCTACTGCCATGTGTATGATATAATCAAACTCTGACTGCGTATAAATCTTTAGCCTACACTTAATTGTTGACCTATGGAAATAGGGGGGTATAGTCATCTGATTACTTTCAGTGTCAATGTATTTAACAAGTCTACTTAAAATTTCTACATTAATGGGATTAATAAAAGCCCAATCCTTCATCTTGAGATAGATTTTTGACATGTTTTTACAGGTCAGTTATCTCTAAGGTGCGTAGCTTTACCCGACAGCATTGTGCAGAAGCATATATACACGTAGGCATGACATTCATGAATATGTTTAATAGTTCATTGTTAAAAAATAGATAGGCCTATACTTGAAAATAACTAGAATCTAGTTTAATTTTCAATACTGTTTTATTTCTCAAGTAAAATTTTCTTTTCAATTATCTGCCGTAAAATAATTGTGACAGAATTATTTCGGTTCACCTAATTTTTTTTTCGCCATGGACAATTTTTAGCTCATCAGGCCTGAAAGGCCCGGTGGGCTTAATTATGGCATGGCATGGCATGGCATGGCATGGTGTTTGGCGTCCATCCGTCCATCCATCCGTCCGACGTCCATCTGTAAACTTTTCGCTTTTTTCATCTTCTTCTCCAGAACAATTAGACCCATCCTCGATAATCCAGCGCTATTGTTCCGATAAATCTACACACAAGCGCTGGAAAACAGTAAGGGTATTTATCCCTAACCTACTTACCTCCCTTGGGTCCATGTTATCCAATCAGAAACGAAACGCAGACACTATCTGCGTAAACAACTCGACCAATCAAAACGCATCACTACCGTTGTTTATAGAAACAAACATGGCTCACTCACTCGATTACGATAAAATTTGTAACAAATTCAGCGTAGAAAACCTGACAGAAACTCAAAAGAAAGTTTTAAGAAGTCTGTACGTGAGAAGGGTGTATTCATGTCCATCAAAACGGGTGGACGTAAATGATTAAAATCCCTGTGCTGTGCTGTGCTCCTGCGAAAGCCAAGATCCTGACACGAGAGTGCTTGTTATTTCACCCTTGATTTCAAGTGATCTCATTGGTTGTTAGAAAGCAAGCGTTTCGCTGAGTCATTGCGAAGGGAGGTAACTAGGTTAAGGATAATTACCCGTACTGTTTTCCAGCGCTTGTGTGTAGATTTATCGAAACAATAGCGCTGGATTATCGAGGATGAATTAGACCTAGTTGACACTAATATTGTGTGCAGTCTTTAGCCAATGGAGATTCTAAGTTGTAGATTTGGTGACCCTGTGGCCCCAAATAAGGGCCTCATAGGCCATGACCTAAAAACCTGTTTTCATCTTCTTCTCCAGAACAAATAGACCTAGAAGGCTCTAATATTGTGTGCATAGTCTTTAGCCAATGGAGATTCTAAATTGTAGATTTGATGACCCTGTGGCCCCAAATAAGGGCCTTACAGGCCATGACTTAAAGTCCTATTTTCATCTTCTTCTTAAGAACAAAAATACTTAGAAGGCTGAGATATTGTGTGCATAGTCTTTAGCCAATGGAGATTCTAAATTGTAGTATTGGTGACCCTGTGGCCCCAAATAAGGGCCTCACAGGCCATGACCGAAAAATCTATTTTCGTCTTCTTCTCCGTAAAGAAAACATTTTATTGATTTAGAAGGCTGTATTATTGTGTCCAGACTCTGAAGCCAATGGAGATTCTAAATTGTAGATTTGGTGACCTGTGGCCCCAAATAATCCGACCTGACCCCCTGTCAAATATGGGCGTGCCAGGGGGGTCCACCCTAGACTCTTTAAACAACTTCTCCTAAAAAAACATTTGATACAGAAAGTTACAATTTTCAGAATAGCATCTTTATAAACATGTAGATGTAGACAACTTAGTTTGTTCATTTGGAAAAAATGCCTCCTCAAATATGGGCTTGGAAGGTTGTTTTTAAACTCCTTTAATTTCACTCCAGGAACTAATAATGTTAAGAACCTAAAATGTGGCAAATCTCATCTCTGTATCAAGGAGACCAAGACTTGAAAGTTTCATACTTTTACCTCTTAAATTAAAAACGTCAGAGCTATTTTAAATTCAGGATTCTTTTACTTACCTTAGTTGGTTTAGTCAGTGTTGTACATAGGATTGCATAATGCTATAATTAGATACAAGAGGAACAGTGATATGGGGTATTGGGTTACAGTAAGCTGGTGTGGGTTAGGGGTTGGGGGGATAGAGGGTGTGGGATGGGGTTGATTGGGGTCGGGTGGGTGAGGGCGGGGATGTTGACTGGGTGCATTTTTAGCTGCAAGCTAGTGTTTGTTTCATAGAAAGATGTTCTTTTTTTCTGTTTTGAAATTAATGGTTTGCATGTTTATGCTTTTAAGTTACTTTGTCTGAGCCTTCTTTTAACAGCATGTTGACTGCATTTAATAATTGAATGAACCTCCTATCTGGCAGAGTAAGTATTAAATTAAAAAATCTGAAATAAATTTTATTGAATTAGCAGTTAGTACCTGGTCTGTTTGTCTTACTTAGCAAATAGTCATCACATTTTGTGACCCTTGGTTTGTATGATAAAATACTTAAAACTATGAAGCATGCAAAAGGATAACAGAGCAAATGGTTCTATTTATTCAGATCTTCAATCTTAGATAATAAATCATTCAAGTACTGATGAGCTACAGAGACCATGGCTCTATTTTTTATAATTGGCGATTATCTACTGTCCCATACGTAGAGCTAAAAGTACATTACAGTGACGTACCAAAAGTATTGCAACAATATGTTTTCCTATAGGATCCCATGTTATCAAATACTTATGTCAATTCAATATTTGTTCCAGGTAATAAACGACACTGTCGAAGGTCATCGCAGGACGGCGCCATAGGACCAGGGGAAACGAATCTTGAGTTGACAAGTTTCCACCTGCCTGCCAGCGTTACTGGGAGAGGTGAGACTCAGAGAGCCCGCATTGAGTCAAAGACATCATTTCCAATGCCAGGTTTCATGTATTCAGACTTCATTTGTTGAATGTGTCAATTCATAAATTAATTGCGTGCAGTGAAATTCTGAAATAAGTTTTAAAATATTTGATTTGCAAACATTTTGGAAGTCAATTAACAACAATTAAGAAATCATAAAATGTCATAAATTGTATTATTTGTAAATTCTAATAGAATGATATGTCAATATATCAAGGCATAAGGGTAGATGTGTGAAGGGTTATCTTCATATACCTTGACTTGTAAAGAATATCTATGATTTAAGTAATTAGTATAAATATAGCATTCTTTCATAATTAGAATATTCCAAGAAATCTGATTGAGGCATTTGCTAAATGGGCATCTCATCGATTTGGACTTAGTCTTTTTCAAGGGTGTATTCGTTTCCGGAGCAGATCTCTAAAACTGTGTGACCAATCATCACCAAACTTGGTATACTGTCTCTCCATATCGTGTAGATGTGCCTTTTGGGGGTTAGAGATAATTTAATTTTTTTTTATTAATGTGGAGTTGATAGGTTATTTATTCAAGTTGAATTATACAGAGAACATTAATGGTGCTTTATGATAGTATTGTTTAGAGGTTTCGAGCATTTGAGGAAGGGGGAGACATCTGTTTTTACGGGTAAAAACACTTTCTAGTTTTTATTTCTCGTTATTAATGCAGTATTGAACTTAGTGCTTAGCATAAGTGAAAAATAAGGGTAATATGACTAAGTTGGATTGAAAGTTGGAGCGGGGGACATCACAGTGCATCACATGCACATATTTCTAGTTAAAAACAGAATTCTAATATTTCTTTGAGAGAATGAACATTTTGTAAAAATTCTGAAACTAATAATATACAATATGTGTATTTTTAGTTGCAGTACCTGCAGGCCCAGGTATAAACTAGATGGGTGCAAACGGTTCCAGTGGTCAGAATAACAAGGACAATACAGACAGACTCATGTTGACCCCTACAACAGTGTTGTGAGACGACGCTTATCAGAGGGATGATGACAGATTGTACCAGTCCTGACATGCTCAAGTATGTTTATATTACTGTAGTCTGTTTAATATTATTGATCTGATAAAGCCAATATATGTCCTCATTTCTAGCTCATCACTCTCCAGAATTTACATTCGTATAAGCTAGAATCTTGTGTGTAGAATTTGTGGTCAATTGACAATCTACATTGTAACTGACATCAGGGCTAGAAACACTAGTCCTTCAGCCCGAGGCTAGTAAAAAAATACCTTTGGCTATCAAAATTTGGATACTTCTAGCCCTGTGGGCCAGAACAATTTCTGAATCACATTCAGGGCTAGAAATTAACACTACCGTAGTCCTTCGGCCCGAGTCAAATAAAAATGATGTCATGCTAGCAAATACTAGCTTCTGCTAGCCCTGTGGGCCTCTAAATATTCCTGAATCATTAAGGAAGACACAAAGTATGAGTAGAGATTCTTGTCTTTATCAGCAACTATGGGTACATCAGATGTGAATGATTTAAGTGGGGAAAATACTTGCCTTTGTAGTTCAAACTTAAAATTCTATAACTGTTAGATTACTCGCAGATACTGGTTACTAGTGATACTCCTATTGGGCTAGTAAAAATCTGAACGACTAGCCCTGCAGACTACTTTATGTTTGAGGTTAGTTTTATACCCCTGCCTTTGAAATACTCAATCATAGCAAGAGACAATCATTAGCAGCTCCGACTTAGTCGGAGCTGCTATCAGTTTTTGTGAAGTTTCCGCCGCCGCGTTTTGTATTCGCTATAACTTTTTTCCTAGAAGGTTTTGAGAACTCATTTACAAAACTTCTTACTTATGCCCCTGGGGAATTTTTTTGACATGTTCACATTCAAGATCAAAGGTCAAGGTCACGAGTTCTGAAATCGCTAAAAAAATCCTTGTAAACATGATAACTTAAAAAATATTTGTGCTCTTATTTGTTGTATATCAACTATGGAGAAAGGCCAAGATTTGAAAAGGTTTTCGCTAACATCCGTCAATGTTCAAGGTCATAGCGAGGTCACAACTTAAGCATGCTTTTGCGAAAATGTCTTATTTCAACTATTAACACTTTGAATCATTACATGATTTTGATACACAATGAACAGTGATCACTGATTGTGGGACCTTGAATTTTAAAGGTCAAGGTCACGAGATAGAGTCAAGGTCACCAGTTCTGGAAACACTAAATAACTTTTTTCCATGAAGGTATCAACACCTCATATATATAGCTTCTTTCTTGTACATCTGGGGAATTATTTTGACATGCTCACATTCAATGTCAAAGGTCAAGGTCATGAGTTCTTAAATCACTACAATAATCCTTGTAAACATGATAACTTTAACAAATTTTGTGCTGTCAGGCTCTTATTTGATATATATCAGCTATGGAGAAAGACCAAGATTTGAAAACGTTTTCGCTAAAATCTGTCAAAGGTCAAGGTCACAGCAAGGTCACAACTTTTTGCTATTTTTGCTATTGTGAATGCCTTATGTTAACAATGAACACTTTGAGTCATTGCATGATGGTTATACACAATGAAAAGTAATCATTGATGGTGTGACCTTGAAGGTCAAAGGTCAAGGTCATGAGATATTGGTTAAGGCCATGTTAATCCTTTGATCCAATTTTGAAATCTGAAATAGGTTTTAAGAACAAACTTGTGAAAAGTGACCCCAGTGATGATTCAACTTGTTAGAATAACTTGAATAATGAACAATTTTTTGTCCAACAAAATTCCCATTTTATTTATGCTGAGGAGAAGGCGGAACAGGGAAAGGCGAGACCCAAAGTTTCGGAGCTGCTCTGCATTTGCGGTGTCCCACAAACGCTCAACTAGTCTTAACAAGTTATTGAATGGAAAAAAGTGTGTCTTTCAAACACAGAAGTTTAGATTTATCAATACGGAGTCGACTTTATCAATATGGATTGATGCAACTTTAGCTGGGCAGCAGTAGTAGTCAAAATAAGAACTCATCCCTGCAGACTACCATGTGTTTCAATTTAATTTCTATACCTGGACATTGAACTAATCTCTGGAAGATTAATATGTAATACGTTATAGTAGTGGCTCTGTGGCTTATTAGGTATTAAACCTTTTCACCACTAAGAAACCTGAATGCTTATACGTTTACTTGCCTAATTTTGTAGTTTTTAGGTGTGTAGGGGTGAAAGGGTTAAAACCACTGTAGCATGCAAGGATTGGGAAAGACCTTTGACTGGGTCATTTAAAGAGCTTTGAGTAATTTTCTCTATTTTAATTGGGCCATTCTCCTATTTGGCAATAGTAAAATTTCAAATATGAATGAGCCATTTTTTCTTCCAATGTGCAAAATAGCCCATGGCTCCTACCTTCCCCAATGCCTAAGCATGTTTTTTTCTAATTATTTTATTCTCAAATTTTCAATTTTTAGCTCATCAGGCCTGAAAGGCCCGATGGGCTTATGGCATGGCATGGCGTCCGTAAACTTTTCACTTTTTCGGCTTCTTCTCCAGAACCAATGACTTCACAGCTGAAATTTTATGTGCATTCCATGGCCAAGGGGGATTCTAAATTGTAGATTTGGTGACCCCGTGACCCCAAATAGGGTCACAGGGGTCACAACCTTAAAAACCTATTTTTATCTTCCTCTCCAGTTCCAAAAGGTATAGAGAGCTGAAAAATTGCGTGAAGACTCCTTGGATAATGGGGATTCTGAATTGTAGATTTCGTGACCCTGTGACCTCAATTGGGGTCACAGCTGTCACAGCTCCAAAAACCTATTTTCATCTTCTTTTCTAGTTCCAAAAGGTCAAGAAAGCTGAAAAGTTGTGTGCAGACTCCTTTGCTAATTGGGATTCTAAATTGTAGATTTCGTGACCCTGTGACCTCAATTGGGGTCACAGCTGTCACAGCTCCAAAAACCTATTTTCATCTTCTTTTCTAGTTCCAAAAGATCAAGAAAGCTGAAAAGTTGTGTGCAGACTCCTTTGCTAATTGGGATTCTAAATTGTAGATTTCGTGACCCTGTGACCTCAATTAGGGTCACAGGCGTCACAACCTTAAAAACCTATTTTCATCTCCATCTCCAGTGCCAAAAGGTCTAGAAAGCTGAAAAGTTGTGTGCAGAGTGCAGACTCCTTGGCTAATGGGTATTCTTAATTGTAGATTTCGTGACCCTGTGACCTCAAATGGGGTCACAGGGGTCACAACCTTAAAAACCTATTTTCATCTTCTTCTCCTGTTCCAAAAGGTATAGAGAACTGAAAAGGTGTGTGCAGACTCCTTGGCCAAAGGGGATTCCGTGACACTGTGACCCCAAATTGGGTCATAGAGGTCATGACCTGAAAAGCTATTTTCATCTTGAGATTTTATGTGCTCTTAAAAGGGAGGTAATTAAACAACAGTGATGAATTAAATGTTCAATTGTGTCTTTATTTGATGGTGATTTTATATCTGGCCTCAGAGATAGGTCAGAGGGGTAAGGACCTATTTCATTTTCTCCATTTAAAGTGTTTCCTATTTGTACCTCTGACCTTGAAGTTGACATTTTGATTTAGTTAATGTATAAGGCCTGATGAGCTACAGAGCGAGTGTCTCTATTTTTAATTTTGTCAAACTATATTTGGAAGCTGGGGTATGTGAGCTGTGCTTGCTTCAACTTTTGATTCAGTTTGTAATTTAAAAATAAAATTTAAACTTTAAGATAACCTGTAATTTTGAGTTAGGAGCACACTTGCTCCTTTACAAAATTTTAGGTCCCCTGAAATAAACTGTTTCTTCACCAATTATAACCATTATCCATCATTATTGCTACAAAATGGTATTGAATATTAGCTAGCTTACAGTTTGTTTGCTTATATTCATTCATATATAGGTACTTTTAGCAATCTTATTTATTCACTGCTTGCAATTTTCTTTTATGTCAAGAGTATGTCTGCTCCTTAAAAAAAATTCACTTTGAGGCCTGAATACTTCCTATGTCCTTGTACCCATTTAAACAGTCTGGTGGAATGAGTACATTGTTGATGAAGTGCCTTGCCCAGGGGCACAACACAGTATGAGACCCAGGTTACACATGGGCTTATGGGGTCATTTCATTTTTTCAACTTCTTCTCTAGAACCAATGACTCTAGAGAGCTGAAATATGATGTACATACTCCTTGGCTGAAGAAATTCTAAATTGTAGATTTGGTGACCATGTGACCCCAAATATGGGTCACAGAGGTCATGACCTTAAAAATGTAAAAGGAGAACCCAAATATGGGTCACAGAGGTCATGACCTAAAAATCTATTTTCATCTTCTTCTCCAGTCCCAATAATTACCTCTTGAGAGCTGAAATTTTATGTACATACTCCTTGGCTATAAGAGATTTTAAATTGTAGATTTGGTGAGCCTGTGACCCCAAATATGGGTAACAATGTTTACAACCTAAAAGCCTATTGTAGTTTAGACCATCATAATTTATTCTGAGATTTTATGAGTTCTTCAGCCAGTAAGTAGGTAAGGGAGGTAATCCCAAAGAAAGGACCTGAGAGTTAGTCATTTCAACTTTCTGATGTGAGAGTTCTAACATGTGCTTTGAGAATATAATATGTTTGATGAAAAAGAGATGTTGAGAATTAAAAACTAAAAATTGGCGGTCTAACAAAAATTATATGTCACATTTCACCTATAGCTAGAGTAACATTTCACATATTTAACATATGAGTATTTATTTGTATTTTGCAATTGAATTGCTGATAAAGGTACACTAGTCTAAAAGTATTTCAAAAACTTAATACAGAATGTTTTATTAAATTTAATATTATGTTCTTTGAAATTTAAGAGTAAATAATGGAATTTTTGAGTATCTCATAATATTGTGTAATTAATTAATGAGAATTTCCAGTATGAGTCAATTTGGTATACCATATGATATTTATATCATAGTTTATACTGTATAACTATTTACTAATTTAGTTTCTATTAACTTTGCAGTTAATTTATCTACATTATGGACATGTTTGATGTGAATCTATTTGAAATGAGAACTACTGAATACCCTTTGAACTAAATATTGTGACAGGAAACAAAGGAATAATTTGAAGAAGAATTAAAATTTTGTTATTTTACATGAGATATGTGAACTGAGTATGACTGGTGATGAAACAATAACATAGGACTATAAGAAGCATCTACATGAGATTGTGACACCACACCTATTTTCATCTTCTTCTCCAGTACAGAAACAATAATTAATTGTAGAGAAAACAAAATCTAAAATATAAATTTTACTGTCTGTGTCTGCATGTTATGTAATTGCATTGTGTTGACCTGGGGGTGACACCTCCCTGGCAGAAGGATGAAAACTGATAGTATCACAGAGGTTTTAGGTTACTTCAAACTTCTGTGTAGTGTTACAGACTGTGTTCGAGACTGCTTTCCACGAAAGTATTGAAATGGAGCCTATGAGAAATGGGATTTTCAAAAACTGAGGCTCCTGTTCATTATATATGTAATAAATGTTGATGTTTCCAGATTACAATTAAGAATTAAAACAATAGAATGCAAAGGTCTATAATATTTATTGTGTGGATTAATAGTATTACCAATTTTGATGTAAAACAAAAATTTGATGACTTGGCAATGTCTTATAATTCGCAGGAGTCATGACCTAAAAAGGTATTTTCCTTTTCCTTCTACAGCCCCAGGTCATTATCTATCGCGATAGCAGACAGTGGTGAATTGTATGCAAAGAATTGTATATTCATAATTTGTGTGTATGGTATTAAAAAGTAGTATTACCTCTCCACAACGTTATTATTCATTTGATACCAGCAATTTATTTCCAAGCTACAAAACAATTGCACATATTTTTCATGAAAAATATCTTTGGCATTTATTATCCATGCATATATTGTCATACTAACATTTTATGACAAATAACATGTTTCTGTAAAACTTTTTGTTGCTCTTTCAACACATATATAGCAGATTGGCACAGTTATGGTTAAAAAAATATGTTTGAATTGCTTTAATCGTTTCACTCAATTCTTATTACTATATTCCATTATCTGACAATTGCTATGAAGCCCACTCCATAACATACCTCACCTCACCTCTCCTGATGAGCTACAGAGGCCATGGTTCTATTTTTGGTGTCTCCACTGGGATTCCAACCATGAATGTAATTTAATATATAAACTAAAACCACAACACATCAAATGTTTTTTCCTGAAAACAGGTGTATAGGGTATGGAAATGTTTTTTAAAATTGTAAAATTGAAACTTACAATAAAATTTTTAATTTCTCAAATGGATATTGGATAACATAAATAAATGTTGTAATAATGTTACAACAAAACAAATAAAACTGAAACTCAAAGACTGATTTGTTGAACAATCACATGATATACAGAACTTCCTGTCACTCAGATGTAAATCAAATTAGTACACAGTATTCTGTCTGTACATTTTAAAAGCTTGCAGTAGATATCTACTTAGTGGTACAACCTTTTACGAACAAAATTATCAAGTTGTTTTTTAAACCTTGGATGACTTGTCAGTCATGATATTTGAGTCAAGAATGTTTGTCTCAAACCAATGAACCCTTGACTTTCAGAAATTTTGCATTGTATTTGAGTTAATAAAGATAATTGTTTAATTAAATTACGTATTCGGTATCTACCGAAAACTCACAAATCTCAAAATATAGCAGTTCACCAACTATACTTGTGAACCGTTTCACCCCTAAATAAATAAATACCTAAGTAATACTCCTGAATCAATAAAAAGAGTTCTAAAATGAGTGTACATGGTTCGGTTAAGCCACGCAAGTCCATTGTCTATGGAGGGGTCATTTTAATGTGTTTACATTAAAATATCCGCTCGAAGGAACTTCAAGTGATGTGACTGATGTTGCAGTGCCTAAACACTCAGAGTATTTCTCATTAGACCTACAAATCATGCAAAAGGTTGACAGAGCCAATGGCTCGAGATATGCAATCTAAGATAATAAATCATTCAAATACTGATGAGCTACAGAGGCAATGGCTATATTTTGTAAATCTTACACTTCTTCATCGTTGAATAATTTTAAAACATTTTGTCAAAAGGTATACGAAAGAAGAAAGACTGCTGCTTTGAGCAGCTGAATCAAATCCATCTCGAACCACATGTGACAGTGCCACAGCTCTTGATGTCAAAGTGGACTTCTCGAATCAACATATTCATCACTCATCATGGCAAGCTTGATACAAATTGTTCCCATGGTCAGCCTAACCAAGAGAGATGGGATGCAGAGAGGTAAATATAAATTGAGGAAAAGGGTAGATTATTTGTAAATAGAGCAAAATCAGAATAAAAGCTTGTCTTGATGTTTATCAGTGAATGAACCAACCTTGAAAAGAAACCAATACAAAAGTGTTATTTTGTCAAATCAAATGGTAAATTTTACACTGCAGTTAAATCTGAATCAATATATGCCCGGTGGCTTAAGGCATGGCATGGATTCCGGCGTCCGTCCATCCACCTGTAAACTTTTTGCTTTTTCGACTTCTTCTCCAGAACCAATGACTCTAGAGAGCTGAAATTTTACATACAAACTCCTGGCTAATGGGGATTCTAAATTGTAGATTTCAACCTTAAAAACCTATTTTCAACTTCTTCTCCAGTTCCATAAGGTTAAGAGAGCTGAAACGTTGTGTACAGACTCCTTGGCTAATGGGGATTCTAAATTGTAGATTTTGTGAGATAGGGATGAAATGACTCAAATTATTATTTTGGACCACAGTGGTGTAGGTGTTAGCATATTGAGACATCAAACATGTGGCCTGGTGCCTCATACTGTTTTGTATCCCTGGACAAGGCACTTCATCCATATGCACTCAGTAGGGCTGTGTATTGCCTCAATCTTTGTATTGCGATATGTATTGCTGAACTGTAATGTATTGCAATACGTACCACAATATATTGTAAGATCCTCTGACAATGAGATATTTCTATAAAGACCATATTAACTAGTGCCAATGACATTGCAACATACTTAATAAACTCTACATTCAATTTTTTGGCAGTTTAAACAAGACACCTTTGACAAAATTACTTTAAGATCTTTAAAAAGATCATTTGTAATACAGTCCAACACACATTCTAGCACTTGAAAATAATTTTCTAATACAAGTTAAGCCAGTAAATGTGCCTTTTACAAGATGAATGAATACATTTTACTTCATATTTGTTGGTGCAATATATTGCGATATGAAAATCGTATTGCAATACACGTATTGCACAAGTCTGTATTGCAATATATTGGTACTGCAATAATATTGCACAGCCTTAGCACTCAGTCCACCCAGCTGTTTAAACGGGTACCTAAACAGTACAAAAAAGTACCAAAAGTACAATTCCTTGTGGGTAAAAATATAAATTGTGTGCTTTGGTCATGGAAATAACCCTATTCAAATGGACTATTTATTACTATTGTCTACAATAGCTAATTGTCTATCATTGCTTAAGTATTGTGATATTGCATTGGTCCGTCCATCTGTGACTGTCCGTAATCTTTTAGCTTCTTAGACTTCTTAAGAACCAATGAATATAGAGCCTGAGAGTTGAAATTTTATGTACACTTGGACTCCTTGGCCAATGAGATTATAGATTTGGTGACCTTGTGGCCCCAAATATGGGTCACAGGGGTCATGACCGAAAAACCTTTTTACATCATCTCTGGCACCTAAAGCCATAGAAAGCTGAAATGTTGCGTACAGACTCCTTAGCCTTTGGGGATTCTAAATTCAGTAAATAGTATATTTGGTGACTCTGTGCCACAGTGGCCTAAAAAATGGGTACACAGGGGTCACAACATAAAGATATATATTTTCATCTTCTTTTCCATTATGAAAACTACTTGAGTGTTTTTTATACTTCTGATAAATACTTCTGGAAAATTTACAGTTTGAAACCTATTTAGTGTGTTGTTTAAGCCTGTTGAGCTACAGAGCCTATGGTACTTGTTTATATATGAATAAGTTTAACATAATGACAACTTTTTCCTGTTTGTCAATTTCTTTGGACATTATGGTTGCTTTACTCTTGTCTGAATTATTTCATTATATAATCTAGATCCATTTGAAAATTATAAATTGTGTCTACAGATGAGCTACAAAGCCAATGGCTCTAGTTCTTTTTATGAATAAGTTTAACATAATTACAACTTTTCCTGTTGTTTGTCTTTTTCTTTGGACAATATGATTGCTTGACTCTGAATGATTTCATTATAAAATCTAGGTACATTTGAAAACTATAAATTGTGTCTACAGATATTGGCCACAATAAAATATTAACATGGGCTCTCTGATTGATTATTTTATGAAATCCTGTCTCTATCACTCACTTTATCTATAACACTTTATTTGCAGAGTATGTGGATTTCTTCAAGGATGCCAATTCTACAAGCTGCCCATGGAGGACTACAAAAGACTCACTTCTGCAGATCCAGTATATTTCATCCCCAGTTCAAAGAAAAAAGAGATACAAGCTGAATGAATGTTGATGACGGTCACATTGATAATACCTCAGACGGTGCATTTAAAAAATAAACATTATGATGCTGCATCGGAGCAACTTTCATGAAGACCGAAGGGAAATACATGAATGATTTGGCTTGCTAGAATCAAATATTTTCTTGATATGTATATTGTATTCAAATTAAACATTTTTAAGGCATTTTGACAGTCCTCCATTACTTATCGTAAGAAATTGAACTGAAAAAGAATTGAATCATTTTCTTCATTTCAATAACTATGTACTATCATAATCAGACTTTGCCATTTAAAAAGCTTTTTAATATTTGATCCTGTAACCAACAGAATATCCGTACATGAATTGTTTTAGAAATTTATCATATTTATAGTTGGGCTGTGCAATATTATCGATATACCGGTATATATCGGTACAAAGTGTGTATTGCAATAATTGCAATATGATTTGTGATATCGCAATATATCGCACCAATGCATTTCAAGTAAAATTAAGTTTAAAATATTCCTTTTAGGCACAGACACATGGTTTAATTCTCCAAAACATGTTTGATGTGCAGGAATATGTGTTGGACAAATGATGGGAGACATTTTTTTATGTAAATATCATTAGAATTTGCTTACATATTTACCTTAATAACTTGTTGTATATAGTTTATAAGATCTGAAAGGCATTTTATCAAATATTTCATGTTTAAATCGCATAACGATGTATAAAAGCTCAATGTAGAAGTCATTCAATATATCGCAGTATTATTGCAATATGTGTCCTGTATATCCCAATATATCGCAATATGAATTTTGCCACAATATCCAGCCTTAATTTATAGGTATATTATATTGGACTTTTGTCATGTACGAGATAAGATTTGTGGCTTTGAAATAAAATTCATAAATTAAATCTGCATTTAGATTTTAAACATAACCTGTTTTAGTATTTATTACCTAGAAATACAACTACGAGACTTGATAATCTATAATGTCTATTATCCAGAAATTAAAGAAATTGTTAATTTTGATATATTTTTCTCCAATGACTGGTAAAGATAAAAACACAGACTGTCACTCTGACTATTGCAAAGTGATTCAGGAATTAAATATATGTCAGGGCTAGGGCATTAAGGTGATAAAGCTTTTACAGTGTTAATTTCTAGCACAATATGACAGTATATTTTCAAACAGTCATTATTAATGATTTATGTCACTTTCTTAAAGAATTGTTATCATCCCTTATTGTGTAGGTTTGAATGTTAACCAGACCACGGACTTAAATTACATAATTTAAGTCCGTGACCAGACCTAGTTTATTCATAACTGTTCTTAAAATATTCAATTTTGGAAGTGAGATGAAGTCCGTTTATAGATAATTTGAAATAACTTTGTGAACGTTTGCTGATCTTGTGTCAACATAGTTATTCCTTTACTATTGAGTTTTGATTAACGACCATATATTGAATTTGAAGAAGAAGCAATGCGATGACAATATAATTAACTGTAGAAAAGCATTTTGTAATCTGTATGTTTAGTTCATGTGCTCATGGCATGACATGGCTTCCATCCGTAAACTTCTTCTCCAAACCCAATGACTTTAAAGAGCTGAAATTTTTGATTAAATCAATCAGTCAAACTTTATAGTTGAAAGTCAAGTAATGTCATGCTGATCTTTGTATAAATTGTCATCATATTAAAAAAATTCTTAACATAACATTTTTGCATGAAGGTGTAAACTTTTTTTTTATTGAAAAAAGTATTAGATTTTAATCAACTTACTTTTCCCTGTATACATCTATTTCATCTATTGTAAAATCATTCAAATGGCTTCCAATCACCTTGCTAATCCTTCATGCAGTCTCTATTCATTCCACTTAATTAGCTATTCAACCTTTGACTATCAACTCTATTTATTGTATAAACAACTCATCTCCAATCGTAAAAACAATTAGTTGTTTCCCCGTTATGTATCACTTGCACAAGTTAATACTTTTCTTAATAAAATGAATTTGATTGTTATTTATGCTCTGTTGGCATTTCTTTTTACATGTTAATTGTCAAGATAGAAATCTCATCACTGAGTTATTATTGTACGTCAGTGAGGCTATGGGTGTCGTCCACATGCGGACGATTGCGTAAGTATACGTTCGTACCTACTCATTCGTACGTAAGGTAATGCGTACGTGGTTGTGTCCCTGTGAGCGTAAGCAGATTACATGGGTACGATTGTGAACGTGCCTATGCATATGTACTTGCATACACATTTGTGCGTGCATACGTGCCTTTGTCCTTGCATGCGCAAGCAGATGTACGTCCTTACAATTAAGTTTGTGCGCAACATACATACGTGCATTTGTCTGTGTGTGCGTAAGCAGATATATACACGTTCACTTACTTATGGATGCATACGTGCTACGTATTGTAACTAAGTAGATATACATGCTTTCGATTTTGTACATGCGTATGCATACGTACGTATCTACGCAAAGGTACTCCAGTACGTAATCATAAGTACATGTAAGTGCATGCATGCGAAAAGAGATATACGTGCATATGATTATATATGTGCCTACGGATACATATGTGTCTACACATACGAAGTAAGTACGTGTGTAGTACATACTTATATCGAATAAGTAACTAACTACACACTCTCAGCAACGGATTCAGATTGACCTACATTGTATGTCGACCCCACAGCGCTAGTTAAGGCCCTAATTAAAACTTTATTATAGCTAAAATGTACCCTTGAGACGGAACTAACATGTGCTGCTTCTTATATAAACCTATGTATTCTGAAACGGGTGCCAGCGACAGAAATGTCCAATATCGAATAAGTAACTAACTTCACACTCTCAGCAACGGATTCAGATTGACCTATGACAAGCTCACAGCGCTAGTTCAAGGCCGTAACTAAAAGTTTATTATAGCTAAAATGTACCCTTCAGACGGAGCTAACATGTGCTGATTCAGATATAAACCTATGTATTGTGAAACGGGTGCCAGCGACAGAAATGTCCAATATCGAATAAGTAACTAACTTCACACTCTCAGCAACGGATTCAGATTGACCTTTGACGAGCCCACAACGCACGTTCAAGGCCGTAACTAAAACTTTATTATAGCTAAAATGTACCCTTGAGACGGAGCTAACATGTGCTGCTTCTTATATAAACCTATGTATTCTGAAACGGGTACCAGCTACAGAAATGTCCAATATTGAATAAGTAACTAACTTCACACTCTCAGCAACGGATTCAGATTGACCTATGACGAGCCCACAGCGCTAGTTCAAGGCCGTTACTAAAACTTTATTATAGCTAAAATGTACCCTTGAGACGGAACTAACATGTGCTGATTCGTATATAAACCTATGTATTCTGAAACGGATGCCAGTGACAGAAATGTCAAATATCGAATAAGTAACTAACTTCACACTCTCAGCAACGGATTCAGATTGACTATGTCGAGCCCACAGCGCTGGTTCAAGGCCGTAACTAAAACTTTGTTATAGCTAACATGTACCCTTGAGACGGAGCTAACATGTGCTGATTCGTATATAAACCTATGTATTCTGAAACGGGTGCCAGCGACAGAAATGTCCAATATCGAATAAGTAACTGACTTCACACTCTCAGCAACGGATTCAGATTGACCTATGACGAGCCCACAGCGCTAGTTCAAGGCCGTAACTAAAACTTTATTATAGCTAAAATGTACCCTTGAGACGGAACTAACATGTGCTGATTCGTATATAAACCTATGTATTGTGAAACGGGTGCCAGCGACAGAAATGTCCAATATCGAATAAGTAACCAACTTCACACTCTCAGCAACGGATTCAGATTGACTATGTCGAGCCCACAGCGCTGGTTCAAGGCCGTAACTAAAACTTTGTTATAGCTAACGTGTACCCTTGAGACGGAGCTAACATGTGCTGATTCGTATATAAACCTATGTATTCTGAAACGGGTGCCAGCGACAGAAATGTCCAATATCGAATAAGTAACCAACTTCACACTCTCAGCAACGGATTCAGATTGACCTATGACGAGCCCACAGCGCTAGTTCAAGGCCGTAACTAAAAGTTTATTATAGCTAAAATGTACCCTTGAGACGGAGCTAACATGTGCTGCTTCTTATATAAACCTATGTATTCTGAAACGGGTGCTAGCGACAGAAATGTCCAATATCGAATAAGTAACTAACTTCACACTCTCAGCAACGGATTCAGATTGACCTATGACGAGCCCATAGCGCTAGTTCAAGGCCGTTACTAAAACTGTATTATAGCTAAAATGTACCCTTGAGACGGAACTAACATGTGCTGATTCGTATATAAACCTATGTATTCTGAAACGGATGCCAGTGACAGAAATGTCCAATATCGAATAAGTAACCAACTTCACACTCTCAGCAACGGATTCAGATTGACCTATGACGATCCCACAGCGCTAGTTCAAGGCCGTAACTAAAAGTTTATTATAGCTAAAATGTACCCTTGAGACGGAGCTAACATGTGCTGATTCGTATATAAACCTATGTATTCTGGAACGGGTGCCAGCGACAGAAATGTCCAATATCGAATAAGTAACTGACTTCACACTCTCAGCAACGGATTCAGATTGACCTATGACGAGCCCACAGCGCTAGTTCAAGGCCGTAACTAAAACTTTATTATAGCTAAAATGTACCCTTGAGACGGAACTAACATGTGCTGATTCGTATATAAACCTATGTATTGTGAAACGGGTGCCAGCGACAGAAATGTCCAATATCGAATAAGTAACTAACTTCACACTCTCAGCAACGGATTCAGATTGACTATGTCGAGCCCACAGCGCTGGTTCAAGGCCGTAACTAAAACTTTGTTATAGCTAACATGTACCCTTGAGACGGAGCTAACATGTGCTGATTCGTATATAAACCTATGTATTCTGAAACGGGTGCCAGCGACAGAAATGTCCAATATCGAATAAGTAACTAACTTCACACTCTCAGCAACGGATTCAGATTGACCTTTGACGAGCCCACAACGCACGTTCAAGGCCGTAACTAAAACTTTATTATAGCTAAAATGTACCCTTGAGACGGAGCTAACATGTGCTGCTTCTTATATAAACCTATGTATTCTGAAACGGGTGCTAGCGACAGAAATGTCCAATATCGAATAAGTAACTAACTTCACACTCTCAGCAACGGATTCAGATTGACCTATGACGAGCCCACAGCGCTAGTTCAAGGCCGTTACTAAAACTTTATTATAGCTAAAATGTACCCTTGAGACGGAACTAACATGTGCTGATTCGTATATAAACCTATGTATTCTGAAACGGATGCCAGTGACAGAAATGTCCAATATCGAATAAGTAACTAACTTCACACTCTCAGCAACGGATTCAGATTGACTATGTCGAGCCCACAGCGCTGGTTCGAGGCCGTAACTAAAACTTTGTTATAGCTAACATGTACCCTTGAGACGGAGCTAACATGTGCTGATTCGTATATAAACCTATGTATTCTGAAACGGATGCCAGTGACAGAAATGTCCAATATCGAATAAGTAACCAACTTCACACTCTCAGCAACGGATTCAGATTGACCTATGACGATCCCACAGCGCTAGTTCAAGGCCGTAACTAAAAGTTTATTATAGCTAAAATGTACCCTTGAGACGGAGCTAACATGTGCTGATTCGTATATAAACCTATGTATTCTGGAACGGGTGCCAGCGACAGAAATGTCCAATATCGAATAAGTAACTTACTTCACACTCTCAGCAACGGATTCAGATTGACCTATGACGAGCCCACAGCGCTAGTTCAAGGCCGTAACTAAAACTTTATTATAGCTAAAATGTACCCTTGAGACGGAACTAACATGTGCTGATTCGTATATAAACCTATGTATTGTGAAACGGGTGCCAGCGACAGAAATGTCCAATATCGAATAAGTAACTAACTTCACACTCTCAGCAACGGATTCAGATTGACTATGTCGAGCCCACAGCGCTGGTTCAAGGCCGTAACTAAAACTTTGTTATAGCTAAAATGTACCCTTGAGACGGAGCTAACATGTGCTGATTCGTATATAAACCTATGTATTCTGAAACGGGTGCCAGCGACAGAAATGTCCAATATCGAATAAGTAACTAACTTCACACTCTCAGCAACGGATTCAGATTGACCTTTGACGAGCCCACAACGCACGTTCAAGGCCGTAACTAAAACTTTATTATAGCTAAAATGTACCCTTGAGACGGAGCTAACATGTGCTGCTTCTTATATAAACCTATGTATTCTGAAACGGGTGCTAGCGACAGAAATGTCCAATATCGAATAAGTAACTAACTTCACACTCTCAGCAACGGATTCAGATTGACCTATGACGAGCCCACAGCGCTAGTTCAAGGCCGTTACTAAAACTTTATTATAGCTAAAATGTACCCTTGAGACGGAACTAACATGTGCTGATTCGTATATAAACCTATGTATTGTGAAACGGATGCCAGTGACAGAAATGTCCAATATCGAATAAGTAACTAACTTCACACTCTCAGCAACGGATTCAGATTGACTATGTCGAGCCCACAGCGCTGGTTCGAGGCCGTAACTAAAACTTTGTTATAGCTAACATGTACCCTTGAGACGGAGCTAACATGTGCTGATTCGTATATAAACCTATGTATTCTGAAACGGGTGCCAGCGACAGAAATGTCCAATATCGAATAAGTAACTGACTTCACACTCTCAGCAACGGATTCAGATTGACCTATGACGAGCCCACAGCGCTAGTTCAAGGCCGTAACTAAAACTTTATTATAGCTAAAATGTACCCTTGAGACGGAACTAACATGTGCTGATTCGTATATAAACCTATGTATTCTGAAACGGGTGCCAGCGACAGAAATGTCCAATATCGAATAAGTAACCAACTTCACACTCTCAGCAACGGATTCAGATTGACTATGTCGAGCCCACAGCGCTGGTTCAAGGCCGTAACTAAAACTTTGTTATAGCTAACATGTACCCTTGAGACGGAGCTAACATGTGCTGATTCGTATATAAACCTATGTATTCTGAAACGGGTGCCAGCGACAGAAATGTCCAATATCGAATAAGTAACTAACTTCACACTCTCAGCAACGGATTCAGATTGACCTTTGACGAGCCCACAACGCACGTTTAAGGCCGTCACTAAAACTTTATTATAGCTAAAATGTACCCTTGAGACGGAGCTAACATGTGCTGCTTCTTAGGCCCCTTTCTCATGCACACCTTTACTTAGGTGAGTAAATTTACGTATGTATGTAAATGTATTTGGAGTATGTAAACGTGTCATGAGAATACAATTACATACATGAGTATTTTTGCACGAGGAGCAAATTTACATCACCTCAAGAGGTCATGTAAATGTTAATTTACATATACTTCCCATGCAAATTCTGTCATGTGACCATTTATCAAACAATTTCCAGAGAAATGAAGAATCAGGAACATGAGAGAGTGAAAGTTGCGGTTGTACACCCTGAAAAGGACCTACTACTGAAAATTCAAAAAGAAGCGGAGTACAAGCGCCAAAGGAAGGAATCTTTGCAAATTTTATCATCGACCCGTGGGCATTTCCCTTTGAATCGGGCATACTTTTAGATAATGCCCGCTGGTCATGTTTTATCCTACACTTATTTCCTCATCATATCGGGTAATATTTCCATGCGATAAACATATGACACCACCAAACCCTTATCTTCTCTTTTAACCATACTCTCTTTTCTTGAACAAGACCCAGGACAATATATGTACCCTGAAAATAGGGGAAATCCCTTCTCTTCTTGGAGGTAAGAAGTCTTACATCACGAAATCTGGTGCGAGAATGAATCTATTCATACCTTTTCGTTTATATAATGTATAACATGGCTGTATGTAATTGACAAATACAACATATTGCTTAACTAAATGAGAACAAAAAGTATATTTACTATTACACGTGTATGTATATTTACATAGTGTGTAAATTTACTCATGTATGTAAATTCGTGCATGAGAAAAGGGCCTTATATAAACCTATGTATTCTGAAACGGGTGCTAGCGACAAAAATGTCCAATATCGAATAAGTAACTAACTTCACACTCTCAGCAACGGATTCAGATTGACCTTTGACGAGCCCACAGCGCTAGTTCAAGGCCGTAACTAAAACTTTGTTATAGCTAAAATGTACCCTTGAGACGGAACTAACATGTGCTGATTCGTATATAAACCTATGTATTCTGAAACGGATGCCAGTGACAGAAATGTCCAATATCGAATAAGTAACTAACTTCACACTCTCAGCAACGGATTCAGATTGACTATGTCGAGCCCACAGCGCTGGTTCAAGGCCGTAACTAAAACTTTGTTATAGCTAACGTGTACCCTTGAGACGGAGCTAACATGTGCTGATTCGTATATAAACCTATGTATTCTGAAACGGGTGCCAGCGACAGAAATGTCCAATATCGAATAAGTAACTAACTTCACACTCTCAGCAACGGATTCAGATTGACCTTTGACGAGCCCACAACGCACGTTCAAAGCCTTAACTAAAACTTTATTATAGCTAAAATGTACCCTTGAGACGGAGCTAACATGTGCTGCTTCTTATATAAACCTATGTATTCTGAAACGGATGCCAGTGACAGAAATGTCCAATATCGAATAAGTAACCAACTTCACACTCTCAGCAACGGATTCAGATTGACCTATGACGAGCCCACAGCGCTAGTTCAAGGCCGTAACTAAAACTTTATTATAGCTAAAATGTACCCTTGAGACGGAACTAACATGTGCTGATTCGTATATAAACCTATGTATTCTGAAACGGATGCCAGTGACAGAAATGTCCAATATCGAAAAAGTAACTGACTTCAGATTGACTATGTCGAGCCCACAGCGCTAGTTCAAGGCCGTAACTAAAACTTTATTATAGCTAAAATGTACCCTTGAGACGAAACTAACATGTGCTGATTCGTATATAAACCTATGTATTCTGAAACGGATGCCAGTGACAGAAATGTCCAATATCGAATAAGTAACCAACTTCACACTCTCAGCAACGGATTCAGATTGACCTATGACGAGCCCACAGCGCTAGTTCAAGGCCGTAACTAAAACTTTATTATAGCTAAAATGTACCCTTGAGACGGAGCTAACATGTGCTGATTCGTATATAAACCTATATATTCTGAAACGGATGCCAGTGACAGAAATGTCCAATATCGAATAAGTAACCAACTTCACACTCTCAGCAACGGATTCAGATTGACCTATGACGAGCCCACAGCGCTAGTTCAAGGCCGTAACTAAAACTTTATTATAGCTAAAATGTACCCTTGAGACGGAACTAACATGTGCTGATTCGTATATAAACCTATGTATTCTGAAACGGATGCCAGTGACAGAAATGTCCAATATCGAATAAGTAACCAACTTCACACTCTCAGCAACGGATTCAGATTGACCTATGACGAGCCCACAGCGCTAGTTCAAGGCCGTAACTAAAACTTTATTATAGCTAAAATGTACCCTTGAGACGGAGCTAACATGTGCTGATTCGTATATAAACCTATATATTCTGAAACGGATGCCAGTGACAGAAATGTCCAATATCGAATAAGTAACCAACTTCACACTCTCAGCAACGGATTCAGATTGACCTATGACGAGCCCACAGCGCTAGTTCAAGGCCGTAACTAAAACTTTATTATAGCTAAAATGTACCCTTGAGACGGAACTAACATGTGCTGATTCGTATATAAACCTATGTATTCTGAAACGGATGCCAGTGACAGAAATGTCCAATATCGAATAAGTAACCAACTTCACACTCTCAGCAACGGATTCAGATTGACCTATGACGAGCCCACAGCGCTAGTTCAAGGCCGTAACTAAAACTTTATTATAGCTAAAATGTACCCTTGAGACGGAGCTAACATGTGCTGATTCGTATATAAACCTATATATTCTGAAACGGATGCCAGTGACAGAAATGTCCAATATCGAATAAGTAACCAACTTCACACTCTCAGCAACGGATTCAGATTGACCTATGACGAGCCCACAACGCACGTTCAAGGCCGTAACTAAAAGTTTATTATAGCTAAAATGTACCCTTGAGACGGAGCTAACATGTGCTGATTCGTATATAAACCTATATATTCTGAAACGGATGCCAGTGACAGAAATGTCCAATATCGAATAAGTAACCAACTTCACACTCTCAGCAACCGATTCAGATTGACCTATGATGAGTCCACAGCGCTAGTTCAAGGCCGTAACTAAAACTTTATTACAGCTGAAATGTACCCTAGAGACGGAGCTAACATGTTCTGATTCATATATAAAACTATGTAATCCGAAACGGGTGCCAGCGACAGAAATGTCCAATACCGAATAAGTAACTAACTTCACACTCTCAGCAACGGATTCAGATTGACCTTTATTTCGATGTTCGGGGAGCACGTCCCCGGTCGTTTATAAACTACTGTTACTCCTCACATGAGCTTTTGAGTTAAACTTAACATTTGTTTATTGTATTCAAATCTCTATGTGCTGACATGGAATCTATCTTTGATTTGATTTAAACAGCAACAGATTGAAGCGACGCCATGTTGAATCGACTGCGTGCTATTTATAGCTCGTGGAGCGCTCGGATCAGCTGTGTACAACGCTGTGGGCTTTCTGCGTTTAGTTTTAAACTACCGGCACACAAGAAAAGAACGTTTTTGTTGTTTGCAGTCTTAAATATTAAATAATAACCTACGAACAAGCGTGAATTGCTAAAAAATTGAATAAGGAATAAGTAACTGTTCGCCAACTTCACATTTTGAATAGGGAATAAGGAATAAGTAACTGTTTGCCAACTTCACATTTTGAATAAGGAATAAGGAATAAGTAACTGTATGCTAACTTCACATTTTGAATAAGGAATAAGGAATAAGTAACTGTATGCTAACTTCACATTTTGAATAGGGAATAAGGAATAAGGAACTGTATGCTAACTTCACATTTTGAATAGGGAATAAGGAATAAGGAACTGTTCGCTAACTTCACAGACCCCGAGTTCCTCTCTCATCCCCTAGCAACCTCGAGTAAATAAGTTAAGTCCCATATCAACGACTCCGCATCCTTTATCAGCCAACTGAAAGAAGCCAACCTGACAAGAGCCATGGTCGGCTGTGACGGAGTTGACCAACATCCCCCTACAGGAAGCCTAAGGCGTCCTTCGCACCCAGCTCCACAACCGCATAGACCAACTCAACACACACTTACTATCAACAGCCTCATCAACTTCGCCTCTAGCTGCTTCTGAACGCCTTACTTCACTTTCGATGACAAGATTTACGAACAAACCCACAACCTTCCCATGAATTCCCCTCTGCCAATTGCAGAGGCATGCACACGCACTGTTAAAAACAACCCATTGTTGACACCAATACATGGAAGAATCACCCCAACCATCTGATACAAGGATGGAGACATACCAAACCTCCGTCAACAAGCTCCACGAGAAGTCCGCCCTATCAGTGCATACCCTCAAGAATGAGGAACACACCATAATTTGGAGGCTGTCACAGTCACGGTATTTTCTGCCAACAACTGGCTCCACAAAAAATTCGGAGAAGATTTCCATCTTATAAACCTCGTTCAAAGGGTCGAAAAAAAATCCGGGAAATGCATACAACCACCTACCCCTCACAGTCTCCATCGGAGGCTTTAGACACATCTTTAAAAGAGAATCGAAATTATGTCCATCGTTTGCTGCTTTAGACCGAAATCTGACAAAGGAATCTCAGTATCTCGTAATTCCAACCGTCATGGAATTTGTGTGTATTAGTTTCGTGAAAGGAGAAATACATATAATCTTGATTATTATTGTTATTTGGTTGTCCCGGCGCCCAAAACTTTGTCCGAACCTTGGTTCCATCCGGCCAAAGCCATGTACCTTCTTCAATCACGTCTGTACCGCCGACCCAGATCCGAGACTCTAAGTGAAAGAAAAACATTATTCTAGTATGAGAGCAGCATATTAAAATGGAAGGACAACGCAATACAGTTATGTTCAATAGTAACATTAGAGTACAACTACAATGTATGCCCTGTGTTCAAGATTTGACAAAAATATGTGTCTTCCTGTGAATGATGAAACTTTATACACACTAATTTGTTTGAAAAACATCACCTCATACATTGTCGATATAGAAAATTTCTTCTAAGCCTCTTCTGATATCAAATATATCAACACGAGTTGATTAAAGTTAAAAATATCCGAGGCTTGATTTGATATCAGAAGACTCGAGGATTCTCCATTCTCGCATATATTTGTAATTTTTATCAACTCGAGTTGATATATTTGATATCAGAAGATACGACGATTCTCCATTCTCGCAGATATTTGTAATTTTTATCAACTCGAGTTGATATATTTGATACCAGAAGACACTTGGGTGATCTTCTCCATTTACCAATGCATAATAGTAATGTTTGTCTTAAAACGTTTGGTGTTGTCTTTGTGGATTCACAATTTTGTGACACCATCCAGGCCAAATTCGTTTGATCAGTAGTCATTTATTTTGATTTCCAAAGTAAATGAAATCTTTAATTCAGAATCATCCGTTTGCAAATTATGAATGCACAAGGTATGAATAGACATCTTATCTGAGTTCATCGAGAAATTGTTGCATTGTTTGGAGAACTCTCGTCCAATCAGAATCGCGGAAATAAGTGTAACAAAGAGTTTCGGATAAATTAATAAGTAACCGCATGTACAACAGCAGCTATATACATAACACGAATAAGATCTGGTAAATACAAACACAAAACTATAATACAATCTGCCCGTAGTTAGAGGGTATAGTGAGTATATATGATGAACACTACAGTAACAAAGTTGAAAATACCTATATCATTGACTACTTTTCCAACGAAGTCGTACAATTCCTCGGAGTCCACTTTGAGAAGATGTCCGCCATCTTGTTGACACTCACTCTCCGCCCCATGCCAGGTCTTCATATCCGGGGATAGTTTGTAGTAGAGGTTCAAGGACTGTACCCACTTGTAACCAGTATCTTTGAGAAAACAGATTCTTTAGTAACAATACGTTTGTACACAGATATCAACAAACTATGAAGAAAAGCATGCCATATTACACAATTGCCAGTAAGTTCCAAGTTAAGAGTGCAGGTGAATCAGATAAGCAAATGGCTGCAGGGAATCATCAAAGCTAATTCATGTCATTGTTCTGTTACGAAAAAGGGTTCTAAAATGTAAAATAATATTGTAAAACGACAAGTAAAAGTAGGAGGTTACTTGAGTTATGATTGCCATTGAATAAAAAGTTAATACAGATAACGAAGAGGCATCAAGATAATTTGTTTTCCTCTTACAAGTTCAAAGAAACTAATTCATAACACGATTACATAATATCTTAAAATCAAATTTCGGTGAATAATAGATCAAATGAGAGAATGATTAAATTATCATCTTTAATTAGCCTACCTACGATATAGAAGCAGTTTTACATCTAATCAAAAGTCGATGCTTTACCAAAAACGTACCTTTTCTACTGACAAGGTACTGATATCCAGGGGCTGAGATGATCAAATCTCCCAGCTCATACTCTGTGTCCTGTAGGTGACACAAACGACGTGTCTGTTCATAGAACACAGAGGAACACTTGTAATCCAGAGAACACAAGGAGACACAGTGGATCATAGATCTGACTGATACTCCTGGACTCAACAGTTGGACTATATAGTCCTGGAGCACCATGATCATTTGCAGAGACAGCTGCATTGCTTGGATTGATGGTGACTTTGAAAAGAAAGAGGAATCTTCGATACTATGCACAACCAGTTCAGATGAAACAGATACAAGTTCCAGCAGTAAAGAGCATACAATAAAACGATGAATCTACGACAGTACTATACCAAATCAGTTCATATGAACTTCACACAACTCCAACTCCAATAGCAACGAACATACAAGAACGGAGTCAAGAAGTAGCAGATATTATATCTGCATTTCTGGAAGGTATCTGTTTGGATGATGCTAACAGGCTTAAAACTGCTACTTTGTGATTCCTTTTGATCATTAACATATGACAAGATACAAGGAACCAATCAATGGTCTGTGTCTGTTTGGATGATGCTAACAGGCAACTGCTACTTTGTGATTCCTTTTGATCATTAACATATGACAAGATATAGGAAACAATCAATGGTCTGTGTTTCCTGGCTTGTGAGCTTATCTGCAACAAACATATCTTATTTATATGCAGTAAATGTTGTCAAAGGAGTCATGGTAGTGTTAAACATTATTGTTCTTGTTTGTTTGTTTGCCCCTGGTGGCGGTGTCAGTAGGTACGTAGGCCTACTAGTCATATTTGCCCCTGGTTGCGGTGTCAGTAGGTACGTACTATAAGAATAATCAACGAGTTGCGAGGAATTACGGATTATCTGTCCCGAGTTAATTATTGCGATAAACTCCGAGCTTTAGCGAGGAGTTTGACATAATAATTCACGAGGGACAGATAATTCGTAATTCCGAGCACCGAGTTGGTTATTCTTTTTCTTACCCAAGATCACTTTAATGCGTAAAAATCGAAAAACAAGACCCCAATTCACGATCTTTGATCAGACTGTAAATTACAAATTGTAGTCATACGCCATTCATAAACTCTTTCACACCTTCAATATGCGCATATCTAAATAGTTTACAACTTGTTCTATTTTTCAGAACTATTCTAAAGTAACTGTTGAATTTTATTGCCAAAACGGTTTACTGACATAGTAAACAACTCGTTTATATTGTAAACTATGTTGCAGAATTAGAGCAAATTAGTGAAAAAACAATCGCACCGTTGGAATGCAAGAAAGTAGTGTAATTACGTCACCAAATGACGTCATGGTTAATAACGTCACAGAGGAATGACATCACGGCAGTGCAGCCGGCGACTCTTGCATGCTGCTTCGCCTTGCAAGTTTAGTAGGCCTACTGTAATAACGGTCTCGGAAACTTAGGTTGAACATGATTTTATATTTAATATGTTTTACTGACGTGTGACTTCAATTAGGTATGCTCGAAATTGTTCAATTTTGTGATTTAGCTTAAACAGGATTGCTAAGCAATTCATGAATGAACGCAAAGTAGTTCCGTCAACCAATCAAAACGCAAGTAAATTAGAAAAAACTGTAATTCCCATGACCATTATGAAAACTTTAATACCCGGCATATCTGTGCCCGCTTTGGTAAGAATAGTCATGTTTGCCCCTGGTTGCGGTGTCAGTAGGTAGGCCTACGTACTAGTCACGGTGAGAGGGGCTTCATAAAGCAAATATATATACGCAGTTCTAAGAGAGTATCTATTGAGAAAGATTAGAACCAAACAAGAACCAACATCTTTTGTCAATTTGTAAAAAACTGAACACTTCATTGATATATTGAGTTCCACAATAGATATATTGAACCAACTGCTCCAGACGGGATAGTTGTATAGACGTTCATGAAATAGACATAGACAGAAACATACTTATCATATAATGGCGGGTGTTATCGATGCAATAAAGCAATCTGATAAACTTGGTATCCAAATCTGATAAATATGCAAAACAGGTCAAAGGTCAATTACACGAACTACTTTCGGAAAAATTCCAATCTTTCATGCGAATCCTAAAACTGTTTACGAATCATTGGAAAGCGTAACCGGGAGTTTATCCGTGTATTTCCGCTTGAAAGAATGGACATTCGAAAAAAAAATTCATCTGCTGTGCATTTTTAGTTTTAACAAAGTAAAGATAATTGTAGATTTAATCTAAGAATCATTCAAAACTTCAGTGCGCTATTGGCCAACAGAATCAGCAAGTAGCTGCAGTGTCCTGTGTACAAAATGAATTTGATGTGTCAGCGTCAAACCGACACGCCTCGTCGATCGCACTAGCGTTTCGGCAGTTCTTGAGGGCTGAGCATACGGTATTAGATACATTTATAGGTACTTATTGTCATAAACGAAAGAAACAACCTCATCCCACAAATAATTACCGTTTAAGTGTGAAAGATACTGTTATGCAGCAATCCGAATCAACCCTGCAACGCAGCTTCAAAAACGTTGAAACTAGAGTTACTTCCCTTGTTCTAGCGACGTGACCAAGTGATGAGTGCTTTTTAATTATTAGATAGGTGCATATGAATTGATTGAAAATATCTCCATGAATAAGAAATCAGCGACCAATTGTTGATTTTTTAATAAACGCGCACATCGTGTTTTATTTTATTTTTTAATTAAGAACTATTTCTAGGCACTTCACAGCCGTTGTCGTGACCATCACTTTGATGTACCGTCTATGATATTACTACGCTAAAACTAGGTCAATTCTCTTTCCAATTTTACTACAAAAACACGCTTATTTTAATAATGACATATATGATAAAGAGATTATTAACCTCGTGTGTTTCCGTATCATTAATATCATATATTTGGAATAAAAAATAATGTATTATGCTCGCCAAAGGCTCGCATAATACAATTTTTATTCCAAAAATATGATATTAATGATACGGAAACACACTTGGTTAATAATCTCTATGTAATGATGTGAGAAAATGAAAAACAAGTACAATTTATTTGGCAATCTTTGTTAACCCTCTTAGTGCCCGGCCGTTTACGCTATGCGCTCACACAGTGCCGCTAACTTTTTTGAGTCACTCAAGATTTAGGGCAACGTTGTACATAAAATGTCACCAG
Source organism: Gibbula magus (assembly GCA_936450465.1). Classification (NCBI taxonomy): domain Eukaryota; kingdom Metazoa; phylum Mollusca; class Gastropoda; order Trochida; family Trochidae; genus Gibbula; species Gibbula magus. The sequence goes on along the minus strand of OW388291.1, from coordinate 72,676,941 downwards.
GGCGTTATTAATGTTTATAAAATCATGAAATTTTAACTGAAGGATACCAAGTTGGGTGTCTCTCTACCTATGTATTTTTTTGTTATAAATATTTAGTATAAAAACGAATAAGCATTGATTATAAACGACAAAGACGTTTTTAGCGTAAATTACCAATGGCCACGTATGCGTATATCTTTGTTTACTATCTCGGAAATAAATTCCTGTGTTCAAAAATGTAATTTTACTGTTATTTTTCGAGAGAGAAAATGTCAGGGATCACGCTGATGTATTTACTTTGTACATGCGACCTTTAGTTCACGAACTTATACAAGGTATCTTTTTGTAACCATTTTGTTGAACATTGTTCACTGTGACGTCATTGACAAACAATGACCGTAAAATGTACTGTGCATGGTAATCTTTCGTAGTTTTTCAAAATACAAGCATAGTGGCTGATATTTCACTCACTGGTAGCTATTGTTTCTAGCTTGAGCATGGTATGAATTTCGGAAACCTTTGAAAGGAAATTAATATCATGGTTCAATAGTCCATAAGCGAGACCCGTTTTCAGTGGGTAAAAATACATTTTGATAACTAGAAATGCAAGGGTATAAACAAGTGTCTAATGGTCGGTCTATACCGAACTCAAGTACTAAATTGAAATAGATTTGCATACTAGAATACATAGACATCCATGTGGAATATTTTTCCATTGGCGTTTTAAGCGATAATCCATGACGATCATTACGACAAAACTGGGGGAAATATGTCGTACCACGGCAGTTTTAGCATAACGATTACACTGCAATCCGTTTGCAAACTATTTTTATCATCAGGGTGTGATTTCAATCATGAACATATCTTGAATCATGGCAGATGTGTACACCACACATCATTCACTAAAATATGTGTCTATCAAGCGAAAATTGCATTGCAGAAAGTTTATTTCACGGAACTCCGAAGTCAAAATGAAAATCGTAAAGGTTGGCCGTAGACAACTTGGTGTTTCAGTAAAGGAATTGAAAATATCATAAATAAATTTTACTCCAAAAACAAACGAAAGCTTCGAATTATATTCTCTACCAAGCAGATGTTATGTCCTTTCTTGACACGGAAGTACATGCTTTCACAACGCATGTATCTCGAACCCCGACAAACATATAGGCCCGCTGTCCATCGCATAAGCCCCGCCCACTTCACCCGCACATTGGCGCAATAAATATGGCGGGAACGTAGTCGTCGTATACTCTTTTGTTTTTGTAGTTGTCTTGCAAGACACCAATTTATTTAAGATTTATAGTGTTATCTGTTAGTTCATTTCAATATAACGTGACATAAAAAAATAAACAATGACGATCTTCCGCAGGCCACGCCCCTGCTCTGCAAATTGTCTCCCCTTTGATCATCACAACTTCCGAGTGGATGACAAAAGACCATATGAACTGATAAGACTGTCACTTCAACTTTTTTTTTATTAAGGACAAACATAAAAAAAACCATTTAAATTTCACTAGGATTTGCATGCATCAATGATGCATGTTTTAATGTATCAAGTTTTATTTTGTAAAAAAAAGTCATTATGATATATTCCCTAATGTAAAATAAAAAATAGAAAAAATAATAATTAGGTCATAAAAAAAGAACAACACCGGCTAGAATTTATTATTTAAAAAGTCTGTACCTGTTCCTACATTCAAAGACAATTCTTTTAAAATATATTGTTAAGCAAATGTCACACAAAACATATTTATTGTTTCTCATTACCTAGTGCTTTACCTTTCAATATTTCTTACTAGATGACAAAGAGAAATTAAAATGTATTTTCCTAAAGTATGAATATTAAGCATGGATTTAAAATAATAAATGTCTGCTTGGGAAAAGGGGTTAATAAATTACTTAGATCTATGTTAATAATGGAGACATGTGCCAACATATTATTTAGTCAATTCACAAATTTGTAGTATTCATCATAAGAATTTTTCCAGATTATACAATATTTGAATTTATTTTTAATTTGAACAATAATTTAAAACAATTTTTTTAGAAGCGATGTTTGCCATTAGCTTTTTAACTAATAATTATTTTTATAATATTAATTTGAAAATTCTAAATACATTTTACTGTTATATTTATTAAGTTATAATTGTTTACTTAATTGGCAATACAAGTAACATTACTTTATTGTAGAATATTCTAAATTTGAAATTTGGAAATAGTTTATAATAAAATAAATTCATAGAAAAAAATTCCATGAAAATTGCATTATTATTGAAAATACACAATGTTGTAACAAATGTCAATAAATCTGACAACAAATTCATTGTATTCAATTTATTTACCTTACTTTTCATATTTTCTGTTTCCCAAACAGCTAATCCTGTGCATTCTACTGGCATCCTCTTCTTGTAAAAATATGTAAATTTGGATAATATTAATCTTTGTTTAGCTTACTTTTTGTTCAGTGTTGCACCCTTCTTGAATATTCATGAGAATATAAGTGCATCTTACTTGATCAAGTCGGGTGTCAGTCCCGTGGACGATTACAATATCAACGGATTTTTCAGTGCCAAAGGAACTGTCAATTTATTACATCTTCATAATTCAAAATTGATATAAATAACATTTCGTCCGCGACGTGGGTTTTCCCGAAATATCTAAAAACACGCTCTGGACCTCAGGATATGACGTCAAGACTCGCGTGATAAACGTCATGTATCAACCTCCAAGTCAGGGCGCTCTACCTCCGAATAGTTCTACGGTAGTGGCCCTGCAGCGAATATATTAGTGACGTCACGGAGCGGTTGCTCGCTGTCTGGAGCTAGGTCATGTATCATCTCTCGTGCTGTTTCCCCGACAGCTGAACATTGTTTCGCGCCAGATAAAACATTCCATTGTAACTTCAAACAAACTCTCATCGTCCTTTGGTAATATTTCCCTCAAAATTATGTATTGAAATACCCCTTCCAACTTTCAATCAAATATATGATAAGATAACATTTGCTTGACACTTTTCTGCCGTTGTCTTTATAGTAATTTAGATGGGTAAATACATTATATTTGTCAATGTTTTCAGATTTCATAGAGCAATACACTTGACATTTGCAGTTCGATACAGTTTCTGATATAAATAGTAAATATAAAAGCGAACATAACTTATAAAGGTTCAATGAATATCATTATTAATATCATAATATCCATCAGATGTCCGTAGCATATTAGTTAATTGGAATAAGATTTCCGGAAAGTGGTATCTGCAGTGTCACCGCCATTTTGTCAACAAAGGCCCGCGAGGTACAATTTACACTGCATTTCAATACTGCAGTTTTACCGTGTTGAACGCATCAAACAAGAAAATCACGGACAGAAACATAAACAAAAATAAAAATTCTATCTTTTGATAGTATTTTCAGGTAATGTTGCCATTTTGTTCCACGTAAACGGGACAGAAAAATATTGAAATCGCGAATCGTGTAGCAACTATATTTAGTTCAGCCAAATTTGTCATTGACACGAAGCCTTTACTTGATTTGACACAAGTCGTATCACTGTGACATACGATGGTTTACAATGTAGAATTCACCTACAGATCTAAAATCAATTTGAGAAAAATATTCTGCCATTCTTTTTCGTGAAACAAATCGTTAATGTATCAAAATATCATAATGATCATTAGGCATGCTCCCCTCTCTAGCTAAGTTGACAGGCCATTTTGTTTACATTTCAATTGGTGTAAACAATGGTCGATACCCGAATTTCAAATATACTATTTGGCATGTTTTATACATGTTACTTCTTGCTGAGTTGCATTTTCTTGTATGAAATTTATTTCTGTACAATTAATTCGTGTTTTATTTGCTGTGTACATTTCATACAAATATATTGATACAGGTTTTGCATCATAGCAGTTTTCCTGTAGTCCCAACATAGATAGCCATTATTCAAAGCTGACATTTTTTCTTGGTTATGGGTTGCAGGGTCCGTTCTTGTTAACTTGAAAGTATTTTTTATTTATTAGCATTTGATTTAAAAACTAGACACACTGTAGATTGTTTTGGTGAATTTGGTTGTTTGTGTTACATTGTTCTTTTACTGTAATACTTGTATACCTTTAGATATGCAATGTAGAGAGGTAGACAATGGCACCATGACAGAGGGGATTAACTTTGTTGATCACAGTTGTTTGTGAAATTCATGATATCTCTGTCAATATTTAGTTATATTGCACAAAAGTGGTATCAAATTGAAGCTTAGTTGACAGGGTTTCTGCCAAAACTATTGTCAACTTGATTTGATCTTTATTTTAAAAAAATAGCAATGAGGTTAGTGGGGTCATAGTTTGGCAACATAAATGGTCCTATGGCACTATAGGGGGTTTTGATGGAGGGGCCCATAAATGGTCCTATTCATTTTGGAACTTCCTATACAGTCCTAAACATATTAGAATAAGAATATACTTAAGATTGTCTTCTTATGAATTATCAACGAAAATATAATCTAAGGCCTATGTTTTACCAAAACGTACCTTTTCTCCTTTTCTCGCTTGAGCGATTACTTTTAAACCTCTCTTGAACATGGCCCAGATGTTTCATCACATGAATGAAATGAGATGTAACGTGTGTTTGAACATCATGTATTTATGTGTATATCTATCTTCTTCCATCTTCACAACGTCACGGGCGAATCGAAAAGATTTCCAAATCCTCACCTTGCCGGAAGATAATCTGAAGTACATGAGACTAGAATATACAAGCTCCAGATTATCTGATTAATTTACTTCCACCAGCCAGAAACTATTTCTCATTACAACTTGCGTAACAAATCAAATTTATCTATTCCAAAATTTCGAACTGCAGTCCTTCAAAAGTCTTTTATTTATGACTGTGCTTATCTGTGGAATACTCTTTCCTCGAAAATAAGATGTTCAAATTCATTATCGTCATTTAAAGCAAAATTATCTGAAACAGAATGTAAAATCCCAAAATATTTTCTTTTCGGCGATAGGAAGATGAACATTATACACAGTAAGTTAAGACATTCTTGTAGTTCCCTAAACGGTGATCTGTATCGTGTCAATTTATCTGAAAGTAAATCTTGCATTTGTGGTGCTTTAGTTGAAGATGTTTATCATTTCTTCTTGAGATGTCCAAGACATGCTGATCTTCGTTTAGAATTAAAGCAAAGATTTTATAATTTAAAGGCAGAATTTGATATTAATACAATCCTGTATGGAAACCCAAATCTTCCACAAACAGTCAATGAAAACATATTTCACCATGTTCATAAATTCATTGGAAAGAGTCAACGGTTCAAATAATACATTAATACTAATGTACGTATTTACCATATTCAAAGTGCATTTTGTCATAAGAATAACATTTCCAATTGTGTCTTGCCTTAATAATGTATATTACATGTTTACCCACTTCGTCACTTGTAGATTTCTTACTTTCTTGTTATGTATTCTAGCCTTGTAAAATAGTTGTTGATTACCTGGAGAGGGCTTCTATAAGTTTCACAACTTGTGCCCAATTCATTTCTTAAATGAATAAAATATGTTTTCAATCAATCAAAAGACTTTCAACCGATATTTTACAGACGCTTCAGGAATAAATAACAAAATCGTTGTTGACACACTTAACGATCGATAAATCGCTTCCTCACACATAAAAAACATGCAGTTTACGTTCACTTACAATTTATTACATTGTAAAATTTTGAATTTTTCATAAAGATGAATGAAGAATTAAAATCGCAAAGTAAACGTTCTCAGCGCATGTCTTTGTCATCACGTGCATATCTAAGGAAGTGCCTGTAGAAGGTTTGACCAATCAGCGTGATGGTTCCAGTAGTCAGACGGAGTGGTAGAGCAATGACATCATACACTGAATCGGTAGTCCTCGTGAGATATCCTGTTGTAATCTGCAGGTAGTGTCTGTGTGGAGTTCTCTTTGCGCTCTGAACATGTCCACCAACTGAAGTGAGAAATATCATTTAACATCTTAAATGAAAGTTGACAACACATAAAGAAAGTTCCATTATTGAAGTCTCTGTTCTGTGTGACATGTTTAAACTAAATTTTAAATACCCTACCAATACTGACAGACCTTGAACACGCAAAACCACTTCTAAGTATGTCAACTTCAATAACTAATTAGTATACGTAGAACAAGTAATACTGAATATAATACTGAACGTGGTTGATCTAGTGCTGAACTTCACCCTGGTATATATCTGGTTACAATTAAATCTGGAATATAAGCAACGTACCCCCAGTGTCATCCAAGCTTTCTTCGCGTACAACTGCACTCTCTTCGTCTGAAATATGAAGTTGGTTATTGAACAGCAGTGTATTATTTGAATAACGAACACGTGATATGAAAGAATTACAGACACAGATCAGAATAATAACAGACACATGATGACTTTCCGAAATCATAAAGAAAAATCGAAGTCAGATTCACACAAGAAAAACATAAATTATACAGATATAATATTGATTTAAAGTTCAAATGTAATTAAATACATTTCTTCACTTTATTCTACATATTTATCAATGAAACCTTTAATTTAATTTTACCTTTTCATTACTTAAGTTATTGTTACTGATCATTACAGTACAATAATTTGGTGATTTAAGGATACGTTAAATTTGTTATGGATAGTGATCATATGAAGTGTCAGCACAGGTCATATGGTCTATGGAATATGAATTCATAATTCTATGCTGAAAATAATGAATTCTTGTCATTTCTCGTGAATAAACTTTTTGCAGACAAATAGTCTTACCTTCGTTTTCATCCACATCACAGTCCTGGTTCCAGAGCGCCACGAGTTTCCGTCTGTCCTCGTCAGGACTCAGCGACCTGTTGTCTCGCTCCTCCCACCTCACAGCCTTCAGATCAGCGTCCACCACCACCCACTTGTACTCAACTGTCTGCACCCTGTCCACTCCAACATGCGCCACCCACATCCCCGACCCTGGACGAGTCTGCACCGTCTGGATTCCCCGCTCTGGATCCCAGACCCCCAGCTCCAGGGAGGAGCCCACAAGACGAAGACTCTGTCCGGACTCTGTGCAGTGATACTCCGTCCTCAGTTGTAGATGGAACTGGTCGTCCTGAAGGTTCAAGACTTCACCGACATCTCTCTCGTTCCACAAACAGTTGATGGCGCCACTGTGGTTGACCAATGTTGACCTGTTGTCTCCATCCTCCCACCTTACAACTCTCATTCCTTCTTCCAAAATGACCCACTTCCATTCCAACACAGAACCTTTCGGACAAGAGACTGACACCTCCCATTCGTCCCCAGCCACGCATCGACTTATCAAGGCTTGCGACTCTTCCCAGTTTCCAAAACTTGGATCGTTGCCGAGAATTGCTAGACCTTGTTTCGTGTCATCAGGCTTGTATCGAATCCTAAAAAGAATTTGACAGTTTTCTTCAGACATTATTGCGCCGTGACTATTCATAGAATACCGAGTGTGTGTGATTGTTGACGTCATAGCTGTCTGTGACGGCACAGTAACATTACGTCAGAGTTTCCCCTAGACTATTATTATTATTAATAATAATAATAATAATAATAATAATAATGGGCGTTTATAAAGCGCTATATCCATACACAAGGTGCATGCTCAAAGCTATCTATCTATTAGGCTATCTATCTTCGATAAATAATGTTTCCATTTTCCAATAAGGTTTTCTCTCAAATACAGTGATCTTCAACTACACTCTATCATCACACGTATCACATTCTTCTCTCAATCTCTTTAGAAAATTAGAAAACTCGCCGTCTCTCATTTCTGTATATTTGCCATTTAATCTATGCAAAATGCAAACTTATTTTACATCTTTAACTTAGATATATGTCTGCATTTAGTAGAAAGATATTTTTCATTTGTTTTGTAAAGCAAATAATTATTAGTATTTTAATTAAGACATACATAACAATGTAATTATTATATTACGTATGTAACGAATAAAATGCCATGACTACATGTGTCATAACAAAGTATATAAAACATGTCTGTATATCAGGGGACATCTTTAGAAGCGCCCTTAAAATATCAAAGGAGATATTTATCCCAGCGGTATTATGCGGTGTATGAACACACACACACACACACACGCACGCACGCACGCACGCACACACGCACACACACACACACACACGCACGCACGCACACACACACGCACACAAACACACACACACACACACACACAGCGGATTCATTTCGCTTTGTTTGAGATACTATTCATATTAACAACGTATTTCTGAAAATGTCATTTTAAAGAAACTTGAAGAGTATACACATGTCAGAACAGGAAGATTTTCTGGAAAACAACTTCTTTAATGTGAAAATACACGACGTTTCGGAGTATATACTCACTCCTTCATCAGGTGGAATGTAAGGAAATAACAATATATGGTACATTTATATAGCAAACAAAACAATAGTGAGGAAACTCAATCAGGGAGATTAACATGCATGAGAATGGTATACAATGGGGATTTGTAATAAAATGTTTTCATATTAAAGAAGTTGTTATCCAGAAAATCTTCCTGTTCTTATGTATACCACTTCTAAATGCCCTTCAAAGACCTATACACATGTCATTTTGATCAAGCTTGTACCACATTTACATTTTGATATCGTTGAAGGCCCTATTCCAAATTTATTTGTTTAAAACAAAGCTACAATATAATAACGGATATCAATTCAAATGATAAACATAGATTCGTGAAAAAAACTTTTTACATATATATATATATATAATCTATCTTTATTTTTGAACGTGTAAAATATTTTATTCAAATGCAATTGAATACGAGTATCATTCCCTATGTACAGTAACATTCGAACGAATGAATAAAGGGGGTAGTTACTTCATCCATAAACGAGAGATGGATCCAGTTACACCACACCTGATCGCTGTTTGATTGACAGCTGAATTTGTCGAGGACGTTAGTCCGAGACGCAAATTCAGCTGTCAATCAAACAGCGATCAGGTGTGGTGTAACTGGATCCATCTCGAGTGATTGGATGAAGTAACTGCTTTGTACCACGCCCACAATGCACGTTGTCAAAACCTGCACGAGATCTGCGGGGGATATATGAATGTGAACTCATTCAGTTTCATACCGCCACAATGTCCAGTCACCAGTGGGATATGAGAGCTGACAAGTTGTGAGCAAACTCCTCAGGGAATGGGGATTCTAAACTGTAGATTTCTTGACCCTGTGACCCCAAAATGGGGTCACAGGGGTCATAAAAACCTATTTTCATCTTCTTCTCCAGTTCCAAAAGGTCTAGAGAGCTAAAAAGTTGTATGCAGATGCCTTCGCTAATGGGGATTCTAAATTGTAGATTTCATGACCCTGTACATCATATGGGGCCACAGAGGTCACAACCTTAAAAACCTATTTTCATCTTCTTCACCAGTTCCAAAAGGTCTGGAGAGCTGAAATGTTGAGAGCAGATGCCTTAGCTAATGGGGATTCTAAATTGTAGATTTGGTGACCCTGTTGCCCCCAAATGGAGTCACAGGGGTCACAACCTTAAGAACCTATTTTCATCTTCTCCAGTACCAAAAGGTCTAGAGAGCTGAAATGTTTTGTGCAAACTCCTTCGCCAATGCGGATTCAAAATTGTAGATTTGGTGACCCCTATGACCCTATTTGGGGTCACGGCTCACAACCTAAAAAAATTATATTTTCATCTTTTTCTCAAGTACTTTAAATTTGTTATATCTGTGATAAATATTCCTGGAAAATTTACATTTTGAAATTTATTTAGTTTATTGTTTAACGCCTAATGAGCTACAGCTTCCTTATGGGCGTGAACGATAGGCGTGGCTTGATAAACTGCAGCAAGCCAATGAGATAGCTACGGTCAAAGGTTACTTCAGGCCGTGGTGTAACTATTAGATACACCACGGCCGACATCAAAGGGACCGACGCGTGGGCATGGTATACATAGAATATCCATCCAAATAAGATTTCATTTTCACTATTGTTAAACAGTTAAAAAAATCACAAAAACCTGATCATAGGTCTTAGAGACACATGCCATGTCAACAATCGATAGTTAAGCTAATTTTACATTCAGTACCCCTCTAATAGATGTAAATTGGCGCAGCGCCCAAGGCTGAATGCATTAGAAATACATGCCATTTAGATAGTAACAAATATAACATGGTCATATTTGAGATAACACCACTTTCATTAGTACAAATTCTTGCACTTTTTGGGGCCAAGTTCTTTGCGGTGTAGAGAACTGTTCTTGCAAAGAGACTTTGCTTCTGTGCTTCATAACTTGGTAACAGTGAAGGTGGAGAATTTGTGATTATTGCGACAGTCCTTGTAATATGTAACAGAGTCTTTGTCATTTGTCACAGAGTCTTTGCATTATTGTACAGAGTGTTTGCAATGTGACATGATGAAATGAAAATAATATATACCTCAGCTTTAGTTTCTGGTATTTTAGATTAAAACTTGCCACATCAAGACATAATGTTATCTTATAATTAAATCATTTGTATTCTCTTTGACAAACAAATCTAACACACAGCTTTAATTAAATCCAAAACTGTAATTAAAGTCATTTTCGTGAGAAATATGAGAAAATCAGTAATGATAATAGCATACAACAATAGACAAATATAAAGTGAATGTCCTTCAAGATTATCAGTAAAATTCCATCACAAGGATGTTTGCTAAAATAAACAAACATATTTCATAAATATTACAGAGTCTTCATCACTGGTAATGGAGAATTTGTGATAGCAATATGAAGGTAACGGAACATTCGTAATATTATTTTCTTTTCAACTAGGCAAAATCAATACGCCGCATGCATTGTTTATCAACATTCCGTTGGCGAATACCTCATGTAATATCCATTTACCATCTGTATCTATATTGATATACCCCTCAATGGACAATATTGAATTCAGACACAAATACGAAGTATAAAATATACCAATATATATTACAAAAAACCCTCCTGACAAAGCCAGATAATTTACAAAAACGTGAACTCACAAATAATTATTTCCTGATATAATATAGTTGACAATATCATAATGCCAATGTTGTTGAGACCGATGATGTGATAGAAGTATAGGATACATTAGTTTATGCCCACTCTTAATCGTCATCTACACAAAGGGGCCAGAATAAATTATACCAAATTTTTGACAGTCAAACATTCGACTTTGAACGTATGCGATGAAGAAATTTTTTTCATTAATAACAATATAATATTAATTTTGTTCAATCACACATGGGGTGTGCTGAAACTTGTATTTCAAAGGGTTTTCATTGTACATAATGTTTGGTATTTTACATTTATATCTTTTAACATTTTATGAAAGATGCAAATTATGTTATAGTAAAAGATGTTGTCGTCATAATGTTCCTTCTAGGATTTTAAAATTGATGACGGATCATCGCTGTATGATGTCATAAAACAAGCCAGAAATCCATATTCCATGAAATCGCCTATCTCACCTGATTAACGAGATTTCAAAACGACGATTCCAATTCCTTTTTTTACAAATTAAGGTTAGTTGGCTTTAAGAGACATGATGTACATGTAACTATGTTTCAGTAGTATCTATCCATCTTGAATTAAACTATCTTGCATTGTTGTGTGTATATATAGTTGCTCTGTCCCAGGGTGTAAAATTGCAGTTTTGTTCCATGTTTATAAACCGCGTCTCAAAAAGCACATATGTAATTCAGATGATTTGTTTTATTATCTATAGAAAGATGATCGTTTTATAACGGTGTGCATTATTTTTTGTTCTATGATACAATTTTGATTTTTCTCTGTGATTTTAGATTTAATGAAAGGCCAAAAGAAATGAATATTGCCTGTTTTAAAAAAACAAAAAAGGTTTTAAAGATATCTCATTTATCCTTTTGTGACATGTTTTGATAATTGTGAAAATATAGGCATTTTTAAAATACTGTGACTTATGAGTGATGAATCGATATTTTTGGTTGTTTTTTTACAATTTTATTAGTGTTTGGATACCTACATAATGTCTTGACAATAATTATTTCTGTTTTTGTTTGTTATATCATCTCTTTTAAAAAACCGACACTGACTAATAATAGGGTACATTTTACTTTAATGAGGACGTTATGTTGACGAAATGTTTTCACACATGCTGTCATAAGGTGGTGCCAATTGTTGAACAAATACTGAATATTGAATTATTTAATTAGATTCGAAAGATACATCTTTCTACAAAATAATACCAAATTAAGCATTTTCCTGAAAGTATGTGTGTATCGTATCTCTTCAAGCCTATAATACATGGATTACAAAAACTGTTGCCTTATGTAAGACATTATTTGCATTAATAAAACAAGCTGGAGGAATGGACGACATTTCCATCTCTTTGCAAGTGGTGATTGCCGTGAAAATAACATTGCTAATAAATTATTTTCTGATGTACATGTAGTAACATTTCATCAAAACAGCAACATCCATGCCATAAGATTTTCCAATGAAGAAAAACAGCACCGTTGATATTCTGCTTCCAGAAACAGGTTCCAATTAATCAAATTCGTAGGTCATATTGGACGAATCAAGCCAATTAACATCAATTTGGTGATTTGAAATAATCTGTGACAATGAAGAAATTGTCCGTTACATCAATTTTGTAATCGCACATTTTCTGTGAAAATTTCAAGGTAACTGATATATACATCTTTGCACTGATAAAATGCCGAATGCTTTAGGATATAAGAGGATAAACCCAAATCGGAGCAACATGCTTTGTTTATACAATTCTATATGCACCGGTTACAAACATAAAACCGATAATTTATGAAAAACTATGAATTTTGTGGCAAATACTGACTTTACGACATTATTAGTGGTTATTTTGTCATCATAAATTTGGTTGTCACTTACGGATATAATGTGTTAACTAACTGTTACTTCAATTCTCTGATAACATTGAGTTTGTAGATCTGCAACCCATTTATAGCTCCTTATACCCATGACCTACCGAGGCTAACTCTGTTACATATCACAAAGACTCTGTCGCAATAATCACAAATACTCCACCCTCCCTGTAACCAAGTTCCCTACCAGTGTATATTAAAAGGATAACCCGTGATACCGAGGATATGGTAAGGTTGTGGACCCTGCGAAGCATCCGAGGGTTTTTCCTGACTATCAGGGTCTACAACCTTACCATATCCGAGGTAGAATGGGTTATCTATATTATCAACCGTTTTTAAGTGTAAAACAGGCTTTTTACTTGTTATCGCGTTATGTTAAGGATCCCTGGCGTTATATTCAGGATCCCTGGGTGATGTCAGCCTATTAACAGCTGCGCTCTATATGAGTTTCTTTTGTACAATGAAATTTCGTCTGCCCCCTTAGCGCAGTAGTCTGAGGCGTTGACCCAGGAACTGCAGGTTATAGTGGATACGGGTTCGAGACGCACTTTCTGCAAAACATTTACTGTACATATTCTGTCGTAAACCGGTTTAGAAAGGTCGTTTCAAGTATCACGTTATATGGCTGGTAGGTTGATAAATGAGGGGAAGCTATCGTACTTCAAATATTGTTATCATACGTTGAATGTACTGGCATGGTAAGTTCGACCAAACATTACGTCATGACACTGGTGATGTCGCGTCACCACGTGATTTGTTTACCTTCCTGAAATATATGGACCAATATAAGGTTACCAGCGTACATGTAAGTACTGAACAATCACTTATTATCAAGGACCAGGAAAATATCTGTTACTCCGTTTAGTTTCCTCCAACTATAATACGAGCTCCCAACCGGTTCAGGGAGATTAAGCGACACAAAATGAAAGTTTCAAATCATCCAACCCATTTTGATGTCTGTAAATTAGTTGACTGAAGTAGCGGTAAGTATTATGAACTCAAGCTTTTCCTTATGCATCTAATTCACTTCGATCCGATTTATCCCGTATCACCACAATAGGAGATTGTGTAAATTCATGAATGTTCGTGAACATTCGGCAAAATTCGTGAACTGCAATTACACTAGTACGAAACGTTTACGAAAATTCGTAGCTTTCATCCTGAAAACCTAAGAAACATCTACGAATTATCTGCGAATTATAACAAATAAATAAGACACACCGATTTCCACAAATAATACGATATTTCGATTCATGTGAACGGACGATTAGTTTACGATAGATCTAGTTCGTGACAATTCGGTGATTAATTCGTACTTGTTTCGTACATTCGTAAATGTGAGTAATCAGCGAGTAATACGATGAGAACACCAACCTTATCAAACACGAATTTCCAAGAACTGTTTACGAAGCTTTGGAGACTCATTTTCGGCTTAAATAAATGCACATGTGTAAGACCGGTTTTCTTTGAAACAAAGTTTATCAGAGTGAATATGCAAGTCGAATGAGATGATTTGGACTTAAACGGCACATTTGTTGGCATTTGGGCAATATCAAAGGCATTCAAAGATTCTATAAAATGTTTGAAAATTTACTCCAGGTGCGCAGCGTTTCGGAATATGGAAACCAGTTTGTATTGCGGTGACCTTGCCCTTCGTTTTCGTAACAAGGTCATGGTCACAGGCTCCACGACAGTCAAACAAGGAATAATTATTTAAAGGTAATTTTCTGCAATCTTTACGGTTTTATGTTTGTGTTAAATTAAGATGAATATAATACCTAAACCAGAATTTTGAGACTAAGCCTCTCCTCTCGCAATGATTAGGCTTAGCTTAAATGGGCACATGATTCAAGCTTTCACGCCACATCAGTGCGGATAGGACTATTTGTGAACACGTTCATATCTAATTTAGATCTATTCTTTCGCAAACTCGGCAAACACCATTGAAATAAAACGTGTCATAAAACAGTCAGTTGTACACGTACTGTATGGTTCAAACTGCAATTTCTTTTTTTGTTCAACAGTTTGTTTGACGAATCGACGCTTGATTATAACTAAGGGCGATAACTCTGGCGTTGCTTCTTGAAGATTGCTATTTGGGGATCGAAATCAATATACATCGTTCATAGCCAGATATTGGTGAGTCTGTAAATTTAGTGAAACTAGTAACAATCAAATAAAAAACCTTCTTATACCTGATGTACGCATGCGCAGTAAGTTCGATGATAGCCTACCGGCCGGGGCCCACTTACTTTTATTCAGTCACTCTCTGATATTCTCACATTTAAGAAGAAAATAATTATAATGAAGTCATATTTGTTGACTAATTATATTATATCATTTAAAGAAACGAAACTGAGATTACTGACTGGTATAACATCAATACAGATATATATTTCTAAAAATACATTAGGCTACTGATAATCCTGTGAAACATTTTTATTACGGTTGGATAAAGGGTATAATAAATTCAGTCGATATTCCATGAAATCCCTACCCTTACCTGCTTGACATTGCTAGCAGGATCGTAGATAAACTGAATAATGCAAAGACTCGAGGTACTCTTATCAGCAGGCAAACAATGTGGGTCACTCTCTCTCTCGTAGCAACGCGATTCGCTGTAGGCGGGTAGGCGTCCTACGCCGGATGTTTTCAGCCATGTGAATTTTGAAATAAGAAAAGGATCGAATTCTGTTCAGTGGAATACCTGTGACATATAAACCATGTGATCAGGTAAGTTTAAATGCTTGAAACAAATTGTGATTTCATTCTCATGGAGTATGATTATAGGTCTACATTTACATTCGTGACTCTCATTGTCCCATTGGTCTAATGGCCACCACCATGGTGGTTTCTATAGTAGCCAAAGAATGATTTAATACATTTCATATAACTCTGGTCACTATTTGCAAAAGTTGTTAAGAAAATGTAGGTCCCAAAATCAAAAGTGGTGATCATCTGTCACATGACCATAGGAAGTTCGTTTTCGCTTCAAACAGAAACAAAACAACATGTAGATCAATCGTCTGACTGGATGGTCTAATTCCAAAAGCTCTTCAAGAAATAATTAAATAAAACTGGAATATTTATATTCAATTTTGTAATTACACGATTTGAAATCAAAGAGGAAGGATATTTTGCAGGCCCTTAATCATCTAGAGTTGTGCATGTTCTTATATATAGTTGTTTGTGTCCATCTCAATACCAGCGTCTTGCAGGCACATTTGCAGTTCACTGACGTTAAGAAGATGGTTATATTATAACTCTCGGAATTAAGTTTTGCAAATGCTTTATACTAAAATGTTGATCTAGCTCTGTCCCTGTGGTGTTAGTTATACATGAAGACCAAAACACGTTAATTATCCAATGAGGAGTACATATTTAGTATATATATATATATAATATATATATACAATATACAATACAGTGGCTAAACTGTTTTGATGGCGAATATCACAACTATTCTTTGGTAGCATAATTTTAAGTGGATTTACTGTAAAATAATGTCATTAAAATAAGCTTAATGACTGATTAATCAACATTTCAAACACGGTTATTTTTTCTGAAAATGATTAATTCATGAATTACTACACATTGTCCGAGTCTCGGACAGTCACAATTTCCAACTCCTATACGGGACAGGGAACATCTAATTTTGATAATTGTGTTTGTCGATGGAAACAGCTCATAAAGCACTCCGAGAACGAATAAACATACACAGTAGATTGATTCTGGATAATCAATATGAATGTGAAAGTCTGGTGTAGATATCCTATTCTTGTCATCAGTAACTATTGGGGGCACACAGCATACGATAACGCTCGCATGTTGCCGCTGATTAAGAAAGTTTGATTTTTGATTGAAAACATATTTCATTCATTTAAGAAATGGATTGGGCACAAGATATGGAACTTATAGAAGCCCTCTCCACGTAAGCGACAAATATTTGACAAGGCTAAAATACATAACACAATGTATGCAGAAGAGAATAAGAAATCTACAAGTGATGAAGTGGGTAAACATGTAATATACATTATTAAGTTTAACACACAATTAGAAAAAAATATTCTTAATTAACAAAAACAACTGATGTGCATCAAGCGGTATAAATACAACATTTTCTAAGGTATAGCGTGTTGTATCTTAAAGAATAATTATTACATTAACATGTGTTTCCATATTTCAATAGACATTTACATCACGCCATGGAATTAAAGGCTTCCACTCATCTGTTGTCAATGATCAAAGAATTTATATCTAGTTCTGTGCAGTATAAACTAGAGAGGTTTTCATATTTACATAAAATCTTGTATGTAGAGAACAGTTTGTCGAGTATCACTGTCAGTGTATGTTCCACTTGACGGAGATTTTTATCTACTTCTCGAGACGAGAGGGTTATATTGGTATATTGCTGGTCGTTTTAAAACTACATCAAATGTTTTAGGGGACAATGGGCATCACGCTAGTAAATACACAATGAGCTTTGGTAGGAAATCCTTTAAACCGGGGTTAAGGGGATATCTTAGACCAAATTAAGAACTCTTAAAATATTGAACATTCAGTACACACTTCAGTAGTAGTTCTGACACCGAAACAAGTGTTACCTGAAGAGCTTAAAATAACCAAATGGGTAAACTTGTAATTGCCAAGTTTACCTGTATATATACGATATTTTGTATTCTGTTCTCACATATCTACAATGCCTATTTACGCCTTCTTAATTAGTATGTTTTTAGTAGTAGGGTTTCTTGTAATTGTTAAGTTGCCTTTCCGGAAAGAATGTAATATAATTTGATTCTCAGCGAGTCAGTGTTATAAAGTTATAACCAACCCACTTGGTCAGCCCCTTTAAAAGTTATAACAACCTCAATTGTTTCAACCCCCTTTAAAACGTTATAACCAACCTATTTGGTCAGCCCCTTTAAAACGTTATGAGCAACCCACTTGTGACTGAACACAGCCAGTCACGTCAAGTCGACTCATGACCGCTTAATCGCTCTTATCAGATACAGTGACGGCGATGAAGAATCTTTCCAAATTAGGTCAAGTTGATTTTTACATCTTGTGAAAATTCAAATATGATAAATATAACCAAATATTTTCCATTTATAGATGTAAGAAACTCAGGCAAGCAATAATTTTGTTAATCAAATTATTTTATTCAAATTTGTAGACCTGTAATTAGACACCGACCTTAATACGATAGAGTGTCAACTTGGCCCTAAATACAGGTAGGATAATATGTACGTACATGCGGACAGGTACGGTGCTTCGTTCAGGTGGGTGTACACTGCGGATTACATCTTGTCTGTCACACCTTTGTAGTACCTGCGCCCTATCTGAACTTTGATTAATGACACTTTTTACAAGGTAAGATTTGAACGATTTCAGGGATAGAAATTGATAAAAGATATGTAGTAGCGTGCTGGACTAGTGATCCGAATTGCTTTGAATAAGTCAAGCTAGCCTTTAATCTGAATCTGAATTTTGAAGTGTGAACTTCACATAAGAGCATGTTCCCTGTAATAGCTACTCGCACATTAATAGAATTATGACTAAAGAAAGCATGTTCTATTCTACACGGTGATACGGGAATTGTACAGGTTAAGTTGGCCCAGGATAACGTTTACTAGCTTCAGGATAACGGACTAGTGTTAATGTTTAGACCTCGAATTACAGATGACAATTCTGGAAAGTGGAAACCAATTTCATGTTGGTGATAGTATGTCTCGTTGTGTGCATACGGACAGATGAAACCAGATCTAAAAAATGTGATGCCGTTTTAATCTTTGGACAACAAATAATGTTCTTATAAACTGCAAGTGTAGCATGTTGTTAATCCATTAGATATGATAGACAAAGAGTGGCAAATTTGCGAAAATTCGACATTTTGCTTGAGAATAATTGTAAATTTATTTTTAAGGTGACCAACTTCAACAGTGTGACTATGAAAGTCTTACCAACGACTTATGCAAAGCAACGCCTTCTTGTTCACTCACGCTGACTGTATTGGATTACACGCAAACTAAACCCATAACTTAACTACCACTAGCATAACGACATCAATCTATTAAATGGATTACTGCATCAGTTTCAGTTATGTTAACAATGATCATTGTTTTGCAAAATATTATTTATTTACGTATGCTAACTCAGAGCGCATTATTGTGACTTCCGTATTTGCCACAATAAACTCTAATTTAACACTCTGTTACCGGGGTAAACTGGAAGTTAGTGCAGTCCCGACTGGACATCGTGCTTTCGACGGTCACAACACATGGGAAGCTTATGTAAAGGTTATATCCGAGTAACTCCATTCTTTGAAAATAATGGGAACAAGGCCCCTTATTTTTAAGGTATGGTTAGTTACGAGGTCATTAACCTACTTAAATTACATTCAAATTATTACTCTTTTATCAAAATTACTTTAAACAGAAAATACATTTGTACTTTAAAAATATGATGTGATGTGTAACTGTCCATTACTGAAAATAATGGAGTGAAAGAACAATACGATGACGTCGCAGGAGCAATTTAATTAGAGACCATGCAAGGCATTGGTGTTTGATGCTCTCTTAGAAGCTTTGGCCCGTTTTTATTGTAACAAATTGTGTTGTCATAGGGGATTGAGAACACTACAGAGAATTATACATATATTTATATACATAGATTATGTGGAGTATATGTAGAGTCTTGTGGTTCCTCTCCACTTGCCTGGTGACCAGATAACATTCGGGCTGTTAGCATGTTGGAAATAGATGATTAAATTTGAACATATTTCAAGAGATAAGAATTGACCACGTCAAGTGAGTCAGCACACTTATTCTTCCTATTCTATGTGCCGAATGTCTGAAACCACATACACTTTCACTAGAACAGCCAAGCGGGTAAAATGAACCTTGAGTGAACTGTTTACCGACTCGGTTCATGGTGCTTTTTTATGCTCCCGACCAACGGTTGGGGGTATCTAGTACCAACGATTCCGCCCGTCTGTCCGTCCGTCCGTGATCACATCTTTTCCGGAGCAGTACTCGAAAACTACATAGCCAATCTTCACCAAATTTGGTATACTCATACTGCCTCTCAATATTATGTAGATGTAACTTTTGGGTGATTCAAATTTTTCAAAAGCGTATTTTGTTGTTTCCATGGTAACAAGTTGGACTTTGTCTATTTGAAGTGTAGGGTTTGTTTCCGGAGCAGATCTCTAAAACTGATTGACCAATCTTCACCAAATTCTGTATACTATCTCCTCATATCATGTTTATGTGCCTGTTTGGGGGTTTGAACTGTTTTAACTTACATAGCCACACATAACCTTCACTACAGTGTGAACACATACCATCGAATCTCTCACCTAGCCACACAGAACCATCACTATATACAGTCTGAACACAAATCATCGAATCTCTCACCTAGCCACACAGAACCTTCACTATATACAGTGGGAACACAAACCATCGAATCTCTCACCTAGCCACACAGAACCTACACTATATACAGTGGGAACACAAACCATCGAATCTCTCACCTAGCCACACAGAACCTTCACTATATACAGTGGGAACACACACCATCGAATCTCTCACCTAGCCAGACAGAACCTTCACTATATACAGTGGGAACACAAACCATCGAATCTCTCACTTAGCCACACAGAACCTTCACTATATACAGTAGGAACACACACCATCGAATCTCTCACCTAGCCACACAGAACCTTCACTATATACAGTGGGAACACAAACCATCGAATCTCTCACCTAGCCACACAGAACCTTCACTATATACAGTGGGAACACACACCATCGAATCTCTCACCTAGCCACACAGAACCTTCACTATATACAGTGGGAACACAAACCATCGAATCTCTCACCTAGCCACACAGAACCTTCACTATATACAGTGGGAACACAAACCATCGAATCTCTCACCTAGCCACACAGAACCTTCACTATATACAGTGGGAACACAAACCATCGAATCTCTCACCTAGCCACACAGAACCTTCACTATATACAGTGGGAACACAAACCATCGAATCTCTCACCTAGCCACACAGAACCTTCACTATATACAGTGGGAACACAAACCATCGAATCTCTCACCTAGCCACACAGAACCTTCACTATATACAGTGTGAACACAAACCATCGAATCTCTCACCTAGCCACACAGAACCATCACTATATACAGTGGGAACACAAACCATCGAATCTCTCACCTAGCCACACAGAACCATCACTATATACAGTGTGAACACAAACCATCGAGTCTCTCACCTAGCCACACAGAACCTTCACTATAAACAGTGGGAACACAAACCATCGAATCTCTCACCTAGCCACACAGAACCATCACTATATACAGTGGGAACACAAACCATCGAATCTCTCACCTAGCCACACAGAACCATCACTATATACAGTGGGAACACAAACCATCGAATCTCTCACCTAGCCACACAGAACCATCACTATATGCAGTGTGAACACAAACCATCGAATCTCTCACCTAGCCACACAGAACCTTCACTATATACAGTGGGAACACAAACCATCGAATCTCTCACCTAGCCACACAGAACCATCACTATATGCAGTGTGAACACAAACCATCGAATCTCTCACCTAGCCACACAGAACCTTCACTATATACAGTGGGAACACAAACCATCGAATCTCTCACCTAGCCACACAGAACCTTCACTATATACAGTGGGAACACACACCATCGAATCTCTCACCTAGCCACACAGAACCTTCACTATATACAGTGTGAACACAAACCATCGAATCTCTCACCTAGCCACACAGAACCTTCACTATATACAGTGTGAACACATATCATCGAATCTCTCACCTAGCCACACAGAACCTTCACTATATACAGTGTGAACACAAACCATCGAGTCTCTCACCTAGCCACACAGAACCTTCACTTTAGACAATGTGAACACAAACCATCGAATCTCTCACCTAGCCACACAGAACCTTCACTATATACAGTGGGAACACAAACCATCGAATCTCTCACCTAGCCACACAGAACCATCACTATATACAGTGTGAACACAAACCATCGAATCTCTCACCTAGCCACACAGAACCTTCACTATATACAGTGGGAACACAAACCATCGAATCTCTCACCTAGCCACACAGAACCTTCACTATATACAGTGTGAACACACACCATCGAATCTCTCACCTAGCCACACAGAACCTTCACTATATACAGTGGGAACACAAACCATCGAATCTCTCACCTAGCCACACAGAACCTTCACTATAGACATTGTGAACACAAACCATCGAATCTCTCACCTAGCCACACAGAACCTTCACTATATACAGTGTGAACACAAACCATCGAATCTCTCACCTAGCCACACAGAACCTTCACTATATACAGTGGGAACACAAACCATCGAATCTCTCACCTAGCCACACAGAACCTACACTATATACAGTGGGAACACAAACCATCGAATCTCTCACCTAGCCACACAGAACCTTCACTATATACAGTGGGAACACAAACCATCGAATCTCTCACCTAGCCACACAGAACCTTCACTATATACAGTGTGAACACACACCATCGAATCTCTCACCTAGCCACACAGAACCTTCACTATAAACAGTGGGAACACAAACCATCGAATCTCTCACCTAGCCACACAGAACCATCACTATATACAGTGTGAACACATATCATCGAATCTCTCACCTAGCCACACAGAACCTTCACTATAAACAGTGGGAACACAAACCATCGAATCTCTCACCTAGCCACACAGAACCATCACTATATACAGTGGGAACACACACCATCGAATCTCTCACCTAGCCACACAGAACCTTCAATATAAACAGTGGGAACACAAACCATCGAATCTCTCACCTAGCCACACAGAACCTTCACTATATACAGTGGGAACACAAACCATCGAATCTC
The DNA here is from genome assembly GCA_936450465.1 of Gibbula magus. Lineage (NCBI taxonomy): Eukaryota > Metazoa > Mollusca > Gastropoda > Trochida > Trochidae > Gibbula > Gibbula magus. Next base: position 72,654,072 of record OW388291.1, on the reverse strand, counting down.
TCACCTAGCCACACAGAACCTTCACTATATACAGTGGGAACACAAACCATCGAATCTCTCACCTAGCCACACAGAACCTTCACTATAGACATTGTGAACACAAACCATCGAATCTCTCACCTAGCCACACAGAACCTTCACTATATACAGTGTGAACACAAACCATCGAATCTCTCACCTAGCCACACAGAACCTTCACTATATACAGTGTGAACACAAACCATCGAATCTCTCACCTAGCCACACAGAACCTTCACTATATACAGTGGGAACACACACCATCGAATCTCTCACCTAGCCACACAGAACCTTCACTATATACAGTGGGAACACAAACCATCGAATCTCTCACCTAGCCACACAGAACCTTCACTATAGACATTGTGAACACAAACCATCGAATCTCTCACCTAGCCACACAGAACCTTCACTATATACAGTGGGAACACAAACCATCGAATCTCTCACCTAGCCACACAGAACCTTCACTATAGACATTGTGAACACAAACCATCGAATCTCTCACCTAGCCACACAGAACCTTCACTATATACAGTGTGAACACAAACCATCGAATCTCTCACCTAGCCACACAGAACCTTCACTATATACAGTGTGAACACAAACCATCGAATCTCTCACCTAGCCACACAGAACCTTCACTATATACAGTGGGAACACACACCATCGAATCTCTCACCTAGCCACACAGAACCATCACTATATGCAGTGTGAACACAAACCATCGAATCTCTCACTTAGCCACACAGAACCTTCACTATATACAGTGTGAACACAAACCATCGAATCTCTCACCTAGCCACACAGAACCTTCACTATATACAGTGGGAACACAAACCATCGAATCTCTCACCTAGCCACACAGAACCTTCACTATATACAGTGTGAACACAAACCATCGAATCTCTCACCTAGCCACACAGAACCTTCACTATATACAGTGGGAACACAAACCATCGAATCTCTCACCTAGCCACACAGAACCTTCACTATATACAGTGGGAACACAAACCATCGAATCTCTCACCTAGCCACACAGAACCTTCACTATATATACAGTGTGAACACAAACCATCGAATCTCTCACCTAGCCACACAGAACCTTCACTATATACAGTTGGAACACAAACCATCGAATCTCTCACCTAGCCACACAGAACCTTCACTATATACAGTGGGAACACAAACCATAAAATATCTCACCTAGCCACACAGAACCTTCACTATATACAGTGGGAACACAAACCATCGAATCTCTCACCTAGCCACACAGAACCTTCACTATATACAGTGGGAACACAAACCATCGAATCTCTCACCTAGCCACACAGAACCATCACTAAATACAATGTGAACACATATCATCGAGTCTCTCACCTAGCCACACAGAACCTTCACTATAAACAGTGGGAACACAAACCATCGAATCTCTCACCTAGCCACACAGAACCTTCACTATATACAGTGGGAACACAAACCATCGAATCTCTCACCTAGCCACACAGAACCATCACTATATACAGTGGGAACGCAAACCATCGAATCTCTCACCTAGCCACACAGAACCATCACTATATACAGTGGGAACACAAACCATCGAATCTCTCACCTAGCCACACAGAACCATCACTAAATACAATGTGAACACATATCATCGAGTCTCTCACCTAGCCACACAGAACCTTCACTATATACAGTGGGAACACAAACCATCGAATCTCTCACCTAGCCACACAGAACCTTCACTATATACAGTGGGAACACAAACCATAAAATATCTCACCTAGCCACACAGAACCTTCACTATATACAGTGGGAACACAAACCATCGAATCTCTCACCTAGCCACACAGAACCTTCACTATATACAGTGGGAACACAAACCATCGAATCTCTCACCTAGCCACACAGAACCATCACTAAATACAATGTGAACACATATCATCGAGTCTCTCACCTAGCCACACAGAACCTTCACTATAAACAGTGGGAACACAAACCATCGAATCTCTCACCTAGCCACACAGAACCTTCACTATATACAGTGGGAACACAAACCATCGAATCTCTCACCTAGCCACACAGAACCATCACTATATACAGTGGGAACGCAAACCATCGAATCTCTCACCTAGCCACACAGAACCATCACTATATACAGTGGGAACACAAACCATCGAATCTCTCACCTAGCCACACAGAACCATCACTAAATACAATGTGAACACATATCATCGAGTCTCTCACCTAGCCACACAGAACCTTCACTATAAACAGTGGGAACACAAACCATCGAATCTCTCACCTAGCCACACAGAACCTTCACTATATACAGTGGGAACACAAACCATCGAATCTCTCACCTAGCCACACAGAACCATCACTATATACAGTGGGAACACAAACCATCGAATCTCTCACCTAGCCACACAGAACCATCACTATATACAGTGGGAACACAAACCATCGAATCTCTCACCTAGCCACACAGAACCATCACTAAATACAATGTGAACACATATCATCGAGTCTCTCACCTAGCCACACAGAACCTTCACTATAAACAGTGGGAACACAAACCATCGAATCTCTCACCTAGCCACACAGAACCTTCACTATAAACAGTGGGAACACAAACCATCGAATCTCTCACCTAGCCACACAGAACCTTCACTATATACAGTGGGAACACAAACCATCGAATCTCTCACCTAGCCACACAGAACCTTCACTATATACAGTGTGAACACAAACCATCGAATCTCTCACCTAGCCACACAGAACCATCACTATATACAGTGGGAACGCAAACCATCGAATCTCTCACCTAGCCACACAGAACCATCACTATATACAGTGGGAACACAAACCATCGAATCTCTCACCTAGCCACACAGAACCTTCACTATATACAGTGTGAACACACACCATCGAATCTCTCACTTAGCCACACAGAACCTTCACTATATATATTATACAGTGTGAACACAAACCATCGAATCTCTCACCTAGCCACACAGAACCTACACTATATACAGTGTGAACACAAACCATCGAATCTCTCACCTAGCCACACAGAACCTTCACTATAAACAGTTGGAACACAAACCATCGAATCTCTCACCTAGCCACACAGAACCTTCACTATATACAGTGTGAACACAAACCATCGAATCTCTCACCTAGCCACACAGAACCTTCACTATAAACAGTGGGAACACAAACCATCGAATCTCTCACCTAGCCACACAGAACCTTCACTATATACAGTGTGAACACAAACCATCGAATCTCTCACCTAGCCACACAGAACCTTCACTATATACAGTGGGAACACAAACCATAAAATATCTCACCTAGCCACACAGAACCTTCACTATATACAGTGGGAACACAAACCATCGAATCTCTCACCTAGCCACACAGAACCTTCACTATATACAGTGGGAACACAAACCATCGAATCTCTCACCTAGCCACACAGAACCATCACTAAATACAATGTGAACACATATCATCGAGTCTCTCACCTAGCCACACAGAACCTTCACTATAAACAGTGGGAACACAAACCATCGAATCTCTCACCTAGCCACACAGAACCATCACTAAATACAATGTGAACACATATCATCGAGTCTCTCACCTAGCCACACAGAACCTTCACTATAAACAGTGGGAACACAAACCATCGAATCTCTCACCTAGCCACACAGAACCTTCACTATATACAGTGGGAACACAAACCATCGAATCTCTCACCTAGCCACACAGAACCTTCACTATATACAGTGTGAACACAAACCATCGAATCTCTCACCTAGCCACACAGAACCTTCACTATATACAGTGGGAACACAAACCATAAAATATCTCACCTAGCCACACAGAACCTTCACTATATACAGTGGGAACACAAACCATCGAATCTCTCACCTAGCCACACAGAACCTTCACTATATACAGTGGGAACACAAACCATCGAATCTCTCACCTAGCCACACAGAACCATCACTAAATACAATGTGAACACATATCATCGAGTCTCTCACCTAGCCACACAGAACCTTCACTATAAACAGTGGGAACACAAACCATCGAATCTCTCACCTAGCCACACAGAACCTTCACTATATACAGTGGGAACACAAACCATCGAATCTCTCACCTAGCCACACAGAACCTTCACTATATACAGTGTGAACACAAACCATCGAATCTCTCACCTAGCCACACAGAACCTTCACTATATACAGTGGGAACACAAACCATCGAATCTCTCACCTAGCCACACAGAACCTACACTATATACAGTGTGAACACAAACCATCGAATCTCTCACCTAGCCACACAGAACCATCACTATATACAGTGGGAACACAAACCATCGAATCTCTCACCTAGCCACACAGAACCTTCACTATATACAGTGGGAACACAAACCATCGAATCTCTCACCTAGCCACACAGAACCTTCACTATATATACAGTGTGAACACAAACCATCGAATCTCTCACCTAGCCACACAGAACCTTCACTAAATACAGTGGGAACACAAACCATCGAATCTCTCACCTAGCCACACAGAACCTTCACTATATACAGTGGGAACACAAACCATCGAATCTCTCACCTAGCCACACAGAACCTTCACTATATACAGTGTGAACACAAACCATCGAATCTCTCACCTAGCCACACAGAACCTTCACTATATACAGTGGGAACACACACCATCGAATCTCTCACCTAGCCACACAGAACCTTCACTATATACAGTGTGAACACAAACCATCGAATCTCTCACCTAGCCACACAGAACCTTCACTATATGCATTGTGAACACCAACCTTGCATGCAGTGAATGGGACGTCTAAAGGTTGTATATTTATGTACTATTTTTAAGGATGAGATAAGGCAAAAACATTTCTCCCCTTATATCTTAAAAATAAACTGAATTGGAATTTTAGAATTCATGTAATATTTTTTTTATCTTGCGCAAAGTGTAATGGAGGTTAAGAATTTATGCAGAATATCATCATGAATTCTGTTCACTTTGCCATTTGCCGCGCTCTGATGCTCTATATAGCTAGCTCTTTGCAGTTTGTGTTTGGCAAATAGTGTTGAATTTGTAAAAACATTAATATATTATTTGTTTTTTTTCTGGATAATAAATGCTAGATCACGATCAATTTCAGCATGGAGATCCAGAAGAACATGAAGGAGGGTCGTGAATCAAAATTTGAAAACAATTGTGAAAAACAAGATTATTTTGGGCCAAACAAACGTGTTGGAAATATAAGAAAACTGTCTGGCTTATATGGCATCTATTTATTGGTTAGATTATGATCAACTTAAGCATGGATTAGCACGACATTCATTAAGCTGTATCACGATCAACATATTTAGTACTATATTCAACTGTTCTCTTCAGAGTTTCAACCGATTGCACACAACGAAAACGGTTGAATTAAAGTAGGCGATGCTTTAGCGGGCTTTTTTCTAAGTGTACAGTTCAGTGAGTGTAGTAAAAATCGTATAATCATATTAATAATTCACATATAAAAACTATATACTATATAGCTGCAGGAATCTGAAGAACAAAGAACGGGACAGAGGACAACCTTGTCGGACACATTTTCGTTTTCATAGAGTTTTATGAAAACTTTTCTTCTTTCCTAATATTCCAAACGGCAGACATTTAATTCAATAGCCTTCATATTCTAGATTGAGTCTTCTATCATTCACCAGAGGACGTTATCTATTATGTACACAAGCATACTACCAACAGCTAACAAAACAGAGATAAGAGCTTCACGGCACATAAAGGTAAAACTAAGCATTATGTACACTGTGAAAGCGTAGAAGTTTGTCAATACGATTATCACTGTCCTATGTTGACGTTTATCTTTAACTGAGAATACCGCCCCGGTCCTATTGATTCTAGTGATTCATCTTTAAATAATGACAATTCTACATACGTTTACCCACGGACTTAAATATAATCTAAGTCCCTGGTTTACCAGAAGCGATGCTATCAAATCAGTAGTTATTGTAAAGTGATGTAATCTGTTCAAGCATTTTCCGTCAAATTTGATAAACATAAAGTTGATCGTAAAAAATTAGTCGCACAGTTGTTGCTGTTTATATCAACTAGGTATATTTGGATGTATATTGTCTATATTTTGTCAGTATTTCAATTAATAAATCGATCATTGTTTATTATTTCAAGTACACATATCCTTAACTATTTTACAAGTATATTTATAAATTACGCACTGGGCTGAACAAGCTTTTAAGTTTAATTGTGCATACATGTAGGTCTTCTATACCCTCTCATGTGTTATCCCACCGGTATGTAATACCGTGGGATATACATGTAGTCACCACCCCGGCCGTCTGTCCGTCTGTCCGTCCGTCCGTCCGTCCGTAATCATTTCGTTTACGGAGCAGAACTCGAAAACCGTTCATGATATCTTTCTAAAAATTTGCATGTATATTACCATGTGTATAACTGAAGTGGTGCCTTTTGATATTTTCAGATTTCTGAAAATTTTATTTTTTTCTGTTTCAATAAAAAAATGTTGAATTTAGACTTTGTTCAGAGACAGGTTCGTTCCGGAGCACAGCTCCAAAACCGTTCATCATATCTTCCTGAAACTTTGCATATGTATTACCCACTAACTGAAGTTGTGCCTTTTGATATTTTCAGATTTCTGAAAATTTTATTTTATTTCTGTTTTCATAGAAACATGAGAGGGATGTTGGTTGTTGTTGATTTTGACTGCTTCTGGAGCAGAAGTCTAAAACCCTTAACATACCTGAAACTCAACATCTGTAATACCCACTAACTGAAGTACGCTAGTAGATGCACACGTATCTGTCAAAGATGTGTTTAACAACTTTTGTGGAACCGGTGGGATATGTCATCTTCTGATAACTCTAGTTTTCATATGAATGAATAAACATTTCATATATATATTCCTCCCATATATGACGATTGTGAATATATTTGCCTATAAATATGACAAGAACATGACAGAGACACTAATAAATTATATTATTATAAGTAGTACTGTTTAAGCGAAATGTAGATATTATCATGTTTAAATGCAAACCAGTACAGTATATATTAAACACTAAATATTGTCACCCAAACACTATCTCTGTCATTTTTAGTATGTTTCAAACACATTATGAGCGTTTTTGTTATAAATGGAATCCCTATCTATTCTTACTCAGTGTGACCAACCTTCATTGCAAAACCACTCAACGCATTATTAACGCATTTAAAAAGTTAAAACACCCGGCTTTATAAGCTTATGAGACACCATACTACGTTGGTTCATATATAGAAATATACTAGTTAACTGACACTTGGTAAAAGAATGAACTAGATATATTAAAGTAGGTGTAACCTCCTTTTATACATCTTAAATAGTATACAGGGTGTTTAAAACAGTCCTGTTTTGATACATTGGTGGTTGAACCTGTAGCACGCATTTTGTACGCTATCCTTACATAGAAAAAACATCGTAAACTGTTATTATCAACTAGTTTATTATTGTTTTGAAGTGGAAAACTGCTACATATTTAGACATCTAGACAACAAAATGTTGTGTTGATGAATGAATGCGAAGTCTGTATTCAGTTATTTTGATTGGTCAAAGAGGAGACTGTCAGGATAGTTTGTTTATCAAGAGAACAAACCTCGGGCTGTTGTCCTCTCAGAGCCGTCATGGATACTTGGATCTTGGATACACGCTCAAGCTGTAATAACCGGCAATAATATCTTGTTTGCTAAGTCTATTTTAAAAAAATCTGTGACGCGTACGCTGTCTTACTCTTGACGCACCTGGCATAAATGAAATGGACGACAATTTAACTGAACAGAAATAGTGTCTTACTTTGAAGTTGAAAATTTATCTGCAACTTCCTGAACATTATTACTTTTGAAATTAACAGGTAAATACATAATAGCAGAAAATACTACAAAACATTATTAAAATCAAAGAATAGCATCGATGGAAACCACTTAAGCTACCGCCGTTTTATGTAACCTTAGTTCAAAAATATAGAATGAATTATGGTAACAAATGACTAAAATTGTAATAATCGATATCGTTTGTAAATTATTTTATATTGTATATGTAATCAGGATACTTTACGATAGCTCAAACGAAACTATAATTAAAGGGGCTGTATCACGTTTTTTGGGCAAAATGTATTTTTTCAAATTCCCCATTTATACTGAAAGTTTATGTCATTTAAAAAGATGTTTAGAGGGTAAAACATCTTATTACACGAACCAACTATCCGTAGTGGTAATAACAATGTTGTGTATAAAAAAAATTGCATGGCGGCAATTTCCATGGAAACGTCACTTTTTGGGCTTGGTTTAATATTGTGTTCAATCCGGACAAGTTTTCTAGGAAACTATTAAACCTAGGTGAATGAAATTTTGGCTGTGAGTGCTCATGACCATAATCTGTATCGAGTTCGAAAATATTATTTTTTACGGAGTTATGTCCCTTGAATCCGAAATTGAACTTAGTACCAACATCGTTGTGATGCTCCAATGGGAACAAGTTTTCTCGAAAACTATTACATCTAGCTGAATGAAATTTAACATGTAGGTAGTCCAGATGATATTCTTCATCGAGTGCAAAGTCCAGTTCCGAAATATTATTTTTTTACGGAGTTATTGCCCTTGAATCTGTAATTGAAATTGGTACAAATTACCACTGTGATGCTCTAATGGGAACAATTAATTTAATTTTAAAATATGCAGATTTTTCATTTTGTTTTTCCCTTCTATCATTCTGTTCCTGTGTCTCCGGGTTCGTAATATAACACCACATTGGTCCATAATCACAGCGTTTATTTATATAAACAAGAGTGCATGCTTTATCGATATCAGAACGAGCACATAGTGTCAGTTATGTGTATTAAGGGGTAGCACCTGTTAATTGCAAGTGTTTGAGCAGTGTCTAATTACAATAAGCTATCAATTCTCGTCGGATCGACATTCTCTGTGTAGGCTTGGATATTGATAACGTACTCTGTAATGTCGTCTTCAATACGCTAAGGTAACCTAACCCGGATGCGCTTGGCTTTAGTTTCAGGTTAAACTTTGTCCCGAGGTAGTCTCATCCCCTCTCTTGCAGCGTCTAAAAGGGTGTGCTGGGGATCTACAGTTCATAGTCCCCACTGAATCCCGGTAGGCGATTGTTGACATTTTCTAACTATTTAAAAATCTCTAAAGGTGGATAACAGAATTATATCGTCTAATTCCACAGTGAAATATCGTGGTTTTCTAGCTTTTACTGACGAACAGGGGGTCGTATACAGTGCTGGTTGTTACCTAGCTCTCGACCTGCACGTGTTTGCCGAGTTACACTACGCTGAGAAAATCGTGTTGGAATTAATGTTTGTTTCAAACAGGCTAAGACATTTAAGCACTTGTTCGTAATGTATTGTTAAGGCTTGTTCATGTTCATGTATCAGTCCATGGCGGTTATGCCTTGATGACGTCGAGGAACCATTGTCAGGATTTGTTTTAATATTCATTGCGTCATTTACTTCTGAATGTATCGTTCGTCAGTGTTCCACTACTCGGGTGTGTGGGTAACTAATATAAGTGCCATCGGTGATCTGTCAACTTTGTTGGAGTGTGAGATCTCTTAAATTCATAATTTTAACAATTCCATTAAGAAATGTGCCCTTGTGTTAAGGTTTCAGGATGTCAGATGGATACTCTCAACCAGCACCTTCTGACATCAAACATAACAGCACGAGTTGATCAAAGTAACAAACAAACCCGAAGAAGATATTATGTATCACCCCAAATGATTTTAAACATTTATCAGTAAACGAATGTAAATAAAGGTAAACTTATCTAAACCTATATAAAACTGTCATTTAGCTACTGAAGCACCGATATTCGAGGTAATACCGTCCTTGTGACACTATCATGTGTGTACGTTTGCCAGGTAGTTTAATTGTAAGCCTGTTTCGACCCAGTTTATGTTTCCTTCTTGTTGACCTAAAGGCCACCATGTCATAGTAACATTCCCGGTGTATTGAGTAACGAAAAAAAGGACTAATTATTATACCCCGCTACGAAATAGTGATATATAGCGGTCAGCGTGTCCGTCCGTACGTCCCACTCCTTCTCAATGCAAATGTACAATTGAAAATAGGCATTTCACAAAAATCGAAGTTCTGATTGATGTTGCTTGATATTATAATAATCATAAACTATTATCATGGAGTTTTAGTAAATATCTCCCGACAAATTTCATATAATCACTGTCCAAACATGACATAAATGTTTCAGTAATTTACGTTATAATGCCATTTGTATTGGACTATTAAATCATAGCGATCAATTCTGTAGTTTTGAAACAGGAAAAGTCTTACCGGTTTCGATAACATTCAAATACGTACAAACAGAGTTGTTTAGTTATCAATTCTCAGTGTAAAAGCGTTTTTGCGACCCATTTGAATGTGAGATCATGTTAATGCATTATGCAATACATGTAACGTCATAGGAACGTTTTCCCGCTTTTATAATTATTCGGAAATAATGAAAGCAAAAGCTGTAGAAACGATATCAACAACACGTAAATGGAGTGTTCTGATTGGTTGCAATTGAATCTAGTTGTGCAATCAGGGACGCCGTTGTAAAAGTGGCATTTGCCAATGACATGTCATAAGGTTATAATAAACGTAAGATAAATGTTTTCTCGCATAATGTTTTTTGCTCAAAATATGCTTTTTGATTTCGTTAAAATATTTTGTCATACGCATGGTGATAAATAAAGAACAGAGATTAGGATCGGTGATCTGAAGGGAGTAACCTCTTTGGGAAGATAATGACTCAAGTCATATGTATTCGGAAAATGTCATTTCACTTAGCTACTTGCACGAACAGTATGTACGCCATAGATAACCGGCATTAGTTCTCATGGATATCTGTAAACATATTCATGTTGAATTGAAGTCGATGCTTTACAACTTTCAGTTGAACATAGTAGCCACGCTTAAAAATCCTACTAAAACGTAATAGATCAGAAACAAATCGCGAGTATCGAGAGTGTGTCGCCAGCAATCGGGTTATAAACGGCATAAAATCGACGGATTCTTTGAGGTCGGTGACCCTACCACCTGAACCAAGTTGCAGCAACGTGATTACAAGTTGATCGTAGATTGATAGGATAAGATCGACATTGATCGTGTACGGCGGGAACGCATCGTAAACACATCTGGCAAATATTGAAGGCTGGATTGCTGAAGTTAAACACGCGTTCCGTTGACGACCTGTAATCTCGTACAATCTCGACCCCGAGCTTTCATCCGACCCCAACGACTATGTAACACGAGAAGAGTATCGGAGTCTTAATTGATTATTATTCAGTAAGTCAAGATAAACTGAATATACTTGAACTGAAGGTTTTAAACACTATATAATCAATAGGATGAAGACGGGCGAAAGTACAGTAAATATAATAATTCCATTAAAAAACATATTAGTTCTATCTAAATCCTTGGTCTATCCCACCCGCTCCAGATGCAACTGTTCTAACTGCGCTGATATCGCGTCCTACGGAGTGTTGTTACCAATAATGTAACCACGCTGCGGTCACGCTGCTCCCCCAGTCTCACTGTACTCCGGATGGTTCAGATCGAGTTCCGATTTTATTACCACTCTCCCCACTCTCTCCGCTCCATCCAGTCAGGACTATCATTGTCTATATGTATATCTGTCTGTCTGTCTGTATGTATGTATATATGTATATATGTATGTACATATGTATGTATGCCCTTTATCTATATATCTAGGTTTCCTTTATCTGTATCAGGCCTGTCCCATTGTTCTGGTCATTCCGACTTGTGAAGTCAATTAAATAAACATAATGTCATACACTTTGTTTAATTTCTTTTATACTATGCTCGTCAAATTATGAAGTACCTTGATTCGATGCTATCTATATTCGCACTCTTTACTTCACAAGATCCGCTCCAAACAGAGGTTACTCAACTTATTTCTTTACATGTAACCTTTGTCACAAAGTGAACACTCTCTGGGCTAGAAATAGAAACTCGCGATTGGTTGCAATCAAAGTTAGTTTTCAAACTAAGCATTCTGTTCCGTAACTGTCAAAATGACTATACACACGGGAATTAATTAAGCGACACCCAGATTTTCAGCTGTTAAAAGTTAGACTTCAAACTGCCATCACAGCAAGTCAGGAATGATCATGAGTCTGACACTGCTCAGTCATGATAGCTGAAGATATTGAGTAAAGGATAACATAAACTGCCAGGCAAAAGAAAGTGCTCAGTTGATTTTATCATATGTATGATTTTCAATAGCAAATATCTCAAGTTTTCGATAGCATATCATAAAGTAAAACTGGAAAATACAGTTGTTTAGTCAACAGTCAAAGAATATTTCTACATGGTTTTTTTTTCAAAAAAAATAAAATAAATAAAATGGATTTTTTAAATTCACTTTTATATCACTAATTCACTACGTACTAACACTGTTGGTGCCAATTGGAACTCTGGTGGTATTCAAGTTTATATCAATCAGTCAGTTTATTATTGCATGTAGCCCATAGGCCCATATACAATATAATTTGGTACACAAAATATTTACAATGTGTACAACTTGCGTTACAATGAATCTCTTCTCAATACGAGTGCATGGTGGATAATATGGCTACATTATATTGTACTGTGGATGATGTACAGGAGAGTATTGAATACAATTTTGTAATATTGTTAAAGGATTAATGAAATTGTGGAAAATTCATTTGCCTTAAATATTTGTATACAGGACAAACAAATAAAAAGTGTAATTCATTTTCAACGATATTACAAATGGACAGAGCCCTTGGTTTTTATTACACATGAGTAATGTCCTTGATTGGTGGATAAATCATTAAGGCCAAGTCTGATGAAGACATTTCTGAAAGTTTTATTACATAGGTTAAACAGATACGACTCGTGTTCTCAAGCAGATTTTGAAATTGCGATAACAATCATATCATGAAATTTCATGCAAAGATGAGTGACAGTCTTGTTTAAAGATATCGAATGTCCTTGTACGAAAGTGTTTGATAATGATTTAACGTGTTACAACATATTACGAATACCTGATGCCCAAGTACTTTTACCAATATTATCAAGATGGACAGTCATATTGTAGGCTTTTTTGGGCTGGCGATGTTCATGCATAGTTATTATTTTACACCAAAACGTTAAACAACGGCAATAAGAAATTATGTACAAAGGAAATCTCCCGCATTCATCGTACACCATATTACTCGGATAAACATACCAACATTTAAATACCTTTTACAAGCAAGAAGGTGAACCCTTTCAATGGCATAAACTCCCTGTAGCCCCAAATTTCAGACCCATAGAAAAGAATAGGTTGTACTTGGGAGTCAAACAATTTGAAAAATATATTGGGACCAACTACGCCCAACTTAGTTAAAACAGAGAGCAACTGAAGTAGGGCCCTTTTAGCTCTTTATGCCAAATTGATAGTAAATTGTGAGTGTAAACAATATCCCAAGATATTTATATTCATTGACAACAGTCATACGTTCACCTTTAAAATATCATTTTCCTTAGCTGATGTTGGCCCACCCTTACGAAATACATCAATTTTGGTTTTTATCAAGATTAACATCAGGTTGCCAAGTATCTGAGTAGCATGAAAGTATATCAATTTGTCTCTGCAGGCCAATAACAGTGTTTGACATAAGGATCACATCATCGGCAAACAGTTAAGTAAAACGTCATTACATCATGAAAAAGTTGGATGCCATGTTTGCCAGATTGCATGATATCAAAATATAATTCGTTGATCAAGAATGAGAAAAGTATAGGACTGAGAATACAACCTTGCCGTACCCCGAGAGGACAATCAAAATAATCACTAAAAACATTATCACATCGAACACAAGATTTTACATTTGAATACATTGATCAGATGACATCAAACATTTTCCCGTTTAAGCCTCTATTTCTAAGACGTGTCCACATTTTATATATATCAACAGAATCGAAAGCCTTCCTAAAGTACACAAAAGCTATACAGTTTTCTTTTTGCTGAAAGATAAACATAGCTCGATTACCGAATAAAGGGTGAAAACGTGGTCAAATGTTGAGTAATCCTGTCTAAATCCAGATGAACAATCAAGAATCAAGTCTCTCATATTTGACCACTGAGATAGCCTGTTATCAAAAACTGTATTATACAATATTACACTCAACTTCCAAGTGTCTCTGATAATATATTGTGGGCTAAGATTGCTATTCCCACCCATAATAATGTATACCTTGGAACTGTGTACTATTCACCAGAAGTGCTATTCCCACCCATAGTAATGTATACCTTGGAACTGTGTACTATTCACCAGAAGGTTCAAGTCACCACGCAGACGAAAAACTCTTTGATATTATAGCTTCTGACTTAACCAAATATAAAACCGAAGACGAAGACTGTGACATCATCGTACAGGGCGACTTTAATGCAAGAACAGGAGACGGTCAACTTTGTGAGTATATCGATAATGATGATTCCTCTTAAATTCCTATTGATGACGATGTCAACCACATTAAAGATAGAAACCTACATGTACCTAGAAAATCACAGCATACATTTATCAACAATCGTGGACGTTCGCTAATGGAAATGTGTCAAATAACTGGTTTAAGAATATGTAATGATAGATTAGATAATAGGTACTGACATGAATGTTGGTCGTTTCACTTGTTTTGCTAACAAGGGAATAAGTGTTGTGATTATGTCACATGCTTTGAAAAATCTTTCGTTATTATTGGCAAGTTGAGCGTAGTAACTCATCAGGTTGAAAGCTCACACATGCCTTTGACCTACTCTATGAAACTGACTACAGGTCATGTTGACATTCCGCATGCAGTGGTACCACTGCAACCTAGATACGTGTGGGATGAAGCGAAAACTGACCAGTATCGAGTGTCGACAGAAGTGGAATTCTACGTCAGAAACTGTTTTTTTATCAAGTATCACGGAAATCTGATATCATTCAAAACTTTTGTTACGGGTATAAAAAGTGCTTTATCAACACATGACAGTAAACGATTTTGGACGTATTTTCGGAACAGATCATATAAGAATAACCAAATTTCGCCTGAGTGCTGGACCTTATATTTCACACATCTATTTCAAGGAACTTATTATGCTGAATATGAAGAACAATTTTATAATCATGTTCATCGGTTTGTGACATCTATTAGCAGTAATTTAATTGACCTTAGTGTTAATAAAGATGGTTTGGACCGTGATGAAATTGTGAAAATGTCAATGACATGCCAAATGGAAAAGCGCCGGGCTTTAGTGGTATTTCCATTGATTTTTGAAATTGTGTTTTGAAATACTTGTATCTATGTTTAATCTGATATTGAAGACTGGACTGTACCCAACAGAGTGGACCTTTGGCGTTTTTCTTCATTTACATGAAAAGGGAAATATATGATCCAGCGAATTATAAACCAAAAGCTCTTTTAGAAATATCTGGCAAAATCTTTTCGAAAATTATATGTTCTAGACTTACTGACTGGGTAACAGATGGAACTTTTATTGTACCTGAACAAGCTGGTTTTAGGAAAGGCTTCCAAACAGTGGACAATATGTTTATCTTGCAAACTGTTATTGATAAACATGCGGTTTTACAAAGGGAGACTTTATTGTGCCTTTATTGATTTAAAAAGCAGATTTTGACTGTGTTTCACAAAATGCTTTGATGTATGAACTCTGGACTGGCAATGTAAAAGGGAATGTTTTAGACTACATAGAAATATATTTGCTAAATGTTAAATCATGTGTATCTTTGAAATCAGGACTTACAAACTTTTTAAAAACTTTTTTTTAAGGGGTAGTGACCTTTTCGGGCCTCTTTCTCAAAATCTATGCAGTATTTTTTCATGAAACTTGGTGTGTGGTTAGACCTAGTGTTGGAGTGGTGCTTTTTGCTACTTAGGTTATTCTGATTTTTACATTTTTGCTTTTCCGACCTCCATCTCAAAATCATAAGTGAAAAATAATGTGAAAGAGGACAAGGTTGGATTGAAAGTTGGAGCGGGCGACAGCACAGTGCTTCACATGCACATATTTCTAGTAAATGAATGATATTGTGGAGTGTTTACAGGAAGATAATCAATGGTACACTGATATAGATACCTTGCAATTGTTTATGCTATTGTTTGAAGATGACATAGTAGTATTAGATAGCACTGTTAATGGGCTGCACAATAGATTAACTTTCTTACTAGTGTGATCTGTGGCACATTCAAATTAACTCTCTTAAAAGTAAAATTATTGTCTTTAGGTAAAGGGCCGTTTAAGAAATTATGAGCACTTCTCTCTGAATGGCAATCCACTTGAAATAGTTTCATCCTATAAATATTTGGGAGTTCACTTATCATCCCCTGGATCTTGGTATGTTACCCAAAAAACATTAACCCTTGAGGCTAACAAAGTCTTACAAGCTTTGAAATCCAAGGATACAAATGTTTACATGTTACCTCTTAATATTTTGATTCACTTATTTGCTGTTAACATTTTACCGATTTAATTGTATGGTTGTGAAGTTTGGGGATTTTATCCCGCACCAGATGTCAGCAGTTTTCATGACAGGTTTTGTAAAAATATCTTGTGTCTCAGAAGCGGTACCCCTAATACTGTTCCAAGTGTGAACTGGGCCGTCATTCCCTTCAAGTGTATATATTTTAAAAAGTTGTTTTAATATTGGTGTAGATTGCTCTCTCAGACATAAAAATCAATTTTAAAACATGTATTCTCGCCGCTAATGGCTGCAATACTGCCGAAGCGGCGTTAAACAATAACTCACTCACTCACTAAAACATGTATTGCATACCAGGTATCACTAGCTAATAAAGGTATTGAATGTTAGGCATATAGTGTAAACAAGTTAACATGGTATGGTTTTGGCAATGTGTGGTGCGATCAAGATGTGTCAAATGTCAATAAATTTATTGCTTGATTTAAACAAAGATGTTTGGATATTGATCAACAAGTATGGCTATGTAACTTAGAAAAGTATTCTAAAGTTGTATTTGCAGATTAAATCATGTATCGTTTTTGAAAAATATTTAACTACCATTTGTGTCAGAATATACCAATGTGCGCTTAGCGCTGTTCGATGTTCTAGCCAGTCTGATGTTTGAAGCGAGACGAAAGATTGGTTTAGCAAGATGTTTACGATGGTTATGTCCATTTTGTGAAGTACATGTAACTGAAACTGAATACCATTTTTGTTTTTGAGTGTCCATTTTAATGCGATTTAAGATCTATACTGCCTACTTACAATTGTGGACAATCTTCATTCCACAAATGTTGTAGCCACATGTCTTGTCAAAACAATACTGTTATTAACAAATTAGGTAAATATATTTTTCTAGCCTTTAAGAAACCCGACTTAAAGGGCATACCACTAAAGAAGAAAACAAATTTGTTTCATACTAAGAGCAATATGCATCTTCTGCTACTACTACTACTACTACTACTACTACTACTACTACTACTACTACTACTGCTACTACTGCTACTACTGCTGCTGCTACTGCTACTGCTACTGCTACTACTTCTACTACTACTACTCCTACTACTACTAGTACTACTACTACTACTACTGCTACTGCTACTACTACTACTACTACTACTACTACTACTACTACTGCTGCTACTACTGCTACTACTGCTGCTGCTACTGCTACTGCTACTGCTACTGCTACTACTTCTACTACTACTACTCCTACTACTACTAGTACTACTACTACTACTGCTACTGCTACTGCTACTACTTCTACTACTACTACTACTACTCCTACTACTACTACTAGTACTACTACACCTACATGTACTACCTTTACTGCTTCTACTGCAATTATCACAACTACTACTACTACTACTCCTACTACTACTAGTACTACTACTACTACTACTACTACTGCTACTGCTACTGCTACTACTTCTACTACTACTACTCCTCCTACTACTACTAGTACTACTACACCTACATGTACTACCTTTACTGCTTCTACTGCAATTATCACAACTACGACTACTATTACTACTCCTACTACTACTACTACTACTACTACTACACCTTCCACTAGTACTACTACTACTACTACTACTACTACTACTAACACTGCAACTATTACTAGTAGTAGTACTACTACACCTACTATTACTACTACTACTACTACCACTTCTACTACTGCAACTGCTGCTGCTACTTTTATACTGATCAAATATATAATTTTCGTGAACAGTGAACATGATATCAATAACATATGTTCTGTTTCACTCGATTAGATATTAGAGGTGGGTATTGCTAAGATTTTTCATATTGCGATATATTGCGATTTTAACTCAAGTATTGCGATATGTATTGCAATATATTGCAAGATTTTTATTTCAAGAATAAATTACTTTGTTTAGTAATTGTTTGATTGAGAGATAATGAAATTAATATCCTTGGATAATAAATCTTGAATAAAACTAGAATACATAAATTATTATTGAAAAGAAACGCATAATTGGCGATTTGGCCTAAATAAGAATGCACTAGTTTCTCTGAAGAAATTATAATCGAGACAAAACTTCATGTTAGTCAACTGAGTTTACAAGACGCACTTATCACCAGTTCCATCTGAACTACAGTCCCAGGACTGGGGAGTTAACACAATTTAGATATAGTACTTAAGTGTTTACTCAATAGGGCATAAACCAAATGTTACCGAGTACATGACCACATATTACAGTGTATATAATAATGTTATAAAAAAAAAAAATTTATGTACGTGAATGATGTCATAATTCAATGCCCGGTTAATTTGTTTGTAAAAGACTTGCAGTTTGCTGTCTAAATAAACTATTTCTGGCTGTAATGTTAAACTTTAAAAAGATATATATTTGTGTTTCAGATTCATGCCATTATTCACGTCATACTCTTGAAACACTCCCCTATACCAAAGAACAAACAGCAAGTTATGCAGTGTATAAAATAGTTCCAAAATGTTCCCAGTCCAAGGACTAGTTGATCTATAAGCTTGTCAGTCCTAAACACATATTGTCAGTCCCAGAAACTAAAGCTGACAAATGTGAACATACATGTATATGTATACACTAAAAAAAAAGTGAATTTAAATAAAACTAGGTGTTATATCTCCAAAATTTGTCGCCTGTGGAATCAATATTTCCTAAGTTTGACAATAATGGTTACGAATGAGTACGTCAGTATGAATTGAAGGAAAATTTCATTGATTGTCTATTCATATACTATAGATATTGAGAACATATGTTACAGGACTGTACAGTAATTTCATAACACCTGAAGCCAATATTTAGTTTAATATCAACACGGTTTAGTTATTGTCAAATTTAAAAATTATAATTCATATATATAATGATCACATGAGTCAGAAAGTCACATCACCTAAAACAATAAGAACAAGCAAAAAAGTGAGCGTGGCTCACTAATACCCCCGACTGTTAAAGTTTGACATTTCTATTTTATTTATAGAGAGAGGTGTCTGCACACCTAAGGATTGATAAGCTATGAAATGTAATTGATAAGATTAAAGTGTTTGTGAAAAGGGTAGGACAAGTCTCTTAAACGTAAAAGTAGGAATAATAGTAACTTGAAAAGGTAGGGGTAACACTACTGCCATTACCACTGACTTAAACTTTATTTTGGAAATTAATTCATCATAATGATTAGTTCGAGTGACTTGAAACAACAGGTACATGGAAGTAGTTTATGATGAAAGTTACATGAAAAAGAAAATGAATAAGTCAACAAATCACAACACAGAAGTAGCTTCATTCATTTTAGCTCTGAATATGACTAAGTTAAAAAATAGAAAAATTCGCTAAAAATTTAAAAAATCACCAATTCGGTTTAAACTTCGCACTGCACCTCTCCTAGTGCTGAAGAAGACACGTGCCAAATTTAAAAAAGGATGAGATGAATAGATTTTCTGTTATCGATCGGACAAAAAATGCTAAGAATATGACTAAGTTAAAAAAAAAAAAAAATCGCCAAAAATTAAAAAATTAACCAATTTCGTTTAAACTTCGCACTGCACCTCTCCCAGTGCTAAAGAAGACATGTGCCAAATTTGAAAAGGATGAGATGAATAGTTTTTCTGTAATCGATCGGACAAAAATGTCTTCGGACGGACGGACGGAATCGTTGGTATTACTATATACTCCCCGACCTTTTTAGGTCGGGGGTATAAGAAAACAAGATTTTCGGGATAACAACTCCTTCATCAGGGGAGATGATATTCCACCTGATGAGGGACTTTGTGAGAATTAATTCCATACAGGACAACATCAAAATGTTTAGCACACATCATTTTCTAACTTCACAGTCATATAAACGCTGCTACCAAGCTATAACCCGTGTAATCTTTCACCGTTTACATGACTTTGTTAACGATTATGCACTCATTACAAAACGTGTAGGCTTACATCAGTCCCAATCGTACATTAACTTTGATAACTGAAGAAAATTGCGATAAATAAGCCTTACTATAGCATATAGCATGCCAGTAAATGTGTATTGTCTACAATCACAATTTTAAAAGAAAGCATGATATTCAATGTGGAAAAAGGGAAATATATCTTATTCAGAAGATTTCTGAATGTTACAATGTGTTCTAAAAATCTAAAAACCGGTTTTCAATAAGCATATCGCAATACGTATCGATTTCATCTTTAACCAGGCATATCTAATATAACTGATGCTCTTTTCAGCCCATTTCACTCGTTTCCGTGTCTGTTTATGTAACACAGTTGTTACGTGTGTACAGAACATATTACTACCGAGGTGTGACGTTCATCCTTGATTATGAAATGTTCATAGTGGGAATGAATAATGGATATTTCAATGACAAATCCACCCAAAGTAAATTGTGACCATGCTGTTAGTTTTACATTTCATAAAATTCTCATTGAATTCGCCTTTAAATATACAGCACTGTGGGTACAGCAGTTAAAAGTCGCACATTGGTCCCTCTCAAATTAATATAGTTTTATATGGTTTTGTTATTTCAGATGGCATCAAGCTAGGAACAGTAATTGCATATGGATGCATTTGGTGTTATAGAAATCAGTCTGGGATGTAAAAAACAACATTTCACATAAAAAAATTATAATAATAAAACACATTGGCATTCTGAATTTGGCTTGATGTTTACAGTAATAAATATGTTCGTAAAGTAAATTAGCGACACAGCACTCTCGCTACCGTTCGTGATATCACAGCTATCGTCGCATATCGACGCGTATCGAGGTCTATATTTCGCCCATATCAGGAGCATTTACATGTTCTCCTTGTTATTTCAGGACAGACAGACGTTGAAGTGATGAAGTCATGGCGGGTTTGTCGGTATATGATTGGGTCTTGTGTCATCGTTGCAGCCCTCCTCGCGAGCTACATGCACTCCCCGGTATGTATTACTTTACACTTACCATAATAACAAATATTAGTATCATTACTCAGTAGAATCTGCAATATCTAAATTACTTTCACAACTTTGAAAACATGTTAACAATTAGCAAGTTCTTGTCAACTTCATCGCTGTAAGATTGCAGAATTATGTTCTATGACCTGCTATACATCAAAGAGACTTTTAACTGAGTTATAAAATTTTATTTATTTTGATTTTATAAAAATGGTTACACTATATGGATTTAATTCTATCTTTTGAAAGGTGATATTAGAAATATCCGACAAGACATGTGCTCTCTTGTAATTAGTAAAATATCCATTTCCTTTATACGTGTAGAGCATGATATCATGCTGGAATATAACCGGTAAAGCAGGTTTCGAGGCGTGCCCATATACTAAGTTGTATAGACATATATTGGTAGAAAATCTCACTGCAATTTAGAATTTAGTGTCGGAAATGAATGAAAGAAAAAGCTTTGTAAGTTTTTAAAAAGTTTTTAAAATACAGCTAAGCAATAAACGTCCAGGAGTACCTGCATGCCTTTATAAAACCGTTCACGGAATCAAGTCCATTTCGTAAAGCTCATCGCCTCCGTTTAAATAACAGCAACTATAAGCTAGGACACACAATAGTGTCAGCTTATGGATAACAATGTATTACTGCTATATATCTAAATTATATTGATGTAAAAATATTTCTTATTCGGTGAAGTGTAGATTTAGTAATAGTTTATGTATTCGTGTACTTTTAAAATTCTTTTTGTGTTAGTTTATCTGAAAGTGAAGCTTGTCATTGCCGTGCTGCTGTGGGATTGTTTCTGTTTAATGCCCGAAGTTTGGCCATTGTCGGTTTGATAAGATCCTAATGATTAGCTTAGGTGTTAAACTCAGTACGCCACAACCGGCATAAGAAGATATTTAACCATGCGTATCAATGTATATATTGGCAAAGAGCTTTAATAAGTTACGTGTCTTTAATCAACGAATTAAATTATTAAATCTTATTTACGTTTGGAACCTCTTATTTAAGATTAAATGATTTTTTTTCATTTTCCTTTTACATTCAGAGCTCCTTCCAGTTCGTATACTCGATTGGTCGCTACAACTTCAGCACTAACAGTACATCTGATGACTGGTCAACGGCTCAACTGCAGTCCATTTCAACACGGAAAACAACCTTAACATCAGAAACAACAACCCTAACAACAGGGGAAACAACTTTTATAACAAGGGAAACAACAAGTTACAAAACTACTTCAAATGTATCATCAACGCCCAAACCAACAAAGGTATTTCTGATTTTGTCAATCGAACATTCAGTGTCAAGCGCTGTCTAACGTAATGAAACAATATGAAGGTGCACACGATTCCACACGTGTCGTCCTGAAATGTTCCCTTTCAATGTGTCTTCAAATGCGTCCTAAACTGTGTCCTTGAATGTGTCTTCAAATGTGTCCTAAACTGTGTCCTTGAATGTGCCCTCAAACGTGTCTTCAGATGAGTCCTAAACAGTATCCTTGAATGTGCCCTCAAACGTGTCTTCAGATGAGTCCTAAACTGTCTCCTCAAATATGCCTTCAGATGAGTCGTCAAACGTGTCCTAAAATGATTTTTCAAACGTGTCTTATTATGTGCCTCCAAATGTGTCCTTAAACTTGTCCTTTAATGAGTCGTCAAACGTGTCCTAAAATGATTTTTCAAACGTGTCTTATTATGTGCCTCCAAATGTGTCCTTAAACTTGTCCTTTAATGAGTCTTCAAACGCGTCCTAAAATGAGTTTTCAAACGTGTCTTATTATGTGCCTCCAAATGTGTCCTTAAACTTGTCCTTTAATGAGTCTTCAAACGCGTCCTAAAATGAGTTTTCAAACGTGTCTTATTATGTGCCTCAAATGTGTCCTTAAATATGTCCTTAAATGAGTTTTCAAACGAGTCTTATTATGTGTCTCAAATGTGTCTTTAAATGAGTTTTCAAACGTGTTCTCAAATGTGTTTACAAACGTGTCTTCAGACGGGTCATCAAATGTGTCCACAAACGTGTCCTAAAATGAGTCATCAAACGTGTCTTATTATATGCCTCAAATGTGTCTACAAACGTGTCCTGTAATGTGCCTCAAATGAGTCTTCAAACGTGTTCACAAATGAGTCTTCAAACGTGTTCTCAAATGAGTCTTCAAACGTGTTCACAAATGAGTCTTCAAACGTATTCTAAAATGAGTGTTCAAACGTGTTCACAAATGAGTGTTCAAACGTGTTCACAAATGTGCCCTCAAACGTGTTCTCAAATGTGCCCTCAAACGTGTTCACAAATGAGTCTTCAAACGTGTTCTCAAACGTTTCCTCAGTGCTCAACTATTTAACCATTTCTGGTGCAGAGAGGAGACTGTGTAGACTGTTGTCAAAACAACTTGACCAATCTTCACCACATTTGGTATACAGCTTCCCCATATCATGTAAATGTGCCCTTTGGGGGTTTCGGCTTTGTCTAAATTTTGATTTTGTTCAGTTTCCGTGGCAACAATTTGAACGTTGTCCTTAAGAAGGTTGGAGTTTGTTTCCAGAACAGATCTCTTAAACTATGGGGGTATCCTCATCAAATTTGGTACACTACCTCCCGATATCATTTAGATGTGCCTTTGTAGTGTTTGAACTTTTAAAGTTTAATTTTGTTCTGTTTCCATGACAACAATTTGGACTTTGTCTTTTGAATTGTTAACAACTGAACTTGAATTTGGGGAAGTGGGGAGCCATCTGTATTTACGAGTAAAAACACCTTCTAGTGTTACATCAAATGAGTTTGTTAATGTTTGTATTTCACGAGTTTTGGAGATAAACCTAGAGAACATGTGGTCACATAATAATTAAATTAACAATACAAGAGAAACTGGACAGAGGTCAAGAACTCTCATTCCTGTGATGGTGATGAAAGATGATTATAGTCTAATCAAAGTGAATGATTAGCTCAAGAGAATAGGCAAATCGGCCAGCGGTTGTGAATACAGTACTCGTATATCCATGCATGTATTGAACTAATAAAACCTTGTGCTCAGATACATATGTTTTTTTTTGGTGTGAAGGGATTTCCTTTGTGATCTTACAGACATGTTTCTTCATCTTGTATCAATAACAATTAATAATCTGCTAACCATTCTCTCTATTCTATTCCTCTATGTAAACTACTAGTGCTACTGGGCGTTAATAATTGCGGAGACATTTGAATTAAATAGCAGAGTGATGTATAGCTTTTAAATATGGATGAAGAAGTTTTAAAAAAGATATGTCAAATCAGACGCCAAAGATATAAATGAGGTAAAACAATGTCCGACATTTTGGATTCCCATTGGTGCCCGGAAATGGTTACACTGGCTTCCTGATGCGTAGACTGATCCCCGGCAGAACCATTGCCACTGACATCGTCTAATTTTTCTTTAATCTAAAACAGATAGGTTGTTATAGGAAACGTATTTCCTCTAATAAGCGCCCGGGCGCTTATTTTTTAAGCACCCCTTGAACCCTTGGTGATATTTCACTTGATCGATGCTGTAAGCACAGCCGCTCTGCTACAAACATACACTCAACCGCACCTTAAAGAAGTCGTGTAGGGTTTATATAAATCTACACTCGGGCAAGTAATATGTCATTACTTTTTGATGACTTATTTGTTCAAGTATCAACACCAGATGGCGCTAAGTGCTAAACTAATAAGATCGTGGATAAAACGTGATTAATATTCTCAAAACTGTACGTCGTAGAAATTATATATTGATTATTCATACGTTTTATGCTTTTTTAATCATTATAAAGGAACATTTTGAAAAGGCCTCATCATAGTTTATCTTATATTACCATGTCATGTGCGTGTTTGTTCAGGGCACTTTTGACACTTTTTGTTAGGAAATATTAAAGTTATATTAAAAATTATTTTTTAACACGGTTATTACATTCTTACCTTCCTCCTAATAATAATATCCAGTATGACATATCTAACACCCGATGTTAAATCGCCATGTTTAGTCAGTGGGTGCTAAAACAAAATATATTTCTTCAACTTGTCTCCGAAAGCAACCTCATTAAAATCAGATCATTGATTCGTTCCCTTTTTTTTCGTTTTTTTCCAAGTTCGGGTTGTCACTCATATACAAACCGAAATAGATAAAAAGCATGACTGACAACCCAACATAGAAAAAAGCCTAGGGAACGAATCAATGATCTGATTTTAATGATATTGCTCCGAAACATTCCGAATACATTCATAATACAAATCTGTATCATGCTCGTGGCAGATGGACAAAACAGTTCATCTGATCCGGCCACTTGTAATTAATAAGTATACATTTTCTGATATTGCATTATCGTATTTAGAATAGCTTTTGGTCTGATATGGTCTTATTGCAGCGACAAAGAGTAGGCATCGGTTCCGTATTTTCCTAAAATTAAGGACTTCGGTCATAACTAGACCAGTAAATTAGTGTCCATGCATTCCACACGTATGATTGTTCCCAACTATCAGGTTACCCGCACTCCTGTTTAGTATCAATATAGTGCATAATCACAACAAATCAATTTCGTAATTAAAATGTAGGTAACACGAAGGTTAAAGGTACATCCATTGTGTTGTTTGGGGTCACACATGCTACACGTTATAAAATGTGTTATATATGTTATCGAGAAGTACTGACTGTTGCCGAAAATTGTCAGTTTGATCTTAGTCGACTCTGTAAAGGACAATATAAAAGTAAAAGTATCGATTTCTAATCGAAAACCGGACAATACATCGCGTGTGGCGCGCGTCAATTAGTCAAACGTTATTTTGGAAACTTATTACAATTTACAACAGACTGAAAAAAAGAACTTTAACTTGATAATGTTAAATAGTTATAGTTATTTTAACTGCTGTGCATGTACATGGAACGTGTAGTTTCGGTTTCTGCACATGTATTATAATGATGTTACTTTTAATTGACAACTAGTTTTGTTTTTTGTTTTTAAAAAAAATATATTTAGCGATTAGGGAATAATATGCAAGTTGAGTGAAATTGTTTGAACTGATATCAGAACATATCGTATGTTGGCATGTATTACAGCCAAATAAAATGTTATGAACACGATGGATGCACCTTTAAGACAACCTATATCCTACAACTATATATCTATTTATATATAGTGTGCATTTTTAACCTACGTTTTACCTACATTTTAATTACGACATCGCGTGATCTTAATACCCTGTATAATATATAACAGATGACAAATTGGCCCATAACACTCGTTTACTGTTTCTATTCCAGACAAAAGATAAGAAGTACTTTCTCTACACAGGACACCTACCCCCCAATGTGACAGTAGTGACTGCGTATTTCAACCTGGGATCCTTCAGAAAGGGAGGAGCCAACACGTTCAACAAAGAGCTCTACATGAAGTGGGCCACGGTGTACACTTACATCCGGAACCCCCTGGTTCTTTACACGGACTCCAAACATCTTGCTGACAAAATGAAGCAGTGGCGTCAAGGATTCGAAAACATCACAGAGATTCAAATTGTGGAAAGAAAAGCTGTATGGGCTTTTAATTACATCGACAAAATTGCCAAAATTTATGCTGATCCCAAATATCCCAAACATCACCCAAATACAGTAGTGGCAGCGTACTCGTGTGCACAGCATGCTAAATATGCTCTTGTGAATGATAGTATTAACAGAGACTTCTTCAAGACGCCTTATTATACGTGGATTGACTTAGGATACTTTAGAAATGTGCTGGGAAGGAAGAAAGCATTTGTGATACAAAAACCGCCCAATTTTAACGAATCTCGTGTTTCGATGAACAAAGTTTACACTGTTAATATGAAGACTTCTGTGTCGACTATATTCAAGGGTAATCATGTCTGGATCGGTGGGGGCATGTTTTTCGGTAATAGAAAAACCCTGCCCTTGTTTATAGAAGATTATCGTCTTGCAGTTGAACGTTACCTCAGCATGAATCTTAGTAGCACGGACCAACAGGTTATATTCTCGATGAACACAGACGCCGAGAAAGATAAAGTAAGAAGACGTGTGCCTTTACAAGAGTATTTCTACGGGGGATTTTGGTTTGGACTTGGTTTCGATTGTTATAGAGAATTAGAACCTTGAACATGAACACATACAGACTCTGGGAAAGACACACTAAGAAGACACGAGTCTTCACAATAGTATTTCTATGGTGGAGCTTGATTTGGACTTTGAACCTTGAAAAATGTAATTATTTAACAAATACATTATTTGTATGTTTACGCATATCTTGGTGTCTTCAATTTAATGTCATCAAAGCTGACTTATGCTTTTGGAGGTAATTCATAAATTTGATATTACCATTGACCAAGTACCAATTACATGTTTAATTGCAATTTAACATATATGGTTCAATTATGAAGAAAGGGATTATATATGTGTCCAATATTTATTTCTAATATACTTAACGCCAAAAGAAACGTTACCCCAATTCTTTTTTGAATAACTTTTTAAGTTTTAAAGATATTTGAGAAATGAATGGTTCAAAAGAAAGCTGTATAACATAGCTTTATGCTAAGAACACGTTTAAAATTCCTGATGGATTCATATTGTGGCAAAATGCAGCTTGCTTTAGAAGTTTAAAATTGTCCGGTTTTCGATTAGGCTTGTAGTAACCAATAAATGTGTGTCCAGAAGTTGAAAGTAAACTTTTACGTTTGTTACTAGACAAAAAGGTTGTATGCTTTACATCATAACGATGAAAATACTCTTATTGATTAAGTTTAAGTGAGAAACTTATGAAATATATTTTTCTAGTCTTTAAAGATCTTTTCTCGTAATTTACCTTAGTGAAAACGAGTTTACTGTGTTGTCAAAAGACTTAGTTGTATTTAGGAACAAAGTCGATTATATATGTGAACATTTTTGCTTCAAAATGAAAACTTTTAATTTTTTTGTTTATCACTCAAACGCATTATAACTCAAATGTAGCAAAATTAAAGCAGCATTTGTATGAACTGAATGCTTCTACAGGGTATAAAAGTTGCCTACTTTGCATGATATGGCACGCATGTACGAAATCATGCCGCGATTGACAAGTGGAGAAAGAGCTCCGGGCAAGTTGCATATATATATATATATATATATATATATATATATATATATATATATAAGCAAATTACAAAAACCAGACTGGTTTTGTGTATTATGGCCTTGTTATAGAATGGCAGAGTGCTCAACATTGAAAGAAATGGAGCTAAATATAACGTAGAAAATAAAGTCAGATTTGTCTACTAGGTCATTATTTTTCACGACAACATTGTTTCATGCCGGAGGGCAATTTTTAAGTGATGGCTTGTGTTGGTTTGTGGCCACTTTTGTTACTTGTGCGCTTGGGCTTGCTGGTTGATTGGGAGATGCTTGCGGTGTTCTAGCGATCGTTTTCTGTGTTTTTGGGCGTGCTGCGTTTTGGCGCTGGTTTTTTGTTTTGGCTGTATTTGAGCAAAAATTTGTTGTTGTGTCTGCAGGTATTTACCATTTCATATCGTTTGTTTAGGATGGCCATATGAGGTTTGCTAATGATAATGAACTTTTCGAATATGCAAAGGCTGCATCTTTTGCTTGTGTTGGAGTATGGTTTGGCATGGCCGATGATTGACCATTCCACATTGAAGTCGGAGTTTTGTTCTTTCATTTGCCAAATTATTTGCTTAATTCTGTGGCCAGTTTTGCTGGGGTTGTTGAAGGAGGTTTTGTGGTTGTTGAATCTTGTTTTAAATTCTGTTTCGTTTAGGCCAACATATGTTACAATTGTGTTGTCAGAAGTAACTTTACCTTGGTAAACTACTGATTTGGAAAGGCAGTTTCCTTTGAGGGGCAGGTATTTTGGGCTACGACAGTTGCATGATTTTTCTTTTGTTGTTTCTGCGGTTTTTTGGCAATTTTGTTGTTGCTGTCGATTATGTTTTTAAGATTTGGCATGCAGCTGTAACTGAGTTTGACTGTGTTACTGTTTGTGTTGAATATTTTGCTGAGTGGGTTGGTTTGGGGAATGAGGTTATGAGGATACTGAGGAAGTGGTTGTCGCTTGATGTTTCTGTTTTCTGGGGGGTTGTATTTCAGTTTATGGTTGTAGCCACTGTTGTTCAGGGCGGTCTGGTATAATTGTGATAACCGTTTATTGGTGGCTGCTCGGATGTCTATGATGATGCTTGGTCGTTGGTTGGATTTAGAATGCATATATTGTGGGACGTTGTTTGGTTTGTTGTATGGTTTGAAGCTATTGTCTTTTGGGTAACATCTAGAAAGTCTACGATTTTTTTGTTTGCTTCTATGGTGACTTTCAGGTCATGCTGTTTGAAGATTTTGCAGATGTCTTTTTTTGTTTGTTCAATCTTCCTGGCCGTTTGGTCAAGCGCTGCGAGCCCGTCGTCTCTGTACAGGCCTATGTTATTTCCTAATATGACTTGCAGTTTGGAGAGAAGGAAGCAGCCGACATGCTCGCATGTTTCAGCGCCGTCGATATATATATATAGTCAGAAAATAAATATTAACTTTGTTAAGTATTAGGATGATTTAGTGATGTACTTTTACACGCGTAACACATGGCCTGCTAAAGAAAGGACACAGGATGAACTTATATATTTTACGTGAGCTTCAACTACTTTATCGCTCTTCAATCATATCAAACGAATATTTCCTGTAAACCAACGAATAAGAAGACATGCACGTGTAAAGAAACATTCGTTAGTACTCACTCGTTAGAGTTAAGTATTGTTTTTAGAAACCACATGATGATTTTATACTTTGAGTGGAACATATTTTGTTAACAGGAGCCACAAAATGGGTTTGAAAGACATACATACCTATAGTTCCTACCCGATTAGAAACATGGGCCGTGTCCATAACAGCGAGCGCTTATAATCGCTCATTGATTGCTCAATGTAGCGCTCAAGTAGCACTCAAGTAGCGCTTATTCTCTCCTGAACGTTACGGTGAAAAACCTCAAAGTTCGCTCGCTTTGCTACGAAGCGCTACACTGAGCAATCGCGTTCAAGAGAGGTTTAACATAAATCGCTAATTGAGCGATTACTTTGAAACCTCTCTTGAACACACGGCCCTGGTAGGGTATATACACCCCGTGTGAACGTGTACGCCTACAACTGCTTGTGAGAGCGGAGGCGTCCGCTTGTCAATGGCATGACGTTAATTTCGAACACACGTGTTCAACAGATATGTCTTATTTACTGCCTTCAAACTTAGACATGGATGATCATACTTTATGTTATAACAATATCGACCAAAATCTATGCACTAACCAATTCTGGGCAACAAACATGCTGTTGTAAATGTATAGTTGAGTCATGATCATTACCGGCGAGGATACATATATCAAATCTGTTGAAAAACGTCCCTTTACATGAAAACTAGATTTAATTACAGGTTCCCATTTTAGGAGATCAATCCCTAGCCATTTAAGAAAGCAATACCCAAATTTGATAACATTTGGTCAGATAGATGCCAAGTTAGAATGTTGTGACATACGTACGCAGCAAAAATACTAGATGAAAAATGAATCCATATATATGGATGTGGATGCTGCAGTTTTACTGTGAGTCAATTCCTAAAATGTCATCAATCATTGTGTAGAAGAACATTCATCACGGAAAATAATTATTCAGATACAAATTCCTTTCGCTAGAGTTTCTTCATAATCACACTTTTGCTTATTTACGTTTTACGTTGATAACATTTATAACACAATAGCAGAACCGGCTAAAAACGAAATGTAAACGCAAATCCAGATATTAAGTCCAAATATAGAGAGTAAAACTTTGATTTTGCAAGGTACCTCCCCAAAAGCGGTTCTTGGGAAGGCGAAAGTGTCCTATTTCCGGCTTTAAGGACAAAAACGGCATTGTCAAATGTTAATGAAGAGATAAACAAACAAAACTCTCAAACTCTTACGAATTTAAATGGTACTCGTGGGATATGTCATCTTCTGATGACTTTCTTGTTTTAATAATCAAGTCAAAATGGATAACCTGAAGTGTAAATTTTTTGAGTATTTAGATTTAGTAACAAGTTAAATATCATTTGATAAAGGGTAACATTGAATTTGGATATTTTTTGTCAATTGATACGTTGTTAATTTTTTTAAAAACTTATTGGTATAATGAAACAGGACACAGTTATGGGTTGTCAAATATATGTATATAGAACACTATTAAAAAAAGTTAGGAGTTAGGATCGGAAATCTGAAGGGAGTAATTAACCTCTGTGGGAAGAGAATGGCTTCCATCTAACTTTACGCCGCTGAACAAAATACT
Source organism: Gibbula magus (assembly GCA_936450465.1). Classification (NCBI taxonomy): domain Eukaryota; kingdom Metazoa; phylum Mollusca; class Gastropoda; order Trochida; family Trochidae; genus Gibbula; species Gibbula magus. The sequence goes on along the minus strand of OW388291.1, from coordinate 72,622,187 downwards.
CCATCTGCGATAAAAGCATAAAATAACTGAAAGAAAACAATAGAAATAGAATATTTTCGGTTGAAAGATTAATCCCACAGCTCTTACAAGCGTTCACCAAGTCAATTGAGCTACTTGATTAGAAGGCTCATCTTCACAAGCGCGCGGACACGTGTAACACACGTTGCTGAGATAATTTGTATTTTCTCGGAGCCACCACAACGAAAGTGACAGAAATTTGGACATAATAGATATATATGATAATGCTATCCATTCATGTGTATTTGCATGTCATCAAGTTTCGTTTTAATGAGAAAAATATGAATGAATACTAAATTGTCGAAAGAAATCTGTTTCTATGGTCTGTTTTTGCACACTGCTATCTTATTCATGAGAACGCAATACCCATTTTCGCCTTACATTTGACTAAACATATATTATTGTACAGTATAGAATATTTACTTCTAGTTCTTTATTATTATTGAGATATTTGCAAAAAGACTACACTGAAAACGAACACGAAACTCACCTCTGCCATTGACAAGCGGACATTTCCGCTCTACAAGCAGTTTTAGGCGTTCATGTTCACACGGGGAGATATAAGCACAGGAGGTAAACGGGAGGAATCCGCCTTCCGGATCCTTCCAATTTGGGGCGGAACCGGAAGGATTCCACCCCTTTTTGTCCAGGGAGGCTTGTGTCTTTCAACGGTATTTCTGAGTGATACCCGCCCTGGAGGCCCGTATCTACGAACAAATATACTTACATAAAAAAATACTTGTATCTGGAATTAGGATACTAGTTACATAATATCAACACTATTTATGTTTATACAGAATGGCGTTCAGTGTGATACAGTGACAAAAATATTGAAAAAATGTGAGTAAGCAAAACCACGTAAAGTTTTTAATTCAGCAGTGGAATTTGGAGCAGAATTGTAAATAAATCCACGTCCATTTGCAAATATTAACCATAATCAAGAAATAATGCAAGTTAAACGGGTATAAATGCCGGAGCTTGTCGACTTGTACTACAGTTTAACTTGAACTTTCAAACCGTTTATAAGCCAGTGAACAGATACATTATTAAATCTATTTCTTATAAATTCAAAATTAGCAAATTAAGTGATTTCTAATCAGGAAATAAACTTTTGAATTTAAAAATGTCTGCAAAAAATATACAGTGCATGATAAAACGAATGTTCAGTATTGTCTTAGATCAGGCACTAAGCTCCGCCCACAATAATACCGCATCACTTATGTGTCACCACACGCAAAACGTAGTTCACAGGAAATATGATTAAAGTATTTAATTTTTGGTTCTAACATGCTTTCATTCAAACTACAATTAGAATTCACGTTGTAAAGTTTTGAAAAAAGGTTAATCAAGAAAAGAGCATGTGATAGCAGTGTCATAATTGCGCAATGATACAGTGATAAAGTAGTACCGCAGGTTATTTTTGTAAACGTCAGAGTATGAAGGTTATCATTTTCAGCTGTCAATCTTGTGTTTATGAGAATGTATACCAGTCACATGAGCTTGTTTAATCCAATCAGCAGAGAGCATATCACTTAAATTGCAAAGTCTGAATTTATCACAAAATAAATTCAGACTTTACAATTTAAGCGATATGCTGCCTTTTGATTGGACTAAACAAGGTGACATGACCGGTATATACCTCGGTAAGCAAAGGACTGACGTTTACATAAAATAAATAACAGCAAATGAAGGATACACGAAATCATGCCGGAACTATTTTCCCAGGGAATTCCCAGTATCGTGAATCTGGCCCTTCGACATTCTTGAGGGTTTTCATCAGATTTCACTTCTGATAATAAATCACCACCCTCCTACAAATAAAATAATTTTGAAACGTATTTTGAAACGTACATGTATGATGTACGTCTGTTTGAAAACTTAAATCCGACATATTAAATTTTGTTAATATTTTGCATTTTTGAATGTATAGATACCTTTGCCCCTGTATATTCATTATATGTCAAGCCGAATTGATACGAAACTGTGTTGAAGCAATCTGCTTTAAATCTCCGTTTAAATAAAATAAAGGCTAAGGTCAGTTTTATCGTTGTCAATTTGGCAATGAGGCAATTGGGGATTGATTTAACCCTTGAGCCTGTCCACTACAAGACTGACCCCCGTGACCAAATAGAGCAAGGCCCCGATGATGGTCAGAGCGAATGACCAGCCCAGGTTGAAGACTTGCAATAACGGTTGTTCCTCATACATGGTTCTGAATATGATCACACCAAGCAGAATGACGATTCCTGGAAAGAGAAACAAATTAGATAATTGTTAAAAAGATAAACACGTTAATTGATTCAGTACTAGTATTCATGCCTTCAAGTATATTATACAACGACGGTTGATTGTCCATTGATGCCCATTCATTTATTTTTATGCATTATGGTCAAAACACTTTAATCAACATTACTGTTTGTCAAATACATTTAAAAAATGTAAATTGTCAGTTTATCCATACAGGCGGGAACAACAAACCCGCTAAACTTACCTGCCACAAACGCCGTTGTCAGGGCAACAATTTGAAGCAGTTTGACGTCATTCTTGATGACGACAAAGGTGATGACGACGATGAGCGATGCCAAGCCGCAGAGGAATCCGATACTCTCCAGAGCTATAACAGCCGACCACCAGTCTACTGGAACACATAATCTCCAGAGCTATAACAGCCGACCACCAGTCTACTGGAATAGATAATCTCAAGAGCCATAACAACCGACCACCAGTCGACAATTTATACTTTACTGTAACTTTAGCACGGGTTCTCCCTTATGGTTATTCGGCAGATCCAGAGCTATAACAACAGACCACAAGTCTACTGGAACAGATAATCTCCAGAGCTATAACAACATACCACAAGTCTACTGGAACAGATAATCTCCAGAGCCATAACAACAGACCACCAGTCTACTGGAACAGATAATCTCCAGAGCTATAACAGCCGAACACCAGTCTACTGGAACAGATAATCTCCAGAGCTATAACAACAGACCACCAGTCTACTGGAAAAGATAATCTCCAGAGCTATAACAACAGACCACCAGTCTACTGGAATAGATCATCTCCGGAACTATAACAGCCGAACACCAGTCTACTGGAACAGCTAATCTCCAGAGCTATAACAACAGACCACAAGTCTACTGGAACAGATAATCTCCAGAGCTATAACAACAGACCACCAGTCTACTGGAACAGATAATCTCCAGAGCTATAACAGCCGAACAACAGTCTACTGGAACAGATAATCTCCAGAGCTATAACAACAGACCACAAGTCTACTGGAACAGATAATCTCCAGAGCTATAAAAACAGACCACAAGTCTACTGGAACAGATAATCTCCAGAGCTATAACAACAGACCACAAGTCTACTGGAACAGATAATCTCCAGAGCCATAACAACAGACCACCAGTCTACTGGAACAGATAATCTACAGAGCTATAACAGCCGAACACCAGTCTACTGGAACAGATAATCTCCAGAGCTATAACAACAGACCACAAGTCTACTGGAGCAGATACTCTCCAGAGCTATAACAACAGACCACCAGTCTACTGGAACAGATCATCTCCAGAGCTATAACAACAGACCACAAGTCTCCTGGAACAGATAATCTCCAGAGCCATAACAACAGACCACCAGTCTACTGGAACAGATAATATCCAGAGCTATGACAGCCGAACACCAGTCTACTGGAACAGATAATCTCCAGAGCTATAACAACAGACCACCAGTCTACTGGAAAAGATAATCTCCAGAGCTATAACAACAGACCACCAGTCTACTGGAATAGATCATCTCCAGAACTATAACAGCCTAACACCAGTCTACTGGAAAGGTTAATCTCCAGAGCTATAACAGCCGACCACCAGTCTACTGGAACAGATAATCTCCAGAGCTATAACAACAGACCACAAGTCTACTGGAACAGATAGTCTCCAGAGCTTTAATTTAACAACAGACCACCAGTCTACTGGAACAGATAATCTCTAGAACTTTAACAGCCGACCACCAGTCTACTGGAACAGATAATCTCCAGAGCTATAACAACAGACCACAAGTCTACTGGAACAGAAAATCTCCAGAGCTATAACAACAGACCACCTGTTTAAGGGAACAGACACTCTCCAGAACTATAACAACCGACCACCAGTCTACTGGTCTAGGAGCCGTTCCACGAACCAATCTTAGCCTTAAGATTAATCATTATTCCATCTTTTATCATTGGTTTAGATTGATCTTAGGGCTAAGATCGGTTAGTGGAAAGGCCCCAGCCATAACAACCGACCACCAGTCGACAATTTATACTTTACTGTAACTTTAGCACGGGTTCTCCCTTATGGTTATTCGGCAGAAAAAGTGAATTCACGCTGAAGATTATCCACGACACCTCAGTAACGGTTGGTGCGTTTGTGAGAAGTTTTACGTGATACCGGATCATGGCTCTTGGTCGGATCCAAGTTTTGTCATAGTTTTTAAACCTACGTTTTCTTTTCAACGTGAGTTTCAATATATTTATCCATTTGAATTCTATAAGGATATACATGTATTATAGCCAAGGAATAGTAATATAAACATTTATTGTATCCAAATGAAATTAAAAACCCCACCCAGATTAAACATGTTGTATCCAATTGAAGTGAATAAAAAGTTTGTTTATCCAATTGAAGTGAATAAAACCATTTGTATTCAATTGAAATCAATAAAACCAATTGTATCAAATTGAAGTGAATATAAAACAACTATATCGAAATGAAATGAATACAACATATTGTATCCACCTGAAAGGAATACAATTATTCAAGTTAGACTTACTTGCAGATGCATCGTAATTGGCACAAATGCCAAGAACACAGATCCTGAAGAGGCCGATGGAACTCGAACTAGTAGATGTTAGCCAATCATTGGACGGGAATCCGATTATATCAAAGATAAAGGCAGCTATGCAGAACCCAAGAGCCAGCCTGCTGATCTGCGAGGAACTGGAGAAGCTCATGGTGAACGATGCCCAGTCGCAAATCCTACTGACCAGTTGAAACGGGAAGTGAATGAGCCAACTGTTTGACCGACATGACTACCGATCCACATGACTTTGTTAATAATGTCTTTGTAATTATTTAGATCAAAAGGGTTTAGTAGTTAGTTCCTGAAAGGCACCCACAGACAACAAAGTTTTACTGACGAGGTGAATACTCATTACTTCTGAAATGCTCAGTTGATGAATTTGATGAACTAAATTCACACAATCCTTGTTGAAAAATGTTCGCAATAAGGATACGGAAACAGGAACTGAAAACTATGCGCAGCCATAGTGGAGAACTGTAGAGAAACAGAGATGAAAGACCTTGGCTGTTTTGTTGTATCACTGGTGATACAACTGTTAAATGGGTTGACGTCGCAGAATGCAAAACATTGAATGCAATTATAATAACAGTTTTTATTTACCTGTGAAGAGAAATCGAAGGACTCACTTGATACTGTGCATTGGGAACCAGTCTAGAGATGTGAGATATCGAACCAGTGATAACATTCGGTTTGATTCGTTACTTATAATAGGATTTGAATTGAAAGCACTAATTGGTGAAGGTATTCCATTAAAAAGCTTAGTTATATTCTGCTATAAACGTCAGTTGTTGATGATTGGCTTTGTATTGAATTAAATGATAATTTAAGAGTGACTAGGAGATAATTAAAGGGAAATAGAACACACATAAAAACTAAATTAAGTTGATCGGATGTCCTTTATAATCAACAAAAACTTTAAACCCTGTCTCTGAGGAACGTTACTCATACCAAAGCGTTCTCTTTCACAGACACTACTTCAACACTTACTTGGTATGTCGAAAGCCCTTAAAACATTTCTTCATTTTAAAATGTTCTTTTGAATTAATAAAATAAATGATAGTATTAATTTTGGAGTAATATTTCTAAAAATGATTTAGTACTTTTGCACTGCGCTTTCTGCAAAAAGACATAATGAATATTGAATTTTTAAAGTCATTTAATATTTTCAAAAGGTGAATAATATCTATTTGAATGTATCTTCACGTGGATATTCTTAATTCATATAATCAAAACGTCAAGTTGTCACAGTAAACTATCACGATTTCTAATGGAAGGAAAACACGCCCCAGTTATAACCCAAGTTCATTGTATAGATAGCTTTCACATACACTGATCAATGCTCAGCTCATTAACATTTGACCTTTACAATTATAGTTTCTTCCATCAAAGTAAGGCATTGTTACTACCCTTGTTTATGGGAAGATCAATAGGTAGCTAATTCGTCACCCGTCTGAATGCATGATGGGAGCTCATGATCCGGAGTTTGCTTGTTGTATGCTTTTTCGATGTTGGTTGTCTTGGTTCTAATTTCTGTCCTCGAATTCCCTTTTCAATTGTTCAAGCATTATCAGAGAAAGCATTATGTCTCTATGATTGTAGACAGATAAAAAAAAAATGAATTAACGACATAAGCACATCACGTCACGTCACTTGAAATGCAAATATTCTCAAACAGATTCCACTGGATACAAAGCAAAAAAATAAGTAGAAAAATGCCCGAATTGTAACATAGTTTATGTGGGATGAAATGAATTATGTAGGGAGAAAATACGTACGTATCTGCTCGACTAGTCTCAACTAGTCTCAACACTCAGACTCCGAGAAAAGTATTCATTCTGAAGATATTACCATTTTATTAAACATTGAAAAGGTTCCTCTGTTTTCTGAAAATCCCATTTTTCAGAGGCACTTTTTATTACTAAGCAAAGTATAAGGTACAAATTTCAGAGTTGAAAATAACACAAATTAATACACAATAATCACGAGGAAAGGATAAAAACAACACAATGTTTATTTCAAATCCCTAATCTGTCACGTCAGTAGAAGTTGTTTTTGCTAAAGAATAACTATTCATATATTTCATCAATTTACATGCTCGCATTTATACATATATATTCACATTTATATATCAATTCGAAATTATCTTTTAGCAATTAGTTTTCTTTCTCAACCTTCCCTTGGCAAGAGGAGAGGCAAGGAGACTATACACATCCAGTTCTGTATTGATCAGATTAATACTAACTTGTCAAGAAAGGTAACTCGTCAAAACGTGATGCGCAACTGCGGAGATGGGATAAACGCGACCACACAGACACATGGAGACGACCTGGAAGTATAGTTTGGGTGCAAGCGGCTTGTTTTATCATGAAGAGAAGTGTGGCTGCTCCGTAAACATTTTTACGAGAATAGTATTTGAAATAGTCTGTATATAGAGAAGCTCAACAATATCAGATAGTATTTTTTGTCATCATGGTATAGAATATCAAACTATATATATATTATACCCCACTTCCGGTCTCGTTGCCATGGTTTCTTTTGTTACAAAAGTAGGTGTAATAGCCGATACCGTAGGTCTATTTCTGATATACTACACTTGTTTGATACACCTACAATTTTAATGCAAATTCTTTGAGTCAAAGTACTTACTAAACACATTTACACAATAATATCTATACACAATTTAAATCGAAGTCAAGATACTCTACACAATTTTGCATGTTTCAATCGAAACCTGGGATCGAACCAGTGACCTCTATCTTTCCTGCCCAGAGGTCTACCCACCCAGCCATGAGGGCAGATGAAAATTGATAAAAATTTTCTTGACCAATTGATTAAGGTTTGTATACTGCCTGAAATAATATGTGTGGTTTGTGTATTTGTTTATGAATGTCATTGGTAAGTATTTTGGGGATGCAAACTGTCTTACACTTATTGAATTTAGTTTGTTTATTCTCAAAACTCAGGTCATGTGACATTTGCCATTAGCTCTGTTGTGAAGCTAGTATATTTCAGCGAGATGCACGGGCGATCGTGATCCGTGCATGATGCGCATGCTTTTTCTGAAGCGCGCTGACAGTTAAGTATGTGAGGGTCTTAACCACTGAGTTTATATTAAAAAAATCAAAGTTTATAAAAGTTTCATATTTTTGTTATTTTCAGAATAAAAATGTTCTTTGCAAAAGAAACTCGACAGGAGTGGGGTATAAGTCAGATGTACCCACTCTTTCCTCGGTGCATTGGCTGATACACCTATTGTTTTCAAGAATCGTGCTCGGCTGACGCCTCGGAGGCCACACGATTCTTGAAATCAATAGGTGTATCAGCCAATGCCCTCGGAAAAGAGTGGGTACATGTAATACTTATTAGCTGATTATAATGATATTATATTAAAGGCATCTAAATATACTTAAGAACATATTATAAAGAATTAGGGTTGACTTGTAATATATGAATAAGAGGATTTATCACCCAAAACTGTGTTCCACAGGAGATATCGCTTGTGTGAGATCAAGCGATATCTCCTAGGAGATATCTTTTTGGCAGTAGATTTTGCACAATGCCCTGTCGCCGTCAGCTACATGACATCACAATGCTTTTACGTCATTAAGTAATGACGTCACAATGCTATGACGTCATAAACATGATGACGTCACAATGCTAAAATGGCAGAGATGTGCTCAGAGATGTACACTATTTTCACTTAAACGTAATAAGAATGATTTTGGATGATAAATATAATCTCACCCTCGTGTCTTCTGATATCAAATATATCAACACTCGTTGATAAAAGTAAAACTATCCTCGGCAAGCCTCGGATATTTGTAACTTTTATCAACTCGTGTTGATATATTTGATATCAGAAGACACTTGGGTGAGATTCTCTATGTATGCATCCCCTTGATAGATACCATGTATATCTCATCGAGGAAGGGAGGGAAGTAAATACTGCACAATTGCCAAACCACGAGAGAAATACGAATGTCTATGTTATGCCATTTTTATAAAACGAGTTAATAACATGTTAATGACATTGACGTATTGATAGTACACAGCAATATCTTCCACGGGTGTATAATAACTGTTATTATATGAATGGATTATTTCCGTCTTTCTGATTGGTCTACTTGGTCACATGACAGCACTGACGCCAAGCGATGTCAACCTGTGTGACGCGCGAGAGGTTAATATAACAATCCGGACACCTCCGGTGGCTAAAAATAGCTTTGGGAGATCCCGGTCTTGAACTCCGTACTTCGCGTAATACTTTGCAGAATAGCAAGTTAAGACATTGTTCATATAATAAAACAATTATAGACTTCAGACTCGGTTGATCCAATGATTTATCGACCTTGGACACGTGATATTCACCTCGGCTTCGCCTCGGTGAATATCACGTGTCCAAGGTCGATAAATCATTGGATCAACCTCACTTGAAGTCAATAATTGTTTAATATACACTAACATGCAGGTAACTGGTTTCCTACACGAGTTACACAAACTGAGGACTCCAACATGTTTATGATTGTGTGAGGAAGACATGTTCATTCGCAAAACAAAAGACTGTGTCGTGTTATTTTGCTGTAAGTTATCCTGCTCTTGATTCGTCCCTTACCAACAGTACTAGTGTATATCTGAAACATCACAACTACCAGTGCGTGTCTAATCAAGGTTAGATATTGGACATCTAAATATAGTTGTGATACACTGTATAGTGTCGCATGAAACATCCAAAATCTTTCTGTGGAACGAACGAAATTTATTAAAATTTATTATTCATTTAAAAAATAATTGAAAAAAGCCCTATATAAAGTGAAAGCCCCGGAAATAGGAATCCTGATTCCGAGCTAATTACTAGATTCTGCATGATATACTTATTTACATAAATCAGTAACCAAACACTCCCAGTTGAATTACTGACTATAAGTGGAATGCCAACAATTGTTTAGTTATCCTGCACCAAAATTGCTCCTCATCAATAATTGTCAATCACTCTTCCATCCCAGCTGCCGTTGCTATGTTGACGACTTCAACTCAGTACTGGATGGCGAGGTTTCCAGAGGCAACGTCTAAACAGACTCGTCCCACTACACCATGTGTATTCGTTTCTTGCATGAATGTTTCAAAGCGTTATCGATTCGTGACATCAGTACGATACAGTGGTATCCACCCAGAACAAACCGTCCGTGTCTGTATACGTCTGTTATTGCCGTAACACAGTGACGCATTGATGCTTATATTTGCATGAGAATCTTCTTTGTTTCCTCCGGAGTTGTTCAGAATCGTCCAGACACTCACTGGCACCAGTTTGAAAGGACTAGACCTGTGATTTGAACATTCAATTTACGAAAAAGAAGCAGCACTGAACTAACTTGACATTGACAAATTGTGCAGTCTTCGAGACAAGTTTTGAACATTTGTGACTTTGGGACAAAAAGTTCGGACGCATTTGAAGCCAACGAGAGATTATTAAAACTAGATTGTTCGGTGTCACTCATAACGTTGACTTTTTAGATTCTAAGAAGACAGAATGGGTTTCAGTGATGCTACGATATACGCAAAAGTTGCTTTGCCCTGGATAATCGTGGGCTTTATATTCCACATAGTCGGCTTCCCGACAGATTCCTGGGCGGACACGAACGGTGGCAATGTGGGACTTTTCAAGATCTGCGGGGACCACCTCGGCTGTGTTAACGTGGAACATGATGGCTGTAAGTATCCTTTGAAAGTTTTACGACTTATAAGATAAGATAAGATAAGATAATGTCTTTATTGTCCCAAGGGAAATTTGTTTTACATCATATATACAGTTCTCCAGTTTCAAACACACATCGCAAACAAAATATACATGATAATATTATTTTGCATAATAGAATTTGACTAATTAGCATGAACACATCCGAGTTAGTCACACTCACAATTCACTTGATCAAATAAAAATATGACATTATTCAATAAATAGGTCATTGTTCGAACGAACACTGTTTGGTATAAAAGAGTAGCGAAACCTGTTTGTTCTCCCAGTCGGCATGCGCAGTCTGCTTCCTGAAGGTAGCCAAGAATATTCCGAAAAAAGGATATGTGATTGGTCACTTAAAATTTTGTTTGTTTTTTTGGAAATTTGCTGCTCATAATATTCGCCGATACTTTCAATTGGAAGTCCAATAATTTTTTAAGCTGTTTTAACATTTTTTGAGAGTTTGTTTTTATTCCGAACAGACAGGTTTCCGTACCAGCTCAAGAAATTATTTAATCTTGAGTAACGAATGGATTGGGAATATGGTGTCTATAAAACTAGTGCCTACTTGGATAATGCCGTTACACAAATTTCTACGGAAAACGATAATATAAATCAGGATTTATGAACATTAGTTTACAGACACGACAAACGTTAAGGTATGCAAATGAACTCTAGCATTCAGACGCTTATTTGAGGGCCTTTCAGAAGTTAAAAGAAGCATCAACATTTCTCATGTTCGTGATGTGTGTCTTCAAATATATTGAGCATGTTTTACGATTCTATGCGCAGATAAAAACAGTCATACATACAAAGTCTTTATTCGGTATTGGAGGCCTCGAGTCATACATACATTTCTATATATAGCTCATATTCATAGTTACCATTCGAAATTAATGTTAAACCATATACAATCATAACTGTCAAGACGTTCATCAAATTTGATGTTTTACACAATCAGATCAATTTTACCCCACAACAAATATTTGTAAATTAAAAAATGTTGATATACTTATTTATAATGATGGTAGCAAAGGACGTACTGTCTATGAACACAACCTAGCTCAAATCTGTTTTAAAACCTCATCTTTTTCTCCAAGCCTTTCAATAACTCGTACCTCACATGTCCTTCTAGATAGAAGTTCGACGCTGTATACATGTATATCAATTATTAGTTTTATTTATTATATCAGTAACATGTACAACGGTAGCCAATACTATGCACATATTTGCAAACTACCAAAACGTTTTCAAACTTCCAAAATGTGTCCATATATTCATGTATACAACACTTTAAAATATGCGTTAAAGTCAGATAAAACTAAATCATTTTCGGCATTTAACGGTTATAGCATACATAAATAAGTATGATGATATCAAATAATGATAATTCGTCTTCCTCTTACATAGATTTTAAGTAATTATACACTGGTGAAGATAAGTACTGGGCAACAACATGATTTTTAAAGTATTTCTTCCAACTTTGCTGACAGGCGTATTGATAGTTATAAACATCGATAACCATTAGTTGTCAAACTGTTTCTGACATGTTTGTACATAACAGAGTTGAATGATTACTGTAACATGTTTTGTTCATTTCATCTTGAATATCTTTTTTAAAATTGTAACATAAATATTACCATCGCAGGTGCTAGGCGACAAGTACCATACGGGTTCAATACAATGTATACATCGCGCCTCTGTGTACAGAATCACACCGTTCTGTTATGGTCACGGTGAAAACGCCTAGTAACTGTGGAAAGTCACGGAACAGTTGGCACTCGTCTTCGATTAGTTGGGCATCGTGGTGTTAGCATGTTGTAACCATGGAAACCGATAAACATAGAGGAACAAGAAATTCAAGTTCAACTTTCCGGCAGTGGAACAATCAATAACAACCATTTGATTAATGATTGAACAAACCAAGATGGAAGGTTGCTCATAGTGAGCTAGATAAACATGTACCTATAACCAATAGACAAATTGGGGAATCTGAATCGCGATCATTGCTATTACATTCCTTCAGTTTACCTCCATCTAATTAAAAGCAACCATCAATCTCAGGCTGTCCATCTGGCTACCAGAATGCGTTGTGTACTGAACAAAACCAATCCATTCACGATGTACACCAACTATATTAATTGCATAAATTTATCAAATCTCTTTGCATACCAACCTATTCTATTATATAATCTTACTCTCCATGTAAGTATTAATTCAGCCTGGAATCATGTCCAGAATCATATGACTGATACACCGGAACCTTTTATTCTTGTAATAGTGAAGTTGTCAATCCATAAACTCGCCACTCTACTGGATTTAAAAAAGAAAGAAAAACCCAAATGTTCTATTAGTTTAGATTAAATGAACATGCAGTAAACTTGTTAGAGGAAAACTTGAAAAACGAAAGTATATACACGCAGTCAAACATTAAAGGTGTTGTAGTACGTTTTCGAATGAAAATGTTTCAATTTGCAATACAATCCTCAGTCACCGAATAGAGCTCTAAAATGAATAGTTATGGTTTGGTGAAGCAACGCAGATCCAGTCCTTCCTCAAACTGTTAAAATATATTCACACTAGTATACGGTTATGGACAATTGCGTCGTGTAGTGAGCTGTTTACTCTCTTAAGTAAAGATATACATGTACTGCATAAACTTTTCTCTGAACATATACACAAATTTGCAAAAAACGTACTATACAGTGCCTTGAATGTAGGTATACCAAAAATAGTAAAAATCTAAGAGATTATTATGAAACGATCAGTATTTATTTAGGATATCAATTATGAAATATCAACATAAGTGTGAAACATTCTAAGAAAAGGATCAAGTTTATAATGCATATATTACACTGACACTGATATACAAGTAAATATGCTCGCAGAAAACAAATGAATTGTTTACCAAACTAGAAGAAGACTAAGAGTTGTTCTGACTCCATCAGTGTATATTTAGGATATACATTATGACTTATTAATAAGTTGTGAAACATTAAGATATAAAAGAGACTCGGAGTATTAATTTTACAATGTATATATCATATTAACACTGAAATATGTCATTGGTAATTAAATAACTTAATTGTTTACCTCTCCTGCTATCTTCAGTTGAATATGAATATAAACTTCTATCAATTCCCTTTTTATTATTCACAGTTATGAATCAATGAAGATTCCCTAAGTTTTCAAATCAAAACCTTGTATTCTTACAGAAGGAAGAGTTTCATGTCAAATAGCGTAATTCCATGCAATTTCTATCTTAAATGCATTAGTTCTGTTTTATATTTCGAATCATTTTGGGGACGAGGTCGTCAAATACAGAAACCTGAATTCCCGAACCATAAATTCAATTATCAATATCACACTTTTCATATATTTTCTATTTGGAGTTTACAAAACATACATTCTATTTCAGACCCAAGCTGGTTCAAGACGGCCCTCGCCTTCGAGATCATCGGCTTCATCTTTATGTTGCTGGCGGTCATCTTGCTGCTGGTGTACGTGCTTGTCGTCTCCAACAACAGCGTGGTCCGAGTTGCCACCATCATCTGTGATAGTCTAGCTGGTCAGTATACTCCCTGGACATACATTATCTAATATATATCATCTGTGATAGTCTAGCTGGTCAGTATACTCCCTGGACATACACTATCTAATATATATCATCTGTGATAGTCTAGCTGGTCAGTATACTCCCTGGACATACATTATCTAATATATATCATCTGTGATAGTCTAGCTGGTCAGTATACTCCCTGGACATACATTATCTAATATATATCATCTGTGGTAGTCTAGCTGGCCAGTATACTCCCTGGACATACATTATCTAATATATATCATCTGTGATAGTCTAGCTGGTCAGTATACTCCCTGGACATACATTATCTAATATATATCATCTGTGATAGTCTAGCTGGTCAGTATACTCCCTGGACATACATTATCTAATATATATCATCTGTGATAGTCTAGCTGGTCAGTATACTCCCTGGACATACACTATCTAATATATATCATCTGTGATAGTCTAGCTGGTCAGTATACTCCCTGGACATACATTATCTAATATATATCATCTGTGATAGTCTAGCTGGTCAGTATACTCCCTGGACATGCATTATCTAATATATATCATCTGTGATAGTCTAGCTGGTCAGTATACTCCCTGGACATACACTATCTAATATATATCATCTGTGATAGTCTAGCTGGTCAGTATACTCCCTGGACATACATTATCTAATATATATCATCTGTGATAGTCTAGCTGGTCAGTATACTCCCTGGACATACATTATCTAATATATATCATCTGTGATAGTCTAGCTGGTCAGTATACTCCCTGGACATACACTATCTAATATATATCGTCTGTGATAGTCTAGCTGGTCAGTATACTCCCTGGACATACATTATCTAATATATATCATCTGTGATAGTCTAGCTAGTCAGTATACTCCCTGGACATACATTATCTAATATATATCATCTGTGATAGTCTAGCTGGTCAGTATACTCCCTGGACATACATTATCTAATATATATCATCTGTGATAGTCAAGCTGGTCAGTATACTCCCTTGACATACATTATCTAATATATATCATCTGTGATAGTCTAGCTGGTCAGTATACTCCCTGGACATACATTATCTAATATATATCATCTGTGATAGTCTAGCTGGTCAGTATACTCACTGGACATACACTATCTAATATATATCATCTGTGATAGTCTAGCTGGTCAGTATACTCCCTGGACATACATTATCTAATATATATCATCTGTGATAGTCTAGCTGGTCAGTATACTCCCTGGACATACACTATCTAATACATATCATCTGTGATAGTCTAGCTGGTCAGTATACTCAATGGACATACACTATCTAATATATATCATCTGTGATAGTCGAGCTCGTCAGTATACTCACTGGACATACATTATCTAATATATATCATCTGTTATAGTCTAGCTGGTCTGTATACTCACTGGAAATACAGTATCTAATATATATCATCTGTGATAGTCTAGCTGGTCAGTATACTCACTGGACATACACTATCTAATATATATCATCTGTGATAGTCTAGCTGGTCAGTATACTCCCTGGACATACACTATCTAATATATATCATCTGTGATAGTCTAGCTGGTCAGTATACTCCCTGGACATACACTATCTAATATATATCATCTGTGATAGTCTAGCTGGTCAGTATACTCACTGGACATACACTATCTAATATATATCATCTGTGATAGTCTAGCTGGTCAGTATACTCACTGGACATACACTATCTAATATATATCATCTGTGATAGTCTAGCTGGTCAGTATACTCCCTGGACATACACTATCTAATATATATCATCTGTGGTAGTCTAGCTGGCCAGTATACTCACTGGACATACATTATCAAATATATATCATCTGTGGTAGTCTAGCTGGTCAGTATACTCCCTGGACATACACTATCTAATATATATCATCTGTGGTAGTCTAGCTGGTCAGTATACTCCCTGGACATACATTATCAAATATATATCATCTGTGATAGTCTAGCTGGTCAGTATACTCCCTGGAAATACACTATCTAATATATATCATCTGTGATAGTCTAGCTGGTCAGTATACTCCCTGGAAATACACTATCTAATATATATCATCTGTGGTAGTCTAGCTGGTCAGTATACTCACTGGACATACACTATCTAATATATATCATCTGTGATAGTCTAGCTGGTCAGTATACTCACTGGACATACATTATCTAATATATATCATCTGTGATAGTCTAGCTGGTCAGTATACTCACTGGACATACAGTATCTAATATATATCATCTGTGATAGTCTAGCTGGTCAGTATACTCCCTGGACATACATTATCTAATATATATCATCTGTGATAGTCTAGCTGGTCAGTATACTCCCTGGACATACACTATCTAATACATATCATCTGTGATAGTCTAGCTGGTCAGTATACTCAATGGACATACACTATCTAATATATATCATCTGTGATAGTCTAGCTCGTCAGTATACTCACTGGACATACATTATCTAATATATATCATCTGTTATAGTCTAGCTGGTCAGTATACTCACTGGAAATACAGTATCTAATATATATCATCTGTGATAGTCTAGCTGGTCAGTATACTCACTGGACATACACTATCTAATATATATCATCTGTGATAGTCTAGCTGGTCAGTATACTCACTGGACATACACTATCTAATATATATCATCTGTGATAGTCTAGCTGGTCAGTATACTCACTGGACATACATTATCTAATATATATCACCTGTGATAGTCTAGCTAGTCAGTATACTCACTGGACATACATTATCTAATATATATCATCTGTGATAGTCTAGCTGGCCAGTATACTCACTGGACATACATTATCAAATATATATCATCTGTGGTAGTCTAGCTGGTCAGTATACTCCCTGGACATACACTATCTAATATATATCATCTGTGGTAGTCTAGCTGGTCAGTATACTCCCTGGACATACATTATCAAATATATATCATCTGTGATAGTCTAGCTGGTCAGTATACTCCCTGGAAATACACTATCTAATATATATCATCTGTGATAGTCTAGCTGGTCAGTATACTCCCTGGAAATACACTATCTAATATATATCATCTGTGATAGTCTAGCTGGTCAGTATACTCACTGGACATACACTATCTAATATATATCATCTGTGATAGTCTAGCTGGTCAGTATACTCCCTGGACATACACTATCTAATATATATCATCTGTGGTAGTCTAGCTGGCCAGTATACTCACTGGACATACATTATCAAATATATATCATCTGTGGTAGTCTAGCTGGTCAGTATACTCCCTGGACATACACTATCTAATATATATCATCTGTGGTAGTCTAGCTGGTCAGTATACTCCCTGGACATACATTATCAAATATATATCATCTGTGATAGTCTAGCTGGTCAGTATACTCAATGGACATACACTATCTAATATATATCATCTGTGATAGTCTAGCTCGTCAGTATACTCACTGGACATACATTATCTAATATATATCATCTGTTATAGTCTAGCTGGTCAGTATACTCACTGGAAATACAGTATCTAATATATATCATCTGTGATAGTCTAGCTGGTCAGTATACTCACTGGACATACACTATCTAATATATATCATCTGTGATAGTCTAGCTGGTCAGTATACTCACTGGACATACACTATCTAATATATATCATCTGTGATAGTCTAGCTGGTCAGTATACTCACTGGACATACACTATCTAATATATATCATCTGTGATAGTCTAGCTAGTCAGTATACTCACTGGACATACATTATCTAATATATATCATCTGTGATAGTCTAGCTGGTCAGTATACTCACTGGACATACATTATCTAATATATATCATCTGTGATAGTCTAGCTGGTCTGTATACTCAATGGACATACATTATCTAATATATATCATCTGTGATAGTCTAGCTGGTCAGTATACTCCCTGGACATACACTATCTAATATATATCATCTGTGATAGTCTAGCTGGTCAGTATACTCCCTGGACATACACTATCTAATATATATCATCTGTGATAGTCTAGCTGGTCAGTATACTCACTGGACATACACTATCTAATATATATCATCTGTGATAGTCTAGCTGGTCAGTATACTCACTGGACATACACTATCTAATATATATCATCTGTGATAGTCTAGCTGGTCAGTATACTCCCTGGACATACACTATCTAATATATATCATCTGTGGTAGTCTAGCTGGCCAGTATACTCACTGGACATACATTATCAAATATATATCATCTGTGGTAGTCTAGCTGGTCAGTATACTCCCTGGACATACACTATCTAATATATATCATCTGTGGTAGTCTAGCTGGTCAGTATACTCACTGGACATACACTATCTAATATATATCATCTGTGATAGTCTAGCTGGTCAGTATACTCCCTGGAAATACACTATCTAATATATATCATCTGTGATAGTCTAGCTGGTCAGTATACTCCCTGGAAATACACTATCTAATATATATCATCTGTGGTAGTCTAGCTGGCCAGTATACTCACTGGACATACATTATCAAATATATATCATCTGTGGTAGTCTAGCTGGTCAGTATACTCCCTGGACATACACTATCTAATATATATCATCTGTGGTAGTCTAGCTGGTCAGTATACTCCCTGGACATACATTATCAAATATATATCATCTGTGATAGTCTAGCTGGTCAGTATACTCCCTGGAAATACACTATCTAATATATATCATCTGTGATAGTCTAGCTGGTCAGTATACTCCCTGGAAATACACTATCTAATATATATCATCTGTGGTAGTCTAGCTGGTCAGTATACTCCCTGGACATACATTATCAAATATATATCATCTGTGATAGTCTAGCTGGTCAGTATACTCCCTGAACATACACTATCTAATATATATCATCTGTGGTAGTCTAGCTGGTCAGTATACTCCCTGGACATACATTATCAAATATATATCATCTGTGATAGTCTAGCTGGTCAGTATACTCCCTGAACATACACTATCTAATATATATCATCTGTGGTAGTCTAGCTGGCCAGTATACTAACTGGACATATCAGCTGTGACTTTTTCTTGTCTGACACTGCCGATACGCCAACAATTTATCGACCAGTTTTCTTCAAAAACTGTAACGTTTAGAACGTAAACATTGTTCGGTAACACTGGACTGGACTGGACAACTTACAGTTGTGAAATATTAACGTTTCTATCTCGCGTGATGATTTTGATATAAATGTTTTAAAACAAGAACCCTTATATATTAAATGTACAATCATATAATGATGATGTGTTACTAATCGACCTGCACGTTCCTTATCATCCATCTTCTCTTACAGTGATCTTCATCTTCATCGGGTTCGTGGTGTACGCTGGACGGTTCGGTGAACTGTGGAGTGAAACGCTGTATGATCTGGGCTGGTCCTTCGCTCTAGTCGTCGTGTCCCACGTGTGTCTCTTCATCGGCCTCATCTGTCTCTTCCTCGACCTCTGCATCCCCTCAGCGGAGTCTCATCGACTCGGCCACCCACATGCCTAAAGGTCAAGGACGTTCAAGGTGAAGGACATTCGAATTTCAAGTCTATTTTCATACCAAGAACAGTTTTGAATTTTATCAAATGAATATAATCGGCGCCAATGGCATGATGATTTCATTGCAGTCAGTGACAGCAAATCAAACATATGTCAAAGCTCAAACGTTTCAGAACTTTCGGATATCAACAAAAGGTTGTTTGGGACGTTCATTGTGTTGAAGTTGTATTGAGTCTGTGTGCACATCGCTTCATTTTAATGGAACACCTCTTGGACCATCGCCCGCCGACTCTCGACAAAACATCTAAAATAAAAGGATTCCACAGTGAGAATGCATTATACTGATACTGCTTAGGTGACTTTCGTTTCCCGGCACTTCATATTTATCGGTTGGTTACCCTCTGTGACGAGCATATATGAACGTGCAAGATTTCCTTGTTTCAATCATCTATAAGAGATAATGTATGAACGCCCCATGAAGACAACATTGTTTTAACCCAACTGCGTATATATTTATTCTGTGTGATATAAATATCAGACATTGTAAATACTTGCAATCAAAGCATTGTTTTTGTATAAATGAACATGTATTTTAACATAAAACCATCGAACTTTCCTCATGAAAGCAATATGCACACTATCTGTGGAATATTTCAATATTGTAAACATTGTAAATAGAGAGAAATAAATCATTTATTGTTAAGATATTATGTGTGTCATTTTTGCGTGAATGTTTATGATTGATATGTTTAGAGGCAACAGTGGTACCGATTCTCGGCTTAACTTCATTTCCTATCTAACAGCTACAGCTGCAGCTGCAGGTTTCACCACATTGCACAGTCACTGCGGTTTTGTGGGTTTTCTCTCTGCAACGAAAACTAGAGCAGCGACAGAGATATACGTGAATACTCTTGACACAATAGGTTCAAGCCATAACCAAAGGTTCTGGTATGTGCGTAAGGGCGTTTACAAGCTGTGTCATTGGTGTGCCACAATCCTCTTATACAGTAGAATTTGAAAAACTATATTACCCGTTGTTTTGTACCCACATGTACAGTAACGATAAACCTCAATTGATATCTTCAAAATATGTCTAGTATACATGTAGCATAGGTGTGCGTGATACATATATAAGAGAACGGGTGCTACATTTTGATCAGGTATTCCAGTTACTTCACATCATATAGAGAGCAGACACATGCGTGACCATTCAGAATTTACCAGTCAAAGGTCAAACTCAAAGATGGTTTATCAATATTGATCCTTTAAAGCTTCCAGTCCATTTAAAATACTTAAGAATTATATACGAAATTAGAGAAAATATAAAGGTTCGTAGGACAAAAAGTGGAGGAATCCGCTTGTCGGATCCTTACGGATACTCCCATAAATCCGGCAAGCGGATATCCAAAACTTTTTGTTCTCTGATCATTTACAGAATAAGAGAAGTTTATTGCATTTAGGAGCCAGGCGGCCTAGAGTACAGTTTAAGATACATGATTGATGGATAACGCAAGAGCGTTATATTAACGTAAATACCTTATACAAGTATAGGTGGCTAAGCGGAGCAACAAGTTACTATTTGTTGTTGATAACAAGGTGGTGAAATGTGAGTACATGGATACATAAAATAATACTTTCGTAAAAAGTGTACACGAATTTGAGCAAGGGTCATTTACAGTAACATACATACGCACTTTTACTGGGTAGTATTCAATAGTGAAATAAAGCTAAACAATAGTCGCTAATTTCCATAAAAAAAATATGCATTAGTTCCGTCTAATGTTTTACAAATAGTAACACTTACGTACTTACTAAATAGAGAACATCCCAAGTGTATTTGAACAGACATATAAATGTCAATATTATACTCTGATATATGAAATTACGGGCTCCCGTAACTTGTATCAACTTGGGTGATATCATACACTCTTGTGGTTACCTTTAGCTCCCGTAACTTGTATCAACTTGGGTGATATCATACACTCTTGTGGTTACCTTTAGCTCCCATAACTTGTATCGACTTGGGTGATTTCATACACTCTTGTGGTTACCTTTAGCTCCCGTAACTTGTATCGACTTGGGTGATATCATACACTCTTGTGGTTACCTTTAGCTCCCGTAACTTGTATCAACTTGGGTGATATCATACACTCTTGTGGTTACCTTTAGCTCCCGTAACTTGTATCGACTTGGGTGATATCATACACTCTTGTGGTTACCTTTAGCTCCCGTAACTTGTATCGACTTGGGTGATATCATACACTCTTGTGGTTACCTTTAGCTCCCGTAACTTGTATCGACTTGGGTGATATCATACACTCTTGTGGTTACCTTTAGCTCCCGTAACTTGTATCAACTTGGGTGATATCATACACTCTTGTGGTTACCTTTAGCTCCCGTAGCTTGTATCAACTTGGGTGATATTTTCTATTTACACTATATACACGTAGTGGTTACGTCTGAACATGTGGTCGTGTTATCCCCAGGGAGTTGGACATGATGTACAATCAGTATCAACTGGACAATGGTATACCAGCCACCAAGATGGTTTAACATTTTATATTATCAAGATTATGTTTTAAAAAACGACATATTTATAGTAAATTCTCACTTGACACAAATATTGTTTAAAACTGTTACTTAGAGAGAGCAGATATATTTTCAATCAACACTCGAACTCGTTCAATTTTACATACAATAGAGATGAAATTCAATAATTTACAATACTCTTAAAGAGGTTAAACAAACAAAATAATATTTTTCATTATAAAGAAAACTAATTAACACAATTATAATAAAATTACCATGCTTTATAAGTAACAGGCACTTCTTTTTGATTACAAATGTTCCTGTCAGTACATTGCATGTTTAGGAACATTGACATTAAAACTACAACCACGTGAACATCGCCTGACTGCAGCTAGATCAGTGTACAGGAAACCATAGCATCCATCCTCCCTGCATACCTACATGTAGTTATCGATCATAGCTTTACATTGTCGAGGCAGTTCAGTAATGCACCCACAGAAAGCACTTCCATCTGTCTATCTATCGTTTATCTTTCTTTGTCTCGTTATCAACTGAGAAAACTCAAATGTCATATTTCAAGTTTAAAAGTTAAAAATTTCAATATGAATTTTTATAACAGAAATGGAGAAGCACATATGATTATGTGTCACACTGAACGACAACCTGTTCAGTCAACCATTTCACTTTATCGTTCACATGAGGATGTATATATAGACGTAACAGAGGCTTGTTATTGTTACCCGTAAACAAACGGTTACCATATAATAAAGGTTGCCACGTGTGATGCTCACAACAAACAGTGTAACTATGAAGAGTGCAGCAAGGATGGTTTAATCGATATAAACAGTCACCCATCACGTCTGGGATATTGATGCTGAAACGATCTTTACAGATTGCCTTTGTGACAACATCGTTTAAAGAGTATCTTCACGTTGATGAGTTAGATAATTTATTTTATTCTGCAGCGACACACTCAGGTGGATTCATCACTCCGTGACCCTTTCAAGGTTAAGGTTACAATAAATATGGGGTTTTATTTCTGTCAAGTTGCCAACACAATGTCCCAATAGTTCCTAAATAGTGTATCGACAGACACAAGGATTGTCTGGTAATTGTATTATAAGTATGGTCTTATTGATATAAAACACATTTGCAATGTGTTCCAGATGTTAAAACATCACGAGAAGACATTTAGATGTCGAAAACAAAATTAAAATCGCCCCACGAGTTTAAAACAAAATGGACTACGACTTATCTCCTCTTGAAAATGACGTCATCAATGATACAACGTCATGGTTTTTCCCGCCATTTGGGAATCCCCTTTAGAAAGAAATAATGTTACATACATATCTAGGATCAAACAGTGAAAATGATAGATTAAAAAAAATTAAATGAATTGTGAAAACATATATACATGTAGATAGAAGATTAAACTACACATTCAACAAGCAATACTAAAACTAATGAACTTATTAATTTATTTATCTAGCATCAATCAATTGGTCAAAAGAACATGTTAAGAAGTTAAAAATTTAAGACACATGTTATTGTCACTGTCTTCTTTATTTCCATATGTTTGAACATAAAACAGTTATTTTCGTTACTAGAATATCTCCAAATATAACATTTGATGTCACTGGTGATGTGCATATCAATGTGACTATTACAAAGTAGCGATATTTCCAATACAGATAACATGCGATATATTTAGTGTGTAAGGCATCTTAACACAAGTAATGTTTCAAACACATAAATTGATTTAGAATTTTATCAAATGGGCGTTTTAGGTCTCGTTTTACAAGTATATATCAAAACGAAAATACTTGTAGAAACAGAAAGACACAAGCTTGTATGTGGTAAAATACAATATATTAGATTTGATTCCGAGAGTGATAGCAGTGTTAATGTTATTCTTAATATATATGATGACATTTTGATTTATTATTGTGTAAAATCTAATGAATGAATTTGAATAAAAAAAGGCAGGCTTTTACAAAAACAGTAATAGTTAGACCATGAGGGCCTGTTGTCTAATCGTTGAAATGGTTAGTTAGACCACGAGCGCGTAGCGCGAGTGGTCTAACTAACCATTTCAACGATTAGACAGCCAGGCCCTCATGGTCTAACTTACTTAGATCATTGCCAAATAATAATACGTTTGTAAAGCTTTATCTAATCAACTAATTTCATATTTATCTCGCGAGCTATTTTGTATTGAACAAAGCACACATACGAAGCCCATGCCACACGCGAAATTGACATCAAACAATAGCACAGAGCTCGTGAAAATCGCGTTAGAGTGCATTTCCACAATTTGCACGTGCGAGTGAACCTTCATCAGACATTTGAAATTTTCAGACATGGATATGGTGGATATGAGCAGCTCAATTCGTCGGAGGTTGAGGATTGAAACGTTGTTCTGCTTGTTTGTGAGGTAAGAATTATTATGGTAATAATGAGCAACAACTACTACTAAACTGTTTGGGAGGCATTCTAGAAGTTGGTGTGATGAAGAAGACAAATATTTATGGATGATCAACTTCTTTATTAACAATAGCGAATTTCGGTATAGATCCTTATACCGTTATCAAGCATGCTTGATAACGGTATAAGGATCTATACCGAAACGTCGCTATTGTTAATAAAGAAGTTGATCATCCATAAATATTTGTCTTCTTTAACTACTACTGAGTAACTTTTTATGAAACCACCACCGCTATATGTCTGCAATCAATACTGCCGAAGCGGCGGTAAAGAGCCATCACGGATGTTAGAGTTTCAAATTTTGGGAAAATATACTTTTAACGTCATTCGCCAGAGAAATCTTTTATCTACAACATGGCATATGTTAAATAATTTTCATATCAAGACAATGTATTGCAATTTGGTTTCAAAGAGAAGTATCACTTCGACTAGCGCGACACTGAATTTCAGTGCAGTACCACCCATGGTTCGCTAGTTCCAGCCGATGCTCGCAGGTTTCACCGCAATGCATAGCCACATGGCGTTGCGGGCTTTCTCTCTGCCATGATACTAGCAGCCGCGATATAAGTGAAATACTCTTGAAAGCGGCGTTAAACCCCAACTCACCTCACCTCACCTCGACTAGCGCGCGCTACGGGTATCTGACGTATATAAACAGAGTCCCCTTTTTTGCTTAATGCGTACTACACAAACAGCAAGCGCTTCTGAAGCGTGAAGGCTGTTCTCTAGCGCAAGTCGCCATAACAACCCATGTGCTGCACGTGCTGTACGTGTCTCTCTTGCAAAGTACCCTTGTCACACATTACTGAATGTGACGATTGCTTTACAAACTATGTTTCTAAATGTCCTGAGAATATACAAAGTATTTCCTGTTTAATGTTTTTTTTATTGAGATAAGACCAGCAAATTATGACAAATTGTTACTCTCATTAATTATAAAATTCAAGAAAAATAGCTAGTTGGGTAAAACAAGTATTCCAATATCTGTAGCAAATACATAATTAAATGAAATGGTAAATAAATAACCGTCATTTCTTTCATTGCTCATATTTTTTTTTATTCTTTCGTGTCTTTGTTTACTGTGTGTGAGCTAGACCATAATGCTTTGCGCTTGAAAATAATAGACTGGATCTATATTTAGACTGGAAAACACCTTTACTAATTAATGCAATTTCTCGGCTTATTTTAAGTTGGAAAAATTAGGGAAAAATTAAGTGTATTTATTTCACGGAGATAGATTTTTGGAAAAAAATTGATATTTTCATCAACATCCGTGATGGCTCTTTAAGCAATAACTCACTCACTCACTACCATGACTACCTCAGTCACACAGCCTAGATAGTTTAGCGGGAATATGGACACGTGTATCTCACCTCACCTCACCTCATTGCTTAAATAAGTAACATTGACTGAGTTTTTAATAGATTTGTTTTCAAACAGTACGCAATTTTACGTCACTGTGTAAATAAACTTCGATTGAAATGGTGTAATACTAATAATAGGTTACTGAACATTCAATGACTTGCATGCTACATACACTATATCAATAACTTGCACAAGGATTTTAATTTTTTTACAGGTTTCAGGAAGTATTGTCTAGTCAACTGTATCTATGATGAACGAAATTGATAAGGACGCCGGAGCTCGATAAGAACCACATGAATACTTCTTAAATTACACTTGTGACGTCATCCTATTGTTCTTTCACTCCATTATTTTTCAGTAATGGAGAGTTGCACATCACATCATATTTTTTAAGTAGAAATTTAATTTCTTCAACTTTCTAAAGCCATTTTTTTTTTTATAAAAGAGCAATACTTTGAGTGTAATTTAAGTAGGGTAATATCCTCGTAACTCTCCATTCCTTAAAAATAATGGGCCTCGACCCCTCCGGGGCCTCGGTTCCATTATTTTTAAGGAATGGAGAGTTACTCTGACATTACCCTCTACTGAACGTAAACATTGATATCACTGTACATACTTAATGATTGCTCAAAGCTGTTCAAACTGTAAACACAATATTGATGTAATAACATGTTTAATTTTTTAGGAATGTTCTTCTTTTAATACAAGCATTTGACGAGATGATGAAACTACGTAAAAATGGGTAACGTATAAAAAGTAGTTCCGGCCGTGGTCCAACCGAAATTCACGTTGGTTAAACCACGGCTCAAACAATGGCAGCTATGGTCTAATGCAAAGTTAGTATAACCATCTAAAGTCATAAAATGCACACTGGTTTATATTCAAAGTCGCACAACGTACATGCACGCTACCCCTGGTTGTGTAATACTCACTTAATATTCATATAGCTCATATAGTACATCGAATAGAAAATAATGAGACGCTTACATAATTAATCATGCCTTTATAATCCAAGAGAAAAGACCCGTGATCAACAGTAACGGTAATACCCTCTGGTTGTGAGAACTTGTTTACTGCTTGAGACTGGCCAGACGAAGCATAAACTGTTTCAGTAAATGGATAATAATTGTGTTCATCGATTGATTCTATATTGTTAACGCTTTATTGTCATTCTGTCATGGTTACAGTCCAACCGTTGTAAAAACCAGATTTGAAAGTATGAATTTGTTCATTGTCAAATTCAAAAGTTGTAAAGTTTTTATTTTTTTTGTTGAGAATCCTTTAAAGACGAGTGTTGATAGTATAATGCATTAAATTGTTGTAGTTTTATTTCATGTTTGCACATCACTTAATTACCATATTAAAATACTATTTATTCATCATCAAATGTGTTCTTTATTCTAAGATGTTCCAAACAAACCGGTTATTATTGCTCAGCATGTGGGGAAAAATGATGTATGAAATATGAATGTAAATGTTATTAAGGGCATTCGAATTTAATCGTCAATAAGAAGAAAAAGAAGCTAAATTTAGTTATTTGTGTCTGGGCACTTCACATAAATATTAATTTTTCAAATCAAACATAGAATGATAAGTCCAGTAATTTTATTGTTTCTTAGCACAGTGTATAATGTTCGAACAGCCCAGTTCCAAACGTTGATAGAAGATAGTCTTACATTGT
The DNA here is from genome assembly GCA_936450465.1 of Gibbula magus. NCBI lineage: Eukaryota > Metazoa > Mollusca > Gastropoda > Trochida > Trochidae > Gibbula > Gibbula magus. The sequence goes on along the minus strand of OW388291.1, from coordinate 72,594,394 downwards.
CAATTATACACGTGACCTCTGTAAAATGCATTTGAGAAGTTGACGTGATGAAGGAGAAACATTTATATGTAAATAGTCAACTTCTTTATTCTAACATAAAAGCAATAAAGAAGTTGGTTATCCATTTGTTTCCATCCTTCACTTTGTACAATATTTACTTGTGGTTGAAAATGAGTTACTAATTGGTTAGAGGCGTAAACGCCGTTAACCTCATACAGTGTTGGGAGTGCACTCTATACTTCATTTGGAATATTCAAAATTAACTTTTAACCAATAATGCTTGGCCTCTTCATATTAGGGAAAATATATGACCAATGAACGCAGCTGTAGCAATATTTCACCACGATTCACTATGTGGGTAATCCAAAATAAAAATTGTTTTACTGCGAAAAGAGATTTTGTCTAACACCAAAAATTGAAATAAGCTTCCGTTATTTTGGATCGCAACGTTGATAAACATATGAATTTTCAATTCAAACCATTTTACACCGAAACGAGCAGAAATGTACCAATTTAGTGCGCAATTTCGCACTACAGTTTCAGAGAATCCAAGAATATTTACACCCAAACGTTATCAGCCCGACGCAAGCATCAACTATTCAACACGCCAACCTTCCACTTGATATATCAACTCTTCGAATGCCAATATAAGACTTTAAGCTATGTATTGTACTGAATGTACCCCTAATTTTGTCATCACAGTGAACCATGTGCATGCATGCCTTCTTTCCATAGAAAAATCTTAATATGTTCATATAATCAACCCAATAGGTATAGTTTAAATAAGCAAATTTTAACAAATGTTTGACTGCGTGTTTAAAGGAATGTTTTATGTGTGTAGGCCTACCTATTCTTATGAATATTTCTGGAATCTTGCAATGACAAAACTCTCAACATAGTTTTGATTAAATTCATAATATAAATCAATATTTGTTAAAGTGAATCGGGTAAAATATTATTTTTTGTTTTCAAATGATAGATTAATGAATAATAATGTATGTAAATTGTTATCACAGTATATATCACACAACTTAAAAGATCGAAGTACGATTCCTTTTACTCGAAAAATTCAACTTGAACACAACTAATTGCTTGATTAGTAATCGAAGCTTTTATCCCCAACCCCCTCTCCCCCCCCCCCCCCCCCCCCCCCCCCCCCCCCCAAATAAGCCACAATGCAATTTCCATTTTACTAATATAAATCTATGTACATATAGCATACGCATCCTTTTCATAGGCATAATGTGCTTTTTACTTGCAGCCAACAACTACCTTTTAATTCTACAACGTTGAAAATAATTGTTAAGTGGTCACCTTGTTTTGTAGTGTTTATGGCTCTCATAATTCTGTTTTAAATGGTTCTGTGCATTATTTATAAATGAAATGAATTGTATATGAATGTAGACTGATTCTGTATACAGACGTGAGACGTGAATATAGTGTCTGTCTGTCTGACTGTCTGTCTGTCTGTAACCTTGAACTATAAGCATGTGACCGTGAAAGAAAACAATGGATCTGTTACGTGGAGTATTGATTACCTCCATATGTACAGTACAATACAGTGTGTATTAATATTGTATACATGCACGTAGATGGGTTCGTGGATAAATAGACAGTGGATGGGCCTGAGAGCATAATACGGGTCTTTGATGGGACATCACTGCCACTTACATGATATATCTATAGAGTAAAACATGTAATTCAAGTGAGACCTTCTTCAAGAAATATGAATGAAAGTGGATGTAATAAAACAATTAAAAAAAGTAATGGTCATATTCTAAACGAAAATTCGAAATGTCAATTAGAGACAGTTCTGAATTTCGAAATGATCTCTCCTTGGATCATTAAGTCAACATGGAGCTGTCGGTACTTATGCATGACCTGTGCGTCCTCCCACTGCACAGCCACTGTATTGATGAGGATGGTGTTTAAAAACACTGGTTTAATGTCAGCTTTAATGACGAAGTGAAGGTTTTAAGGATATAGTTGAAATAAGAAAACAGCAAAAACATTCAGAAATGTGGTAATAGTGTACAATTTGTTTAATAAATTAAAAGGATAAAAAGTTAGAGAAGGGGATTTCTTGTTGATTTGTTTATAGAATGTGGGCCTTGCTAATGCGTCAGTGCAGCTGAACAATGAACACATTGCTGTTGCTGATTGGTCGAGTCGAGCTGCAAGTTCTATACAGCCCTCGTCCAATGAGAGTCGTCTTCTTTATCCACGACAATGATATAATCAACATGGTTCATGGTGACTATACAAGTCGGAATAATGACAGGATGGTTGTGACGTGAACAAGTCTTGTATAACCTGTGAACTGTTTCTAGCTATATCTTGATAAACATTGAAGTAGTTGATTGTCGGTATACTCTTAAATGCAATGTGTAATACTAATTAGTTTTAAAAATATGAAAATAGACATAAACTGCATGAGAACATCCAATGAATCTTAACTACATTTCGTTTTATTCATATAAAAACAGTAGCTACAAATTTGAAACACATGTTGTAGACACAAACTTAAATATCATATCACATTTCATATATTTGGATATAGGCCTACATGCGGTTTTAGTCTTTCTTATCAGAAAAAACGAATGTGAAAAAAAGTCGAACTAACATTCATGGTTATAACTCAATTCAGTTGAAACTTAAAACTAAGGGCAATTCTTTGATGGTTTTATATTTGACAATTTCATCAAGGCTAGTGCACATTCATTGAAAAATAAAGATAATGAGAAGAGAAGCCATCCATCGACTCTCAAAACAGCAAAACATGATGCTGTTAAATGATAATGATTTGTTTTGTTGTGGATATTCTATCAATATGTATGTTCTATAAGTAAAAAGATGTAAAATTATCCAAAAAAAATATAGAGTTTTTCTTGTGTGGCGTTAAAAAACAATATTCTTTAACAATATCGTTGAGCACATTCGACGGATCCTGGAATGAGGCGAAGCGAATCCTGAGTTATGGTAGAGATGTTTAGTGACTTCGAGTTCTAATATCCTGCACTGTAATGTACAGATACAACGGGTATTTTATGGCGTTTCATTTTCATGTTGCTCAGCGAATGCGTCGAAGAGAGCCTCACGGGAAATTTATATATACACATTTGCCTCGATTTGATGACAACATATCCACTGGTTAGTGGCTTCAGATTGCAAACAGATGGAAGTCAACTGGAAATGTACATAATAATTTCGTAAAATTGCACTGTAAAAATGGTGTTTAGGATGTAAACATAATACTAAACGCGTATCTTGTCCTGTTGTTTTACGAGTTTTTAACACGTTTAGCTACCTGAATGTGTTTAGGAATGTGTTAAGGAATGTGTTTAGGAACTAATTACGTTTAGCTACATAAACAAGTTTAATAATGTGCTTAGTAACTAAACACATTCCTTAACACGTTTAGGTAGGTATACATTCAGGGGTATAAACGCGTAAAAAACAGGACAAGACATGCGTTTAGGATTAAGTTTAGCTTTTCAACCAAAACAAAACCGCACGCTCTAACACGCCTGAAAATGAAAGCATTGCAACTGTACAACATATTAAAATCAATGAAGACCAATTTTATATCTTGTAAATTCAAATGCCAGAACACATTAACAGTGGCTGTTGAAAACAGTCAAGGTATCTAGAGATACGAGCTAATATATATTTCTGGGCAATGTTCACTTGGCAGTTAAATTTTCAGACACAAATATTTTAAGAGTGCAATATAGCAGTATTATATCCCTTATTACCAAATGCTTAACATTAATGATTTTCTGCACATGAATTAATAACTAAAACATTCTTTAAAATAGGTTGGTGGAGGAGCGGACTTTCTGGATTTTTAACCAACATAATACTTTCACAACATTAGAATTTCTTTTTCTGTATAAGTCCAAGGATTTGGAAAGGTATTTGAGATTCAGAAGGGTCCAGGATGTCCTGCATTTTATTTCCTTTGGCATCCTTCACCTGTAACATGAATGAAGAATTTTTAGTTTACCAGCGAAATGCAATATGGCAAAAAATAAGACATTAGATGAACATACCGTGTCTCCTGAAAAGTCTTGAAGTAATCGTGTAACATGTTATAGATCTAGAGTAACTCAATTGGGTACATATACAAAAGGATGTTTTGAAAAGGTTACTGACATCAAATCCAGTGATCAAATCAGTAAAAGCTTTAATTTCAGTGGGACTTCATCGTTTGCAATCACTGTTTCAGCAAGTTCTGGTTTCTTACAAAAGGGCAAAAGTAAGAATCAAAGAGTCAGAATAAAATGGCAGATACAAACAAATCTTTGACATAAGGATATCTATAAAATAATTGATCTTTATGATAAAAGTAATAGTCTTTATATAATACAGTTCATTTGTGATAGTCCTTAAAAAAATAGTTCAATATTGACTATTTAATTAGCTGTTTCTACTATTTCTCCATCACAGCATCTTTCTTGTCAAGGTAGAATGTCATCAGGAAAATTCCGTCTCCATCTGTATAACAAAGATACATCTAAATATAAAGATTCTCACTCACTCACTCACTAATCAAACCTCACTACACTGGAATATAATAGTATCAGGCGGTTAATGGATATTACTTTATTTTAGATCTATACACATTATCACAGCCCTCATTTATATCATTTATATAAAAAAACAAATATTACTAAAATATGTATGTTACTGTTGGTGCTAAGGAGGTAATACACGTACGTTAAATGACTGACGATGTGACATCTCAAATGAACCTACCTTACAAAGTCTTGGTTGGAACCATAATTGTGTCGTTCATATATTCGCAGTAGCATCAACTTTTGGCTTCATATGCACTTCGAATAACCAGGAACTTGTGCATGGTCAAATAAACAACGTGAAATAGACGCGAGGATGCTTTGGCGGCATCCTATACAATTCAACGGGCTCCACACAGCGACGTACAGCGTACGGGATAGACATCTGTTCGTAATTAATTTTGCCGCCCAAACTGACCAATGTAATCCTATCCGATCCTTATCTGGACACACGCATGCAGGGAGCGGTGGTGTAATGCAATCATGTAATTAAAGCCCGTGGCACAAACTACATGTAAATTAATATTTTCCAAAACGCTTATATACCACATTTCTATATATTATATATAATCAATATATCATATATTGGTTTCAATTGCATTATTATTTGTGCACCATCTTTTCCCGATGTTACTATATTTGTAAGGTCAAAGAAACAAGAAACGTGTTATGAATATATTGACAAATATGTTTCTAAACATTACTTTATTTTGACAGTGAATTTAATTCTAACTTACGATTAGAATACTGCGACTGAATAACAAAACAATATAACAGTTTTCCTGAAACTCATTATGGTACTATTGATGTTCAAACCACTGTTGATTATGGCTTGTATGTGATTAGATGGAAAGTGGGCAACAGTGGGAAATTCCCTAAACATGTTTAGAATAGTGTTTAGCCACTGGCGTAATGTCTGTCTAAACGCGTTTAGAAATGTGTTTAAAAGCTATTCATGTTTAAATAACAGATGTAATATCGTTCTTGTGTTTAGCTATTAAGCACTATCCTAAACATGTGTAGCAGTAAACATGTAACGATGGTGTTTAATTGCTAAAGGCGATTTTTACAGTGTATCATGTTGATTATTTCAACATTCTGACATGTATAGCGTTTGAAGCCACTGCCTCACTTGTAGAAAGTAGGACACACTACTAAAATATACTATTTATATTTATTGTACTGGGGAGTAAGGCGGATATCAATATCATGCCAATGTATATTAACTAATGGCACATTTATTCCGAAACGTACATATTCACATGTAAAGAAATGCTATTTGTCAAATATACTTTATTGAACAATACACACGTGCATATTTCAATGATGACCCAAATATAAAATAATCCTAGATTATAACAGGAAATGTTTTCTTGATTATAACAGGAAATTTATACATTTCTTTTATAATTATTTAATGACTTATATACGGGCTTGATATTCCAGAGAAGAGAAGAAAGCATATGCTTCTTGGTTAAAAAAACATTTGATAAATTGGTATATTATTTAAAATTGTCTAATGATCAACCCATTAATAATATTAGTTAAAATGTTGACCAATGTTTAACAAATCAATGTTTTAGAAAGATATATTTTAAGTTCTAGATTATCATTTTAAACAATTGTCAGTAAGATAATCAACTGCTATTTCAAGAGAATTGAACAGTCATGGTGACAATGGTTAGAGTGACCCAGCTGCAACAGATGACCACACCGCACGGCTGATATAACCAGGAAATTATGTGTAACAGGAAATACGACTAGAAAATGACACTATAATCAATACCATATCATTATAGGACATTGACGACTACTTCCTTATTGTATTTACATCCTGATGGTATATTACTGCTGAAATAATGTATAATCTGAACAGTTTTATTGCTGAAACAACGTATAACGAATTTAATAATTACCCGAACACTGCACATTTTCTGATATCATGAACAAGTTGATTACTTGGATAATGAGTTTTGGATACCGTCAACTACCCAATCCAGCTGATGCTAAGGTAAGTTTACATGATATGTATACAATTTTGGATCATTCTTTGAGTATTCTGCAGCAAAACGTTATTTCTTATCAATATTAACATTTTCAGCTGCATGCGCTGAGTTATCAATGATTATAGTATATATCATTTATTACGATTGAATGTTTTAACAGTTATTTTACTTTTGTGTCTGTATGCTTATACCATTTATTTAGTTGAAATATTTAAATATCCCATAACGTTATCGTATTAGTTTTTAATGGAAACTATAAATCAAATATTTCAATGGGATATTCAAGATGCATTTGCTTGCGTGTCGATTTGATTGCATATACTTAACATAGAAATAAGAAAACCAATATCGTATGTAATTTCCAAACAAATACAATCAGAAATATCATAAACCATAGCAAACACGAGTAAGAAACTATATGATAAACTATATATTTTCATACTAAATGAGTCATAATTTCGAAAATGCTCGTATATTACTTAATAATATTGATAATTGTAATTGAATATATTATATTTCATATGCTATTTTTTTATTCTACATATTATTTGATAAATACAAAGTCATACAGCATAAGACTAAATTTATATGATATTTATTTTATTAGTTGCTGTACCTTATACTCTACTCCTGTGAGTTTATTTCTTTATAATATAGGCTTTCATTTTCATATTTATTGAATATATGAACTTGTATTTCTTTGTCGCGGCCAGCTGATTGAGAACCTAGACTGTATTAAGGATAGATGGGACAGAGAAATGCCGATAACTCTTTAAATCGTTCGGTGACCTCCAACTTGTCTTACACGTTTCAATAAAAGACATAATAAGCTTGCTATTTTGAAAAAAAAAACGAATTCTAAAATATTTTGTTTCATTGTCCCATTTCTCAAAGGCTTTTGTTATATACACTGTGATGGAGTATGAGTAACATCACATACGCATGTAGATTCTCTCAACAAGAGATTACTCAACATAAGTTCTTCCCATGTGACCTCTGTTGCAAGTGGAACATTTTCCTGGCTAAACATAGAGAATCCTGATTGGTTGCATTCTAAGGTTATTAGTAAAATGGACGCCGTTTTGAAGATTATCATTTGCCAATGACTGATGATTGATATTGTATCAATGTGTCACTGATTAAATGAATCTGTACCTATCAATTTCAAGATGTACATATATCCCTATATATTTTTATCCAGTATGTTTCAATTTGTTAAAAGAAGTTCCACATGCTGATGAATAAAGAAGACAAAATCTTTGACAAACGAAACTTGTACAATTTATATCAAACATTTGAAGTACATTTTCAAATTAGAAATACTCTCTCGAGTCAAAGGCTGTGACCATTGAAGTAACTTAATTGGCTGGTGTAGTAATTCCATTCGATAGAAACAGTTACTATAGGGGGGAGTTCTTGGTACGATTTTGCCGCGGGGGGATTTTGCTAAACGCGAGATGCATGGTTCACTTGTAACAGAGCATAACGTGGGAAGAACTGACGTGTGTGGTTGATGTGCATGGGGAGATAATGACACAAGTATAGTTACAACATTTCTATTCCGCTTCTCGATGTTTTTTTCCTTGTCTTAAGATCAGCCCATGCATTAATGACCAGGCCGGGTTTGTAAAAACGAATTTTCAAGAGTTAAACTCATGGCACTTCTGTGTCATTAATACTCATCTACATTTCATCTTTAGCAATATGCTTCGTTTAATCAAGGATTACAATCATAACTGCACAAACGTCAAACAAATTTCGTACTTTCGTCTCTTTGATGCATTTTAGTATATCTCGTCAAGGTATAGAACTTTGTTATTTGAATATTTGTATATTGAGTACTTATTGACAAATTATATTTACAGATTTGTCAAATAAAATGTGTGAATGCTTTTGGACGTTTTGGTATCATATTGTGTAAGCTTTATATTGAGAAACCTTCTTGGATTCATGCGCTATACAACTACATAATGATAATGATGATGATAAGGATAATCATGATACTAATAATGATAATTATCATAATGATGCTTATGATTAGCTTACCTATGCGAACTATAAATTTGCATTTGCAATTATATTCTTATATAATTATGGTATTCCGAATGTTTTCTTTTGTCGTTGATTCTTTTCAATTTCTTCAGTTTCGATATTCGAATAGAAGTGTAAAATAAACTGTTTTTTTCGTTTTAATTTGAGCTCGAATAGGAACTTCAATATGAGTGTTAGTAACAATGCCCATTGTCACCGCGGATACATAACTTTAACCATCCGTATAGGTTGACAGGAAAATGTTGCTAATCTTCGGCCTATTATCGGATTGAACACATTGACTTATGCAAACGTGTATGTTTTCTATTGGCAATATTTCAGATGACTAACATTGCTTGACCAGTGTTCGAAACAGCTGCCAGCCGGCCACGGCTTTTTCTTAAAACGCAAAAAAATCTCAAAATGTTTACAAACTAATCAACAACCCTTGAAAAGTATATGTAAGAATGATTGGTTCCCCTTTTAAATCACAACACTTACCATGAATATATATACTTAGGTAACTCTGAATATTACATACCATTGGGAAGTGTGTGTGTGTTTAAATAATTCTTCTTCTTAAATTATGTTGCTCAAATCATAATTTGATGATTCAAATTGGCAGAAAAATGAATCCTTCACCAGAAGAGAGGTTATATTTTCGTTTTGTAGAGTATATGTGAAGGAATTGAATTTAATGTCTTCCTAAAGCGTCCGTTTAACTCAGATCTCAGGAAAACTGTTTGTCATATTGTTATTGCACATCTCCATCTCTATAATAAACAAACCATTCTTTGTCAAATAAAATGGTGATGCTTAGTGATATAGTGGTATAGTAAATTGTAATGAAATGTTTTCTTAAGATTCTACAAAAATGACGTTATGAAAGTGCTTAGATAGGCGCTCCACACATCAGAACAGATTCATACATTGTATATCAAATATTCAGATATCAAATATCTCCACACTGATGATATTTTGAGATGAGTGCAGATAAAGCTCGATAAGCACTTGTAGATATTTCCACAATATTGCATGAGTTACATAAAAGTTAGCTAAATGTTCTTCGCAATATGCACATTCCGAGAAACTAGTAATTAAGATCAATACGCGTTCAGGGTGAATATATATAGGTGTCCCTATTTCATAATATTATACTTTCTCTTTTTAACACAAGTATTTTATAAATGTTGTGTAATTATGTTATAACAAAATACCACAGTGTTTATGATCATACTTGATACTGTCTATTAGTGTTGTAATTAATAATATTATTTGATATCAAACATTTAATTATTTTTGAAAAATATGTAATTTAATGTTTTAAGAAGATAAATTATTTCCTTAGAATAATTCTTGTGATTATGAATTATTTAAACATTAAACACCCACCAACCTAATCAGTTAAAAAATAACTCTTTATTGCGTTGCTTTCTCAATTTTCCCTTTTTGGTTTTTATAAACGTATACCAAATGAATTTTTTGAAAGAAGACATATGAAACAAGTAATTTTGATAGCTGAATTTAATGCATTCATTTACATGCTTGTATTTCCTTATTTGCAGTTAATAAGTTGAATCACTGAGCCGAAGCATATTCATGAATTTAAAGATAGAAAGAAAAAAAAACTAAATTAATTCTATCATATATAAATAGCAAATACAGTGGACGGTGACAGTGTTACGTCAATCAAATGTTCCCCCTAAAGTAAGATATAAAATCAAGATTATTTGTTAATGAATTTTTAAGAAAACGGACCAATATATTTAAAAAAATTACCAGATAGTATATTCCAAATCATCAGCAATTTACATACATGGAAATACTATTCATTGGTAAATCTACTTCTTGTGATATTTTTATTTGTATTCAACCCTCTAAAATAGGTCATGGAGAAAACACAACCGTTTTTCATAACACTAAAATAAATCAAACAATTTTAATACAATCACCTTCTTTTAAAATTCAAGTAACGAAACACGTTTTAGTTACATATGCGTATGTCGATGTCCTGTTAAGAAACAGTGTAGGTGTGTAGAAACATTTATAATACCCAACCTCCTTTTTAAAAGTCATTTCTTTTCGTATGTTTATCTAGCCTCTAACATGATTATATTGCAATTTTATAACGTGTAACTCTGAACGAAGCGTCTGTAAAATAACTGCTACCACACTGTGAGATCGATTCCCATTGCTCTTGAAAACAAAGGTGAACTGCTTATATCGTTCTCAGCTTAAATAACCAAGTTGTATGAACTTGACCATTGATGATCATGTAGAAATGTTGAATGTCTATTTAAGTTCAATTTAGAATACAGGGTAAATTTAATCAAGAAAACAGTTCAGTAGTAAAATGAAATGGACCGAAATTGGGTATAGTTATAGAATTGCAAATAAAATTGTCAACAACGAGTTATTTCCCTTCAACCATATTTGCGAATGTATGTCTCTTTTTCCGATTGTTGATTTCTTTTAGGAGATGAACTGTTGAAATGTGATTCACATTTTATAAACAAGCATCATTGAGAGGTATTGATGTAACTTGTAAATGTATCATCGTTGTTCATACCTTTCAAACACACAATCCTTATCATTTTATATTTTAAAGTTTACGCATTTTGTCAATGTCCTCAATTGAAATTTTCTAATAATCTATGTTGCAGTTAGTGTATTTAAAAAAATCAAATATATAAAATGTTGCCCATTTCATTGAAAGAACAACACCTTTTAACCATATATAAATATCATATTGTTAATATTATTATATAAATATATATATTAGTAAATGTTTTTTTATGCATGTATGTGACCCGATACCATTTTAATAGTTCCAATTTATCTTCAAATTTTACCCCATGCACATCACACACTTGACTTTAACTCCATTTATTAAAATATTAAACAACACAATTCATTCTTATATTTTCCACGGGAACAACAGAAAACGTAGACGACAAACATTGAAGTTGCATTACATGCACTCGTATGCAGATAATTGCCAGTTGTACAATCAATTTCATCATCAGAACTCAGAAGCTCTCTTGAATATAGCGACTTGTACCAGGTCCTTGAAATCTTGGATGACCGAAAACAAACTCAAACAGTGATAAAACTGAAGCAATTATGTATGGAACTAAGCGGCAGCTAAAACAGTTCATATAAGCAGCGTTAATGGGTCAGATACGGGTAGTTCAGTTAACGAAGACTGTCTAGGATCTCGGTGTCTTGCTCGATCCAACCCTTTCAATGGAAACTCAGATTAACAATGTCAAGAACTTCGAGCCTTATAGAAAGCAAATATGTTGTGAACAGATACCTTGGTCAATGCGGGTTAAAAATTGTTGTTTTATTTACCCTCTGACAACGCCTGGAAAAATATAAACTCCAAATGAAACGCTACCAACAAAAATGCAAGATATTTAAATAACGTACGAGTGCACAACTGAAATATAGTTACATTATACACGAATCTAACTGAATATTTGATGTTTGAAACTATATGTCCACTTTACAGAAACTAAAATTTATTGCGCAACAAAGCCATTGTTTTTCTATTTAAGAACGTCTGTCGCTTTAGAAATATTGAATTTTGAAAAAAGCTTCTAAGAAGATAACATTCTCCATAATTTATTTATTTCCTATAGCCTACAGTTGCTGACTTATAAACTGTCGTACAGACGCATTACTTTTAGTATCAAATATCGTACTCCAAACAAGTAATTTAACCGAGTGCAGTTATCCTTTCAATGAAACGACACAACCATATATCAGATGATCTTATCTCTACGCGGAAGTGTACTGAATGTGGCCAGCACGTGGGGAGGTCAAAGGTCAAGAGATCGATTTCTCGGAAACTCAGTGGAGCCATCCAGGTGCGGTTGTCAATTTCATGTAGGTGTATATATCACAGGAAGCCATATCGGTGTTTGACATGCGATTTAGGTGCAGTTGTATGTGCTTATATTTTGACAAGGTCGTGGAGTCAGACACTGTAGTTAAAATGTATTCATTGGTTATGTTCATTGTCGTAAATCGGACAGACAGACACAGATTATATTTTTGTAATGTGTGGTCCTTAATACAGTTACATAATATGAGGTATAGAAGGACAGTGGCCATTCAAATAAGTTACTTGTGTACCTGAAAGAGATAGTTTTTGTGTATGAATACACCAGCGATGAATAGGACACGCGAAAGTTTGGCGCTTTTGTAAACATGTCTAATTTGGTTGAGATATCTTTCACGGACGTATTGATACTGTTTACAGAAAAGGAATATATGTTTTTCGTCTTCACACTGTACAGAATGTCAGAAAGAAGGTCTTCAGTAAACGCATATGATAAACAAAGTTGACTAAAAGATCGTTATATGTGTAATATGAAATTTGCATGCAGAGAGCACGTTGAGGGTTTTAGTTTTATAATTAATTTTGTGATGTAAGGTTCCAAGTAGAAATCGTATTTGACCTGTGACTATTGACTCAGATATGTTGATGATGAGATATCGCCAGGTTTGGTGTCCATTGTCTTAAAGCTGTTGCTGGAAGATAGTCAAGAATGTCGTTAAATGTTCAACTCCTTCGTTATACCACACATGCCAAATTCCTTATACTGAAAAGGGATTATTCTGAAATTGGATGCCCGCGTTCTTGCCCATATTGTCGAACGTTTTGAGCATCTAATAAGCGTGGAAGGGGAAGCGATTACATTCCATGCATGTGCAATGATCTGAACCGCAATATTTTACTTCAGTCTCAGAGAGCACATATAGAGAAAAGCGTCCTAGTCCATCGAGGATGGCATTGTTTGATATTTTCCGAGTTGGGTTTTTTAAAATATTCTGTTTGGATCCGTTCAATTACATCTGAGTATCTGAAACTCAATATTTTGGAGCGGTACATAAGTATCGGTGCTACTTTTCTGTCAATTTTTTTTGAAGCGGTTGAGAAGGTAATTTTTGTATTCTATTGAATAGTCTAAAGACATGTAGATAGACAGGTTTTGTTCGCTTGCTGGACACGGATTCCACAGGCTTTAGTCTTGAAGGAAACACTATACCAAGGTGTTTATAATAGGTTGTATGAGGTAGATTTATAATTGATACACTTATTGAGGAAAGGATTTTTATAAATGTTACGGCGTTTCATGTTTGCTGTATATTTGTTTTCCGTTACACTTGTTAACAGTAGCTTTAGTACATATGTCTGCTTTTATTTTATTTTATCTGCAATTATTTCTTATCTTTACTGCTCGACAATCGAAGTAATGAACTGATATCTACAGTGACGTGTCTTCTCCACTCACTATTCTACCTTTCACTTCTCCAATACCTGGGAGTATGGATGATTCTAGCCAACAATGTAAAATCGTACTTATCATGATATCGTCCATAGAACTGGAATGGGTATACGCGATGCTTTGGGTACGAAGTATGAACAAAATATGTTCAACTCTGTCACATATATATTATAATGGCCCATAGCATCGGATGGAAACATATTAAATGAACTCGCTTGCTTCACAGATGTAATGTACATTTACAACCACCGTTGTACTTACACCTGTTAACTACCTATAAGTCGTTCAACAAGCAAAGAATGGTATTGTCCACTAATAATACTATTAATTTCTAAGCACTTGTCTATTATAGTTTCTATAAAGAGCAAGTAAATGTTAAATATCCCATTTCTCTATATACGGGTCTAACACTTAGACTCTGAATTTGCTTTTAAAGAAGCCTCTAAAATCCAATTTCTGTTTCCTTTTCAATATTTAATAAAATTGTGATATTTCCAGAATAAAAACTTTTTTCAGAGTCTGAGTGTAAGACTAGGGTTATGAATGTGATCTTATAGCTTTGTGCAGTTGTCGGTGGCAATGAATCTTCGTGTACTTCATTTGAAACATTGTAGCTTGTAAACATATGAGCACCAAGTTAATATATGTAGCCTGAATAAATAAAATAGAATTAGACTTGATTGTAGAGTGATAGATCTGGTTCAATGAAGTTTCTCTCAAAGAATACGAACCGTCAGAAACTTAGACATCTTTGGACCATTTTGTTGTATTTCCAGTTACAATTATCCTCAACAGAAACGCTAAAGATAAGACAACGCTTATTTTATAATAAACATATTTTAATCCGTCTCTGAAACTCATACATAAACAGCCATCCTTCAAAGCTCACTCCGGTTCAGACTAAACATTTGCATATACATCAACAAGATCGCCTAGGCGAATAATATCAACTGTAATGTGTAACGACTCCCGGGTTACGTAATAAAGGACAAAAATGAGGTACAGTCACTGTTGTATTCAGGAGTTGGAATCCCAACTTAGTCATGGATGAGATCAGGCAGGTACTGACGACTGTCGAGGTTGTACAGGAGGGAGGAATCTTCACCCGGAAGTGCGGGGTCAAGGTCATCCGGAAGTAGCTGTGCGGAGCTGTCAGTAGGACTCGCTTTCCGTGAAGACTGGAAGAAGTCGTAGAAACTTTCGTCATCCAGGGCACGGCTTGAGATCGAAGGCGAAAGTGATGAGGTAGAACGGCCATTTTGAGATGTCGCGTGACCTTTCGCGCATGCGCGTGTAAGCATATGGTGGACCAACATTGCTTCCAGTCGGCGTTTTTCTTCCCGTAACTCGAGAACTTCTTCCTCCAGCTTTTGTCTCTTATTGTTTTGTTCCGTGTAAACCTGAAATATTAAAGACTCGACATAATGATCGAATTATGGCATGAACATTTACAAAAAGTGATTTTTGATAATAAGAAACTGTTTGAGAGGCATTCTAGAAGTTGGTAAAATAGAAAGACAATAATATTTTTAAATTTTTTTTTTTTTATAGATGTTCAACTTCTTTATTTCACAATGGCGAAACTATTTATATGTAAGCTTGCAAGTTCGACGTTTGGAGGGACGGTAACAGCGCGAGGGCCGGAGATTGGTATTGAATACGTAGTTGATAAAGGGGAGACCACTCTGACTCGCCTGTATAAACTTCTCTTGTTCCTGACGCTTCTTGTTGCGACATCTCTGGGCCGCCACTCGGTTCTGTGCACGCCGTCTCTCCCGCTTGGCTCGTTCCTCGTCTGTTAACTGAGACATTCAAACACATTGATAAAAATCATCTTTTAAACATACATCAATGTCCTAAAATAAGACAGAAGGAAATACGTGTATTTACTTACACGAGATGGGGTGCATGGCAATATTATTACTATAGAAACCTATTTAATGGAAGGCATCTTGGAGTAGCAGGTGCTAGTTCAAGGAGGGTCTCTGTATCCAGAGGTAGGTAGTATTGTCTGAATACGCCTTAAACGATGATATACAATCGTTGATCTGTCTCTTTATTTTAACAAAAGCATGTTTAGATAATGTCATTGTCTTCACCCAACTTTACCTCAACTTCCAAACGCAAGGCATAACTCTTGCCAGTCTGCATTACTGGAGCCAGTAATGGAGACTGGCAAGAGTTATGCCTTGCATTGGGAAGTTGACTTTACCTATGTACTTCATATTTCTGTCAGTAGTTTTAGATTCCTTTCTCGTGGGCACATAAGCGTTACTAGATGTTTTAATTAGTTTAATTAGTTTTAATCCCCTTTCCAACTGCGTGTCCTCATACGGCTATATAAATGAAAATGAGAAGAAAGGTTGAGAGTCACTCTAACATGACGTTGAACCATGAACCGTGTACATGTATATCCGCCCTCCACCAAATCCCATTTGACTCTTCATCTAACACGCTCTTGCGAACTCTCGTCAATTATTCATAACCCGGTTATTAACAACGTTGTGGGTCTATTTTAAGTATTTTGATAAACAGATAGGTCCATTCCGATCCCAGTGTTAATTAGTATCTCGGGTTATATAGTGCGACCCGACCCCGCCTTTACTCCAGCGGAACGAGGCACAACACAGAGTTTATTGCATCGGGGAAACTAAGAATCGACGTGATTAACTCTATTTTGTTCACCGTCGATCTTGCACGCTGAAACCAGTGGAACCGAGGTATATAAATAGGTTATTGCATTGACAGTATATTGCAAGAAAACACTTATTATATATTTCGCTTGATATTTCTGTTCGGATGGATGTAAGATGGATTCGTTTAATGAATAATTGAGTGAAGTGTAATTATGACGGGAATACTTATTGTGAGAATGTGTCAGTTGTTTTGTTTACTCGTTTATTCATTGCTTATGAAGGTAGATGAAGTAAATTAATAAATAATTGAGTAGAGATTGATTAATATAATCTCTTATGAAAAGACTCATCATTTTGTCTGTGTATTTTAATTGCTATAACTTGCGAAAAATAAGTAGTGACTGGATTGTGGCTACATGTACTGCACAGTAAACAACTTTATTCATTGAAACCTAGTCTAACACTTAGACTGTAAAAAAAAAAAAAAAAAAAAAAAATTGAAAAGGAGCCTTTTTTATACATGAAAAATGAAAATTCCATTTCTTACAGTCTCCTTTTCAATATTTAATAAAATGGTGATATTTTCAGAATAAATACTTTTTTCATAGTCTGAGTGTAAGACTAATTGAAACCTACAGGCAGTATAACTTTGTATTGACAATTTAAAACTATCCATTGCGTAATAATTTCAAATACCCTCCTTGAAAATGTAAAGTATGGCAACGTGTGTTCACATTATATGCATTCTTATCAAATGTATTTACAAATTGAATGAGTATATTGCATTCATAATAGAAAATCAACAATTGATACAAATTTCGATCTCAATAAAAGCCTCACCTCATAAGCAGTCTGCGGTGATTCATCCTGAGTTACTTCCCCTTGTCCGCTAGACAGACGCCGCAGCATAATCGCGGCGCGCAATTCCTCCTTCAGTATCGGTGTCACTTGGTGCATTCTGCACGCTTCTTGCACGGCCTGTTCAAGGCGAGGGTCGGTCTTCGTGTGTCCCGGGCTCGGTAGATTGGCTGACAGCAAGTCGGGGGCGTGGCCTTCTGATTCAAATGGGCGGGGCAAACTCGGGTCACCCATTGTGGATCGCCCGATCTACAAATTAAAATGGAATAATGTTGTTAAATTGTATTAAATCAATGTTGAATTAAAAAACCCAGCGAAGATAATATAACATGTTCGTATGTCCTCACACTTAAAGATAAAATAATTCATAATATTTCATTCGTTAATTTAAATTAATATAAAACCCATATCAAAGATTGTGGTAGGGTCGAGCATACATTGTATTCATAAACTTGAAGGCGGTAACTCGATTGGAATTAACCGGTTTGAAAATAACGAAAAAGAACCTTAACATCAACTTGTTATTTTCGTAAATTAATTATTATTTGATTTAAACCTACCCAAAAAATGCATTTCAAATATATATATATATATATATATATATATATATATATATATATATATATATATATATATATATACACCACGCGATGGATGTACAAACTCTGATTATATTGCATCCGATCATATTGCAAAACTAAACGTCTTTATTATCACACCCTTGATGGTCATTTGCGATGACAATTAAAGTCGTTGATGAAGTATAATTATTTTTTTTATCATCAAGTAGCATGGGCAATCCTATACGTTTTAAGGTAAGCAGTGTAAAACAACATGAAAACGGCGACGTCGAGTCAGATTGATTGATGATACTTTTTAGTTTCTGATCTGTTGTAAAGTTTTGCAGAATACTTGTCTCTTGAAATCTTGGATGGGTTTACAATGTCTAATGCTTGTTCATCATCTAATGGTTGTTTTCTTTTTTTCGATTTTGTCATGCTACATATATTTCTCTCTGTTGATTGGGTCTTGTCATTCTAACTATGAAATATTACATTACAACACTTTCATCAAACAAACAGTAGTTACTCATTTAGCAAGATCTTCTACAAAACCATGTACTAACAAGGTAAACGAAATTAATGTCACTGACGATTGACTAATTGAATTTAATAATATATTTCACATTCAAACTGAAGAAGGAGTAAGCATATACTCCGAAACGTCGTGTATTTTCACATTAAAGAAGTTGTTATTTAGAAAAGCATCATGTTCATATATTTAATATTGTCCAATTGCATGTACATAGAATATGTTTTAGAAAAAGAAAAGTGTCTATTGACGGGTAAAATGTTGACGAAAATCCTCACAAGTACCAAGAGCAAATACATTGATCATGATGTAAGAAAGTTAATTCATATATATTTGTTTAACTGAAAAATAATGTGTCTCATAATGACGATAATGATTTTATTTATTATGGATATTAGAAGGTGCGTAAACGAAATAAAAATATTTATAATAGCCATGTTAACAGGCTAACTGCAATTCACACATGAAGTTAGCCTGTTGTCCAGACCCCATGAATTTAAAGAGCCGAGGCAAGTCTACAATAAGGCAAATCTACAGAGTTCAGTAACAAATCTCAGAGGCTCCTTATTTTTCCTTATTTTTATTTTAATCAAATTTTGGACAAACAAATCATTTCAGAGGCTAAATGTCAGACTATAACATGAAGTAAACATGGGCGCTTAGAATTTTAATAAGTCATCATTTTGTCTATATCAAACGATAATGGACAACTTTGTGTTGATCTGCGCGTAATTCCACCCTAAGTACACTAAATCGATACTAACGACATATACGCGTGCTTAACGACATCAGGCATGTCAATTTACACGTGCACGAATTCAACATGACGCAATTGTCAACAAATCATGACTGCAGCTTGTTGCATGTAATAAATGTTACATTACGATTGAACGATTACAATGCACATGCCTATTCCATGTAACATATGTGAATGCGTGTCAGGACTGTTACCATTGAAATAAATGTGGGTTTATGATCAACCGACTTTTACATTCATACAGAATCATTGTCATATGATATCAATTATATTTATATTTATTATACACAGAATGCATGTCAAACAGTGAACTGAATACATAATAATTTTCATCTTGGTAAAAATAAGTACACATTTCTTTTAAATAGCATAAAATAATATCAATAACATGTCACACACAAAATATAAGGCATGATAAGATAATCGATTTTTTCACAAATGAAAAATCAAAATATACAAATGTTAGTTGAAGGTCATTTACTTAAATTTTCATTTTATCAATAGTTTATATAAGTAATAAATGACAGTATCAAAGGCATTAAAAACAAAATAGCGACAGATGTGCTGTACCCATAAACATCAGGTCCAACAAAATCCAAACAGCTGAACCGCGCATGACATTTTGTTTACAACGTTTGTGTTACGGCACAAGGCCGACATGACATATAATTACCGGCCTGGGATGAAGTAGTTGGGGTCACCCGGTGCATTTCATCTCAACATAGTGGGGTGAACAAGTGCATTTCGATCGCAATGGGATTTAGCTAATTAATATAATTTGCGAATATCGTAGTTACTGCCAGGTTGGTAGAGGGCCATCGTCTTCACTGGCCGGTTCTGCACTAACGAACTTGTGACGTTCTAAAGTGCGCTGCCAAGTTATGATCTTATATATTATATACTATGTTGCATCTGAACCTAGAAACCTACGATTTATCGCACGAAGCAACAGCTGAGAAGATTTTTCCATATATAGGTATAGCAGAAAGTAGCACGTGTTTTACGACTCTCTTAAATCAGGAGATACCGTGAAATTTTAAAGTTTGCGACTTTGAAATATTCTTCTTGTCATCAAACTTTCATTTCTTATAGACGAGGTACAACGTTTTCTGTGGTATTCGATTCTTTTAATCGATTTAATAAAAGTTCATTTCTGATTGTTATTATTGTAAAATAAATTTAGGTATATAATTTTGTTATCATTCGATTTTGGCTTCTAACAGTGACCAGTATTAACCATAAACATCACATATTAAACATAATTAATAAATACCAATAATTCAGTTCAGTAACCAAAACAACCACAGCGTATTGATGCATGGCGCTTATGTGTTAGACGTATTCACCAAAACAACCACAGCGTATTGATGCATGCATGGCGCTTATATTATCTTAAACGTATTCACCAAATCAACCATAGCGTATTGATGCATGGCGCTTATGTGTTAGACGTATTCACCAAAACAACCACAGCGTATTGATGCATGGCGCTTATGTGTTAGACGTATTCACCAAATCAACCACAGCGTATTGATGCATGGCGCTTATGTGTTAGACGTATTCACCAAAACAACCACAGCGTATTGATGCATGCATGGCGCTTATATTATCTTAGACGTATTCACCAAAGCAACCATAGTGTTTTGATGCATGGCGCTTATGTGTTAGACGTATTCACCAAAACAACCACAGCGTATTGATGCATGCATGGCGCTTATGTGTTAGACGTATTCACCAAAGCAACCACAGCGTATTGATGCATGGCGCTTATGTGTTAGACGTATTCACCAAAACAACCACAGCGTATTGATGCATGCATGGCGCTTATATCTTAGACGTATTCACCAAAGCAACCATAGTGTTTTGATGCATGGCGATTATGTGTTAGACGTATTCATCAAAGCACCCACAGCGTATTGATGCATGGCGCTTATATGTTAGACGTATTCACCAAAGCAACCATAGCGTATTAATGCATGGCGCTTATGTGTTAGACGTATTCACCAAAGCAACCATAGCGTATTAATGCATGGCGCTTATGTGTTAGACGTATTCACCAAAGCAACCATAGCGTATTAATGCATGGCGCTTATGTGTTAGACGTATTCACCAAAGCAACCCGGCGTATTGATGCATGGCGCTTATGTGTTAGATGTGTACACCGATAAAGTTATTGTTTTTACTTCCTTGTTCGAATATGAGTAATGTTGCTTTCATCTGTGTCGTAGATATTGATTGTGTCCATGTTTTACATGAATTAATAGACAGCTGTGGACAGGTTGCCTAACAGTGCCTCTCACAGGCATAGACCGTTTGCCACTTATTTGTTAGTCAAAATATTTTATACAACTACAAACTCAATCAAAAAACGGATAATCCTATTCTAAGAATAAGAAATGCCGAAATATACTTAAAACTTATTGACGTAATATTGGTACCGTATTTCCGCAAATATAAACGCTGGATCCAGGGCCTGAAGCAACTATATTCAGACATAAACGTCCGAGCTCAACTTAGTGTCCAGTGTCGACATGAGCGCCTCCATTGCAGCCTGATTAAAATCGACGGTTTTCCGTGGAATAAAAATTGCAAAATAGTCCATCTACCGGGATACGAACTCATATCGTTCGTAGGTTCCACGCCAAGCCGTCTGAAAAAAACAGCCCTTACACTCGCGTGTTCGAGCGCAATTCAGGTAGCCAATCAAAAGACGCCCAACAAATGCTTTCAGTGCGAGAAGCTAGGAGCAGATAACTCCAAACAGCTATCCTTTGGTCTGTTCCGAATGCTTTCAAAACAGTGACCGTTTAAAAACTACGTTGTGATTGGTCAGCTATTTGACTGGGTTTTGGCTGTACTAAACTGGTTCGGAACATGCGCCTATACGGGGTGTTCTCAGACCTTGTGGAGAGGAATCTACAGAACCTGTTCGTATCCCGGTAGATGCATAATTTTGCAAGTTTTATTCCTCGGAACAAGGTCGATTTTAATCAGACTGGCCTCCATTGGAAACATGTCGAGGTGTTTTTTTCAAGTTACCACTTGTTTTTTTAAATAAACTATGTCATTTTCGTTGAAGCGTTGTCAATATGAAGCAGGCCGACTGGGAGCCTGCTGAATTGAGCTCAGGGCGTTTATAAGGAGAAGTACGGTGTTTGGTCCAAGTGAAGCACCACCAGAACCACTCACGTACAGCAATATAGAATATTAACACAGGTAGATCGCTTTCAACAATCAAATCAGTATTGATGTACATACTTTTCAATGTTACATCATTATAAACTATTCAAATGTAAATAATTCAATACATGATTTCGAATGTTATGATAAAGTATTGATAAGAGAACTCGTTACATAAGGACGGTTCACTGACGACCTCGTCGTGTATATTTCCACGCTAAGTAGTCCGTGTTGAATTAAATGAGCCTTTATATACATCTACTAGATAATGGCTCTATAGTAAGTTGCATGAGAGGAAACGGTTGGATGATGCCAATTGCATTGACATTAGGGGCAAATTACTCTTATAGTAACATGCCCAATATAATGAAACATGATGGTAAAGATAAACATTAATTTTCTTGATAATTGAATAAAAACGCATTGATTTACCTTGGTAAAACAACAACAAACAAACAAAATATCAGGATATTTTAGTGATTGTTTTTTTAAAGGAAATTTCACACATATAAATCAATGTCATATCTACTGCGGATGTTCTTGTTACTTGATAATTTATATTGACTCACCATTTACGTAAATAATTTAAAAGTTAACTTTATTTACTTCTGCTTATATCTTTCTTCCGACATAGTCATAATAAATTGCTCCCGCAACGGCGAATATTTTCAAAATAATACCGTATGTCCTTATTTCTATTTCTCACATCTTCGACTGGTTTCTGTCTAGTGAGAAATACACCCCCTGAACACTGTTGAGGACGTCCCAGTCTCCTTGACTGCTAGGGGAACAGACCACAATTGAATAACTTGATTGCTACCAATGAGGACTCTCTATTGCTGGCACACTCACTTTTCGGATTAAAACAGAAGTTACGATGGAGGAAATGACTTGTGTAAGCTCTGTGTTGAGACAATAGACCCACAAAATACATTATGAGCAGTTTGACTGTGTATAAAAGAACCACACTATATGATATACATATATACGCAGAGATAGATTTCATTTGGCAACTGTACCACTTGAAATATACTGATCTTTAGAAGAAATAATACAAATAATGAAATCAGTTTTAATTTGATTAATGTAATTAACTTAATGTTTACGGACAATTTATTCTACAATTGTGGATTTGTCTTGTTCCACCATTTGATCCAAATTATTGTATCAGAGCTTTGGGCGTTTCATTTCAATGGAAAACACCCGACATAAGCGGAAGTCTCGTGTTAATTTAAGGTGAAAAGCTGCTCTATATAGATTTGGATTGAAATCAACATTCACCGTGACTCTTCTTAACAGAATTACCATGGTCCTGCCCCGTGACTGTGTAAAAATAAAAGCCCTCAATACAGTCTGCAAATTGCATGTATTCAGCAAGTTTAGTTAAATCGAATACACATATATGGAACTAAAACAAGAGTCATCAGAAGATGACATATCCCACCGGTCCCACATAATTGGTAAAATACATCTTTGAACAGAGTTCAATTTCAACACGTTTCCATGGAAACGAAAAAAATTAAAAATTTAAAAATCTGAAAATATCAAAAGGCACCAATTCAGTAAATGTGAAATACATATGTGAAGTTTCAGAAAGATATGATAAATGGTTTTCCGAGTTCTGCTCCGGAAACGAAATGATTACGGACGGACAGACGGTTATACGGTTATAACTTGATAATAAGACAATGTAATACATGTACACATATTCCTCTTCTTACAAATAGCATTGCGCATTCACATGATGATATAAGAATGATATTTATTTAAAAAGTAAATAAAAACATGATTAAATTAAATATTTTATGTAAAAAAAATTTGTGTGCAATAAAACATTTCTTATGGTAATGGACGGAGATTGAGTATAAATTTTGAGTGTGTAAATGGCATGACGACGCCCCATTAACTGGTGCCTCGGGTGTAGATTCTGAAGGATAACTGCATGTGGGCCATTATCATTACATGTGTGGGTGTTCAAGAAAGGTTCGTGGGTGATCAAAGATAACATTTGATAAAAATATACTTTGAAATATCAAATCTTAATTTACATAAATATAAGTCAAGTTGTGCATATAACTGTGTCGATAAGAAATGTCATTATGCGCCCATTATAGGCTCAGATTATATAATGCGGAGCGAGTTCTTACATTTGTGTGCACAGTGCTTTATGATGCGATCGAACTTCTTCTATGTGCCACATTACCATACCTATAAGCAGTCTATGTGGCGAAATGCTATTGGAAGTTCTACTTCTATAATAGATTATTCTTGTGAGTGATCATCTCTAGCAATGGAATATAAATATCATACAATGAACCGTGAATGCCTATCGCATGGCTTTCTTTACTTGTGACGGGGTATTTTTTATTTCCATTTTCTATACATATATATATATATGTATAGCTAGCTTGCCAGTCTGCGTACTGAAATGAGTATAACGTCTTCGGAGTTATAATACTACTAACAAAACTATGATGGAGATCTATAGAACACAAATAATAAAATGCTAAATGAATCTAACACATACACATTAACAATTAAACACCAAATATAATTTATAGCAAATATAAGTAGATGAATAATAACATACTTATAAAATTCTAATGCAAAGTGACAAAAGATAACAAACCGCCCATTTGTCGATCGCTTATGAAAGTAGATTCACACAGCGAAATGATATTGACTAATGTAGATACATGTGTATCGATCACACAAAAATGTGCTTCATAAGGTGGACAAAGACACCAATTAATATTGATATTAATTCAAATGATGAATTGTAACAATTTTGCTTACCTTCCGATCACTTACAAACGATTTTTCAAGGGATGAACTGCGTTATCGATTACCATAAATAAATTATAAGTTGAAGGTAATTATCTGCCCCACTTATTGAAATAGATGCTGGAGAGATTAAGATGATCATATGATGTTTATGGAAAACCCTATAAACTGCCTCCGCTAAACAACTTAGTCATACAAACAAGCTCTTATTCCACCGCCCACGATCTATCAATGCAACATATTTTTAAGAAGCTTCCAACCCACACTGGTAATACCGGGTGGATTAGTCACAGTGGACACGCTGAGTGTGACATGTTCCAACTCTCCCAGTATCGTCCGCCTTCCTCTCGTCACGCCCGACTGACAACATACTACAGAGTTGTCAGAGAGTGGCATTGGAAAGCTCTAATGTGCTTGTTTGTTGCAATATAAGTGGTTCGTGTGATCAGGTTATAGCTTAAATACATATGCACCTTGATAATAAAAATATACCTAATCTTGCAATCGTAACATTAAAAAGTATATTTTAATATTTATGACAAGTTCCCTGCATACTAAAATATACGACTAGGTAAATTTGTAATATACCCATAATGAATAAAACAATCATTATTTTTATATTTATTTTAATGCTCCTTTCCTATAAGATATATTTATGTAAGACTGAATGTTAGCCTATATGGACACAGCTTCTGCGCAGTCGTATGGTAAACCCAAAACACTATACCTTTACTGATGCGGACAGTGATCGTAGTTCATTAAATGACATTGGTCCATATTCAGTAGATATTGCGTACTGTAACAAATGGTTTTGCTAGCTACTATTGTGTAGGTAAACTGTTTACTGATGAACAGATTGCGAGGCGGTTGTAAATTGCCTGAGTAAACACCGACTGATCATGCTGCGAATCCATGCATGCTCTTCACTGGGGCCAGTTTTTAAAAAATTATTTTATAGTTATGGTATATAATTCAGCTTGCTAGAAATAGACATGTGTGGAACATAAATATGTTAGCATTTTATTACGTTTAATTAAACAGTATAAATGGAAACGATTTGAGATAACTTTTATATTAGCACGACGCTCTGTATACAAACAAGTTTCAAACCTTAATACATGTACAAACAAGTCATTTAATATATTTTCTGAAACATTTAAAGTTATTATTGTTATTATGTTTTATATTAGCACGACGCTCTGTATACAAACAAGTTTCAAACCTTAATACATGTACAAACAAGTCATTTAAATATCTATTGTTATTCTTCAAGGTCAAAAGCTACCAAATGCCATTTGGTATAGCATTTCTGAAAGTTGAAATTACATGTCAATAAGGTTGATTACATATGACAAATAAACATAGCTAAAATATGTACTCTTTAGTAAAGTATCATTTATATTCTTTCAATGACGTGGCTAGAAACCTAGTTAGATCCATAGCCATTGATTCTGTTATTATTTTACATTAACCTCACCCAAATTGAAACAAGTCTAGCTTATTTATGTGCTCTTTTTAATATTTAATAAAACAACCCTGTTCCTTATGAATACACATAAGTATAGTAGAAACTCCAGTGACTGACCGACACAAAATAGAAAAATATTGATGTCCAACAAAATAATGAACCAAAACTACATCTAGGATGCTTCAAAGCCTCCTATAATTGTAAATAACGCATTTATTTTAAAAAGACTGCTGACTATACAACTGTAGGAAAACGAACATGGCTCTTTAGAAACAACCAGCTCTGTTACTGCAATTGTACATGGTGATTTGCCGACAGTCAACTTGAATTCGTTATTAAGTGGTTTTTTCTCGATAGTCAACTTCTTCATTGCAATTGTATTTGACGTCTCTGTAGTCAACGTCATGTTTGAAATTGTACGTGTTTTATCGATAGTTAACTTTGTTTTTGGAATTGTAAATGATGTTTTTCGCTAAAGACAACTTCGTTTTTTTGCAAATCTGTGATTTTCTCGACAGTCAACTTCGTTAGTGCAATTGTATGTGTATTATCTCCACTGTCAACTTCGTAATTCAGTGGAGATCTTTCAGTAACAAGGAACAAATGCCGTATATACGAAAACTTATTTCAGCAAATACAATCTTCAAATAATAATTTGACAAGTCCTTCAAGGGCATTTTATCAATAGAATACATAAGAATTTTTTTTTCTCTAGATTATAGTTTTTGTATTGCAAATCCTAATTGTATAATCTACTGATGCAGTTAAATCTCCTTCATTCGGTTTCAAGTTTATATTCTGTATAAATGTTTCCCACCTTGTTATACCCCACACTCCACCTGATAAAGAAATACGCATATACTCCGAAACGGTGTGTATGTTCACAGTAAAGAAGTTATAATCCAGAAAATATTGTTTTCTTGATAATTTAGTCCCACAAAAAAAAACAGTTTCCACCATGATGTTAGTTGATTCTGATTGAACTAGTATCCAAACAGTTTTTACATAAATCATAGACATTATGCTTACTCTATGTATATGCATGCTTTCTGATTAAATGTTTATCGAACAATTAAAGCGGTGCACACCTATAGATAAATAGAAACAAGCAAAAAAGTGAGCGTGGCTCACTAATACCCCCAACTGTTAAAGTTTGACATTTTTATTTTACTTAAAGAGAGAGGTGTCTGCACACCAAAGGATTGATAAGCTATGAAATGTAATTGCTAAGATTAAACTGTTTGTGAAAAGGGTAGGACAAGTGTCGATCTTCATGTAAAAAAGGTGGTTTAAGTAAAAATAGGAATAATAGTAACTTGAAAAGGTATGCATGGGTAACATAATACACTACTGCTATTACCACTGATTTCAACTTTATTTTGGAAATTAATCCATCATAATGATTCATTCGAGTGACTTGAAACAACTGGTACATGGAAGCTCACCCCTGAAGGCACAGTGAGAGATATACAGCAGTTTATGGCTGAAAGGAAAGAAAATTTAACTTTTCCCAAAATATAACCAGTGGAAATATGAAATAGTAAAATCAACAAGAACACAGAAGTAGCTTTTGATGAAAGTTACATGAAAAAGAAAATGATGAATCCACAAATCACAACACAGAAGAAGCTTCATTCATTCTAGCTCCGACTATGATGAAGTAAAAAAATATAAAAAATTGCCAAAAATTCAAAAATTCACCAAATCGTGTTAAACTTCGTACTGCACCTCTACTAGTGGTGAAGAAGACATGCGCTAAATTTGAGAAGGATGAGATGAATAGTGTTTCTGTAATCGAACGGACAAAAATGCTCATAATATGACTAAGTTAAAAAAAAAAACTCCAAAAAATCGCCAAAAATTATAAAAATTCACCAATTCGGTTTAAACTTCGCACTGCACCTCTCCTATAGGTAAAGAAGACATGTACCAAATTTGAAAACGATGAGATGAATAGTTTTTCTTTAATCGATCGGACAAAAATCATTGGTATTAATATATAATAAAATGTCTAACATCACATTAAACCTACATTAACCCAAACCCACTATTCGGTGATATACTAGTAAATCATGATTCTTGAACGACAGATGAACTTCACTTATCTACCGTTTCAAATCTTTCATCTTTTCTTCAAAATGTCAGTGATAGTTTTCAATCAAGTTTTAGGTGGAATTTGATATTATCGTTTCAAACATACGTCTTCAAAGTATATATAGAGTGATATATTGCTATTTGACTAATGGTCTTGAAAGCGTCTCAAAATTAAGATTTAAAAAATCAATGGAAAAGCCATCTTGGAATTTATCTTGACTGGTTAAACTAAAATAATAAAACGTTTCTCGCTCATCACCCCAGTCAATAAAAACATATATAGAAACCTTTAAAAGCTGTAAAAAAATTAATCACTTATTCCAGAAAAAAATTCCGATTTTACAAATAATTTGCCTCATGAAGATTAAAGAAAATACCAATGGATTTTACCAATAATGTGTGTTATGACTTCATTAATCATATATAACCTTATAAATCGATAAAATGTGTTGTAATTTCATGTCATAATTGATCTAACCAATAATGTATGGTACGAGAAAATACATACCACCTACCAATTATATTATTATGGATAAAACATATACAACTTACCACAAACGTAAACTAGACAAGAAAAAAATATAAGTTTAATAAACACAATGTTACATTGGTATCCAATAAGGCTGAGCAATATTATCGCAATACCAATATATTGCAATACAGATTGTGCAATACAATAATTGCAATACGATTTTTCATATCGCAATATATTGCACCAGCATTTTTTTTAGTGAAATGTATTCATATATCTCGTTTTTAGGCATGGTTACCCGCTTAACTTAGTTATTTTGGGGTGCAATAATATGTGTTGAACTGTATTACAGCTGTTTTCTAAATATATGACATCAAAATAAACTTATCATTTTGACTAATTGTCTATTTTTAGAAAGATTTGAAAGGCTTTTTACTAAATGTGTAATGTTTAAACTGCAAACAGAAGTATAGAAGTTGAATGTAGAGTTCACTCAATATATTGCAATACGTATTGCAATACTGGTTGTATGTATTGCAATATATGCTATGGATACTGGTGAGGTTGTAAAATGACACTCTCACCAAAGGGATATGCTATGGATACTGGTGAGGTTGTAAGATGACTCTCACACCAAAGGGATATGCTATAGATACTGATGATGTTTGTAAGATGACACTCACACCAAAGGGATATGCTATGGATACTGGTGAGGTTGTAAGATGACACTCTCACCAAAGGGAGATGCTATAGATACTGGTGAGGTTGTAAGATGACACTCTCACCAAAGGGAGATGCTATAGATACTGATGATGATTGTAAGATGACTCTCACACCAAAGGGATATGCTATAGATACTGATGATGTTTGTAAGATGACACTCACACCAAAGGGATATGCTATGGATACTGGTGAGGTTGTAAGATGACACTCTCACCAAAGGGAGATGCTATAGATACTGGTGAGGTTGTAAGATGACACTCTCACCAAAGGGAGATGCTATAGATACTGGTGAGGTTGTAAGATGACTCTCACACCAAAGGGATATGCTATAGATACTGATGATGTTTGTAAGATGACACTCACACCAAAGGGATATGCTATGGATACTGGTGAGGTTGTAAGATGACACTCTCACCAAAGGGAGATGCTATAGATACTGGTGAGGTTGTAAGATGACACTCTCACCAAAGGGAGATGCTATAGATACTGATGATGTTTGTAAGATGACACTCACACCAAAGGGATATGCTATAGATACTGGTGAGGTTGTAAGATGACACTCTCACCAAAGGGAGATGCTATAGATACTGATGATGATTGTAAGATGACTCTCACACCAAAGGGATATGCTATGGATACTGGTGAGGTTGTAAGATGACACTCTCACCAAAGGGATATGCTATAGATACAGATGATGCTTGTAAGATGACTCTCACACCAAAGGGATATGGTATGGATACTGGTGAGGTTGTAAGATGACTCTCACACCAAAGGGAAATGCTATGGATATTGGTGAGGGAGGTTGTAAGATGACACTCACACCAAAGGGATATGGTATGGATACTGGTGAGGTTGTAAGATGACTCTCACACCAAAGGGAAATACTATGGATACTGGTGAGGTTGTAAGATGACACTCACACCAAAGGGATATGGTATGGATACTGGTGAGGTTGTAAGATGACTCTCACACCAAAGGGAAATGCTATGGATACTGGTGAGGTTGTAAGATGACACTCTCACCAAAGGAATATGGTATGGATACTGATGATGTTTGTAAGATGACTCTCACACCAAAGGGATATGCTACGGGTACTGGTGAGGTTGTAAGATGACACTCTCACCAAAGGGATATGGTATGGATACTGATGATGCTTGTAAGATGACTCTCACAACAAAGGGATATGCTATGGATACTGGTGAGGTTGTAAGATGACTCTCCCACCAAATGGATATGGTATGGATACTGGTGAGGTTGTAAGATGACTCTCACACCAAAGGGATATGCTATGGATACTGGTGAGGTTGTAAGATGACACTCTCACCAAAGGGATATGGTATGGATACTGGTGAGGTTGTAGGATGACTCTCACACCAAAGGGATATGCTATGGATACTGGTGAGGTTGTAAGATGACACTCTCACCAAAGGGATATTGTATGGATACTGGTGAGGTTGTAGGATGACTCTCACACCAAAGGGATATGCTATGGATACTGGTGAGGTTGTAAGATGACACTCTCACCAAAGGGATATGGTATGGATACTGGTGAGGTTGTAAGATGACACTCACACCAAAGGGATATGGTATGGATACTGGTGATGCTTGTAAGATGACTTTCTAAAATGGATATACTATAGATACAGATGATGCTTGTAAGATGACTCTCCCACCAAATGGATATGGTATGGATACTGGTGAGGTTGTAAGATGACTCTCACACCAAAGGGATATGGTATGTATACTGGTGAGGTTGTAAGATGACTCTCACACCAAAGGGATATGCTATGGATACTGGTGAGGTTGTAAGATGACACTCTCGCCAAATGGATATACTATGGATACTGGTGAGGTTGTAAGATGACACTCACACCAAATGGATATACTATGGATACAGATGATGCTTGGACGATGACTCTCCCACCAAAGGGATATACTATAGATACAGATGATGCTTGTAAGATGACTCTCCCACCAAATGGATATACTATAGATACAGATGATGCTTGTAAGATGACTCTCCCACCAAATGGATATACTATAGATACAGATGATGCTTGTAAGATGACTCTCCCACCAAATGGATATACTATAGATACAGATGATGCTTGTAAGATGACTCTCCCACCAAATGGATATACTATTATTGATGATGCTTGTAAGATGACTCTCACATCAAAGGGATATACTATAGATACTGATGATGTTTGTAAGATGACTCTCCCACCAAATGGATATACTATAGATACAGATGATGCTTGTAAGATGACTCTCCCACCAAATTGATATGCTATGGATACTGATGATGCTTGTAAGATGACTCTCCCACCAAATGGATATGCTATGGATACTGATGATGCTTGTAAGATGACTCTCACACCAAAGGTATATACTATAGATACAGATGATGCTTGTAAGATGACTCTCCCACCAAATGGATATGCTATGGATACTGATGATGCTTGTAAGATGACTCTCACACCAAAGGGATATACTATAGATACAGATGATGCTTGTAAGATGACTCTCCCACCAAATGGATATACTATGGATACTGATGATGCTTGTAAGATGACACTCACATCAAATGGATATACTATGGATACTGATGATGCTTGTAAGATGACTCTCCCACCAAATTGATATGCTATGGATACTGATGATGCTTGTAAGATGACTCTCCCACCAAATGGATATACTATAGATACAGATGATGCTTGTAAGATGACTCTCCCACCAAATGGATATACTATGGATACTGATGATGCTTGTAAGATGACTCTCCCACCAAATTGATATGCTATGGATACTGATGATGCTTGTAAGATGACTCTCTCGCCGAAGGGATATGCTATGGATACTGATGATGCTTGTAAGATGACTCTCCCACCAAATTGATATGCTATGGATACTGATGATGCTTGTAAGATGACTCTCTCGCCGAAGGGATATACTATGGATACTGATGATGCTTGTAAGATGACTCTCCCACCAAATGGATATACTATGGATACTGATGATGCTTGTAAGATGACTCTCCCACCAAATTGATATGCTATGGATACTGATGATGCTTGTAAGATGACTCTCTCGCCGAAGGGATATGCTATGGATACTGATGATGCTTGTAAGATGACTCTCCCACCAAATGGATATACTATGGATACTGATGATGCTTGTAAGATGACTCTCCCACCAAATTGATATGCTATGGATACTGATGATGCTTGTAAGATGACTCTCTCGCCGAAGGGATATGCTATGGATACTGATGATGCTTGTAAGATGACTCTCACATCAAAGGGATATGCTATGGATACTGATGATGCTTGTAAGATGACTCTCACAGCAAAGGGATATGCTATAGATACAGATGATGCTTGGACGATGACTCTCCCACCAAAGGGAAAGGCTATAGATACAGATGATGCTTGTAAGATGACTCTCCCACCAAATGGATATACTATAGATACAGATGATGCTTGTATGATGACTCTCCCACCAAATGGATATACTATGGATACTGATGATGCTTGTAAGATGACTCTCCCACCAAATGGATATACTATGGATACTGATGATGCTTGTAAGATGACTCTCCCACCAAATTGATATGCTATGGATACTGATGATGCTTGTAAGATGACTCTCTCGCCGAAGGGATATGCTATGGATACAGATGATGCTTGTAAGATGACACTCTCACCAAAGGGATATGGTATGGATACTGGTGAGGTTGTAAGATGACTCTCACACCAAAGGGATATGCTATGGATACTGGTGAGGTTGTAAGATGACACTCTCACCAAAGGGATATGGTATGGATACTGGTGAGGTTGTAAGATGACACTCACACCAAAGGGATATGCTATGGATGCTGATGATGCTTGTAAGATGACTCTCACACCAAAGGGATATAGTATGGATACTGGTGAGGTTGTAAGATGACTTTCTCAAATGGATATACTATGGATACTGATGATGCTTGTAAGATGACTCTCACACCAAAGGGATATGCTATGGATACTGATGATGCTTGTAAGATGACTCTCACACCAAATGGATATACTATAGATACAGATGATGCTTGTAAGATGACTCTCCCACCAAATGGATATACTATGGATACTGGTGAGGTTGTAAGATGACACTCACACCAAAGGGAAATGCTATGGATACTGATGATGCTTGTAAGATGACTCTCACACCAAAGGGAAATGCTATGGATACTGATGATGCTTGTAAGATGACTCTCACACCAAAGGGAAATGCTATGGATACTGATGATGCTTGTAAGATGACTCTCTCGCCGAAGGGATATGCTATGGATACTGGTGAGGTTGTAAAATTACTCTCACACCAAAGGGAAATGCTATGGATACTGATGATGCTTGTAAGATGACTCTCACACCAAAGGGATATGCTATAGATACAGATGATGCTTGGACGATGACTCTCCCACCAAAGGGAAATGCTATGGATACTGATGATGCTTGTAAGATGACTCTCTCGCCGAAGGGATATGCTATGGATACTGATGATGCTTGTAAGATGACTCTCACACCAAATGGATATACTATGGATACTGATGATGCTTGTAAGATGACTCTCCCACCAAAGGGAAATGCTATAGATACAGATGATGCTTGGACGATGACTCTCCCACCAAAGGGAAATGCTATGGATACTGATGATGCTTGTAAGATGACTCTCTCGCCGAAGGGATATGCTATGGATACTGATGATGCTTGTAAGATGACTCTCACACCAAATGGATATACTATGGATACTGATGATGCTTGTAAGATGACTCTCACACCAAAGGGAAATACTATAGATACAGATGATGCTTGGACGATGACTCTCCCACCAAATTGATATGCTATGGATACTGATGATGCTTGTAAGATGACTCTCTCGCCGAAGGGATATGCTATGGATACTGATGATGCTTGTAAGATGACTCTCACACCAAAGGGATATGCTATAGATACAGATGATGCTTGGACGATGACTCTCCCACCAAAGGGAAATGCTATGGATACTGATGATGCTTGTAAGATGACTCTCCCACCAAAGGGAAATACTATAGATACAGATGATGCTTGGACGATGACTCTCCCACCAAATTGATATGCTATGGATACTGATGATGCTTGTAAGATGACTCTCTCGCCGAAGGGATATGCTATGGATACTGATGATGCTTGTAAGATGACTCTCACACCAAAGGGATATGCTATAGATACAGATGATGCTTGGACGATGACTCTCCCACCAAAGGGAAATGCTATGGATACTGATGATGCTTGTAAGATGACTCTCCCACCAAATTGATATGCTATGGATACTGA
Organism: Gibbula magus; assembly: GCA_936450465.1. Taxonomy (NCBI): domain Eukaryota; kingdom Metazoa; phylum Mollusca; class Gastropoda; order Trochida; family Trochidae; genus Gibbula; species Gibbula magus. The sequence continues at coordinate 72,559,065 of OW388291.1, read as the reverse complement.
TGATGCTTGTAAGATGACTCTCACACCAAAGGGATATGCTATAGATACAGATGATGCTTGGACGATGACTCTCCCACCAAATTGATATGCTATGGATACTGATGATGCTTGTAAGATGACTCTCTCGCCGAAGGGATATGCTATGGATACTGATGATGCTTGTAAGATGACTCTCACACCAAAGGGATATGCTATAGATACAGATGATGCTTGGACGATGACTCTCCCACCAAAGGGAAATGCTATGGATACTGATGATGCTTGTAAGATGACTCTCCCACCAAAGGGATATGCTATAGATACAGATGATGCTTGGACGATGACTCTCCCACCAAATTGATATGCTATGGATACTGATGATGCTTGTAAGATGACTCTCTCGCCGAAGGGATATGCTATGGATACTGATGATGCTTGTAAGATGACTCTCACACCAAAGGGATATGCTATAGATACAGATGATGCTTGGACGATGACTCTCCCACCAAAGGGAAATGCTATGGATACTGATGATGCTTGTAAGATGACTCTCTCGCCGAAGGGAAATGCTATGGATACTGGTGAGGTTGTAAGATGACTCTCACACCAAAGGGAAATGCTATGGATACTGATGATGCTTGTAAGATGACTCTCACACCAAAGGGATATGCTATGGATACTGGTGAGGTTGTAAGATGACACTCTCACCAAAGGGAAATGCTATGGATACTGGTATGTTTGTAAGATGACTCTCACACCAAATGGATATGGTATGGATACTGATGATGATTGTAAGATGACTCTCACACCAAAGGGATATGGTATGGATACTGATGATGCTTGTAAGATGACTCTCACACCAAAGGGATATACTATAGATACAGATGATGCCTGTAAGATGACTCTCACAACAAAGGGATATGCTATGGATACTGGTGAGGTTGTAAGATGACACTCACACCAAATGGATATGCTATGGATACTGGTGATGTTTGTAAGATGACTCTCACACCAAATGGATATGGTATGGATACTGATGATGATTGTAAGATGACTCTCACACCAAAGGGATATGGTATGGATACTGGTGATGTTTGTAAGATGACTCTCACACCAAATGGATATGGTATGGATACTGATGATGATTGTAGATGACTCTCACACCAAAGGGATATGGTATGGATACTGCTGATGATTGTAAGATGACTCTCACACCAAAGGGGTATATATATGATATAGATAATGTATACATGTACAAATATTGTTCCTAGTTGATCATTTATAACAAATGGAGCACTTTGAAATTGTTAAAGTAGCCTATTTCTGCAAAAATCTAGGGACATCAAGCTAAAGGGAAGTTTCTCCAAGACCTTCCCTATAAAACAAACCCGAATTAACGAAATGCTTCAGTGCAATTTAGTGTGAATCTTGTATCTCCATAGGGTGTATAGAATGATAAATCTTGTGCCACCATAGGGGATATGGAATGATAAATCTTATATCACAATAGAGGATATAGAATGATAAATCTTGTATCACCATAGAGGATATAGAATGATAAATCTTGTTTCACAATAGAGGATATAGAATGATAAATCTTGCATCACCATATAGAGGATATAACATGATAAATATTGTATCATCATAGAGGATATGGGATGTACTTATTAGATTACTTTTTGAAGGAGCACATTGGGATTAAACATGGGATATAACATACAATATGTATATAACAGGACTTCCCTGACTGAATTCCCAAAGATTACAAGTTAACAAATCAACACCACTTTGAAAATTGAAGGAACTCAAGATTCAAGTTGCCAATTTCTTAAACTTCACTAAAGGTGAGTTATAGAATGGTTTTGGAAGATGTACATGTAAGTTTACCCTTGGTAAAACTGTTATCAAAATAAGTAACTATAGTGGGACAGCATGATAAGAACATACCTTATGTTCTCTAGGAATCAAAGAACTTCACAACATAACCAACCAATCTTGCTGATAGTCCAAGGATTCTGGTGTTTTAAACCATGGGTCATATTCAATCACACGTCGTTAAGATGTGCAGTAACATCCGGGGTAGATCAAACGCCTTTCGTCTTTCACATCCGAACAAACAAAACTGCACGATATGAACTCCTTGGGCACAACTGTTAAGAAGTATTTGGGGAGTTTAATAGTACACCGAGATGTTGGGAACTTGATACTGAATGGAAATATTTGTGATGAAATTATGCAATATTTGAGATTTTATCAAAACAGATGATTCTTAAGTGACGAAGGAATGGTTGGGAAAATTTTCCCTCCGTCAGCAATGGCGGAATAGGGTAAGGGCTTTGTCAACAATATGTCTGACTTTTATGCTGAATTTCCTTCCATAAAATCAAATGTGACCGTGGAAAATTCCAAAGTTTAACAAATCGGAACTGTTTTCATGAAAAAGTACAAATTTGACCATTATTTCTGAGGTGTTAAAACAATATAGTTAAGATTGGGAGTTCAACGTGACGTGACGTTCTGTAATTATACCTTTTAACATATACACAAATATGTGTTGTATTAAACTTATTATGAGGAATATAAGTAAGGTTGTAAATATATGGAGTAAAACACATTTCGAAGTGGAACTCTGTATGTTGTAGAAAAGAGAAAATCAACTTGTCCCCTCGTTCAACATTTGCAGGCTTGTGGTGATATCTACGAGGTAGTTAGACATTAAACTGACAACTATTGACAAGTAAAATCCTGTACATCAATCGTGGAAATGTACAAGCAGGCAAAGGCAATGGGATGGAAATCAGTGCAAATATAATTATACCTGGCCTCGCATTAACCGGCAAAACAGGTCGACAAGTGCGTTATAGCGATTATTTTCCGGACAAACATGTCCTTTCCTTACCCAATCTCTACACTTAGTTGTTGAACGAATAACAATACCTTAATCTAACGCACGGATGTCAAAACTTCAAAATGTTGCTCCACAGCTCAAGTCGGTGAATTCCTCCTAATTATGCTCATATATTATGAACACAAGTTTCCCCAATGACGTAATTCGTTTTATATAGAAAACAATGACAGTCATGATTTCTTCGCGGGGGAGTTTTTTCTGTGTACACAACTTACCAAAACCTGGCATAAATATTTATCCTAAATGTGCCAACAGTATACGGAGTGTGTAAGATCTCTCAACTGCTCAACTTGCACAGCGCGACACAGAAACTTGGCACTTTGCCATCTTTGTTTGCCGTGAGTGAAATCTACACGGATTGTTGTTGCCTGCTAGTTTCAACGTCAACTTGGGCTGTTAATATCGAACATTAACACGAACAATCAGCTGTTTGGATTTCAGGACTTAAATTAAACATGACCTATCGATTTATACATATACGCTCTTTAAGTTATGAGTCATGTATATACATGGGTAATAATCAGGCGGAATTATTCTTTTGTTTGAAAATATGGTAAAACCACTTTTCCGCTACTTCGTACATGTATCTGCTTGATGGAAAGTTACAAGCGTTAGACATGGAGTGGAAAACTTGCTTCATACTAACGGAAACTGGACCGCGATCAATGAGGCAGTCATGAAGGACATATCGAGAAAGAGAGGAAAAAGTCAATGAATTTAAAAGAGCATGCAACATATGTATGACATATAAATGAAATAAACGTTTATCGAATAAAATATTCAGACCCAAAAGCACACAATCGTTGAACGGGACTGGCGCTATTTATAAACAAGGACGCCCATCAGAGAAGTAAACCTTAACGATAAAAGCATAATGAATATACAAAAACCACAAATAACACAATAATCATGTAATGATAGCATATCAATGATAATATACGGTTGTCAATGCAGATAAAACCACAAAAACGTAATATCTCGTAATGGAAATTTTCAAAACATAAACAGAGCTAAGCGGAAACACAGTCGAGCAATAACACATTTAAAACCACCATGAGGCTAGTTGACAGCTAAACGGGTGCCCTACCTGTCAGATTCGACTCCAGCGCTGTGCTAGGTGTTTCACCGATCGCTTCGGACTTGCAAATGATTGCTTGCAACATGCCGAGACCTGTTATATACAAGCTGTCAATCACTCGCACGCGAACCACAGACAACGCCTCAGTGACCTACTTAGCACCGACGTCGTCTGGAGAGAAAAGTTCGCTATTAAGCCCGCCAACTCACAATCTAGATGTCCTGTCTGGTCCAGAATGCACGAACATCGCAGACAGAGATTATTGATTAAACATTCACCTGCATTGAAGTAAGCAACTGCATCGCATAGAGCTTTTCCCTTCGACGCATACTTATTACTAATCACTATAAATAGCCTAAACGGGGATTCCCCTGCGCTTGTCTATAGTTGTGTCTGCTGCCAAGGATACACGCTGAACGTCGATCGCGAGTCCGTGTGCTAACTAATGCATGTGATAAATATGGCATTCATTTCTTGTTCCCATCCAATTTACTATTCTTTTGAGAGACTTTGGTGAAAGAAATTTGGTCAAATGATTTCGTTGCGTATAGTTAGTTTCACAAATGTAAGCGTAATCCACACGTTCACAAACACTGTACAGTTTATATTTTGTTACAAACCATCGATCCATTTCTGTTTTATTGTGAATCTACGAAATGTAGATGATATAACACTCCAATCTAAAATTATTTCAAATGAATCTATCGCATGAAATGTACGCCATTGTCCGTAACTGCCAATGCAAATGTTACGCACTGAAACAGACGCAAACTTAATGGTTGATTATTTAAAATCGATCTCACAAGAGCGTCCAGCTATTTAGATACACGACTATAATACTGGCTGTTCAATTCTTTCAAATGTGTTCAGTGACTACCGAATACACTTTAGTGTAGTTTGGTATAGTAAACATACACTAGTATGACATAAAAGCGATATCATATAGACTTGCATAAGATCCCGAAATAACGATTTGTCATCGTACTGTGACATCAGAAAATAGGTTCAATCTGGTAGAACGAAATAAAGAGCTGGAAAAATCATGCAGTGTGGCTTTCTGTGTGGAGTAAACTAGACTTGACAATGATTTTCTAGACTTGAAGAGGCTCTTTACAATATTTCATGATTTAGAATATGTGAATCAATAGAATACGTTTTGGTAAAGGGACACCAATTGGTGAATAGCGAGAATATTATTTTATCGTATTTTCAGGGGTGAGTTATGTTATTTGTCAGTTAAAGCAAAGTCTGTATTTTTATTATTCGTGCACGTCAGATGATCGTCTAGGGTTCTCAGGTGGTGTCCCATAATGCATGGCGGTGGTGTTTCATTACTCCTTAGCTAACACAATGTAACGTGTAACAGGAATACACAACTGTAACAAAATAAACACAACAATCATAGGGCCCATCTCATGTTTAGTATGTGTTCGGTTTACATATCAATGTGGTTACTATTTTTTAATGTTGTTTTACATGAAAAACTATCTACAAATTGATTTATAACTACATGGCCACGGCACCAATCCATCAATTACAAACATAGTTTACTGACTGCGCAAAGGACATGCGAACTGGTTGCGCAATTAAGTGATTGAATTTCACCTGAAAGCTCCAGTATCACCTTGACAAGATTCGATGTGGGTAAAATACAACAAGCGATCGATGAGGCTCACCTGCTCCATTTAACGCGGCAGGTGTTGATTACTTTACATGCAGCTGGCAGAACTAAATCTTCACTTTTTTGGCGATGGAAACGTGTGTTTAATTAAATCTGGAATGCGAGGAATTCGGGGTTATGAAAAATGGATTGTTTCGTCGCCGTTTGCGTTACTGTTCTCAGCAAGTGGGTACGATGTGCTGAATAACTCAACGTGTTCTATTCGTCACTCACTGTATCGTATTCATGATGTAAATCTTTTGATTCGTTGATGCACCCTGTGCAATACAGATTGGAATTGAAAACCTATAAAAAGCCGATCTATATGCACACGTCACCTTTAGATATATAGTCAGAACTATACAGGAAATGACTTTACGTTTGATAGCATTTAAATAAATATACAATTCAAGTTTCAAGACAAATTTATTGAGTAGCAATCATATTCGATATTTATATGTAAAATTAAATGCTTACATTCAGGAATAAAAATATTTTACTGGCGTTTGACACTGTAAAATCAATATTAAAAAAAAAGACGCAATAAAAACGTGGAAAATTTGCCTGTCAAACTTGTCCAAGGTATTTGAGCGTATCCTTAGCTTCACGCTCGGAAATCTTGGCCATGGCTACATGAAGAAGAGCAAGCCGAATCTTTAGTCCATTGATTCTGACATCAGCGTTCTCAGTCACTGACCAGTGAGTGTCAACTGGGCTACTGTAATTAGCGCCTTATCAGGACATGCTACGCTTCAACGCTTCTCACCATTCACGCAAGAAATGCACCAGTAGTTGTTAGATTTGCTTCGATAAGTGTATTTCTTACTTTCTAAAGGTCAAATGTGTTAGTTAGTTGGAGTAATTACTAACGTGTGTAATGTGTTACGGATCACGAGTGTTCAAATGATGGCCAGTGAAACATATGTCACATTATAGTGTCAACGTGCTCATTAATTAACGGGTTTTCGCTGACCACTATTGTTTAATTGTTATTTGTTGAATTTTATCAGCTGAATACTTGGGTTAGTTTGTAAACATTTTGGACAAATAATAAGATTAGCCTTTTTAGAGAATATTTTTAAACAATGACCGCCGAAATCTTTTTACAGACTATATTTAGCAATTACCAGCTAAATCCTAACCGTGCAGTCCACGTGCATTAACTAATTGTCCAACGCTGTGTCGTTTGTACATTAGTATTGCATTTTACGAGTATTCTCCAATAATCGAGTTTATGCATGGTTGATGACAATCATGATTTTACTGAAACTGAAAACCCAACAACAAATAACATATATTGTATATTCGTTATTGACATGTCTATTTAAAATTTAGAATTGATCATAGGTGGTTAACCCATTTCATATTCATATACCCTTTGTCAACGACAATAATTATTAACATTGAACATGTTGTAATTGTATTATCGACGACATGTCGCCACTATATATCTTTCGCCATTTGCCCATGCAGGTTGTGTCACACTCCTGTATTAAATGTTCGTTGCCCATCACGTACAACCCGTAGCCTGATACAGTTCATTTTCGGAATACTATAGTATGTATTTCCCGTCATTTGCACGTGCAACTCATGGTCTGACAGAATTTTTTTTCTGAAATGCGAATTGCCTTTCATTTGCACGTACAACACATGGCATGACAGAATCATTTTTACTTCTGAAATGTACATTGCCTTTCATTTGCACATGCAACCCATGGCCTGACAGAATCCTGTTTTTCTTAAATGAACATTGCCTTTCATTTGCACGTGGAACCCGTGGTCTGACATGGTTATTTTTCTTAGATGTGCATTGCCCAGATTTGCACGCTTTTCTCGTGGTCTGGTATGTTTCCTGGACCAGACATCTATCGATCAAGTTGTATATTTCGCTATTGATCATCACGCCGTGTCTTTTCAAACCTGGTCAATTACTTTTAAAGCTTTTCAATGTATGGGGATTTACATTTATTGTGATAAGGACATGGGCAATAATTCATCTGGTAAAGCTCTAATGGTTCTTGGTAGCACTGAATACCTCGTTAAATTTGAATAGAGTTTTTATATAAATAGAATAGCCATAGACGCTGCTATTTTTATAATAGTTTTTATTGTTTTGAGATTATTCATGCTATACTATAGAACGATATTCCATATTCACCAAACAACTGTTATTCTTTAAATAGAGTGGCTAGTGTAATGTACATGAACACTAAAGGGACACGGGGATATTATTGAATATTTCAAACGTTATCAATGGCTTTAATTTATCGAGAATTCTGACTGTTGCATGCTGAACATTATTTAAAGGTTGTTGCTGGATCATCGTATTGCTAATCGGTTTATTATAGTGAAAATATAGAGATGAATATATTCTCGTGGTCGAAAAACGGACAAAATACCACGGCTGGCTTAATTTTGGAAACTTATCTATAGCCGATAAAATGACAGGTTAAGGTTGGCAGTGTTTATAATTCGTCATATAACTAGAATATATGCATATGGAACGTGTACTATCAGTGGGTGTTCTGCTATATTTTCATTGAAAACAAGTAATTGTCATATATTTGGCATTTGGGGGTGAATATTCAAGTCGAGTGAGCTGATTTAACTTACATCAGCACATAGCGTAGTTCAGCACGAATCAAATCCAAATAAAAATGAAAAAATATTGAAAAAGACTCCATGTCACTATAACAAATTTATTGTTGAAATATGTGTTGCGATATAATTTCACATCGATTTCGAATATCCACAAGTTCTCGAAATTTATTAAATATATTCGAAACAATAGTTTTGAGTATAAAAACAATGTCTGAAATATTTTCAGTTCATACGTCATACATGTTTTTCTTTCATTTGAATCTGTCAGTTACCAACTATTTCAACAATTTTATGTACCATGTTTGGAGAAATAGTGAATAAGTTAATGTTACGTCAACATTCATATCAAAAGGCAAAGCGAAAATGAGTAAACAGACATTAAAGGCATGCATGAAATGTCATAAGGGTAAAATTCCACTACGTAATGGCGTAATGTCTGCATCTTGAGACAAAACAGTCTACTCAACTCAGACACAGAAACAAAGGGACTGCACGTAATAAACGAGACTGGCAGAGTCCATTTTTATTACAGGGGAGAACATATTTTGTGCATAAATTGCTTCTTTTGTGGAGGACATGATACAATGATGACAAACTTAAGTGATAGTTGGTTGTTTGAAAATAAGTTCACTCTTACAGTTCTCTCAATTTCTTTTTTTCTTTTTAAAAAAAAATCAAATGTGCTATTTTCAAAATTTATGCCTACAAAATTATCACCCAGCCTAATAATGGCCATTACCTCACACGCCGACAATCTAATAACAGTTGTAATTTTAAGTCTGCTTATTTGTGTTCTTAGCCTTATATTGCTTTCTTGAAATAAGTGTTCTATATTCATGTTCTTATTTGATGCGAGTTTCATATGTCAACTGGATGCACATGGCCTTGTGGTTGTTAATTCTGGGACTCAAAAGGCCTGGGGTACATAACGTATTTTACTGCTTATTATTTCTGTATATTGATTTATCATACTGTAAATAGACAGATAGGCTTTCAATTTCTTTATAGTACCGTAACTGTTTGATTGTAGCAAAAACATTGATCAAACTTGAATCGAATTTTTAATTATTTTTTACTATTGTACATTAAGGAGGTGTTGTGGTTTTGTGGTGGGGTGAGTTTAGGTAAGCTGTGATGTTGTGTTGTGAAGTGTTGTGATGTGTTGTGATGTGGTGTGATGTGTTGTGATGTGTTGTGATGTGGTGTGATGTGGTGTGATGTGGTGTGATGTGATGTGATGTGATGTGGTGTGATGTGATGTGGTGTGATGTGGTGTGATGTGGTGTGGTGTGGTGTGTTGTGATGTGATGTGGTGTGATGTGATGTGGTGTGGTGTGGTGTGATGTGGTGTGATGTGTTGTGATGTGATGTGATGTGATGTGGTGTGGTGTGATGTGGTGTGATGTGGTGTGATGTGGTGTGATGTGGTGTGATGTGGTGTGATGTGGTGTGGTGTGATGTGTTGTGATGTGATGTGGTGTGATGTGGTGTGATGTGATGTGGTGTGGTGTGGTGTGATGTGGTGTGATGTGGTGTGATGTGGGACGATATATGTAGTGGTGCGTTGAGCTGTCATGAGGTGAGGTGTGCTATGTGGTGTGGGGTGGTGAGTTGTGATGTGGTATGATGTGATGCGATGTAGTGTAGTAAGGAACAGTGTGTCGTGTTGTGATGTGGTGTTGCGTGGTGAGTTGTGGTGTTGTATGTTGTGATGTGGTGGTTTGATGTTATGTGGTGAGGTGAGGTGTGATATGTGTTGTGGTGAGGTGTATTGTGTTGTGGTGTTATGTGATGTGGTGTGATGAGGTGTTATGTGATGTGGTGTGGTATGGTAAGTTGTGATGTGAAGTGGTGTTGATATGATGTAGGGAGGTGTGATGTGGTTTTGGTGTTGATATGATGTAGTGAGGTGTGATGTTGTGTAGTAATGTGTGATGTGGTTTTGGTGTTGTTATGATGTAGTGAGGTGTGATGTTGTGTGGTAATGTGTGATGTGGTTTTGGTGTTGATATGATGTAGTGAGGTGTGATGTTGTGTGGTAATGTGTGATGTGGTGTGGCGTTAATGTGTTGTAGTGAGGTGTGATGTGGTTTGGTGTGGTGAGATGTGGTGTGATGTGGTGAGATGTGGTGAGATGTGGTATGTAGTCTTGCCCCATGACTGTGTAAAAGAAGAGCCTATAATACAGTTTCTATATTGTTCAGCAGGTGTAGATAAACTGAATACACATAGAACTGAAAGTATTAAAATATACAATCAAAAAGATGAAGGCACAGTAATTGTATGGTGTGGTGTGGATCCTACAGTTAGTTGATTGCTTAACACTTTTGACACACCAGATGCTGTTTATGAGTTCACATAACATTACATTGCAAGTACGTATATACTCGGTTTAAGTTCATTCGCACTAGAAGAATGGTTTAGACTTGTTATGTTCGTTTGATTAAAAACATAGATGACTTGGTATGGTGCGACCTGGATTGGCTCGTCTAGTGTAGATGGTAAGATGTGTGAGATATGGCATGGTGTGGTGTGATGTAATGTGGATGTTATGTTGTGGTTAGCTATAGGTTATGATGTTATAGTATGGTGTGGATGTTGTGGTATGACTGATATAGTATGGTATGGATGATATGGTATGGTCTGAAATGTGTCATGTGAATGGTATAGCGTGATACAATGAGGCTTTCTTATGAAAAATGGCATATGTAATGGGATGTGGTGTGATGGATTATAATGGTGTTGACTAGTGTGGTGTGGAGGAGGTGGTATGGTATGGTGCTGTTTGGTGTGGTGTGGTATGGTGTTTGAGATGTGTTATGATGTGGCACTCTGTGGTATATATGGTGCGGTGTGGTAGGATGTGGATAGTGTTGTATAAATATCGTGTGGTATTGTATTGTATTGTATGGTACGGCATGGTGCGGTGTCGATGATGTGGCATAGTGTGATGTGGATGGCATGGTGTAATAATTATGGTATAGCGACCGGGTCTGGTAAGAATGGTGTGGTATGGTTTAGTGTGATTGGTATAGTGTGATACAATGAGGTTTGAAGAAGGTTTATTATAGTGTGATGTCATCTGATGTCATATTATTATATTGTGAGGCATGTTTAACAAATATAAACATTTTGTGGTGAGATATCATGCAATGTCATTGTAAACTAAGTTGGGCTATCGGATATAAAATATATCGTAGACATAACGATATATATATAGTAAAGTAAATGTAATATATATATATATATATATATATATATATATATATATATATATATATATATATATATAAGTAAATTTAAATAATACACTGAAGACGTATATCAACTTTCATAATCATTACTTTATATTCCATATTTCTATATTTCATACATATGAAGCTTCGAAACAAGAAGCAGAAATATGGAATATAAAGTATTGATCATGAAAGTTGATATACGTCTCCAGTGTATTATTTAAATTTACTTATACACTTCTCCACGTTTGATACCACATACCTATTTCAATATATATATATATATATATATATATATATATATATATATATATATATATATATATAACGATAATATACAATGTACAAATCTTACACAAACACATACATCCTTCAGGAACGTAAGTAGATTGGTAAACATTTATAACAATCATAAACACCAGATGCTATTTATGAGCTTGCATAAAACGAACAGTCATTTATATAATTTATACCATTTATATAATTTATACCATTTATATAATGTATACCCTTTATATAATGGGATATAACTGTAATGTTAAGTTTATTCAATACACATATACTTCATGCAATGATTTTCACCAACAAGCAATAATTTGGTCTATAAATTCAACTCATAAGTCTCCGTTTAAGAGAAAATAATACTTTTTTTAATTTCAAATGAAGAATCACAATCATCTTGTTAGAAACTAGACAAATGAAGTTTGTGTGCCATGTGCCAACATATTTCTTCTTTAAATATCATTTAAGATAATTCGTTCGCGGTACATGCACATTTTAGATTAATCGTGGGAATAAAAAAACTTGTTCTTTCATGAGAGTTCATTGATGTAATGCTATGCAGTGTTGGTGATGTTTCCATACAGTTGAGACACACAGCAGGAATCGGGGATGCTTGGCAGATATATACAATGTACAATGTATATGAGCTTCTTGCAAGAGGTGTGTAAGATCTCGGACTTTATCCCTTTAATTAGAGAGTCCCTGTAAGACTTGCAGCATATACTATTTTAACAATTGTGCTTGAAAATAGTGCTAACATATTATTTAAGGGAGCAAATAAAAATATACATTAATTAAGTTCAATGATCATCTTTGATCAGAAATGAATTGTGACATGTGACCATATTTAGGAGATATCATCCATGTGTAATACATATTAACAACAATGTATGGAGTTGGTGCCAGTACATCAACAAAACAAAAACGTATGTAATAAACTTTTAATTTTGAACTGACCAACTGGTGCCAGCATACATGTGTAGTTAATGAACTATTAAACGTATAATGCATTACCGAATACAAATAGTTTTAAGGAAACGCGTAAACTGCTTTGCAAAAACTCATTCGCTGTACCACAAAATGATTAACCTTTCCTTACATCGACGATCAACACAAACAATGCGCGAAGCTCGTGCCACGCTGGCGGGAAATGACATCCGGGCTTTTAAGCGACGCCGCATCGTCCAGAAGTCGTGAGTCACGTGCAGTAATTGAAGCCACGCCCATCTGACTGAAATCTGGGTGGTCATGAGTAATGTTGATAACAGTTTGGACAAGACATGCACGGCCATATTGACCAAGACCTTGGTGATATCTGACTCATAGACCGGAAATACTTCAAAGATGACCATGAACTGGTAAATTTGCATAATTGGTTACCAGCGAATGATTTCACCTGTGAGGAATTTATTTGATGAATGAGAAAGACATGTCTGTATGAATAATATCGGATCAGCAAGAAAACATGATACATGTGTAAGTGCATTTAGAAGGCTATATCACACATGGGTAAAAGGAACTGGCATACATATCTTTACTCGAATCATCATAGAAATATGCATTTGAAAAAAAAAATGACTTACACAAAGATCTCATATTAAACAAATATGTCCATAAATTTTAATTTGGAAAAACGTGTTATAAAAATTAAACAGCGTTTATTGAATAAAAACAAACATATTTCATATGTATAGGAAATGACAATTATCAACATGAAAATATACAATAGAAGGAAACACTAGACAGAGCACATATTCATGACGGTCAAATGAGTTATCAATATCATGGCTTACTTTGCTTGAATTTCATTAACAATACGTACATGACTGTGTAATGACAACCGTTCTTATCACGTGTCAATGCAAACCGTTAACTAAATATAGTTTTTGAAGAGACATCGATACGACGCTATGCAAGTAATAGTATTTTTTTAAATAAAAACTTGATAAATCTGCTGCCATATTTTTAACAATAGGATTAATTAATATGATATAATCTCTTACATAATTTTGATCGACATGTATGTAGTTAATTAAAGTGTCTGGGTCAAGTTTCAGAAAATGTCATATGGTATATTTGTTAACGCTATTCATGAAAATACTTATTTCAAAATGAATGTAAATGGCACATTTGGTAATGAATAGCTTATATCCAGCGATTATCACGTTATTGAACGTTTTAGATTTGATAACAAAATAATATTCAATCTTCATTCAATATCATGAAAACATAAACAATATAATCATAAATTGTTGCAAACTAGAGAATAAGATCACAAATACGGGTGATTATGTTTTAGTTTCAATAATCACGCACATATATATGACGCTGATTTGTGGTACACATATTTTGACAATGATACAAAGTAATTTATCTGTGAAACGGTAAGTCCAATCCATGAATCATCCACTGAATAAGACGCTAACACGTGTTGCTAAAATGCATCTATTACTCACTGCATACAGTGTTTCCTCTGTCATAACTTGTCACATGTTACGCATGAAACAGACGCGAAAAATATTGAAATGGACAAACATGTTATATGATGTACATGCCCCGTCAGATCTGATGCAATAAAAACAACACTAGAGGTTTATGTCCTGCATAATCGCATTGTGAAATGCACTGGTAAAGCTTTATACACATCGTGTTGTTTAATTTGATCCTTACAAACGAAATAAACAACAATATTCCCATAACATCTGTCTTGTTTATTGCCCCCCTTGACAAAAAAATGCAAAAGCGTTTTAATAAGTTATTAAATGGCATCATAATGCAACAAGTATACTCTGTTTATTGCCAAGACTGTAAAATAGATAGGTATGCATGGGGAGAGACTTTAAAACATCGTGATGTAGATTTCCACATAATTATATTACGTTTTATGTGTCAGTTGAATAACCTGTTCTGTAAGTGTGTTGAACAACGGGGGTTGCATGTGATGACGGTGGTTGTCTTTATGTAACGGAAGCTCAGAGGCAAACGTCTCCAGCACAGAGTTAAATTGCTCCTAGTTTAGGTTGCGTCGTGTTGGTTTTAATATAGCAATAACTTAAACGCTTTGATGTATCTCTAGTTTGCAGCCTTAATCTTAATGATGCAAGTATACTTACTTTATAGATGAGTCCTTGTTTAAAAGTCGTTTGAAGTCTGAATAGTGCGTGCAATGAACTATTAACATTATTTATATTGCCAATTTATTTCAAACACCAAATGACATTATAATGATCTTATTACAATCATTATTTAGAGTCCAGTCATTAAGACATTCAAATAAACTTAATTTCTTCAATTCACATATTAAGAAAAAAAACATTTTGCTATACACATCACCCAACAGAAGTTCACGTTTATTAAACTTTCTTTTCTCGAATAATAGTGATGCTCTTCCTGAATGCCACTACTACTACTACTACTACTACTACTACTACTACTACTACTACTACTACTACTACTACTACTACTACTACTACTACTACTACTACTACTACTACTTCAACTACTCAGTACTACTACTACTACTACTACTGCTACTACTACTACTACTGCTACTACTACTACTACTGCTACTACTACTACTACTACTGCTACTACTACTACTACTGCTACTACTACTACTACTACTACTGCTACTACTACTACTACTGCTACTACTACTACTACTGATACTACTACTACTACTACTACTACTGCTACTACTACTACTGCTACTACTACTACTACTACTACTGCTGCTACTACTACTACTGCTGCTACTACTACTACTGCTACTACTGCTACTACTGCTACTACTACTACTACCACTACTACTGCAGCTAATGATGATGATAGTCCCCCTCGAATATGTACACTACTTCATCTTTATCTCGAATACGTATTAAATGTCACCTTATCTCCAATACCATACTACTGTCACATTTATCTCCAATATAAACAAGCAAACAGAGTCGGTCATATCCCCCGCCATGTAGGAATTTTGAATATATTTATGCATTTTGAATATATAATGCATAAACTTTCTTGAAAATTGTTATAACTCATAACTCATAAGTGATAGTTCTAACCTGAACATGTTGAATACATATATATATATATATATATATTGAATAGTTTTGAAGTTTGAGGCCGGAATATAGTTTTCCCTCTTCTTGGTTCTAAGTCAAGACTGTTTGCATTCGTAAAAAAATCAAACAAATCTCAAATTTCTATATAGCAAAAGGCACGTCTAGACTACTTGGTTGATACCTGTATAAAGTTTCAGCAAAATATAATGAATAGTTTTGAAGTTTGAGGCCGGAATATAGTTTTCCCTCTTCTTTGTTCTAAGTCCAGACTGTTTGCATTCGTAAATAAAAAAAATCTCAAATTTCTTTATAGCAAAAGGCACATCTAGACTACTTGGTTGATACCTGTACAAAGTTTCAGCAAAATATAATGAATAGTTTTGAAGTTTGAGGCCGGAATAGAAAAGCCCGGACGCACAGACGGACAGACAGACGGAGCTAATTTCTATACCCCCCGCCAACTTCGTTGTGGCGGGGGATAAAAAATACTTCAGTAACTGGAAGCACTAACACTGCTACCTACGACATGTAGTACTGTCACCACATACACTGATACTAACTACAAAACACGCATACATATGGTACAGCCCTTAATTTCAACATGTCAGCATTTGCACATCATTTGACCAGCTGTACAATATGACTAACACGTGAAACAAACATGCTGTATGGCGCAAGAGACATATCATCATCAGGTCACGTACACCAGTGATATCGACACAGCCTTGTCTGTAACACCTTGCATTCTACTATTTCAGGAATGTGCATTTTAGATGACGTCGATAAGAATGTGCATGCAACTAACATTTCACCTGTTTAATTCCCATTAAATCGTTGTTGTCATTGTGACATTTTTCACACATTTTCGATTTTAGTTTCGGAAGACAATCGAGGTCAGTGTGTCAGTTTATGCTTGCTTCCATCTTGAGACAGCTTCAAGCTGTAGGAATTATATAAGCATTGAGACAGAATCAGATATGAGTCAAACTAAACGATAGAAGCAGTACACTGGTAGGAAGCTAGTCTAACATTTAGATTCTGAAATGAATATTTTGTAAAATTAAAAAAATTGAAAAACAATTGAAAACATCATAAAAGGGAGCCTCTGAGATGTGTTCATTTTTCTTCAACCGTGCTCTGTAGTCTTGTTGTAGACTTGTCTAGGCTTATTAAAAATTAAGGGGTCTGGATGACAGACCAGTAAGAAGCCACTACATAATGACAAGGGCAGTGATACAAATGTGACATGGTTTGACAGCTACAGTGAGTGTCACATATGAATATATGCATGTCCAAACCATGCTTTACACAAGGACACAAATCATGTCAATATATAATAGGGTAATGAACTTGGAAAAAGTAACGGACAGACATAGATCAGATCAGACAGACAGAGGTCAAGACATGCATACATATAAAGATCAATGGGGGTAGAAAGAGAACAAAACGAACATTAGCGGAACAAGGCTAGACAGAGGTCAAGTCAGAAAGACAGAGGTCATGTCATACAGACACACAGACGAAGATCAATGCAGACAGAAAGATAACAAAGCAGACACCGTGGGAAAAACACGGACAGATAGAGGTCAAGTCACACAGACAGAGGTCAAGTCTAACAGTCTCCGACAGAGGTCAAGTCTAACAGACAGAGGTCAAGTCTAACAGACAGAGGTCAAGTCTAACAGACTAAGGTCATGTCATACAGACACGCAGACAAATATCAATGCAGAAAGATACAAAGACGGACAGACAGACAGACATACACGTGATTACATTTTGTTGCTGTCATGAATGTCATAATGTCCTATTTCACTCTTCACTCTCTCCAGGAGATTTCAAAACGATTGAAAGCCGTCGTTTTCAGAAACCTGAACATATACTGTCTAAAAAGTTACAAATTAAGTTAAGTTGGCTTTAAAAGACATGGTGTTAGTTTGTTTCAGTCGTATCTGTCCCTCGTGAATGAAACTATCTTGCATTTTTGTTGGGATCGTTTCTTTTTCCCCTGAGTCTATCTTTGGTTTCTTTACTTACACTTGTATCTGCAATCAATTGTTTCCTTTTTGTTGTGCCTGTTCTTTGTGAATTGTACATGTTGCTAGGTGAACTTTCTAGTAACAACAGTCAATACCCAAACGTAATTAACAAAACCAAAGAGCGTGAAAACAACTTAATAATACCTAATCAAACAGGTAACCGGACTCATCTAACCCAATAACATGTAACCTCCCAGAGAACTTTAAACAACGCTCAGGTGGGACAGCCATCACAAATATAATCTTATCTATAAACAATTTCCCACGAAGTTTATTCCTTTCAACAAAGACGTATCGAGGCGTGTCTGGGGCGTATTATACTAGACATGTGCACGCTTGGTTAGATGATCTTCGTTAAATTGCAGATACCTTGGGAGTAATAAACTTGGGTTCTTTATCTGAAAGCTCTCTTGAGTTCGCAATCTTCAGAGCTGTGTTATCCCGAGATGTGTGTACTAATTACTTCTAATTATGCCTTGTCGTTTACAGCATTTTAAATTGTCCGGTGCACGTGACTTGCCTGGAATGACCACTGGTCGAATCGTGTGTGTTATTCTCTGATTGTTGTTGTGATTAACGAAAGCAGATATTTTGCAAATAATATTTTTTGTTTTCAATGACTGTTTCGTTAAGCTTGGTTTCAAAAGAGGAACATTTATAAAATGCAATACACAGATGTTAATTATTTATAACAACTAATACTAGTTAATGAGCAAATGATACCATTATAGAGTTAATTGAGTTGTTATTTTGCTATCTGATTGTACATTACCGTACATCATATGTCTCAAATAATCACCGCTCTTAGTCTTCACTGAACTAAATAATTGCCGGGTTAAATTGAAGTTTAAAAAATGTAAACAATCCAGTAAGTATCTCGTTTTAAATACTTATTTCAAATATGCATATTTGTATGTGACCTGTGACCATATATTACAGTATTCACAATAAAAGTCCAATAATGTTGTGCATGTTATTTTTTTTTTAAAAACCCCGCATACACACACCATGGACAAGAAAATATATCTGGTTTGAATATTCATCTTGTCAATTTGGTGTTTGAAATAAATAATCGCAGGGAGATAATTGAAGGACTTACGGTATTGAGTCTTGATCCGCACTTCACCGTGGCGTGTTTCCAACATTCAAGTTAACTTGTGGTTATGTTGCCATTTTTCTCAAATACAAACAAAATATATACCAATAGGTTTTTGTTTGTATGAATGTCGCTCATGTGTTCTTATCAACAGTTTACTAATTTCCAATCATAACTTCACGATAAATACTTCGAAACATACAAAACCCTCTATCAAGAGGCGAAACACTGTAATGCGTGTCGTTTGATATCAAATTAAAAATAACATAATATCATTCATTCATATAATAAGTTTATAACCCAGTGTCAAATGCGTTTTGAGGCATTACATAATTATAACATTGTTATATATGGGATAACACTACCTTCAATAGTACATTTTTTTAAAAACCCACACCCTCAGAGTAAGGCAACTATATCGCCAGCACTGACCGTACCAACAGGTTACCACATGACCACCAGGCCTCGACAACAATCGAGGTCCAACAATCGATAGTTAAGTTAATTTTACATCCAGTACCCCTCTGATAGACGTAGATTGGCGCAGTTCACAAGGCTGAATGCATACAAAATACATGCGATTATAGTGAACAAATATAACATACAAACATATTTGGGATAACACTACCCTCAATAGTACAAATTCTTGTACTTTTTCGTTACACAAGTATTGTATTGCCTGTCGATCAATGAACAACCACATCGCTTCCAGTGATGCACATTTCTAACATCAATTGTAGATTTCATACACGTAAATCGTTAATGTGTCAGATGCGACACAACCGTTCATACATCAAATAATTCATAACGACATTTCAATATTTTATGTTCAGTTACTGGAAGTTTTTTCAAAATATTGTGAAAATCAAAACGTTTTACTTTCTTAGGAAACGTGACAGCTGCTGTGTAAATCACCAAAGACTCGTTTGTTACGTTCAGGTGACTGCATGGGGGGAATATTCAGGGCAATCATTATAATCACTTTAAGACCAAATGTACATTTATATCAACGGTTATACACTGGAGACAATTTTGTACGAAAACAAAGAGTTTAGTCATTTTTTAATTTTAGTCTAACCAGTTTACAATTTCATCAATTTTCATTTAATATTGACATTCTCTTGATTGATTTATATTTCTACAGATGGGTTGTTAGACATACACATGTACTGAACCGTAACTATTTATGTCAACTAGAGAATATCAACTATTTTCTACTTGATTTATATTTCTACGGATGGGTTGTTAGACATACTGAACCGTAACTATGTATGTCTACTAGAGAATATATATCAACTATTTTCTACTTGATTTATATTTCTACAGATGGGTTGAAAAACACAACGATTCTACACACAACTGTGTATGATTACTGAATAATATTACAAACTACAAACCCTTATAAATATGTAAGTGATTGACACTTATGAGGTGACTATTTTGGTAAATATAAAACATGAAGAGATTAAAAATGCATTAAAGTTGTTTATTTGGTTGATAGCGGCGATATTACTAACCATCCACAACAAAAGCTCCTCGCTATCAACTGCCTATCTTGATTGTCTCTGTTCGGGAAGAGACATTATGTTACTGTAACCAACACAAAAGAAATACATAACAATATTAATTCCAGCCTACTTCACTCCGCCCATCAAGGGACTGATTTCCAGCTGAGTATTGCATAGCGCTACATGAACCGCCCGGAAAGACGAAAGACGAACCTACTACAGTTCAACCGTATTATACCAGTACCAGCCGTGGCTCTACTGCTGCGCTAATGTGTGTCTTCCTGAGTCGTTCGCGTGCCAGCGTGTACAATCAATAATGTCAATAAGTAAACATTGATGCGAGTCGACAATCGCCCCAGTCATCGGGTGCATGTACGTAGATGGAGCGAGTTGTACTCAGTCAACCATACAGTGCAACCAGCCCTATTACTGAGTACAAACTTGTTGCTCCCGGTGCTAGCAGGATTATATAGTTTATATCATGCTTTACGCGCCTCCATTATATTGGAAGATTATTTGTAAGTTGTCTCGGGATCTTTTAAGTGGATCTGTAAGTTATCTAAATCGTTTTGAAAGATTTAACTTTAAGAAGGAGCTACTGTTTTGATTCTTATGTTACGTTTAATAACAATGGTACTGGCTGTTCCATGACCACGGGTAAGCAATAAGGGGATTAATGCAGTTGAAGATATACATAGGAATTGTTTAAATAAATGATTGGAATAATCGTATCACAGAAGTAAAACATTCCTATTTCGTGCTTACATATTCTTAGAAATTAATAACGAAATTTTGCAATCCATTAAAACAGGGTTTTCCTTTCCTGAATAATAAAAAGAACCTCTGTTCTAATAAGACATTAGAAAAACATTGCACGCTAAGCATCGATGTTGTTCCTGAGCTTTCAGTCTGTTTCAGTAATCGTCAGGAATACTGGAGTTCCTCACCTGTGCACTTGATGCATACACATCTCTCATAAGACAGAGTTTACTATGTATCGAAGCTGAAACGCTGTCATTAATTTAGGCACTAAAGGTCATGGTTGATTTTTATAAGTACCATATACAGTCGAGGACCGTTGTCTCGATATTCACGGGACCATGACAAATATCGACACAAACGAATATCGAACATCCGATCATCATATATATATCGTTCTCATTTTGAATAAATGAAGCAAAACTTAACAGAAATAACATCATATATGCGGTGAATATTATTAGGATATTTATATAGCGCACATATCCATCCACTAGTGGTTGCTCAAGGCGCTTACATTGTTTCCCCTGGTCAATGGCATTCTTTCACCGTCCAATCATTTTTTCCAATTCAACTCCCTGGGGAGTATTCAACCAGAAGCCATATGTGGCGCTCAGTTTAGGGACCATTCTATGCCTCACATTCTATGAATACACGAGGGGGCCATCAGACATATTGATAACCCTCCTGACATATTGATAACCCTACTGACAAATAAACCAATCGATGTCCTTTTATAACACCGTAAAATTAAACAAGTCGATTCAATTTGACTCTTAACCCGTATTTCTGAAGCTGAAATTGAGTAACAACTTAGCGACCATATAAGGTAGTCACGTGACTATTGAAACTCGTCACCGTAGGATAGATGTAATGACATATGGTCCAAATCGGATTCATTAAAATGGGATGTCAATTTGATATTTGCTCGATTTTAAATTTCTGCAATCGGTCCATAAATTACTTATATACGGCTTTTTAAAAAAACCCGCCTGATTTAGCCCCGGCGACCAGAATGAAAGTCTGCGGGGGTGTGGCCCGTGAAGGGATGACTTCTGTGACGTATCTGGAGGAAGCTCATTATCGCTGATAGTCATAATTCAACGTAATTTCGCAACATTTTGATTGTTAATTTCACAAAGAAATCTTCAATAAACCAACTTAAATTTCCCATATATCGACTGTTTAGATATCCAACTAGGTAATTCCGCAGATGACAATTACACAATTATTACATAAACATGTCGTTTTGGCGATGTAATACACCTCATAAATTCATTTAGCGGCAGTGATAATCATCATTTAATAATTAACGGAACTCGGCGGAGTAGCTGTCCAGCCGGCCCCGTTTGTCCGTTTTCACAGTCACGCCTCAGTGAGCATTTTCAAAATGAATCACCCAACTAATTGCGGTAGTGTTAAAATGGGTGAATTAAAATCGTCTTATAATTATCAATTGCAAATGTATTTGTCTCGATTTTATTCTCAATTGATTCCGATATACAATATACGTAGAGGTAACCATCTGTCATTCTTGAGAAAAATGCATTTCATCAGATCTTTAATGTTTTGATTCGAGGAGATAATCCGATTTCAAAGTGAGTACTGCTCAGCAGCCATGACACCTGTAGCTTAATGAGCTTTTACATCTATCAACTAATTAGACTCTGATCAGTGCGCGCCGTGTAAACACGTGTATGACGTCTCCAATTCAGATTGATGGGTAGGGAGGAATGGTATTTGAATATCGAGTTTCTTTACAAATATCGAGTTAAGAGGGTAATTTTGTTTGCTGGGACTATGAGATTATATCGAGATATCCGAAATATCGACACAACCGTATCGAGTTAAAGAGCCTAAATAATGATAATTTATGTAAGATTTTGTCGGGACCGGGAAGTTATATCGAAACAAGCGAAATATCGAGTTCGACACAACGGTGCTCGACTGTATGTAAAATATGTTACTTAACGAGCGAAGCGAGTTTGATACCGATACCATTCATAATTTCATAGTTATTAAACGGGACCGAGTTTAGTATTTTCTTTGTTATTCGCTCACTTAAATCACACCTAATTGTAATAACTCGTCGATAAAGGGGGAATACTTCATTGCGACCTCGGGACTGATATCGTGACGTCATATTTTACCACTATGACGTCACGTCAATCGAAAGCCCGCGATGTGTAATAAGAATGTAGATTTATTAAACAGCGTTATCTTCAACGGGTGAGTGATCATGTTTTAATATCATTAATAATGGTTGTAAAACGCGTAGCCTAAACTCATGAATCGCTGTCGAATTTAGTTTTCCCAAACGTATGGAAGTGTCTATTCAGTATTTTGGCAGTATGATGTCCAAGTGTTCAATTCCTCAGAGTTTACCATACCCAGAGGCTAAATAGCAACTAATAAACCTGTACCTGTATCTGCCAAATTAACCGGTTTGCACCAAGCAAACTCAAGGTGTATTGTATTTCAAGATGGTTAAGCAGGAATGTTGAAACGGACTATAGTATGAGAGTTATGAAGCATGCGCTGCTTACACGACGTCGCCTCCTGCTGAACACAATGCACGCACGAGGCATGACGCAAACACAATAGGATGCTTCCACTCGATTCATTCTTCATGTAAAACAGATTTCCCCGGCAACATGAATTACAAATTGTAATAATTGCAGACGGTTGGGTTGTTTGTTGTTGAGTTGTGTAGATGTTTCTAAAGGAAAGCGACCACCTCATCGGGTTCTTAGGTTCGAATCTTTTTCAAACTTGATGCTCAAACAGATAAGTGAACATTTTAAAAGCGTTCCACTTAGGTGACTATATTATAATGATCAGATGATGCAAGTGCATATACAGAGACTCATTTCCTTACTAGAATTTTCGAGAAGAATTACATTAATACATTACATTACATTACATTACATTACATTACATTACATTATTAATGTACATGCTTTACCGTTCATTCAATGCAGAACATCCGCGCATGTTAGTAGGGATGCGTTTTGAATTTATAAAATTATAAAAGCTGATCAAACATATACTTCATATTCTCGAAGATTGGAATACATTAAAGGTCGATTAAGTATGTTACTATATCCGATACACTATTTTGTCAACCTATATACGTGATATCAATCGCATGGAAACTTTTTCATCTTCATCATGACATCATGACATAAATCATTTATTTATCACTACAAGTGAAATAATGTTTCTGAAGACACCTATCCTTATGGGTTCCCACTGCCGAATGTTATATATCCACACAGGGTTTTCCTTTCTCGCGATGTATGAACACAGTAACAAGGGCTGTCGGGGTGACAGAATGTCAGCCTCCGAAAAGAAACGGAAAACCAATACGTCTAAAGAAGAAAGTATTTGAGTGAATATAAGATCAGATATAGCGAGATCATTCACTGTGATATGACACTCATTATTAATTAGATATTTGACATTAAAACAAGGATACTACGGTTTCTTTATAACAAGGTTATGAAGAACGGAACTAGAATCATTGACATATTGGTGGCCATGAAGAACACATACTCTCTGCGTAAAACTAGCAGTCAATCAATCTTTATTTCAGTACTGAAAAGGCCACAGGTCTGTATACAGTGCATATAAGTAGTAAGTCATAACAGGTTCTTATGTATTACAATCTGTTTTCTTGAACTCATTGCGAATATATGTATACACTGCCAGATTCTGTAGTGATAATATGTTAGTATCTGTTAACAGTGATATTATAATTTTCTTTCGCTTGGATATTTATAAAAGTATTGTTTTACGTACTTAGTTCGTAAAGTGTTATACACAGGGCAGATGAGAAGGAAATGTAATTCATTCTTTATATAGCATTATGGTCACATAATTTACATATTCTCTGTCCTCTTGTTATACCGTAAAACTAACACGGTTTCGTATGCAAGTATGTGGCAGCATTCGACATTTCATAATTTGCTTTACTATTGATATTAAATAAATTATATCCAGGAGGTTTTGCAAACAAGAAAAAAAAACATAATATCAGTTCATAGAATTATTAGATCAGCGATGAATTGACTGATTACGTCTCGGCCCATTGACTCGGAAATGGAGGAAAATTGACTTCAGTTTCAAAAGAGCGATCGCCGGAAAATGCAGCTTTGCTCAATTAACATATCGACACGTTCATACGTGAAACAAATTCAGATTAAGAAGTGGTTATTCTTTTGACTGTGACCAGCCTAACTTGATATCAATCAATTGCATTGTTCGGTTGTTTATAGCGAGTCAATCTAGTACAACTACCTATGCAGTCCTACATTGCAAAATCGGTACATGTTGTCAATTATTGTCAACTGCACGGATCTATCAGGATTCAGTTCAGGGGGTGCATTAAAATCACGCACGATTGGACATTGGAACTAAAATGCAGAAATCTCAATAAGTTATGTAT
Organism: Gibbula magus; assembly: GCA_936450465.1. Taxonomy (NCBI): domain Eukaryota; kingdom Metazoa; phylum Mollusca; class Gastropoda; order Trochida; family Trochidae; genus Gibbula; species Gibbula magus. Next base: position 72,533,411 of record OW388291.1, on the reverse strand, counting down.
TACGGGTGTAACAAATGGTGCTTGTCGTTCTTTGATCTGTCAAATATAATCAATATACATGTACGGTAAACTGTGATAAAAACCATCTTGCATCTGGGTTCAGTGCGGTTACAAGGTTCAAAACTTCATTTAAGATGCTATGACGATTTTCTGTTTGTTATACGTCTCCGCGTATCTGTTCAAGCTAGAACCTGGGTCTTTCACAAAGCACTATATATGGTGAGGGTAGGTCCCACAGGTAAAGGTCTAATGTTACGAATAGGAATTAATCTTATCTAATTTATAGTAAGGTTGTTTACACGGGCTCATGGTGACACACTGATAAGAGTTGGATGCTGGCAGTATCGGGTTTGCATCAACATATCGTAGTGATATCCAGAAAATATTATATTCTCAGATCAGCTATGTACACTACAAACAAGTTGTGCGACTCCGTTGTTGCGTAATATCATGGGCCGAAAAGCCGTTTTTAAAAAAGATTTATTGTACTTTTTTCATGTTAATCAATCTCTTCAATGCAGTCAGTCACATACCACGATAAAACTTTGGACTAAATTATACCTGTACACATTTAGGTGATTATCGGATTTCACCTGACCAGCTGTTACCTGGAAGAAGGCGCTGATAGTTCTTGTCTAATACAAAAATATTACATGGTTTTCAATGTTTCGCTCATGTTCAAGGATCACAGAGCACAAGTAGAATTTAAACCAATTTGAAATGTTAACGAATGATGATAAGATACGATTCAACCAGAGAAAGAATATATTGACAAAATAAATGCAAATATTTTAATAATTTTGAATATTAGTGAAATTTATTTTTTAAACCAAGTCTTCTTTCCAAGACAATTATAAATTACATTTAGTCTGAGATGATATTGACAAAAAAGTGAACGTTTTGATCAAACATTAATTGATTGCAATAGCCTATATATCTTTAAATTCTTTTACAACCGTCTACACGGTTTCTTATACAGATTTTATAATTCAACAACTGTACGTTAAGGGTGTGGAGTCTAGAGTTGTAATAGAAATAAACACAGTGATAGAGTTTATTTTTATGGTAATTATACGTTATCCTTTTTTTTAAAGTTGGTAACATATGTGTACTCATATAAACTCACAACAGTTAGGTTAAACGTTATTGTTACAGCATAACGGACTCATATTGAACAATAGCTTTTTGAATTTCAATATGAGCCGAATCAAATTGTAGCTTTGTTATAAACCAATCCCAGTTTGATATATTGATATAACCTATTTTTTTCTCAGTACATCTACTTCATGGATGCGTATATGTTAAACATATTCAACTGATGTTCATATAATGAACATGATTATAAAGTGGAATCTATTACGAAACTATGCAGTTGCTGTAGATAGAAGTATTATTCAAAGCTATATGTACTTTAACCCATCTCTTCATAAACTCATCTCTGTGATTTGAGTAATATCGATTTCATTTAAACACGAACATTGTGATATATACTCGCGTGCAAAAGAAACGCGCGCCCCCACATATTTAAAAACGTGTAAAATGATATATTGATGTCGGAGAAAGTAGATTTTGAATTTATTTGACACATGTTTTGTAAAGATGTACTCACAATGTCATAGATCCGGGTATAATAATTTTATATTTATGTCAGTTCAAATGCACATGCACCTGCACATGACATATGAACAGATAATGATTTGACAATTCATATTTAGTATTGTTTGGTTCTCAAGACGTGATTTAATTCTCTTTCAGTCGCATTTATCACTCGTTGATTGAAATATTTTGTATTTTATATGGAGACGTTTCTTGTGCACGTGAGTTTAGATAATAATAATTGTCATAAGATGGTGTTAAAGGGGCAGTAGCACGTTTTTTTGCAAAATTATTTTTTTCAAATTTCCCATTTATAATGATAGTTTATGTCATTTAAATAAACTCTAGAGGGCAAAACATCTTATTACACAAACCATTTATCTGAAGTGGTAAAAACTATGTTGCGTATAAAGCAAAAATTACATGGCGGCCATTTTATTGTGAACACAATTTATTATTTTGTATTACAAAAACAATTCCCATCGCTTTACCGAAACATGTACACTCATTTTAAACTTTATTTTCTGAAGAGAGAAGGATCTTTTACTATTGTGTGACATCACAATGTTAGTTTTTCAATTCAATTCTTTATTTTCCAAAAACCACCATGGTTGTACAAGAGCATATTTACAAGATATGATATAATATAAATAGAAATTTTGATTCAAAACTTTGTCACAATGGTACCTGACTGGAGGAATTTTTAGTTTCACCTCACCGTGTTGGCGATTAATACACATGATGCTAATCTTCTTTATATGCTACACTGTTAATAGTCTCGTGAATAAATATTCTGGTATTCGCCCATGTGATAAAAACAAATCATTAGCTCTTTTAATAACAATGATTTTACATGGGAAATCGTTCAGTTTCTTCTGTATACGGCTTTTATAACACTACATGCAGTATATACACGAATAGGTCAGTGAATAAAGTAATAGGACTGACAACCTAACGTTAAATTTTCATTTACGTATCTATCTAAGTAATGCTATTTGACACAATATAATCAGATATATCATTAGTTCACCTCTTATTTCAAAATATGCTCATGATATGTACGTTATATGTAATGTATAGTCAAACAACATTCTTATTTCATGGTGCATATATAGTTAAATTTAGTTTGCACTCTTATACATACATGCATATTGAAATACAAACTCGCTTGTACTTAATATCTAAGTAATGAGATGCAACTGTATCTGAACAGGTTCTAACCTTGTTATCGTTGCACATGTTGATGATTACATGTATTGATAAATTTGGGGACTGATAATCATAAAGGCAAATGTATTCGTCTTTTTCCACTTTAGGCTTCGAAATTTTAAATCATCATGTTACACATTTACACCGAATCAATATTAACTTGAACATCTAAAGACAATGTCACGTACCAATCATCGGCAATGCCAACATTAGTCACATGGCGAAGGCGTGACGGGGATTCCCCTAACATTCCAACCCGATGAATGAATCACGGGATGGGAGTGGAGTGATCGATTTCAGTGAAACCTACATGAACGTGAAGTCCGTGCTGCACGTATTGATCGCTCGGCAATGTACATGATCAGCTGCAGTAGGCTATATGACAGTTGGTGCATGTTCATAATACAGAAGCACTTTTCCCAGCCTGGTTTTCCTGTGTGTTTTCCCAATTGCAGAGGCGTCTATATTGTTAACGAACGACTCAGTGCTTTAATTGATCATAATTTATCTAAATTATGTAGGCCAACACTGTAAATTATTAAATTGAACGCATCGAGGTAGGTTATAATTTGTCATTGTCCATGTGTGGTTTCCCAACCGCGAAGATGAATTTGTCAACTAATCGCAAGCACCTCATTAACCAGGGCATATTTTTCATATCAAAACTGTCATTTATTGCATACATTAATCGCAATGGGGTACATGCATTTTTAAATATTTTTCTTCTGTGTTTTTTTCTAACAGAAAAGGCGTTTAATAATATCAGGATTTTCTAATGATAATTATCAAGGTAGATGCATGTAGATGAGTTTTTACGCTTGGTAAACACAGTGCGTAAGTGAAACTTTGTTTTGTTTTTTTACAAATGTGTTTTATTTAATTAATTAAGATTAACACCAGACTTTCGGGAAGATACAACTGTGTGTGAACTGCGAAATCGTGTCTATGCACCTTATCAATGGAATAAGCGTTATTGTTCATGCTAAATAAACGTATGTGTATCGGGAAGTTTACCGATGATCTATGACAATGTATATATGGTATGAAGTTACAACCTATCTATCACTATAGATGATGTGATTCTGCAAGGCATCTCCCCAAAAATGTCAGTTTTGGGGGATATAGCGGTTCTTGAGAAGGCTTACAAAATTCAAAATCCAGCCCCCCCCCCCCCCCCCCCCCCCCCCCCCAAAAAAAACTTTTGAAACGTTCCTACGCCTATGATCAGTAATCAACAACCAGGACCATGAAAAACGTAACTGATATCTTTTCCCGCGATATGGCGGCCTCGCTTTCACGCAGCCTTTGACTAGCAGACGACAGATGACATATGGCGGCCAGTCGGCCAGAAAGTTAGGGCACTTTATACAAATTTCTTATCATATGCATGCAATTCATATTCATAATGAAATTAAACATTTTACTTAAACTTACAAATCAAAAGTTCTTTTCTTCTAATCTTCACACCTTTGTAGGCTATACTGTCCAAAAGCTGTTTGTAACATGTAATCTTTTCCACTTCCACAGTGAATATTGACAATAATGTTGTTAACAACACACATTGGGCTGTCATCCGTGGTTACACTTACAATTAGTGATTAGCAAATGGTAAACTGCAAATACTTAACAACATTCATCATTACATATCACTGATAATCTCTTCATCTGAATTTGAATTGTTGTCATTATCACTTTTGTCAACAGAACTTAGGCTACTGTGATAGATCGGTCTCTTTCCTCAAAGTAATCTTTAATGTCCAAAATGTTTATCAAAGTTATTTGTGACTTGGTTGGAGTCTAATTATATGTCGAACATACTATCATTGTCATTATACAATACTATGGTAGAGTCTGAGCCATAAGTATTAATGAGTGTTCTGGAGAAGTGTTTTTATACCATCACACATTAAGCATTTGCCTCATGTGGATTATCACAACTTCTTTTCCAAGCACATTGCTGAGTACACGGCCTGCACAGATGGAGGTATAATTCTTAATAAATCCTAAAACGAAATGCTCTCCGAACAACCTTCAGCCAACTTACTTCAGTTGTGAACTGAACTGAAGGTGATAGGCTCTGTGTCCCCAGATTGGTATCTCAACAAAGTGCCAAAATAATGATAGATAACACGCAATATCTGGTCATTTTGCAGTGAAATATGGATAAGTGTAGCAGACTATATTCCAAAAGGAACATTGAATTTGAATAAAGCACATATCTCATCCAAGTGTTTACTTTCTTGCTACATAAGGGATTTATCAACTGGAGAATATGTGTGGACATTTGAAAGTAGCAGTGTTTGGAAAGATTTGACTCTATTTCCAATAACATAAATGGAGATTTCTATGAATATTAGGGCCTTTCTGGTCACGTGACTGTGACGTCACTATGGAGCTTTAGCATGGGGATCTATTTATAACATAGGCAAGCCAGTGGCCTATTTCCGCGGGAAAAGAAAAGAATCTTACTCAGATTGCTGACTGCCAAGAATTTCGAAGCTTCCAATTTGCACTGTAAATATTTTAAAGAGTTGAGTGTATCAAACTCTAACTAAGAATTATAACTTTCTTGCTATCTAAAATTTAGAATATATTATATATATATATATTCTAAATTTTATTTTCTATTTTAAAAAAAAACTGTATTTTCAGTTCCGTTTAACTAGACATGCTGAATAAGGATCTAGACTTATTAAAGGCTCTTACGTTTTACACATTCAAGGGGCAGGACTAGCTTTCTAACACTGCTAACAGAGTGTCCAGAGTATCTTGCATTAACGAAATCAGAATTTGATTCATTTCATTGTTCAAATATAGCAAGCTGTGATACAAGAGCTTCTAACACATCCAAGAATAAATTGTTGAATGTTTTGTAAGTATTGATATTTATAGTATCTATCAATTATACACCTTCATGTTGTATTTGACAAATATTTATTTATGCTCCTTGAAAAAATGAATTAGGAAAACCTATAACTTAAAATATTACATTTGATTTTGTCGCGATAAGACACACCTGCTTCATGAAATATGATAAAAACAATTAAGCAACACCGTTGCGCTGTTTATTTTCACTTAATCTGATATAGTTGAACCAGACTGGTTCAACAGCCTGGTGTCTGTAATTCGTGTTGAAACGTGGTGTATAATCACCAGTTACAATCACAAATGAAACAATTGTAATTCTCGATTGTTTGTAACAACACTTGTGATGTGTGAATTGCGAACATAATTAATACACTGACCTTTAATGAAAAATAGGTAATAGGGTCGACGACCTTAGTGTTTTTGTATTGCTTTGATTTAATGTTTTTCGTTCAAATAATAAAACGTTATAGGGGTAAATGTTCTCTAATGGAAGAGCCATATGTGGAGATGGTAAATACACTGTCAGCCAAAAGAAACGCCTACTAGATATCTTATCAGATATCGTAAAAATTATAAGGAACAGAATCGTCCACGTGTCTTCTGATATCAAATATATATGTCAATACTGATAAAAGTAAAATAACCGTTGCTATATATAAATGTTGGTATTTGTATCCTATATTTGCATAACTTCACTTCACTAATATTGTTTGACGGGAAAATCAAACCAATCCTATTGTATGGATCAGGGGTTTGGGAATTTAAAAGTGACAAGAATATAGAAAAAGTACATACCTAATTTTGTGAATTCATTTTAAAACCCGGATATAAAGCTTCTAATAGATTATCCTGGCTGAATTTGGACGTTTCCCTTTATTCATCAATGCTCGTTGTTGGGCAATATCGTTCTTAATTAGTTAAGATTGATACGACAACCACATGATAGAAAACCCGAAACAGTTGCGAACTTTTAAAGAAATTAGATGACACGGGAGATAGAAATTGAGCCTCATCTGTACGTGAATTATTATTTCAATGTGGTTTTGGCCACGTCTGGATCGCGCATGATGTTGGAGATTGTTGGATTCTTTTTTTAAAACTGCTTAAGTAAAGGTGTAAAGATATATACTAGCAAGACTGGTTCCATGATGTTTGTTCGTCAAGTAGTATTAGGTATTATGCTGAGTTAAAAACATTTATACAACATGAATTTATCTTTAACATCTCTACATCTATACGCAGAATTGTAACTATATGTTTAGGTGTAATGGACATAACTTTAAGGTCAAAGCTGCACGATTTTCTAAACAGCTACATAATGAAATTACCACATACAGCTATTGTAACCTCACAGAGGATGAATACCATGTACTGTTGGAATGTCCACAATATTCATGGTTAAAATGTAAATATTTACCTCTTTATCTATGTAAGCACCCAACAAAAGAAAAGTTAAGTGCCGTTTTAACAACGAACGAAGTACAACTATACTGTACAAATTAGCATTATTACTTTACCATATAAACCGCAACAGATCAAGTCTGTACAATAACTTATCATATATTTTGTTTATGTCCACTGTCATTGTAATATTTTGTCTTACGACGTGGTAGCGCTGCCACTGTATTATATGTATTTACATTGTACTATTGGTCTCAGGGCCACATATACTAATAAACTGTCTGTCTGTTTTTCACCACAGCCTGAACCATGATTTAACTTTGAGTACTGAAATGCCCATCTCTCTCTATTAAAATAGTATATGACATATTGATTATTGATATTTTTCAGTCTAGTTATCGGTAAACTTGACAATGATATCACTTTGTCGACCTTATTAACTTGCAAATATTTTCGCTGTGTACCAATCAATATTACCTCTAACAGTCATATCTACTCTAATTGCCATATGGCGCCGAGGCCTAGAAAGGGGATTCCCCTTTCCTTCCAATTCCATTAATGGAGCAACAGATATCCAATGATTCACCTCGATTAAGGATAAATTGCTGGAAATTCCAGATCGTGTAAATTAATGACGCTTTGAACCTTCCTTTCGCTAATTACTGCATGATTCAGCGGTTGTAGACATAGTATGCGGTCCTTGTCAAACAATCAATTAATATTGTATATGTTATGGTCATGTCGTGTGTATATATGGATGTACGTACTGTATACTGGGCAAAAATAATTAGGGATATTTTGAAATTTTGATATTATAAATATTGATTTCTTTCTTTCTTGACATACTTATGAAATATTAATCATAAAACATCTAATATCCCTAACTTATTTTGTCCAGTATACAGCTGCGTATACCGAAAGTTTGTTTAACTTCTTATGTATTTTAGTGCAAATATCATGTAATTGGGCATGTATTTGAACCATCATATCAACACGAAAACTAGACTGATCATTTTTTTTGCATTATAAGAAGACAGTTGAGTCTTCCATAACATAATCTGTATCTCATAATAAACGGTTAGAGTTTTGACAGCACTTTGAAGTGACCAGGGGTAAATATTTTCAAAACTGCAGTTTTTTATTTTCTTCTGTGAAATATTCATGATCAGTAAGTGATCAACTGTGTCAAACATACATCACATTTACCCTTATACTCATTCTATGTATTTGTGATGAATTTGTTTTCATTTAGTCGATATGAAAACTTTTATGAGAAAGTAAATGAAATTTGAAATTTCAAAAGTTGACCCCTTCTTTTTATTTCATTATGCCATTTCTAAAACATGCACCACTGCCATGGCCATCACAGGATACGTTTGAGATTTGATATAGGGTGGGGTGATATAGTAGAGAGTAACGAAGCATATATAAAACCCTGGGTAACCGAGGATGAATTTTGGTATTCGCAGCTGTATAAAGATATTCAGTGAAGAGAGTCACTCGCCACTCGATATTGATTAGACTCCAGATAACCCCATGGGTCTTCAGTCAGTCCATCATATAAAACCTACACAATTCCTTTTTCGTAGAATAAATTAACATTCACACACGTGTCCCATGGATCTTTCTCGTTTTTTGTGAAACCTCGCCTTAACATATGTGAATATTGCTAAACACATCGACACATTGTACTATTGTCATTAGCTTAAGGTAAACGAATTTACGGGTACCCGTTTTATCATTAATATATACCATTTATTCACTAACCGTGTATAACTAGACTATTTAGTCTATGAAGTTTACTTCATTAATTACTGTACTCTCATCCAGGTGATTTTATTTTTTCAGTAATGTGTGTGAATGATGATGACCAAGTGCTAACACTGATTTCGGGTTGGCAATAGCAACATTGAAAAAAAACCCACTGATTTAATTATCGCTTGACCTTACTCAAAATAAGCAATGTTTTATAAACTATTTATTTTAAATAATTTTGATTTGAATAACGAACCCGGTGCCAGCTCTGAGTTCAGGATTTGAATAACGAACCCTGTGCTAACTTCTGCTTGCTGTTTGTTGAGAATATAAGTCAATGAGGACTCTTATCGGAGATTTATTTTTGTATTCATTATCGCAGAGCAAGACGACTGGTGTACCTGAATAACGTTAATTCAGAATACGTATTTACAGTTTATGTTGCCACTGTGTCACATTATCACATTAATCAGTCACTTCGACTGGGCGTGACTCTCTCCGATGACACAACGCCATCTGTCGACTTCGTTTATGATTCATATAAGTCGAACCTGTCTTCACGACCACTTCCATATAACAGACACCTCTATAAAACAGACATCTCCATATTACAGGCACCTCCATTTAACGGACTCCTCCATATCACAGACATCTCCATATAACAGACACCTCGAAGTAACAGACACCTCCATATAATGGATACCTCCACATAAAAGTCACCCCCGTATAACGGACACCTCCTTTTTTCAGACACCTCCATATAATGGACACCTCTATATAACAGTCACCTCCATATTAAATACACCTCCATATAACAGTCAACTCCATATAACGGATACCTCCATATAACAGACACCTCCATATGACAGACACCTCCATATAATGGACACCATATAACGGATACCTACATATAACAGACACCTACATATAACGGAAACCTCCATATAACAGACACCTCTATAAAACAGACACCTCCATATAACAGACACCTCCATTTAACAGACACCTCCATATAACAGACACCCCTATAAAAAAAAAAGACACCTCTATATTACAGACACTTCCATTTAACGGACACCTCCATATAACAGACACTCCATATGACAGACACCTCCATATAACAGACACCTCCGTATAACAGTCAACTCCATATAACGGAAACCTCCATATAACAGACACCTCTATAAAACAGACACCTCCATATTACAGACACCTCCATTTAACGGACACCTCCATATAACAGAAACCTCCACATGGCAGACACTTCCATATAACGGACACCTCCACATGACAGACACTTCCATATAACAGACACCTCCACATGACAGACACTTCCATATAACAGACACCTCCACATGACAGACACTTCCATATAACGGACACCTCCATATAACAGTCACCTCCATATAACAGACAACTCCACATAACAGTCACCTCCATAAAACGGACAACTCCACATAACAGTCACCTCCATATAACGGAAACCTCCATATAACAGTCAACTCCATATAACGGAAACCTCCATATAAGAGACACCTCTATAAAACAGACACCTCCATATAATAGACACCTCCACATGACAGACACTTCCATATAACGGAAACCTCCATATAACAGTCACCTCCATATAACAGACACCTCCATATAACAGTCACCTCCATAAAACGGACAACTCCACATAACAGTCACCTCCATATAACAGTCAACTCCTTATAACAGTCAACTCCACATAACAGTCACCTCCATATAACAGACACCTCCATATAACAGTCACCTCCATAAAACGGACAACTCCACATAACAGTCACCTCCATATAACGGAAACCTCCATATAACAGTCAACTCCATATAACGGAAACCTCCATATAAGAGACACCTCTATAAAACAGACACCTCCATATAATAGACACCTCCACATGACAGACACTTCCATATAACGGACACCTCAATATAACAGACACCTCCATATAACAGACACCTCCATATGATAGACACCTCCATATAACATACACCTCCATATAACAGTCAACTCCATATAACGGACACCTCCATATAACAGACACTCCTATAAAAAAGACACCTCTATATAACAGACACTTCCATATAACGGACACCTCCATATAACAGACACCTCCATATAATGGACACCATATAACGGACAACTCCATATAACAGACACCTCCATATAATGGACACCATATAACGGATACCTCCATATAACGGTCACTCCATATAACAGACACCTCCATATGACAGACACCTCCATATAATGAACAACACATAACGGATACCTCCATATAACGGACACCTCCATATAACAGTCAACTCCATATAACGGACACCTCCATATAACAGACACCTGCATATAACGGACACCTCCATATAACAGTCAACTCCATATAACGGACACCTCCATATTACAGACACCTGCATATAACGGACACCTCCATATAACAGTCAATTCCATATAACAGACACCTCCATATAACAGACACCTGCATATAAAGGACACCTCCATATAACAGTCAACTCCATATAACGGACACCTCCGTATAACAGTCAACTCCATATAACAGACACCTCCATATAACAGACACCTGCATATAACGGACACCTCCATATAACAGTCAACTCCATATAACGGAAACCTCCAAAAACTGTTCACCTGCTCGACGTGGCCAATGCAGATCAACGCGATTGATTTTACTATATAGTTTAACGTCATATAGCCGCTACCATTATTACATTACTTATATGCATCCATCGGTATATCATCGAAAATATTAACAATTAAACAAAATCTGCTTCCAATTTAAATTGACATTGATTGTCATAAATCATATATAAGGACATATATTAAGCGAAATATACTTGTATCACACTAACGGTGTCTTCAAATATTACAAGATAAATAGACCCCCGTTAAGCCAAAAATCTTTGTAACGTTGCAATTTGAGAAGTATATATATATATATATATATATATATATATATATATATATATATATATATATATATATATATATATATATATATATCAACCACCCTGTGGTCTTTTCGTATAAAGTCTTTGATATGTGATGTAGATATGTGTATACTTATAGAAATATGAAATGTAGTGAACATTTATTTGATGTTTATGAGTTGTGCTGTATTTTGTATTATGTATTATGACCTATATGCTACTGTTAGGGCTGAACATCCCGTTTTCTGATTGAACCCATCGCTTCATGTCCCCTTTCAATCCTTTTATGCACATAATGTGACTGATACGTGACCTGCGAGTTGTTGTGTTTGCTTGAACGGTACTCAAAGATATGAAATTATGTTTTTGTTATTTCTAGTTAAGAATACAATCCAATGCATTGATATCCTTCCTATTCCGTATAAAATGAAACAAATGTTTCCTTTATCATCTTTATCAACAAAATTCGATTTCAATAAAATGATTCTTGAAGTAATGTTTAAAATTATCCCTGCCCGGCATATCGCACAACACCGTCACCACAGGCTGAGTCAACACGCTCATGAATACTGCCTTCAAGATCTAAACACTTTGAAAGTTCTTCTTTCTCTACGTGCAAACTTGGAAGATATCTTCGCCTTGAAACAATTGTATCCTCACATTCGGAGCTAATCTCGTGTTTACCCAGCGCTGTAAGAATCTTAAATTTGAAACTGAGGAGACTCTGAGAGATGTTAGGTAAACAATTTCAGGTGATGCGGTGTTGACTAGAAGTTGATGAGAGGCGTCACGTACAGGTATAAGTCACGTTCAGTCACGTGACGAATGTTTGATTAACCAGGTGTGTTTGCAGGAAGATGCTTCGTAAACTATCTTTATTGTCTGTGGCAATATAAATAACATTATCATCAAATTTGTGATTTGGTGAAGAGGAACGCTGTTTGATATTGTTTTAATATGGAAAGGGGATTTGGTAATGATTGAATGTCGCTTAAACCTAATTTTCTTTTTGAATATAACTTTCTCTATTTACTATGTTGTCTTCTGTATTGAAACTTTGTTGCTTATGGCAATATAAATAAAAGTAGTATGACGTTTGTGATAAGAGGAAGAAAAACATAAGCTTTCTATCACGTGAAAGGTTTACATCCGGGCATCCTGACTTTCATTACTAAAGACCATAACATTGCAGAATGTTAATGTTTTGAAAACGTCACGTACAGGTATCTGTCTGAAGACGTTTCATGAGGAAGAAGTTCCCCCGACACGTCCTGTATCTACACATTGGAGACGATCTTATTCAGATATCATCCTTCCCAAATTTGAAACTTCAGACAGAATATGTAATAAAGGATTTATATGAGTGTCTATGTCAAACTTTGTTTTCGACACGAGCGCCTGAATATTGATATATGCCGAGCGTGAGCAAGGGATAGAAAAGACAGCTATCCACTCTCGAGTGTCGTAAAGACAGCATGCCATGACACGACCATATTGTTCTATTTAATAACGAAGTAATGAAATTGAAACCAAAATACGCCAACGTCTACTTTATATCAGAGACTGGCCGTACACCTTAGCACACGTAGAGGAAACGTTACGTCACATCGTTGATCTGCCCCCACGTCACCATGACAACGTGATATTTCCCTTAAAGAGCCATCGAGTATGTTGATAAACATATCGGAAAATTACCAAAAATCTATCTCATTGAAAAATAAACACTTGATTTTTCGCAAAATGACTCAAAATATGTGAAGTAATCGCACTAATTAGTAACGGTGATTTCCATGCAGTATAAATATAGATCAAGTCTACTATTTTTAAGTGCAAAGCATTTTGGTTTAACTCACACACTGTAAACACATACAAGAAAGAAAACGACGTTTATGAGTATTAAATAAATTGAAATATATAATTTTTGGCCTGTATTCATTTGCCATTTCATTCAATTTTGTATTTCCTACAGATATTGAATTAAAATTTTACCCAACGATGGATTTAACTTGTATTTTATAATCAATGAGAACATAGTTTGTCACATTGAAAATATCATTTAACAAGTAAAAGGACAATAATGTGTTTATTCACAGGACATTTAGAAACATGTTATATAACACTCGTCACATTCAGTAATGTGGATAGCTGGCAGGAGAAAAGCGAAAATCACGTGGGATGCTAGGATGACTTGTGAAATAGACACACCCGCATGACTTGGAAACGCTTGTTGTTGTTTAGTGCGTTTTATGCAATATAGGGAATTCTATTATATGACGTCAGATGCTACTGACGCACGTTAATCGAATGTACTTGTCTTTTAGACCAAATTTCATTGGATTGTCGTGATATGAACATTATTTATCAGTTGTCATGTTTTAAATAAAAGATTTCTCTAGTGATTGATATTTTTTCAAAACAATATTTTTTGTATTTGAAACACTATCATATTCGATGGCTCTTTAAGGCATATTATGACAAATTTGAATCTCATAAATGTAGATTGCCATCGTAGGTAATAAACTGTTTTAAGTATGAAAAACAAAGAAAATGCCACCCAATTATAGATCTGAGCTACCATTACTGTATATGACCAGCTGCAGGTATCTGCTTCCCGTTCACTCAGTCCTAATTATTTGATAAACCGTTATACCGGTTATCCTTTCGAATATTAGTATGATTAAAATACTGGCATTGATAAAAGTGTAAACAGTTGCATTTTGTTTCAGTAGATTCAGTATAACTTGTAAATGTGTTTTACTTTTAGAGTGATTTTGGAAACTAAGGATGCTCACCAAAGTTAATTGTTTCTCGGTCTCATTTGTTCAACAGTGACGAAGACTGTATGGCTAGTGTTTGCATTTTGTTTGAAAAAAATGACGAAAGAGGAATACCTTCAGGAAAACAGGAGGGATATATCTATAAATTGCCCAAAAGATTAAACGCGAACTAATTCTGACGCGTCGATAGCCGAGAAACATTTGATTTTTTTAATTTTGCCCGACTTTCTTTAGTAAATCATTTAAAATAGAATTTGACATCGGAAATAAAACAAAAAAAAGTGACGGAGTAAACATTTTCTGAAGTAGTTAGTTTCATACATATAACGTCAACCCTTGTACCTTATTAAAGGGATGTTGTTTAGAATAGAACATTTCCTGTCAAAAACCCTTTTCTTGAATAATTTCCTCATTGATGTATAATGTTGTCACGTCTCAAAGTTTTGAAAACAACACATTTGTATTACATGGTCGTAAGGTAACGACTTTTTCATTTGATAGTTTGATCGTTTCAGAATAAGTTTAGAATTCATTATTGGATATTGCATCTTAGTCTTATGAGAATTATAACTATATGTATACTATTTACTCTTTTCTGGTAATGTTCTATAAATGTTGAGAAGCTGAAGTCTTTAGATCTGTACTCGTTTAACTGATTCGAAGATGAAATCATGTTGATTAGTGTTTGCCCTATTGTTAAAACTAAGGGTTTCTTGGAAACCTTAAGTAGATTAAACTAAATATGATATTTTTTTTATGTTACTTTATTTTTGTCATAACCTGATGCGTTGTCTCTTCTACTAAAAGCGAATTGTTTCAATATCAATGTTGACGTTGCTTGTCTTTTACCAGATATACATGTCGATACATGGCCAAAAAGGTATTAGGAGCCCACCAGCACACGTACATACAATATACACATGTAGACCCTACACATCTCACATGCAGCACTTACAGCCCGGTGACACTAATAGGGTGAAGGAAGTAGGTATGACGGGGAGCTCTCACTGATCAAAGATCTACAAATACCTCTTGTCTGCAGCTAATAGACATTGTACTTACTCGACCACCCGCACTCGGGCCGGTCAGATGTAGAGAGCTTGCCATCTCTTCTTACTTTCTCCACGGATTAAGATAGAATCTAAATCCTTGCCTTCTCCATACATGTGTACCTGTGTACCTGTGTACTTGTGTACCTGTGTACCTGTATACCTGTGTACCTGTGTACCTGTGTATCTGTGTACCTGTGTATCTGTGTACCTGTGTACCTGTGTATATGTGTACCTGTGTACCTGTGTATATGTGTACCTGTGTACCTGTGTATCTGTGTACCTGTGTACATGTGTACCTGTGTACCTGTGTATCTGTGTACCTGTGTACCTGTGTATCTGTGTACCTGTGTACCTGTGTATCTGTTTACCTGTGTACCTGTGTACCTGTGTATCTGTGTACCTGTGTACCTGTGTACCTGTGTATATGTGTATATGTGTACCTGTGTACTTGTGTACCTGTGTACCTGTGTACCTGTGTACCTGTATATCTGTGTACCTGTGTACCTGTGTACCTGTGTACCTGTGTACCTGTTTATATGTGTACCTGTGTACCTGTGTACCTGTGTATCTGTGTACCTGTGTATATGTGTACCTGTGTACCTGTGTACCTGTGTACCTGTGTATCTGTGTACCTGTGTACCTGTGTATCTGTGTACCTGTGTACCTGTGTACCTGTGTACCTGTGTATCTGTGTACCTGTGTATCTGTGTACCTGTGTATCTGTGTACCTGTGTACATGTGTACCTGTGTACCTGTGTACCTGTGTTCCTGTGTACCTGTGTTCCTGTGTTCCTGTGTATCTGTGTACCTGTGTACCTGTGTACCTGTGTATCTGTGTACCTGTGTACGTGTGTACCCGTGTACCTGTTTATATGTGTACCTGTGTACCTGTGTACCTGTGTATCTGTGTACCTGTGTACCTGTGTATATGTGTACCTGTGTACCTGTGTATCTGTGTACCTGTGTACCTGTGTATCTGTGTACCTGTGTATCTGTGTACATGTGTACCTGTGTACCTGTGTATATGTGTACCTGTGTACCTGTGTACCTGTGTACCTGTGTACCTGTGTATCTGTGTACCTGTGTATCTGTGTACCTGTGTATATGTGTACCTGTTTACATGTGTACCTGTGTACCTGTGTACCAGTGTTCCTGTGTTCCTGTGTATCTGTGTACCTGTGTACCTGTGTATCTGTTTACCTGTGTACCTGTGTACATGTGTATCTGTGTACGTGTGTACCTGTGTACCTGTGTATATGTGTATCTGTGTACCTGTGTACTTGTGTACCTGTGTACCTGTGTACCTGTATATCTGTGTACCTGTGTACCTGTGTACCTGTTTATATGTGTACCTGTGTACCTGTGTACCTGTGTACCTGTGTACCTGTGTATCTGTGTACCTGTGTATATGTGTACCTGTGTACCTGTGTATCTGTGTACCTGTGTACCTGTGTATCTGTGTACCTGTGTACCTGTGTACCTGTGTATATGTGTACCTGTGTACCTGTGTACCTGTGTATCTGTGTACCTGTGTATCTGTGTACCTGTGTATCTGTGTACATGTGTACATGTGTACCTGTGTACCTGTGTACCTGTGTTCCTGTGTACCTGTGTTCCTGTGTTCCTGTGTACCTGTGTACCTGTGTACCTGTGTTCCTGTGTACCTGTGTTCCTGTGTTCCTGTGTATCTGTGTACCTATGTACCTGTGTACCTGTGTATCTGTGTACCTGTTTATATGTGTACCTGTGTATCTGTGTACCTATGTACCTGTGTACCTGTGTATCTGTGTACCTGTTTATATGTGTACCTGTGTACCAGTGTTCCTGTGTACATGTGTATCTGTGTACCTGTGTACCTGTGTATATGTTTACCTGTGTACCTGTGTACATGTGTATCTGTGTACGTGTGTACCTGTGTACCTGTGTATATGTGTATCTGTGTACCTGTGTACTTGTGTACCTGTGTACCTGTGTACCTGTATATCTGTGTACCTGTGTACCTGTGTACCTGTTTATATGTGTACCTGTGTACCTGTGTACCTGTGTACCTGTGTATCTGTGTACCTGTGTACCTGTGTACCTGTGTATATGTGTATCTGTGTACCTGTGTACATGTGTACCTGTGTACCTGTGTACCTGTGTTCCTGTGTACCTGTGTTCCTGTGTTCCTGTGTATCTGTGTATCTGTGTACCTATGTACCTGTGTACCTGTGTATATGTGTACCTGTTTATATGTGTACCTGTGTACCTGTGTACCTGTGTACCTGTGTATCTGTGTACCTGTGTACCTGTGTACCTGTGTATATGTGTACCTGTGTACCTGTGTACCTGTGTATCTGTGTACCTGTGTACCTGTGTATCTGTGTACATGTGTACCTGTGTACCTGTGTATATGTGTACCTGTGTACCTGTGTACCTGTGTATCTGTGTACCTGTGTATCTGTGTACCTGTGTATCTGTGTACCTGTTTACATGTGTACCTGTGTACCTGTGTACCAGTGTTCCTGTGTTCCTGTGTATCTGTGTACCTGTGTACCTGTGTATCTGTGTACGTGTGTACCTGTGTACCTGTGTATATGTGTATATGTGTACCTGTGTATCTGTGTACCTGTGTACCTGTGTATCTGTGTACCTGTGTATCTGTGTACCTGTGTAACTACTACTTTAATACATTAATGCTACCACCGCCTACAAATATCGCCACTATCTTAACTACCACCATTGTCGCTATCACTACTACTATTACTTTTATCACTACCGCTATGGTAACTTCTACTACTACCATTACTACTAATACTGCTACTACTACTATAACTACTACTACTACTACTACTGCCACCAACAGTACCACGTCTATTGCTGCTACTACTACTACTACTACTACTACTACTACTACTACTTCTACTACAGCTACTTCTTCCTATTAACAATTATCCTTTCTAAAAAGTTATTTAATATTGATATATATTCCTCTTTTTAAATATAAGATATTCGTACTTTAATCGACCAGGGCTGTAACTATGTTTTATCCTACAATTTAATGAGTTGTGAAAACGTCATAATGATCACAGATTTACCTCACCACATTATATCCTATATCCTGGGGAATGTGGCACAGTATACATCTTGGTCATAAACAGTGTGAACGCATGGTATTTCACAAACAGTGATACGCGGTTCCTAGAACATAAAACAGCTATTTACTAAACACAGTCAAAACGTTGGCAATATGTAAAGAACAATTCCCTGAAATCTAAAACAAAAGAATTTCATGGCGAGTTATCGTAGTGATATATCCTTAACTGTACTCTGTGAGGAAATGACCTCGTTCTACACTTAAGTTGACAGGATAGCACTAATTTCCTGAGATAAGATATTCCATTATCATAAGAGAATGTAAACACATTGGAGGAGTCTATGCCGTGTCCACACACGCCTTATATATCATATGAGAGTATGTAACATTTATGGTATACCATGAGCATAATACTAGTATGATCTATAGTGTATATAAAGCAACATGTGTGCTTAGAGCATGTCCCTTTGTGATGTGGATGGGGCGCTTTATCAATATTCTCCTTCTTATAATTATTATTGTAAATATATATTTTACATGTACATAATAATATATTCCATATCCGTTCAAGGTATCAAAGTTCGAATATTCAAAGCCGACAACGTTATCTGCAGTAGAGAACATTTCTACATAAACGAGGATTGGTGCAAAACAACCTAATTCAGTAGCATCAGATTCGTTCGTTCCAGTATATGCTCGCAGGTTTCACGACAATACATAACTTCATGTATCGAGGACTTTCTGCTAATTACAAGTATTTCGTCAAGCAAAAGCTATTTATCCCAGTAGTTGGACGCATCATATTAACTTGTAAAACCATACAATGTTTAAGAATATAAGATCAATATTTAATTACATATAGAATATTGTTCATGTTATATGTAATATTACTCATGCAATAAACATAAATACTTACATCAGATTCAATGCATCAGATTTAATACGTCAGCTACAACATATCGTATGCAAAGCATTAAATTTAATACGTCAGCTACAACATATCGTATGCAAAGCATTAAATTTAATACGTCAGCTACAACATGTCCTATTCAATGCATTAAATCTAATACTTCAGCCACAACACATCGTATACAATGCATCAGATTTAATACGTCAGCTACAACATATAGTATCCAATGCATTAAATTTAATACTTCATCGTATACAATGCATCAGATTTAATACGTCAGCTACATAATATCGGATACAATGAATCAGATTTAATACGTCAGCTACATAATATCGGATATAATGAACCATATACAATACGTCAGCTGCAACACACTATATACAATACATCAGATTTAATACGTCAGCTACAACATATCGTATACAATGCATCAGATTTAATACGTCAGCTACAATATATCGTATTCAATGCAATAAATTTAATACGTCAGCTACAATATATCGTATACAATGCATCAGATTTAATACGTCAGCTACAATATATCGTATTCAATGCATCAGATTTAATACGTCAGCTACTACATATCGTATCTAATGCATTAAATTTAAGTTGTAACTCAACAGCTGTATTTCTTCAGGTCCATATTCAGTTTATCTAGACTTGCTGAATTAGGATCCAGACTGTATTAAAAGATCTTATATTTACACAGTTATGGGGCTGGATCCATATTTTCGAAGTTGTCTTAGTGCTAAGATAGTCGTAAAGCAATATTATTGTATGGCACTTACGACCATCTTAGCTCTAAGAGAGCTTCGAAAATATGAGTAAAGGACTATAACCATTCATATGTTCGAAACAATACGTAACACTTAACAATATGTGGCACCTATACTACAGACCAGCTGTTAACAATAGAATAAACAAACTGTATGGACCTATATCAAACGGAAATCACGATCTGAGGTTTACATTGATAACTATATACAAGGACTTCTATAAGGTCTGAAATGCGCAGTGTGTGCACATGATCAATATAAACAGTGCTCTTCACACCACCACAGCTGATGCTCTCTATGCGAGTGTATCAAGGAGGCACGTGCAGATCCCGTTTTAAGAGAAGGTAAATAAACAATTGCTAACGACTTGGAATTTCATTTGTCAAAAGATCACTCATTGAAAGCATGATACCTAGTCCACGTTTGAATTTGTATTTTATTTTATTTTTTAATTGTTCCTGAAAGTCACTATACTTTATTTCAATCGTACTGTTGTTCCTTGATATAGACTCAGGAATGTGATTTATTTTCCAAGTACTAGGAATTCAAGTATTTACGGTACGAGCCGGATCTGCCTCCTCATATACACACATCGTGTCTCCGGGGCAGGAAACTAGCCACTGAAGTCATCACGATATATAATGAAGCATTGTGTGAACACACTTCTATCGCTCCCCATTTAGCTGGGTAAAGAGCGAACAGACGACATTATATCACTTCGTGTATGTAATAGACTAACCTCAATTTGCTTCTATCGTCTTAAAGGTGCATTCAGGTCTTGTGCTTTTGTACGTGTGTCAACGAACTTTCTTAACTTTTGACCAATTGATGGCTATCCGACCAATCTTGTCTTTTTCCTGTGCAAAGAATCATAACAAGTACACCTTTATCGGTTTTAATTGTAAGTTTTGTTGAATATGTTTCGATAAAAAAACTTAAAATGCATGCTTCATTCATATTATAAGTCTAGGGTTGGCAAAGTCCGCTCTCATTGACGGTACAGCATATCCAGTGAAAATTAATTATGAAATACCGTTACTTTTCTTTATGTAAATTGGATAAAATGTAGTTACCAGAAGTTATTGTCGTTTGTAATGTAAAAGACAATACAAATGTCGTAAAATGGACAACTCTAAACCAAGCCTCCGTGTAAATACTATAATTTCCGAATCGAAAGTCACGATTGGAGCAAGTTAAACTTAATCAAAGGGTCACCATCCTGTTTCATGTACGAACAATGTTGACAGGGGTCTGATCATCCTCGATAATCCAGCGCTATTGTTCCGATAATCTACACACAAGCGCTGGAAAACAGTAAGGGTATTTATCCTTAACCTAGTTACCTCCCTTTGCAATGACTCAGCGAAACGCTTGCTTTCTAACAACCAATGAGATCACTTGAAATCAAGGGTGAAATAACAAGCACTCTCGCGCAGGATCTTGGCTTTCGCAGATGATTGGGAACGCCTGGTAGCACAGGGATTTTAATAATTTACCTCCACCCGTTTTGATGGACATGAATACACCCTTCTTCTCGTACAGACTTCTTAAAACTTTTTTTTGAGTTTCTGTCAGGTTTTCTACGCTGAATTTGTTACAAACTTTATCGTAATCGAGTGAGTCGACCGCTGCTATGTTAGTTTCTATAAACAGCGGTAGTGATGCGTTTTGATTGGTCGAGTTGTTCAGGCAGATAGTGTCTGCGTTTCGTTTCTGATTGGATAACATGGACCCAAGAGGAGGTAATTAGGTTAGGGATAAATACCCTTACTGTTTTCCAGCGCTTGTGTGTAGATTTATCGGAACAATAGCGCTGGATTATCGAGGATGGGGTCTGATGAGAACTTTACATTGTAACACTGGTCAGAGATGATAAATAAGTGCAGCTGCAATAAAGAACATTTTGTGACTTAAGATGGATAAAAGACATGTCAACGAGTATGTTATAGACTGACACTGTGCCAGAGTACATGACTCCACAACCGACCCTATCAGTACGTTGGACCATGAGCCCTGACAAGATTGATTACTGGAAGGACACCATGCCGGACTCCGTTGCATGAAACATCCAAGACCAAAACTTCTACTTCTCATGTAGAAGTGTCCCTTTAACCATCGCACGGTCATCAACCTTTTCCGACAGAAGATAGATTTATGTCTCGACCACATGCTGTCACCGCGATCAAACACCAGACTGCATCTGAGTGTAGGTAATGGAATATCACACACGAGGAAACCGTTTACGTGTATGGAAGAATTAATTTGAATATCAGGGTTATTTGCTACCTTTGTGTGCAGGTAGTTCTGCATTGTCTACCCCGACTGTCTCGGCAAGTTGCCAAGTCTCGAGTGGACATTGATCAACCATTGGAAACCGGTTATAAACCAGGCCATATACGTTAAATCGATGTGATACCAGACATATTATATCAGACTGGAATGAACATGCGGAAACGAACAAGATCAATTTATGAAAGGGTATATGTTCATTTAATAACTTAACAAATAACTGTATTAACTTACTTGGAAGTAAATTCCAAGTGTAATTTTTATTTTGATCATTTATCAAATACATTCAATATTTAGATTAAGTTCATATAAAAGGAAATGCAAATTATGTTATGTGAATATGTTTATGTCTGAAAACAATTTAGCCAAAATAGAGTAAGGTATTTCTAAACGTGTTTGGTATGTCTAAGTCTAAACAAGTAAAGTATATAAAGTATAGGAAATAAATAGTTTTAATTCGTTATATAAATTCCCCATGAAGCTGTATATGTTAATTTCGTAAAGTTATAAAAACGCGTCTGTGTACACTTTGTATGAGTGGGTCTCAAACGTATTATCGAGATGAATTATGATATTTATTATTTAAGACGAGATTTATATAAATCCCCTGTAATGTCTGGGAGCACTCAATGACCCGACAAAGATGACCCGACAAAGGGTAATTAGGTCAAGTTCCGGATCGATCATCTGATGATTTCTCTTCCTACTGTATACGTCATGGACAAGCTTTGTACTTACCTTAATGTTTCTCATATATATATAATAATATAATAATATAACCGTGCAATATTGGTATGTGGATTGTTAAAATGAACGAAATCTGAAATAGTGTGTTTATGATAATATTTATTATTATTTATTAAGTCAGAAAAAGTCTGGAACATAAAAGTTAGTATGAATTGACTTTTTTCCTTAACATCGGTAAACTATATTAAAGTTAAACATTAATTTTCTTAAACTAGAATGTGCATAAAATCAACAGTGTGTGTTCAGTTCAGTTTCTTAAACGTGTTAAAACTGAATTACTTTAATCCAGACCTTTCCCTAGTAACTATAGCTTCGGGCCATTCGGGGTCAGCCAAGAAGACAGCCACACGGACGATTGTATTCGTGTCTCACTCGTAGTTATATGAGATAATGAAATTACATGAAATGTTTATAAACACACTATAATTATATTATGAAATGAATTACGACCAATCGCTCTGCGAATTATGAGAGACAATAAAACCTAAAAATGTACATAAGATGAGTGCAATATAAAATCAAAATGTACAAATTAAGTCGTTAAAATATATACATTACTATATACATTACATATACTACAACAGTTTTAAGAAAACTATAAAATAGCTGAACCGTATAACATACCGCAGCGTTCGGTTAAAATATCATGGCAGGTTTTGGAAGAATAGTTCGTTAGGGATACAACGAATATTTCTGATCTAGAAGGCAAATAAGGTATATTGTTATGTTCTCCATTTAAGCACATTCATCTTGCATTGTGATGATTAACATTTCTTTAGTTTTAGCACAAGGTGATACGATTGTTATATCATAGTCCGATGTCATAAATCACTGCAGCTGAACTAAACAGGTATGGCAGTTTGCGAAAATGTCAGGGATATAATTTTGGAAAAACGCATGATCTTTTCAGTTAAAAAAAGAATCACCGGTCCCCCTGAAGATGTCAGCTAGTTCTTTCCTATTCGCTATGGCGGGTATAGGGGGGGGGGGGGGGGGGGCACACTTTTGGGATGCATAAATAAACAAGGCAGTCTACAGACAAAAGGTTACGTATTGGAGCAACCGGACTTATGTATGTATGTTTATTACCCATATGGTTGAAAATAACCGAGTTAATATTTTTGATATGAGCACATGTGCACATATCACGTTTGCCTAGCAACGATTGTTTCACCGCGGCTTCCCGTATTACGTCGCCTGTGACGTCATAAAATGATTATTCGTGACGTCACTATAGCTTGCCGTCGCAAGGGAAGTGGGCCGTTTCCTGACTATTTGGAAATGGAATAAAATGGGTAATAAAGAAATTATTACACTCGAAAGTGTTCCATATGACTTTCACGAAACTCGTGCAAATTTATGTATAACCTTCGCTCTCGCTCGGTCAATACAAAAGTTCACACTCGTTTCGTAAAAGTCATATGACACACTTCCTCGGGTAATAATCTCTATTTACTGACCTAGGTCAGACTGCACTAGTGTTGATATCCACATCACGATAGCAGCGTTTACGTCTAGGAAATGCATTGGAAGTGAAATTCACACCCATGCTTCCTGTCGCAATCACGATGAAATCAAAACATTGTTGTTCATTTCTTTCTGGAAATTTACACCATGCAACTATTACCGACCAAAGGTCACCTATCATGACCAGTGAAGTATTTAGCAACCGGAAGTCCACAAGAGTGATCAAAGTTATTCTTGGTAAATGGAGAATATTTAAAGTGTCAGCCTATAAGTACATACATTTATATACGTGTTAATTACTCGATACTTATTGACACTTAGATCGATGTATTTGGTTTCTTCAGTTTAAAAACTTTTAATATTTTTGGACAATACGATTATTGCTGGTTACTTCTAATTAAATTCTATTGTATGTTTGGGGAAATATAGAAATTTTTATTTTTACTTTGGGATAATCCACGAGAAATCTTCATATCTTGTATATAAGATTTTTTTGATTTTTTTCTCGCCAATGTCATATTATTCATACGAATAGCTTTTGGTCGAGGAAGTACATGTATATTGAATCTTGGAAATACAATCACACAACTCCCTCTCCACCGGTGACTCGCGTTAGTTCTTTATATACTTTATCAGGGTGCTGCAATTTGTAGGTGTATCTCCAATAAATCACTTCTCTGTCAGCATTAACTTACAAATTGATAGGGTCACCTAATACATGATTAGATTAGACGAAGACGCTTTCAGGGTTCCAATCTATTTGTTGAGACTAGACGTTCAGGGCTCCAATCTATGTGTTGAGACTAGACGTTCAGGGTTCCAATCTATTTGTTGAGACTAGACGTTCAGGGTTCCAATTTATGTGTTGAGACTAGACGTTCAGGGTTCCAATCTATTTGTTGAGACTAGACTTCAGGGTTCCAGTTTATTTGTTGAGACTAGACGTTCAGGGTTCCAATCTATTTGTTAAGACTAGACGTTCAGGGTTCCAATCTATTTGTTGAGACTAGACGTTCAGGGTTCCAATCTATTTGTTGAGACTAGACATTCAGGTTAGAATATATATGTTGCGACTAGACGTTATTTGCTAACTTCTTCTACGGATATAGTTAATGAGTCAACGTCTAAAAGTCCAAGACACTAAATTTTCTTTCGTTTACGAACTTAACTTAAACTTAAATGCCAAACATTTGGACCATTTTGAAATATAGGGGTATAACCCCCAATTTGTGTTTGAACAGATATGAAAATTAAAGTACCATACCCAGATGAATGGAATTTTGTAAAATGCTTTACAAACAATCAAAGACATTCAAAAGCTACCCTATACTCGGCAGCAGTACTTTGAACCGTTGGTACAGTTCTTTTAAGTAGTTTATATCCTGACCTACTCACAGCCCCCTTATGTAACCATTTTACATATACTAGTGCCAACTTGTAAGGTATTTAAAATCAATCCCATAAAATAGGATCATATAATATTTAAGCAGAATGCTCTGGAGTCACATCATATTTAGTAATGGCCTCGGATAAAAACTATTTTTGTAAGATTTAATAAGATTCGGTATGAACCATTCATGCTTAATTAGCAGCGCAGTTAAAGGTTATTTTTAGACTTAAACAACAAGGATCGGTTGTGTTAACTATCATAATCATGTTGTCAATAAAGCCACGCCTACTGACGACGGTATTCCGGATGAGGATCGTCAAACGAGATTGGATAATCGTCTTGTGACAAGGAAATAATGATCGTGTTGGACCCCTCATCTCATATCTAAAACGAACTTAAATCAATGGTTCTCAAATGATGTATCAGCATGCAATTATTAAAATATTTAAGGATCAAGATTTTAACAACTTTTATACGTTCATACATCGTTGTTCCTGTATAAGATATATGGATTAATGTCCATGCATTGTGTTAAAGAGCAATTGAGTATTTTATTGTAGTCACTTTGCAAAAACGTTATAACGTTTAAATGATAATCGACGCAATATAGTGACGAAATAAAGGTGTAAGTAGTGATTTCTGAACCAAAAAAACCCCCCAGAAAACGCACCGCGGCTGGCGCGCGTCAATTCATTTAAAGAAATTTGGGAAAGTTATCTACAACAGACAAAAAGACAGATGTGGCTTGGTAATGTTTAATAGGTCAAATAACATATATTCATGGAACGCGTTATTTCGTTATCTGCACATGTAAAAGGCTGGTTATTGATTTTCACTGGAAACAAGTATAATTGTCATATATTTGTCGAAAGTCAAATCATTGGAACTTGTAATTCAGCACATGTGGTCTTTCGGCACTTATGAAATGCAAATAAAATAATATATGAAAAATACTCAATGGCTCTTTAATGTTCATGTATTATGTATACTTGATTTACTGTTAAACTATTTACTATAGTCTTGCACTATCACTTTATATGTTATTTTGGAAGCTGTATTAAGTCTAGAATTGCTCTTCGGCAAGTCTGGTTTAAAATGCAAACCAAAAGAAATAAAATTGGGAAAACGTAGTATTTATTTATTATAACGTTCACGGGAGATGTTTTTGTGGTAATTTTTCGGGTTTGAAGAGCTACTAAAGTTATCTAAGCGGTTACATAGTGAAAATCAACCGGATTTTGCGTTCATTTGTGAATGTCACCAATTCTCAGCGTAACTTTTAACCTAATGTTGAATGGACCCTTAGATCGGCAAAATGGCTGCCCTTGCTCCTTTATTCTATGTTATATAGGGGGTAGGTTTTTTTAAATCTATATTTCCCCTACGTTTTGATTACGATATAGAGTTCCTGTGCTAATTAATAAACAGTGAATCATATTACTCCGGTCTTCCAGATCACTTCTCTCACAAACATGTTAATTGCCATTTAAACACCAAATGCTGGCTCATGAAATCTCTTATGCAAGTATATGTACATATCCTAAGTTGCATAGAGAGTCACCTATTTACCCAGACATGTTTCAGACTGGATCTGAGTATTGGAATTCGGAATAGAGGGATTTATATATGATGTTATAAACTAAAACACAAACATATTTTCATTGATGGTTTTATTAATGGATTTTATATACAAAAACAATGAAAATGGAATGTACATTCAATGAAGTAGCACTAAGAAATCAACGTCATAAACTCATCCATGATCGATCATCTTGTCATGAAAGTACACCTCCTGAATTCATGAAAAAGAGTCATTTTGCTCCCATATAACCTCTGAAAGTCAGTAGGCACTATGTTTCTTTCACTGTCATCCTGATGGCATGGCTGATTCGGCCTTTCCTTGAAATACTTATTGAATACTCATAAAAAAAAAAAATCAAAATTAAAAAAGTTATAAAAAAAAAGGTTTGCACATAGCATATATATATATCTACGTTTAGATACTGTGATATCTTTATAATTCTGAGGAATTTATGTTTCAAGTGAGAAACGTGCATGTATAAAATAAGAAAAATCTTAGTAAATACGAATTAAACATTCCAAAATCATTTCAGCTGTTTATAAAATAGTTGATTTTATTCAATCGTTCTTGATTGTCATTTATCGATAATCTTACTGCCTATGTGTATAAACATTATCAGTCAGCACAAGTGTCTGTAGGAAGGTATGGAAGTGTTGATAACGAATGTGGATTATATATAAATGTATGTACACAAGTTTAAACTATACAATTTGCCATTTAGTGTCACTGAAAATCTTGTGGTTCTGTGAAACACGCGTCTTGTGAGATATCAACTGTAATAATTACCATCTTTCGGTACTAAGGAAAATAAGATCAGTCTACCCCCCTGCCCTTTTAACATTCTCAAAAGCAAATTAGTGAGAGGGCGAAATAACGCATGGGACTTTGAACACTTCTGGTACCGTGAAGAACAAACATGGACGTCTCCAACACCCCTCCCAAGTCATAACACGCGCCAGTTATTTAAAGCCAGTGATGGAGACTGAGTTATCACATGCGGGGGACGTTGGGAAGTAACTTGAACTGAGAAGACATGGAACTTGATAAGAATTGAAATGAATTGAAGACGATAATGGGAAATGCTATAATAAGATCATGAACACACCTCAATCACTCAGGGGTTTGATTTCTTCTATAACGAAGATTACAAAGCCCAAAAGCTATCGAGGATGTGAAGAACACGATGGTGGAGTTCATTGTTCAGCAAAGTTCAAATATTGCATGTACGTTGTGTCAACGCATGGAGACACAATACCGGAAGTAGATGAAGTCAAAGGCAGGTAACTCTGAGCTCCAGTCACTTCCCAAGGCACAGGCTGAAATACATCTTCATCTTCAGAAAGTCCGCTAGTGTCACTGGTCAGTGTCACCGTGTCCGAGTCACTGTCCAGCCCGAATATATCAGCATCGGACGCTACACTGGACACTGAAACTGTCTGTCTGCGCATGTCCTCGCTGTAATCGTATAGATGTTCCTCTTCCGGTGATAAATGCTCAAGGCAGAATTCAACCAATGACTGAGGCAAGGCGTCGGCAAGTTCCGTTGTTGACGGAAGTAGGGTAGGACATGGGTCAGGTTGACCTGGCACTAGGCACGTGGTCGACGTTGATTGAACCGGAAATGATTCGCAGCTCGGCAAAATGTCACAAGGGTTGCATGAAGCGGGGTTAACCGGACATGGTTCTGGCACTTCTTGTTTGATGGATGCGCACGAATCATGTGACGTGAGGAAATCCTTTATAACGGCCTTCTGGGACTTCAACAAGTTGATCTCGGCTTCCAGACTCTTGTTCTCCTCGATCATCTGAGCCAGAGTCTGTAACAACAACGTAGGAATCAGTCTCAGTTATGTCTTTGGAGAACATTGAGTGGGATACATAAGATACAAGATTATCTAGATAGCATCCTCTTTATGGTGAAGATACAAGACGTTTCGGGGCATATGCTTACAGCTTCATCAGGTGGAATGTCACATGACATGAGAGTAAACATATATTCCGAAGAGCGGTGTATCTTCACAATAAAAACGTTATTACCCAGATATTTTTTTCTTTCTTCAGTTTCATTTGGATTCTGTTCGTGGTGTTGGTTATGGACTTTCATTATATAAACAGCGATCAATGATGTTTGTTAGTATCCGAGGAACAGTACATAGCATAACACTGGCCCGATACCATTTAGTGATGCTCAGCTCAGGAGTCGTATTATACGGTATCACGATAACGGTATTTGATAAGATGAAGACAACATATGTGGCCATCATCTATAAACGTGTCAGTTATAACCATGATGATTTACTCACAACACTCCGTAATGTGTTCATGGTCTCGGTGTAGGAAACAGATAACCGAATCATTACGTGACACTATGAACCGCTACTTAATAAAGAATATATAATCTCATTTAAAAACAATGAAATGACCCAACTCACCAGAAACGTTCCCTCCTGTTTTTGTTTCTTCTTCTCCCGACATTTCCTGGCCGCACGACGATTCTGTTCTCGTCGTCTCATTTTCTTCTCAATCTCAGCCGGGGTCAGCTGTAACAAACATATTACTCATATATTACCCAAGGGAGGTGTAGGGAATAACAAGTTGGTATTTTCAGCAACCATGATAGAAGTATAGCAGTGCCGTTGTTAAATGTGTTGGCCATGTACATCTCAACTCGTTCACGCGTGTTAAAGAATGACATAACTAATAAGATCTAATTTATAAATATGCAAGAACATCTAACTTGTGGCTAGCGATGTATTTATTGGTTCCAGTATATGTATACCCCCACATCAGGTACAGCAATAACCCATAAACCTCGTGTAAGTTCACAATAAAGAAGTTGCTATCCACAAATCTAGAGTTTCTTATGTATTCCACTTGTTAATGTCCTTCAAAGACGTATAGATATACTGTAGCTCTTTGTATCGAACACGCTAAAGTGTTGAATAAATAGCCTCATGTATAGAGACTCCGCTACATACATGAGAAAGTCTTCCTTTTTTAGATATGGTTTGTAGTTTTGGATCAATGATAGCCTACGATCGATATCATAATTACCTACTAAAAACCAACACCAAAGCTCTCCTCTTAATATAAATCAACAGGCAGTGAACCATAAGCACCATTATATTGACATCAACGGTAATCTAACTGGTTATCCTAATGTATAACATATACTGTTTCAATCAAGGTTAAATACCACGTTTGAGATATAATAATAAGAACATTTCATTTAATAGTTTTGCAACGTCGTGTAATACATGTTCTTACCTCATGTGAAACTGGTTCCTTGAACTCCACTGCTAATTCCCCCTGTCCGTTAGCATGTCGCCTGTTCAAGATTGACAAGCGCAGTTCCTCGCGGAGCACGGGCGATATCGATTTCGTTTTCATGCTTGCTTCAGCAGCTATTGCCAGACGAGTGTCGATTTCATACGAGTTGTCTCCCTTCATGTGGAAATTGTCTGAAATATACAAGCGAGTTGTCACAGCACGAGCTCTCAGCTGTTTAGAAAGTAGGTCACGGGACGATGGCTATTATACTCGTAAAGCCCTATAGAAGTAATGGATGTTTATCGTTACAGAAGGTTAACCTTATATCTTGAAACTCGATATGGGATTAGATTTGACCCAGTTTGGAAAGTAGTGTGAATACGTAAAAAAATATTGTTTTTATAGAAATTGTACATTCAAAGGTCGATATTATAAGTAGATTCACTGTGTACAGGTTTTCTACGTTGTTATGTAAACAGACTGCTGAAAGATGACAATGGTTTACGTTCTCTACCCGCTGTCACTGCACGCTTCTAACTGACAAAATATCACCCTACACATATTGGCAAATACTTGAGATACATGTATATCAAAAGGGATAAAGATAATATAGCGATATATTTCAAAATATTAGGCTTATCATATCATAACTTTTAAAAATCACTTTAAATTTCCAAATTGTTGACAGGCAAATTATAGTTTTAATGCACTTGACAGTGAAAAAACACTTCCAATGGTATATCTCAGACTCTATTATATATAATTGCGGTGAGTTGCATATCAAGAGTAAGCCCGTAGAGGTGCGTTGTAGTGAAACTTGAGAGCATTAGCTGGAACTAGCAAAACTTGGATTGTGTTGTTCCAAATATCGTATTGTAACTAATAGTGAACATGTGCAAACTCTTTAACATTTTTAAAACGCAAATTGGGTCATTTACATCAGATAGAAGAAAAAAACATACATATTTAAGAACGACTTTTAAAACGGTGAACATGTTACCATTAAAAAAACCAATATGACCTAAAATATAAAAATCACATCCTTATCATAATATCACGGTACGTGAACTTCTTCCCCAACTATGTTACTGTATCATATGCACCCAGAAGCAATTTAACCTTTAACCCGTGCCAATGCCTTGACGTAAACGTATCTCTATTACACTCGCTTCACCGTATAACCCTGTACCACACTCTACTAACCTTGCACGTCCCAACGATATTATCCGAATGAACGGCAACCTCCGAATACACGTCCGATGTTCAAGCGCTCTAAGCACATGTGCGCTCTCAGCTGAGTGGGGCGCTATATGAATGTTCAGGACCAAAACAAAGAGGCTGTCAGTCAAGTTCGGCTCGACCAACCAAAACAGCGCTCGAAGGGCGTTGACTCGAGCAGCGCACGAGCTTCACGCTTTTCAGGTGAAGCGTTTAGCGGTCGTTTCCCGGGACAAATGAAACTGATTCATGACCCGAGGCTATGTTGAGATAGTGGTTTGTAGCCGAAGAGAATTAGGCGATTGACTGTTAAAGATTTCGCAAAGCGAAAATGTAGATCTTTCGAAATATAATTGTTTTTATTATTTTCAAAACTGAATTCGTAAATAACGTTTAGAATTTTAGAAGCTTAATCTAATCATTTTATACAGGGTATACACCAATTTGGAATTAACAGAATATACCAAACCCTTTTATAATTGAGTGTATTTATATGATATATACTACATAATGTTAATGAATAAATATACACATCATCGTGCATATGACATGACATCACAGCGGCGGAACTAGAGGGGCGGGATGGTAGTTGGGGAGGTTGGGGGGGGGGGGGGGGGGTGTATGTATGTTCAGGGGGTGTATGTATATTGATGGTGAGGTGAACCCCTTTCAAAATGACTTGACCCGCCACTGCATAAACTATGTAAGCTGTACACACCGCTACTACTTACATCTAACTTTTATTATAAAATGTCTCCCTCTCCGCTGATGGCCATCATGAACAAAGCACGGACAGCTTACGGTAGCACCGTACAATTATCCTAGATAATTACTTTAAATGTCCGCACAAATTAATATAACAATCAATTCATAATCGTAATGGAGTTGTTTTGATATTAGAAATGACAGGAGTAATTGGAGGAGGTCACGTGATGTCGTGTTTATCGCCACTAATCGTTTCCATGCTTAATTCACTTATCTGGACTCACAGATATATCTACCAAGTTTAACGATAGTGAGCTTTAGTCTGTTACCGAATTATGCCTTCTCCAATCTGAAAATTACATTGACTTTCCTAATTTTCTGTGACTCTTTTTCAAATAATTATTAAAACAATTTTATTGCGTCATTTATGTTTACCGAGGTATATTACATATGTAAGTTTACTCAGGTATATTGCATGTATATAAACTACATTTCATCGTAAATTGTTAAATATATAAACGCATGTATTGAATTTATTGTGTGTTGCAACGGCTCGTGTTACTTTACACGTATGACATGTAATAGCCGTTGTGAAAGTGAATGTTACCATGCAATTCCGATTTATGATAAAGCCTGATGACAATACGTAACATGCTGAATATTACTCATGCATATTACACCAGATAGGGGAGGTCTGCATTGCATTTTCAGTTTATGCTAAAACTTGTGTCAAGTTTAAATGACAGTTTGTGATGTTTGCGAAGAAAAAGTTTAATCGAAAGGTTGGATTTATATTTAATACATCATGTCGTCAGATAAACAAATAAAAAAGACAGCCACATATTTAATTGACGTAGAGTACCAAAGGATTACTTCGAGTCTAGACTACACCATACGTTATATAGGGGTCACATTAGGACATATGTGTAAGTATAGGTAGTCCTGCGGGGAGGTGGGGGGGGGGGGGGGGGGGGGGGGAGGGGGGGGGGGGGGGGGAAGGGAGGGTTTCGGTAACACCATCTTTCAGTATTATGCGTTTCGGCTCCACGCTCCAGGGAGAGATAGATTGTTCCGCATCATTAGATCGATTCGTATTGACATTAAGGACGACCTGTCTTGTAATACGAACATTACGTCTGACTCAATACAGTACAGGGTGTATGTGTGCTGATGAGGAGTCGCTAGTTTGCCGCTCCTACTACTTGTATAGTGTCTCTTCGTGTATGTCTCCTGCTCTGTTACTTTAGTTTAGTGCATATGTCTCCACTCTCTGTGTATATCTCTCGTTTCTACCACCATCTTCGTTCGTGCCTCTAAATATCTTAAAGGCGCTGTAGCACGTTTTTCTTACTGAAATAAAGTGTTATCACAAAAATATAAATAAGTGTTACCACTGGTTAAATAATACTCCTGCATCAATAAAACGAATTCAAAAACGAATGTATAGATAAGGTCGGTGAAGCCATGCGATCCATTTCCCACCGAGTGGCCATTTTAATGTATTCACATTAAAATGGCCGCTCGAAGTTCAAGCACAAGTATCGGAGTAGAGTTTTAAATATGGTACATGTACAATGATGGAATGGTCAACCATCTTGCTGTCTGAACAAGACCTCTATCATTGAACTTCCCCACCACTGTCGCTTTATACTTCGCACCGTTTTCTTGGAATACGGATAACCATTTTCTATATGGATACGGCTTATCGCGTCATGTAATGAGACGTTTTACCCATTAACGTACATTATAGTTTATAAACTTTAATAATAAATGTCAAATTTGAGAAAACATTATATGCAAAAAACGTTCTACAGCGCTTTTAAATACTACATTTCTATTACCAACAAATTCTAATGCATCAAATTTCTTATGCGGAGGTTACCGCAACTCCAGATACCTCTACCGCAACAACCACCGCAGTTAGTGTTCCAATCAATACCGTTACCGAGTGCACTACCAGAGTAAACCTGCTACTGACGCTACTGCTATATCTCCTCTACCGTTGAGCAGTAACAAAAACTGTTAGTTTTGTTATTTCTATTTCTCTATTTACTAGTATCTAACACCACTGTCACTACCAAAACCATCAAGTCATAAACGTGTCCACCAGTTCTTCCCCGATAGTTTTGATTTACATTCAACCTCCGTCAGAAATTCCTTGACTAAACAGGCATATTTAGGTACGTGTTACCATCAACTCAACTAAATTTAGAACCTGAATTATGATGATCGTGATCATGATCAATAAATGACTTTTCAAACGCCATTCTCTGTAAACAAGATTATTTCTTCTGTTTAGAAAATACAAATAACGTTTAAATAATTAAAGTGTTTTGTCGATTAAAGATGTAATGACTCCGTAATAAACTCCTGTGTACATTGAAGAACTGTCCCGATGACTTGAGTAACAAACATAACTATCAACATCATTGGAGATAAGATAACATTTATTACTTTCCAATTGTATCGTTTGTCAACGACATTTTCTTTTCAGAGTTCCAATGCAGTGTAACATCGCAACGATCACTAATTGTCTACTGCCTGTAATGAGCTTGGCGCGTGCTCGCTCAATAAACCAATAGACTGTGAAGCGCTAATTGATTGACATCAATATTTATGAAGATGTCTATTTCAGCACGTGCGGAGGCGTGGCTAGTCATGGTCACATGACATGCTTTGACAACGTGGTTGTAAGTGTACCTGTGATGATTCGAAAGAGGGAAGCAAACTTTGTTAGACGTGGGCGAACAACAATAGATGACTAATTTACATGATGTAGAAACTAGGAAGCATTATTTTTACGGTGTCACTGTTTGCAGTCAATAAAACATAATAATTATGAGTTCAAGGTTTTTACAATATTGTGGGCGACATAAAGGTCGACCTCGTGTAACCACACGTTTATCATCACAAAATGATCAAACTTTCCACCCGATATTTCAAACTGCGAAATACGCTAATTACCCTTACCTGATGTGCCACTAGGTTCAAAATCATAAAGTGTTAATATACAAACATATCGACCGTCAGAACAATGAGGGAGGGAAATAAAT
Organism: Gibbula magus; assembly: GCA_936450465.1. Classification (NCBI taxonomy): domain Eukaryota; kingdom Metazoa; phylum Mollusca; class Gastropoda; order Trochida; family Trochidae; genus Gibbula; species Gibbula magus. The sequence continues at coordinate 72,497,306 of OW388291.1, read as the reverse complement.
TAGAGTTAATCATAGATACCCAGTGAAGCGGTGATAGCACAATCTGCTAATGGGGGATTAGATAGGGAACCATAAGATATACGTATATATAACTATACCACTGCAAGGGACCTGGATGTTATGGTAAATGATTTCAGTGATAGTTTCATTTCTAAGGTTCTAGTTTGTGTCACTGGGTTTCGCTTTCACCTGTCTGTGGCTTCTTGTTACCTTGTTTAATATTATGTATATGCGCGTAAGGAAATATTTGTTGTATCCAAAATACTGCTTCTTAAAGACCCATGTACAACATCTATACACAGACACTTCATCTCTTAAAAACCTGAAAGTTTTTAAAAAATTTATTCATGCGACAACATTATATCAAAATATTATCAATTTGTATTTTTATCAAATATTGAAAAAGTAGGCTCGAGAAAATGGGAATTTGAATCGTAATTTGGATTGCTTATCAAGAGGTTACCAAGTTTCGGTTCAGGGCGAAGTTATAGATTGAACTACATGACTTGTATTATGAAACAAGTTTTTGAGTGAGAATAGTTCTGAGAATCAGAATGTGCATGTGCATCAAATTTAAACACATTGGATAGGTTAGTCTATGTATTCATATCTTCATAATTACATTTATATATTTATTTAATGCTATTTTGTCAATGGCTACTGTTGTCAGTAAGATGCCTCATGCATATCAATCATGTTTACTGTATACAATCAAAATTTTAAAAAATAATCTGCATGTGTGCACAGACATACAAATACATTTATAAAGACACATGCGCATAAACACATGTATACCTGTATACAGACATGGACAAAGGTGTAGGCAAATATATCTATTTATTCACATAAACCGACCCAAATATAACAACATACATTTGTACATACATAAACACGAACATACCTATACACACATACATACGCACGTTCAAACATATGTAGATGAAACAGCACGACAGTGTTTATATCTAGTTCAATGACAAGTTGTTTAATTTGTTCATTTTCATGATACTATACGCGAGTACACAAACATAAGGATATATATTAACGTCATCGACTTTTTCAAGAGTATTTTATTCTCGCGATGGCTATAGTTATTGCAAGGAGGAAATCTGACAAACCACTGTGAATTACGGTGAGACCTGCGAGCGTCGGCTGGGAAAAGCGAACCACGGGTGAGGATTCTCTGAATTCAGCGTGGCATTGCAGTGTTGGTTGAACCGATACCTTACTGCATGTAAAACAGTTCTGAATATACCGAGTAGCTATCGGGATTAGAACCCCGAATCCTGAAAAGTTTAGATATACATATATATATGTATATAGAGAATACTTCACGTGACTTTGAATTTAACGAAATTCTAATCTGTATACTCAAGATCATATGACTTGCACAACTGGATCTCAAATCTCTTTGAATAAAATTCACTTAGCGATGTTTGTCCGGTTTTCATTCAGGTAGACTATATTACCACCACGAGGTAAGCACGCGGTATGTATCTTAACACAAAGGCACTTGGAAGAGACACGTGGTGATGTTATTCAACCCAATAGGTATACATATACATTTGAACCCAATATGTGTAAATTGTTCTCAAATTGTTAGTTATGATCCGCACTTCTGTGATCAGTTTTATTAACCATTTTACACAAATCTATACTTTTGTGTAAACGTTCATATCATACTCAATATATATATATATATATATATATATATATATATATATATATATATATATATATATATATATATATATATATATATATCGGCGGTCTATTTCGGGGTGTTTATCTACACGTAAGGGTATATACTTGTGCAACTAGGTCTGGAAACACCTGAACTCCCAGGTAAAGTATTTATCTCAAACTGAGGAAGTTCTTACACAGTGTCATATGATGTATGATAAGATCGGTTTGGTTTTACATATCAATACACCATCATGTGTTTGTGTGACCTTCATGTGACTGAACATTTATTGTCTTTTACAAATTCATAATAAAATAGACACATAAACCGATAACATCACAGGGAAGTTTCTACTGAAATATAGCCGTCCGTCTCATTTACATAGCGACTAAGCTTGGTTTGAATTAAAATAAAGCTGAAAGTCATATTGTTACTATAGAGTAAAAGAATGATGAGATATATATTTCGGCCCTGTTACGAGTTGAATTGCCTCTTAAGTCGAATCAAGCACGAAGTTTTCATTACGCCAGACCTTCATGTAACACGGTTTACTTATATTTATTCTCTGTATATCAGTGAATTCCCTTGAGTCTACATCATCTTTATTCAGCCCATCTACATCTTTATTTATTTCAGTGGTTTGCTGTTTCGTGTGTGATTTTTAATTTGTTTACAATGTTACTTCAAAAGCTCACCAAATTACATCATCGTCAAATTAATACATTGTTATGCATGTCTGTACATGCAAGTTTTGTGAACGCTCCAGCTTTAATTCTTTAAATAGATTGGGGTTTCCCCATGCATGTTCATTGCAGGAAGCACGTGACTATAGAGCGGAGAAAAACGAAAACCGGTTTTCGTCCTGATTACCGGGAATTGTTCAAATATATTTCATGATAAATTATTATTTTCTATAAACGTGAACAAAGATGTATGAATAAAGGCGTTAGGGCATCTGGGGAAATAGTATGACATAAGGAAGATATACCCAATCCCATGATGCATTGCGAGTCATTGACAGGTAGTTATTGGTGAAGACACATACACATTCGTTTGAATTCAATTCGATTGAAAACATAACGCGGCATTACCTTTTTCTATCAAATTTCAATATTTATAAAATTTAGAAAACAGTTTGCTGATATTTAAGATAAACATGTTGGGTTAACTATCCTCGCTAACAATAGCAATAGATATGAATATTAGGTTGTTGATACTGCCACGAACAATGGCTTTGGATATGAATATTAGGTTGTTGATACTGCCACGAACAATGGCATTGGATATGAATGTTAGGTTGTTGATGCAGCCACGAACAACGGCAATGGATATGAATATTAGGTTGTTGATACTGCCACTAACAATAGCATTGGATATGAATATTAGATTGTTGATACTGACACTAACAATAACAATGGATATGAATATTAGTTTGTTGATACTGACACTAACAATATCAATTGATATGAATATTAGATTGTTGATACTGACACTAACAATAGCAATGGATATGAATATTAGGTTGTTTATACTGACATTGACACTTGGTATCAATGTTAGGTTTGTTGATACTGACATTTACATTAATCATCACTATTAGGATGTTGATACTGACATTGACAATTAATATCAATATTAGGTTGTTTGGTAATAACACTGACAATGAAAATAATAATATTAGGTCATTGATACTGACATTGGCAATGAATATCAATATTAGGGTTGTTGATACTGATATTGACAATGAATATCAATATTAGGTTGTTGATACTGATATTGACAATGAATATCAATATTAGGTTGTTGATACTGATATTGACAATGAATATTAATATTAGGTTGTTGATACTGATATTGACAATGAATATCAATATTAGGTTGTTGATACTGACGTTGACAATGAAAATCGATATTATGTTGTTGATACTGACATTGGCAATGAATATCAATATAAGGTTGTTGCAATTGATACTGACGTTGACAATGAAAATCGATATTAGGTTGTTGGTAATAACATTGACAATGAATATTGATATTAGGTTGTTGATACTGACATTGATAATGAATATGAATATTAGGTTGTTGATACTGACACCAACAATCATATAAATATTACGTTGTTGATACTGACATTGACAATGGGTAACAATATTATACTGCTGATACTGAAAATGAACATTAATATATGGTTGTTGATACTAACACTGACATGGTTGCATGATATAATGAAATAATGAATGATATATGTACAATTGATAATTTGATCGATTAGGAGCCAGATCTAACATTATTTTGAAAATAAGATTATTCGTCCGTAAAAAAGTCGTTCCAAATATAAGTTCATATATTTTTTATTCCATGTCGTGCTGCTGCCATGTTAATGTCATCGATCATTGACACGATATGTCGCCATCGATGAAAGGACTACCTTATATTGTAACATGATTTCGGTGTATCCTTGATTCTGATAGGTTGATTTGCCTATGTTGAATGACAATGAATACCCCCAAATTACTTGGGGCGAATCACCGCGAACATATACATCATGTTCACAAGATCCGGCCCGACTCAAAATTTATTTTTCTATTTCTCTTAATATGTGGCCCTTACTCAAATTTGACAGATGGCATTGTCATTTTCTAACGTGTGTATAGCAGTATACATGTAGGTGACAAATAACTCTCAAAATTGATTAATCTCAAGTAATTAAAATGTTTTCAACTAGTAAAATTTTTCCAAGTTTGACGCCTTCTTCCATGCGGTTGTGTTTACCGAATGCCGCTTGCCATGGCATGACGTCATAGTGATCAACCGTTTTGACGTCACAATGCTAGCATCATTGTCACAATGTGTTAGGGCAAGTTTAAGATTTTTGTTCCTTGGTATTTTACTGTGTTGATGTCGTAGATACATCAATCTTTCAAAAGGATACGTGAATATTGTGAAGTGAACATAGTTGAGTGACACTGTTTGAGCTAATGTGTAAATTGTTGCTAAAGTACTTATTACGCCGAGTATTTACATTTGTTTTGACCTGACCACACCTCTTACAAAAATGGAACAGTCGCAAAGTCCTTTCCACTCAGAGATAGGTATGCAAAAAGAGAGTTCGTTTCAAAACGCCTGATAACTAACGGTCATGTTACAATATCGATAAATATAGTTGCGTTTGTAAAATTTCCGGGATTCATTGCTATTCAACACCCGCAAATTTCAGCGTTTAAAACCTACGGCTAACGCCGTCGGTTTTAAACTAAATTTGCGGGTATTGGATAGCAATATATCCCGGAAATTTTACAAACGCAAGTATTTATCTTATAATTGCATCACCAGGTGCATCTAGAGGTGAAATAAACATTGTAGCGTATGTCAAATCGCGGTAACAGTCTGGCGTCAAATAATGTGTGTCAATATAATCATTACACTATTCAAATCGTAAATACACATACTAATTAAAAAGCTGTGTGCTGGTAACATCACGTTTGAATAGTTAATTAATGAACGATAAATCGTACAATATGATTATAAAACGAAACATTAAATGTCAATAACAGCATGTCAAACGACGATGGTAACTATCAACTGTCATGTGACTTTACAGTGGGCCTATCGCACCACATCTTTGGCCTTGGAAATAATGACATCAGTTGTAAAACGAACTGTAGTTTATCTTCTCTTTCATGTATATCAAGTTTTTTTTATATATATCGTTTTGGAAAAAAGCAACAGAGGATGCATAATAAACAATGTGTTTGATTACAAAGGTAATAATATCAAAAATTACCATAAGCTTTAAACATATATATCTAGATGAAGCTAGTGTGATAGTGACGGCATACATAAACACTACCAGGCAAAAGAAAGTACATGTATACATCTTAGTTGGTTTTACCATAACTATGACTAGCTCATCAGGCCTGAAAGGCCCGATGGGTTTATGGCATCCGTCCATTCGTCCGTAAACTTTTCGCTTTTTCGACGTTTTCTCCAGAATTACTGACTCTAGAGAGTTGACATTTTATATGCAGACTCCTTGGCCAATGGGGATACTACATTGTAGATTTCGTGACCCCAAATAGGCTCATAGGGGTCACAACCTTAAAAACCTATTTTCATCTTCTTCTCCAGTTCCATAAGGTCCAGAGAGCTGGAAAGTTGTGTGTAGACTCCTTGGCCAATGGGGATTCTAAATTGTAGATTTCGTGACCCCGTGACCCCCAAAAGGGTCACAGGGGTCACAACCTTAAAAACAAATTTTCATCTTCTTGTCCAGTTCCAAAATGGCTAGAAAGCTGAACAGTTGTGTGCAGACTCTTTGGCCAATGGGGTTACTAAATTGTGACCCCGTGACACCAAATAAGCTCATAGGGTCACAGGGGTCACAACCTTAAAAATATATCTTCATCTTCTTCTCCAGTTCCATAAGGTCCACAGCTAGAGCTGAAAAGTTGTGTACATACTCCTTTGCCAATGGGGATTCTTAGTTGTAGATTTCTTAACCCCTTATTGTTGCAGGTGTACTTGTCAAAGAATAGTTCGCAAGGATTTTGGCTTTATTTCCTCGAGATATAAATACACCCTGTACTACAGTAAAACAATCATAAGTACAGATAAAATATATTGATAAGCATGACATTATAAACTATCACAAGTCATACCTCTTAATTAATAACTTGAGATAACTTTGATATTCAACTTTTGATAATAAATCAATGAAGCCTGATGAGCTACAGAGCTTATGGCTCTATTTTTTTTCAATTACCAACATCTTCAGTTTCCGACGTCGTACTCAAAAACTGAATAGTGTAGGCTTTTAGTCATCAGTCAAAGAATTCGTCTAAGTCGTTTTTAAGGTTTAAAAAAAATAATTCACTAAATGTGCCTCATTCTGTACACATTTACAACATTTTAAACATTGTAGGGGGGTCATGTTGGTGTACATCACTGTCTACATTAAACAAAGATATTTTAACAAAAAAGTCACCAATTAATTTATTCAAACAGATTCAGATAAGTGGTGTTGTATGGCGTCATAATCAAATGAATCTAATTTCTTTTTAAATATTGAATAATCCAAACCAAAGGAGGTGTGTACTGTTTTTAACCAAATTTGGTATACAGCCCACCCTGCATTTCATGAAGATATGCCTTTTGGGGGTTTAACCTTTTTTCAAAAATATGTTTTGTGTTGTAACAATTTTGACTTTGTCTATTGAAGGGTAGGGTAGGGTTTGTTCCGGAGCAGATCTCTACAAATACTTGACCAATCCTTACTTAAGAAAAATATATTGCCTCCAAATATCACGTAGACGTGCCTTTTTGGGGTTTCAACTTTTGAAAATTGTTTTGTTTCCATGGTAACAATTTGGTCTTTGTTTATTAGGGTGGGGTTTGTTTCAGGAGCAGATCTCTTAAACTACTTGACAATACCTCGCCAAATGTTCGGGAAGGAGGAGAAATCTGTTTTTATCCAGGCAAAACAACCTTATATATGATGGCCGAGAGGGGACATCGCTCTTTCGCCCTCTGGCACCAACGCGATAAAGCAATATTGCCACACGACAAAGCGATATGGCCACACGACAAAGCAATAACGCCGGACGACAAAGCGATAAGGCTACACGATAAAGCGATAAGGCCGTACGACAAAGCGATAAGGCAACACCACAAAGCGATATAACAACGCGACAAAGCAATAATAAAATGCGATAAAGCGAAAGAGCGAAAGAGCGATAAAGCGAAAGAGCGATAGAGCGATATAGTAGCGCGACAAAGCGATAAAGCGAAAGAGCGATAAAGCGATAAAGCGATAAAGCGAAAGAGCGAAAAGGCGATAAAGCGAAAGAGCGATAAAGCGATATAGTAGCGCGATAAAGCGATAAATCGAAAGAGCGATAAAGCGATAAAGTGAAAGAGCGATAAAGCGAAAGAGCGATAAAGCGATATAGTAGCGCGATAAAGCGATATAGTAGCGCGATAAAGCGATATAGTAGCGCGATAAAGCGATATAGTAGCGTGATAAAGCGAAAGAGCGATAAAGCGAAAGAGCGATAAAGCGAAAGAGCGATAAAGCGAAAGAGCGATAAAGCGAAAGAGCGATAAGGCGAAAGAGCGATAAAGCGATATAACTGCGCGACAAAGCGAAATGTTTTTATCGCTTTGTCGTGCGGCAATATTGCTTTGTCGTGCGGCCTTATGGCTTTGTCGTGCGACACTATCGCTTTGTCGCGCGACACTATTGCTTTGTCGTGCGACACTATCGCTTTGTCGTTCGACGTTATCGCTTTGTCGTGTTGCTATATCGCTTTGTCTTGCGACACTATCGCTTTGTCGTTCGACGTTATCGCTTTGTCGTGTTGCTATATCGCTTTGTCGTGTTGCTATATCGCTTTGTCGTGTTGCTATATCTCTTTGTCGTGTGTCCATATCGCTTTATCGCTTTATCGCGTTGTTGCCAGAGGGCGAAAGAGCGATGTCTCCTCTCGGCTATCATACTTATAGTTTTAATAATGTACTGCTAAATCTGATTATTCAACTTATGTGGGGCCAGTGGGATAAGTCATTTCCTATTATACTTCCAAATGTTATTTTCACTGGTGACTAAGAACATGGTTTATTTTCTCTGATGGATCCCGACATTCATATAATAAAGTTTACATATAACCATTACAATCACACACGGTCTCTAACAGATCAGACGGGTCAAGTTGTACGTATTGTAAATGTATATTTCACGTGTTCCTTCCATCCCGTCAATATATATTTACATTTCCACACCATTATGATTGATGAGATTGGGTCAGGTAATGTGTGGTCACCCTGACATACAGGTAGAATAATATGTATAATAGAAGTATACAAACAGTGTTCAATATATACATGTACACACGTTGATCTCAGGTGATCGCGTAATCGTCCAGGTGTAAATACTGCTTATGTAGATACACATAAGGAAGTGGTATGCTAAGATAAAAAGGCGATAAATTGCAATCAAAGTCTTTTATAAGTTTGTCACTTTTCAGTTTCAAAGCTGAATATATTTCTTAACGATTTTCAATTGTTTATTTAATTTTGTAACGATATTGAGTTATTTAAAAGGTAAAGAGTTTAATCAACAATATCACCTGTAGGTTGGACATACATCCAACGATACTCTTTCATGTTTATTGTTCGCAGGTATGGAATGAAAAAATAAAGATTTTAAACTACGCGTGTACTACCAACATGTAAGTTAATTAAGACATGTTTTTAGTTGAGAATGGAAGTGTTCTGTCTGTCTATCTGTTTGGCTGACTGTCTGTCTGTTTGTCTGTCTGTCTATCTGTCCGACAGTCTGAATTTCCCTGCTTAGCACACGTGTTGAGAAACGAGGGAGTTTGTTAGTACACACGTTCTAATTGCTTTCTTTTGACGTTTTTTGGGGAAAAGGTGTCTTGAATGTTTACTTCAACAGTGTTATTGGTTCATTGAGATCTGTAATTATCAACTATAAACTGTTTTGTTTTAAAAAAGAAAATAAACGTTAAATATCTAGAAACGACTCCTTCATTATATCCCGATTAACGATGAATAATTTGGGCCGTGGAGTTTAAACCATTAGACGGCACAACAGCACCATAAAGGTAACATCCAAATTTGAAGTTTTTAACTCATAGCTTTTGAGATATGCTCTGGAAACGACACAAAGTCCAAAAATCAGACCGGTTATAGTCAAAATTTCCAAATGTTATTGACCTTGGAGTTGAGAGCCCTAAAAGGCACAATAGCACCATAAAGGTTACTCCTATAACAAATATGAAGTTTCCAACTTAAATAAATGTTTGAGATATGCTCTGGAAACGACGCAAAATCCAAAAATAAGACCGCTTGAAGTAAAAATTTCAACCATTATTTTGACCTTGGAGTCGAGAGCCCAAAAGGCCACTACAGCACCACGACACCATTTACGTCACTTCCATACCAAATTTGAAGTTTCATAGTTACATAGGTGTTGAGTAGTGCTCCGACAAAAAGTAAAAAAAAATCGTTTAATAAATTATTAAGACCTTGGAGTTGAGACCGATGAAAGGCACACAAGCACCATATAGCTACTTCCATACCAAATTTGAAGTTTCCAGGCCTTATAGTTCTTGAGTAGTGATCCGGAAACGACTTGGGACGGACAGACGCAGAAGTTAGGTGGCATGGTTAGTTGCAGGAATTTCAAATTATTTCCAAAAATCATGTGATTATACCTTTTCCCAAGGCTGAAATATAAACATCCAACTTCTTTCCTATTACATAATATTGAAGTGATATATGAAAGTCAACTCTGTAACTCTGTATCTGAAACCTAGGACTAGAAGAATCACTTCCGGACAAATGTAAATGCCATCACATTTCTCCCCAAGATTCCATAATGGCTTACATAAATGAACAAAATGCAATTCCTTTTAACAGTGAGTATAGTTCACAGATCATAAAGTCTTATGTTAGATGTCTGAAACACACAATGGAGTAGATAGGTCAAGGTTGATGAAAGTGGTTTTAGTTCATATCTGAGGTGTCTTGTTTACTTCCTGTCCTACCGGAAGTGACGATAGATGACTGGTGTGGATTTTAGTGATAAGGTGTATCCTGATGAACGAACTGCACTAATGTCTGTCAACTGTTTGTACTTAATCCATCGACTCGTGTGATATCTAACATAACTTGACTTACACGCAACACGTGATTTCTGCTAAATTCTGATTAACATATTTGTGTTCAAAACAACACCATCAATCACTTATGATTTTGCAAAGCTCTGATAACTTTACCATAATGCCTAAGTCACACCAATGTAGATCTTACTACGTCCTATACGCCGCCCAGAAGCAACTGCAAATAGAATTTGGATACAAACTTTTGTGTAATATAGTTTTCAAACTACGACGCCACGCAGTACGTTCATACAGTGTTCAGTATGTCCATCTCGTCTTTACCTCGTCCTCAGTTGGTACCACGTTCAGATAGGGTAATATTGCCCCTTTACCTCGTTTTCATGACGTTTCTAACCAGTTCAATTCCCTCCTAAGAACGTTTATATCCGTTCTGGACGAGAACTATCTCGTTCTTAATACACACAATCCCGTTCTGTTTATTGTACAGCAATCACGTCGAGGTCCTTTTTTTAATAAATACCCATTACTTTATTGTCAATTATTCCTGTTCACAATTTTAAGGTGAAAACATCAATGAGTCAGGGAAATATGGTTCAACGTAAATCAAGTATAACATCCTACAGCTATCCCCCCCCCCCTCCCCCGCGACAACATCGACCAAAACATACTATTTTATGGAAGAAAGTATACTGCATGTTTAATTTACTACCGACAATAAAGAGTGCATTGGCGAGTCAAGTTTCAGGTGGTATTATACATGATCATAAGAAGTCATGCCTTAATAAAGTACAATATTCCATGGACAGTTGACTTCTTTGTTCAACGACTAAATAGCAGTATGATGTAACATGTGTGATTTAACAACAAATAAGATTAACAATGAAAACAGATATCGTACTCTATTACCGCTATACAACTTCGAGAAAGCCACTCAAACTACTCATACATATTTAAACATAAAGAAACCAAAACAGTAGTCATTCATATTAAATGTTCTCTTAATTATGGTCACACACAGCGTAAGATAATTCAACAGAAATCAGAAGCTTAAATCTCCCAAACATCTAAAGTTTCAACCTGTGTTATTAGTAATTAGGTCAAACAATATTGACCACCTACCAACTAGCCTGACCTCAGATGACCCTACCAAACTAATATACAGTTATATAAGGATGTAAGTGGAGCCCCCAGCTAGTTAACTGACCTATTACATACACTATGAGGGAACACAGATCTGAGAGAACTCGAATTGACAACATCTGCTTAAGATCGAACGGATGACCCTTGCTTGACCAAAACTTACCACTATATTCTCTATATATATATCGGCTTGATCGTTTGATGTGGAAGATACAGGTAAATCGGTTACACCTGTCACAGCCATGTATTATAGGTACCTGAAAGGTATATTTAGTTATATTGACTCTTGTTATGTATACCTGTGTGGGTGGGGGTTATTAACGTCACGTAATGTAACAAAGAACTAATTGTTTTGTTACATGAGCAGATCGGGTAAAGACAAAAGTGAGACCTTTACTCTATTTGGGGTCAATAAAACTTGAGTGTAATCTAGCTGGTAAGTTGTTGGTCTTACGTGGTCTTAATTAGCTAAGGTGGGCGGATGTAGGTTAATCTTTACCTGCCACGTGGTCTACTAGCGCAATGACCGAAAGGTTGGAAGCTCCAACAAAATGGTTAAACGAGGCAGGGGGTCAACGATTTGACTTGAACATCAGAGAGTTTAATAGTTATACACGTGGGAGTTCAGAAGTTATTTAGTGAACTAGACGAGTTACATATCGATGAAGTTTATTCTAGAGCAGATCAATCTAAAAGTGTTAAAATCTGATAAACGTTTTGATAAGCTTGATCTAAAGAACTACATATCATCAAGAGTGTGCTTATATCAATATACGTTTCCTATTCTTAAATTTAATACTTGGAATCTATGTTTTAAATCAAATACACTGTATTTGCTCAGTAACAATCAACTGTTTCGAGAATTGGACTTCAGGAGATACCTTCACTTCTAATATGTCTATTCAAAGTTCGTTTCATAATAATTATAATTGACGTTTTGATATATCACGTTGTGGACTCCGAGCGCTTCCAACATTAAAGGGGCAGTAGCACGTTTTTTCGCTTAAATAAGTCGATGAAATGTATTTGAAAAATAATGCTACCAATAATAAAACATCCTTCTCTCTTCGGGAAATCAAGTTAGAAATGAGTGTACGTGGTTCCGTAAAGCCATGAGAATCGTTTTTGTTATTCGAAATAATAAATTGTGTTCACAATAAAATGGCCGCCATGCATTTTTTGCTTTATACGCGACATCATTATTACCACTACGGATAATTGGTTTGTGTAATAAGATGTGTTACCCTCTAAAGTAAATATAAATAACATAAAGTATCATTATAAATGGGAGATTTGAAAAAATAAAATTTGCAAAAAACGTGCTACTGCCCCTTTAAATACCCTGGTCTAACATGGGCTACGCTCGAAGGTCACCTCCACATCTTCTCCAGGTACCCACTTACTGCTGGGTGAACAGAGGCACACCTTGACTAAAGTCACTTACCCAGAGTGACACCATAAGTCTTTCAACACATGTCTCATAGCCATTAATAAACGTTTGACTGTTTCTGAAAAAAGAACATTTTGTGGAATCAATTGGAAACATTGATATCTGGAGCAGAAGTCCACTAGAGTTGCACCATGAATAGAAAGCAAAAGACATGATGTGACATATAGGTTTGATATCAAATAATGATATCCCATTGCAATACATATCTTCATAGTGATAGCCTTATCAGGCACTGGGGAAATGTGTATTGTCATAACTAAGTTAAGTACCTTCATTAGATAGCATTTGAATTGTTCACACTAAATGAAGTAGTTCTATCTGATAATATTTGACAGACTTCACAACTGAACAAATTCTTCTGATATACAGTCAATTGTTTCAAGAAATACATTGATAATACGATTCAAAGTTTGAGTAGAGAAACGTTCTTCAAAGGGATTGTAACCTAATCTTTATGAATGATATGTCGTTGCTGGGGGTACTTATCTATAACAGTTGGATGTTTGGTAACTTATATTCAACAAGCAGTTGATATAATTAGAAAAAAATATCAAAACATATTAGTTTTGCCTCCAATATAAATATCTTGACAAGATATCGTTTGATTATTTATGAATACTCAAATTGGCAGAACCATAAGGGATATTATTACCTTTCTGAGATGGTTTGAAGTGTTATTTGTTATACAATTTAAATTATTATTATTATGTAAGCAGATTTGTCCAGCGATCTGATTGGTCTGGAGGCTATCACGTGACCGTCGACAGAAAAGCATATTGACTCCAGTCCGAGTCCGACCAAAAGCGGTATCGACTTGAGTGACGTCAAACGATTGATGCATGACGTCAATCGATTGTAGCATGACGTCAAGCTATTATGACGTCATTTAAACGTAGTCTCAACTGTTCAAACCAAATTACATGTTTGACTGTTTTTCATTGTTTTCGCTTCGTTTCTGTATTGAATACATAACAAAACAATTGTGGAGTGGTAAATTCGTCCTTGTCAATATTATTTACTCAGGTCCATAAAAACAGGTATTGACCTCATCACCTGTCTATAATTGTATAATATCAAATGTGAAGATGAATAACAATCGGTTGTTCATAGGATGTATAGATGTCTGATAAAGAACCACATTGCCCTTGTGGGTAGCAATGTTCATATGGTTAAGATATCAGATATAAAATCACTTTCCTTATGGTTTTGTTCATGTGATAAAGATACCAGATAAAGAACCACTTTTCTTATGGATATAGCTGTTAAGATTCCAGATATAGAACCACTTTCCTTATGGATATCGCTGTTCATGTGATACAGATTCCAGATAAAGAACCACTTTTCTTATGGATATCGCTGTTCATGCGATAAAGATACCAAATAAAGAACCACTTTTCTTATGGATATCGCTGTTCATGTGATTAAGATACCAGATAAAGAACCACTTTCCTTATGGATATAGCTGTTAAGATACCAGATATAGAACCACTTTTCTTATGGATATCGCTGTTCATGTGATTAAGATACCAGATAAAGAACCACTTTCCTTATGGATATAGCTGTTAAGATACCAGATATAGAACCACTTTTCTTATGGATATCGCTGTTCATGTGATTAAGATACCAGATAAAGAACCACTTTCCTTATGGATATAGCTGTTAAGGTTCCAGATATAGAACCACTTTCCTTATGGATGTCGCTGTTCATGTGGTTAAGATACCAGAAAAAGAACCACTTTTCTTATGGATATCGCTGTTCATGTGATTAAGATTCCAGATAAAGAACCACTTTTCTTATGGATATCGCTGTTCATGTGATTAAGATACCAGATAAAGAACCACTTTCCTTATGGATATAGCTGTTCATGTGATTAAGATACCAGATAAAGAACCACTTTTCTTAAGGATTTCGCTATTCTTATGATTAAGGTATCCGATGAAGAACCAATTTCCTTATTGATATATATGTTTGGAATTGTTAAGTTTAATTATGTACGGTGTAACTGATTTTCCCATTGCCATTTCCGGATATGTGATAATGCGGTAATTGAAGTAGACTAGTGGTATTAAGAAGTTCACTGGGAGACTTGTATACAACAATCTCCAATTTTTATTTCACACCAATAACACAGTTGTTATGTTGTTTCACTCTGACTAAATGATAACATACATATTTCAGTGCGAACATCACAGAGCAGCGTTTACTGTATTTCACAACGAAAGTTAACATTATATTTCAATTCATTAAATTTTGAACCGGGAAACCACTTCCTGAAATTATGCTAATTGGCTTCATTTTATGGGATCCCTGAATACATTAATCCACACGTAATCATAAAGTGACTTAAACATAACATTTTACGTCGTCAAAATGGTTCACAATTGAGTTTGAATGTTGATTTACGTCTGTCTCATCAATAACAAATAATGACTATAGAATTTCTGAGGTTGATGAAATCGTCTTGAATGACGTTATTGAATTCATATGTATGCTCATGTGCAAAAGAAACGTCGCCCCATTTTAGAGTAGAAAACGAATTACTGCCTTTGGAGAAAGTATATTTTGAGTGTATTTGACATGTTTAGTAAATAGGTACACTGTAAAAATGGTGTTTAGGATGTAAACATAATACTAAGCGCGTATCTTGTCCTGTTTTTTTACGCGTTTAGACCCCTAAACACGTTTAGCTACATGAATGTGTTTAGGAATGTGTTTAGCAACTAATCACGTTTAGCTACATGAACACGTTTAAGATTGTGCTTAGCAACTAAACACATTCTTTAAAACATTTAGGTAGCTAAACGTGTTTAGGGGTCTAAACGAGTAAAAAAAAACAGGACAAGATACGCGCTTAGTATTATGTTTAGCTTTCAACCAAAACAAAACCATACAATCCAACACGCCTGAAAATCAAAGGATTGCAAATGTACAAAATATTTAAATCAATGAAGACCAATTTTATATCTTGTAAATTAAAATGCTAGATCAAATCACCAGTGGCTGTTGAAATTAGTTACAAGTTTCAATGTTACACAGTCATCGCCAAAACATTCTACTACTAATGTAGTACTACTACTAAAAAGTATATCAAACAAGAAATAAATTTGGTCTGCATTAACCTCTTTTAAGAAAATAATGACTCAAAATAGGAATTCCTCGAAAATGTTTATTAAAAATTATGTATAAAATAACCATATACACTAAGAACACTCCTCGATTTTACCAAATATTGTATTTATAAGATAATCATTATTCTCATAATATACATGGATAAAAGGTATCTAAAGATAAAATATATGCCTGGACAATGTTCACTTGGCAGTTAAATTTTCAGACACAAATATTTTAAAATTGGTTTTAGAATCAAGGCAATATAGAGACATTGTTTAACAAATGATTTTCTGTACATGAATTAATAACTAAATAAATCCTTTAAAATAGGTTTGGGTGCTTTCTGGATTTTTTCCAACATAACATTTTCACAACAAGTTTTTTTGTAGTTTTTTTTAGTTTTTTTAGTCTGCCTAAACACGTTTAGAAATGTGTTTAAAAGCTATTCATGTTTAAATAACAGATGTAATATCCTTCTTGTGTTTAGCTATTAATCACTATCCTAAACATGTATAGCATTAAACATGTAACGGTGGTGTTTAATTGCTAAACGCGATTTTTACAGTGTACTCAAACGTTTATATATCAGAGTATGATAATTATAATTTTCTATCAGTTCAAATACACGTAGGGTGCTGAAATAGCTTTTTCAAAGTGTTTTTTGGCCTGAATGTTTGGCATTTAAGTTAAAAGAGTCTAAATGTAGAAATTCAATTAATTGAATTGAGGTGTTGTCCACATAAATAACCTGCTTGGACTTGGACTTGGACATGGATTTGGACACATCTTTACTGTAGGACGTCATAAAACAATTGAAGCCAAAAATCACTTTTTAGTTATAGGTCAATTCGAAAACGAAAATTTTTCAAATTTCAAACTTAGTTTGGTTGGGTTCTTTAGACATAATGTAACTCTGTTTCAGTCGAATATCTCGATCGTGGTTTGGAATATTTTGTATTTTGTATGGCTACGATTCTTTTTTGCACATAGGTGTATATACAGTATATATAAGTATATGTAATTGGAAAAGACATTTATTCATATGTTTTACCTACATTATGGTTACTTTTAATCCATTATAACAATATCAAACTGGTGCAAGTATTAAAGTTAATGCCCACAACAGCTGTTGCTCGCTATGACTAAGGGTTAAGTTTGGTTATTTATTTAACTCGCATTTCTCCTGTATACGGGTGAGGGAAAACGTTCATATAACGTCATGCAACATGTTTGCAATACTGTGTCTGTGGTAATGGTAGCATCTGCAACATATTGTCAACTGTAGAATCTGTAACTGTATCTGAAGTATATGTAGCAACTGTAGCTTATATCATCTTCAGTAGAAAACATGTTCCAAGTGAAGTTAGTTGGATGTATTACCATCGTCGGTTCGCAGTTTTCATCTCAAATCTCGGACACAATGTTGTTGCAGGCTCTCTTCCTGCCCAAATGCTAGCCATTATGATAAGTGTAAAATATAAAACTAGTATTGAAAGTGGCTTTAAACACACCTACACATATGATTAAAATACTTTCTTTTCTTAAGTCTGAGTTTAACGCTTAAATTTAACCAGCCTATATATATTCATTAGCCGGGTTGTCATTCTGATTTGTTGTTTACCTATTACTTATCTGGGTAAACAATAAAATCAACAGCTGGGTTATGTTTACATGTACCAATTATATATCACAAGATTCTTTACATTAGTGTATTTACACAAACTCGGCAATCCAATTTCCTTTGTTGGCCGTGTGAGGTCAATATGTTATATTGAGTCTATTTTATAAAGTAGTTTGCGAGTATTTAGTTAATTGATGATATTCTTTGATATATATGTGTAGGGATTAGGCGTGGCAATACCACATGTGTGACACTGAACTAAAACATATTCTGTAAACAATAGCAATCAACTGAATTTGTTTAAAACTAGACGTATAGAGATAACTACATGAGCAACATCGGCATATGCATTGTACGTGACGCTTGAGTTTGTCGTTTCCTTGCTAAGGTTTAACATAGAAATCTATGCTTGAGCGAAAATGGCGTATACAAAAATGTGCCTCAACTTCGTTAATATATTGACACAATCTCGAGTGTAATTATTTCATTAAAGACCATTTGATTCTCACCAAAAAAAAAACAGCCAGCGAATGTCCTTTTCACTGGTGTCCACCCATACCGCCTAACCGCCACTATACCATACCGACTCTTAAATTAAATCAAAATCAATTAATACATTTTTTTAAAAATTAAATTAAATTTAGGCGATATGGGTATGCTCCTTTTCATTGTAGGCGACCGATTTTGTGGCAATTACTGATTTTATGACGTCTCAGAAAACGGATATCGAGAACTCCAACACGACAAAGGTAACATGGTAAACACGATGTGCGCAGATGAGATGAATATGATAAAAATGATAAATATGATAAATATGATACATATGATACATATGATAAATGTGATAAATGTGATAAATTTGATAAATTTGATAAATTTGATAAATGTGATAAATATGACACTGGTTGTGTTGCATCATGGGGTTGATAATAAATATTATATACTTTCGAGTATTGCTACGACATGTGTCCGCATTCAAGGTAGTGGTAAGCATATGTATTATATATCTTTTACATTAAACTTATTGAAAATAAAAAAAATGTTTTAAAAAGGTTATATTTAAAACACGATTGGAAACAATAGGTACATTACCATTACGTGTAGAGGGCTATCACGTGATGACACATTGCCGAGATGATACGAGCACATTGATATGTTATGACGCAAATGTCGAAATTTATAGCGACAATGAATAAACTTACGTCATAGTCAGCTGTCACCAGGTGGTTTATAGATACATGCAAATATAAGGTATTTCCGGTCTTGGGGAATTTTGGGAAATTATGTGACTGTGATAATTGCGTCTACATTTACAGTCATAACTACGTTTTCTTTGGTCTATGTCTTAGTTGCGACTATGCATGACTATCTTGCTTTTGATATTTTATTTAAAAACATTACATTATGTTCTTGAAGGTTGGACGTTTTTTCATTTGTTTCAATCACAAATGTTCTTTAATCAAACACCTAGAAATATATAAACTAAACATTCATACATATTTCATTCATAATCAACGATAACTTTTATAACTGGATTGATTTATCGCGATTAAATTCAAATTAAAAAGTAGGTAAAAAACTTAACTTTGATGTTTTATTAGTGCCATTATCTAATGATTCACGCTTCTGATTCTCTCTGCAACTGATATGCTTGAAGATCAAATCTAAACTTACTCTGATGATAGATCCCGCTATCATAATACATTAAAATCCAATTAAAAACTATCATGTTTATAGGTTTGCTCCTATTTCATTACCATGCAACCCGGTGCCATAAACGAACAATACACACACTGTCACTATCAATAAAAACGATGTCATATCCTTTGTCATAACGGTAAACAGTAACGTTTACCGTGATGTAGAATCCTTTAGAAAGACAACATCGTTACTGTTTTATGATCATGTATTTGGACATAATTGATAACAAATTAATAAGCGAGCGAGATGAAAGGATATTAAATGAATGTAAACATTGAACATCTGTGATGATTGACTCTGGACAGTGGTCATCAAAGCACACCTACCAGCCAGGTGGCCTGAATGAACTTGACACCCCATTGCTAGGCACAAAAATGACCATTGTATTCCGTGTTTTGCTTGAATTAATTAAGTGAACATAAGTTCAAGTAAAGGACACGCTTATTGTGATAACAAATATATATCGTATAAACAATAATACAAGCGTTAGTGTTTCATGTCAATGACTTGAGAGCTGGATTAGTGCTTCAGTTGATTCTCTTCCCTGGAAATTGTTGTTATAAACTATTTATCTGTTCAATGGGAATTCAATTATTCATATTTGATTGTTGTGATTTAAAAACTGGTTTTATCAGTTCAGCCTATCTCCTATCTGTCACGTTCAACTATCCTAATCAACGTGAATCAAGTGCATGTTGAAAGTGACAGATAGGTAATTTGTGTCTAGGACGGTAAAAATAATCCAGGTCTAGAATTGGGAGGTTCGAAGTCGAAGAGTGCTTAACCTGTCAGCGGTAATAAGCCCAGCAGCAAAGGTAAAACGTTCAGGTAACAAAGGTAATAAGCCCAATAGCAAAGGTAACACTCTCAGGTAACAAAGGTATCACCTCTCTGCGCACTTGGGCATACGGAGGCGGCTTGTTGTTATACTGCGTCCCATTAACAGTACAGGCGGTGACAGCGCTGTTGAATCGTTTGTGAGCAGTACCCTGGGCACACGAGCGTCTCTATATTAATTAGTTTACGGATACAAGTGTTTTTTTTACATTGAGAGTGTCATTCTAAAGTGGGTATTTAAACGGCAATGTTGATTTAATTGAAATATTAAATGGATTTCGATATTACTATAAAAAAAAAAATGTATTACATGCATTCTCAAAGGACTTTACGCGTACTGATTATGGGTAAATCAAATATTACAATCTATTATATTATCAGTTGTGAAATACGGCATTTTTATTTAACTGAGTGAAATAACATGTTATACCACTTATTGGAATATCACTTTCAATCATAATACGTCTTCGTAACAATAGGATGACGTCATAAGATGACTGTAATAAATGAACTTATTATCCATATGGTTGAAAATAACCGAGTTAATATTATTGATATGAGCACATGTGCACATGTCACGTTTGCCTTGCAAATATTGTTTCACCGCGGCTTCCCGTATTTCGTCGTCTGTGACGTCATAAAACGATTGTTCGTGACGTCGCGTGTTGCTTGTCGTCGCAAGAGAAGTGGGCCGCTTTCTGACTATTTTTTCGCGAATCACATAGAATAGAAAGGGTAATAAAGAAATTATTACACTCGGAAGTGTGTAATATGACTTTAACGAAACTCATGCGAATGTGTGTATAACCCTCGCTCTCTCTCGGGCAATACAAAAATTCACACTCGTTTCGTAAAAGTCATATGACACACTTCCTCGGGTAATAATCTCTATTTTATGAACTGAATTTACGAACTTCGCATTATTTGTTAAATCTAATAAATAGAAAAGTTGGCATTTCTCATCGAACACCGTGTATATCTCACCTCGAGAAGTATAAATAATATGTTATTCTATTAAGTGGAATAATATTTTTAATCGAAAGACGTCATCGTGACAATAGGATGACGTCATAAGATGGCGACGATAAAGCAAAGCGATATTGGATGCTCCGTTTATTATATGTCCGCAATTTTCGAACTATGCATAATTTATTAAATTTATAGATTAATAGAACATTTGTTCTTTCCCGTCGAATACCATGAACACGTATATCTCGTGAGATCTTCTATTCACTCGATGAGAAATATACATGGCATTCGACGAGAAATGTCAACATCCTCTGTATCTCTTTCGAAAGGACTCTCTACAATGAAATTACACCTTCCGATATGAGTGCTGATTCATCAACATTTTCCCCTTGTTATTTTACGTTTTTGAAAGGAAATGTTGGACGGATGCCAGGTTATTTATATATGTTTTTCTTTAGTTTTTCTTTTTTTATATTTTGTTGTACAGGCGGATATGAAAGTAAATATATGACAAAATTTATACAAATGGCTGTCAGGTTATGATTGCACATGCATATTAGGATTAAAAAAATCAACGAGAATGTTTTTTATTTCGACTATCAAAAACCGTTTTCTTTTTTTTCTGAAATTGGGGATTTTTCACATGTAATAATATCCCCAAAAGCGATTGCATTGAGATTCTCAAGTAGAATATTCAAAACCATATGTATGACTTCACATGATGATGTCATCAAAATATGATGACTAAAAATGATGAAATCACACCAAAACGATAATGACTTAACAATGCGATGACATTTAATGATTTTGACATTGCATTCTGATGACCTCAAAGTCAAAGAAATATTAGGTTCTCAATTAAGTAAAATCTGCATTGAAACATACGAAGAATAGTTTTGGAAGATAAAAGTAACCCTCTTGCCAATAAGTAAATAGTATATCTTGTTGTGTTAAACATATCTATATTGCAGACTGATTGATCAAAATAACATATAACCGACGCTTGAAGAAAAGTGAGTTTCTCGCTCGTTTTCATTTACTCGTGGGTAAAGTGCATGGCAGGGGGTTTCGTTAACCAATCTTACCTCTTGGATCAATCGTTAATCCATGTTCGTTGAATAAGATTGATGTTAGGTCGCAATATATACTAAGTAAATATTGACATTTAGTTATTTTCAAATATAAATTTTGTCACAGAGGTAGACCGCTAATGTTACAAGTTTATTCAACAATGTATATGTCTTGATTAAATTAGTGTCAATCAATAGAGGGGGGGGGGGGGGGGGGGGGGGGGTTCAATTATGAAAATTATATATGCCACAAGTCCATGGAACTATAGTCGAGTGACGAATACTTTTTGCAGCAGATCGTACGTTCACAAGTCCATGGAACTTTAGTCGAGTGACGAATACTTTTTGCAGCAGATCGTGCATTGAAAGTATAACTGTTGCTGGAATTGATTTGCTCCAACCTTATAACAATAACTATTTCTTATTGCAATGCGTGATGAATCCGTTCATCCTGAAGCTCACTCATATTACCAAAACAATGTCGCTGAAAGACAGATGTGAAAAGGACATAGGAATTGAAGATATACAAAAAATCTTCTACAGTGTCTTAAGGTAACTAGTGTTTAATGTTTAAGGGTAATTATTTGTGAACAACTTCTATATTCCGTTACTTCTCAGCATGAAGGCCTTATTTGTAATACAGTATTGTTCTTATTGGAGAGCTTCTTTAGTTTTATTAACTTTGTGTCCATATAGTTTGACGTGAATCACCACACTTGAAGCATACGACAAGTACATTATGAATCATGTTGAAAGGTTGAGGGGTTTCGTGTTTAACGTAAATTGGCATTAGCTGCAGTCACAAGCATACATGTATGTAATACAAGCTTAAGATTTGCATAATAGCACAGTAACTTTAACTCTAATCATTATTTTCTTTTTAACCTAAGCCATGAGTGCACCGACCGGGCGTATATCTATATTCAGACAGCACGTGTTCGGTTCATTACATGTTATTTAAAAAGACTAAAATTCATATCTATTATGCAATGTTTATTGTATAGATACATATAAATGTAGATACGACGTTGCAGCCATCAGACCACGTGTTATACATTATGAATAACAATTGCACGCAGTGTCATGCAGGGACCCTCTCATTATCCAGTAATCGTTAAGTACTTTTTCGCTTTACCTTGTGTAATGACATGGTACCCCCGGCGTTAAATAGACAGATATAAGTACGCCCCTTTATACAAGACCAAGGTCAAGAGATCCGACACAGGGCCATCAAGTACAAACCCAGTTTGTGTATTGTGTTGGTTACATCCGACTGAAGAGAGAGAAACTTTGCAAGGTAAATCCGTTCTGTTTGAATGGCTTTAATGTATGACAGTGTTTATCATTACATAGGGGATCGAAGTCTGGTGGAATTACCCATCGATTTTTGTCGCGTGCGCTCTGTTGAATTATTGAGGCGATTGGATTGTTTTGGCGAATTTGATTGAGAGAAAATCAATATGGTGTTTAAAGGTTTACATAAGCAAAATATATAAGACAAAGAGTACAACGCCATCCAACACACGCATGGCTGGGCAAAGTACTCCAATAATGCGCAGTTGTAGTTGTTACGTTTTGAACATCAAGTTTAAAGTGGTTATTATTCGCACAAATTGAGCCAAGCGTAATTTTTTTTTAATATGACAATTGAATTAGATGGGTATGGCCTACAAACCAAGATCGCTCGCATCGATTATCGGTAGTGTATATTTACAAAGCGTCTGAACTCGACAATGCTTTGGAGAAGAAGTTTCTACTACATGTCAGGCTTATAGTGAAATAATACTTTGACATCTGAGGCTATCAACTAGTGGGTACAGAGAATACAGATAAATCACCAAAAGTTATCAACAAGAAAACATTGATCTGACCAATCAACACGGCGCAAACCGACCCTTCCATGAGATATGTAAGCGGGAACTTGTTACGAAATATTAAAAAGTGGAACTTAAAAACAAAATGTAATCGTTTCATTATCATTTCCTGCATGAAATAACATAATGCACAATGTCATATAATGTGTTAAGTCCTCTTTATTTTAGAAATAAATACTAAATCAAAATGTTTTATTGATTTACATTCAAAGAGATACTAAATGATGGGTTATTACAAAATCCTATTTCACCCTTTTCGATTGGGAATGTTGTTGCGCACATTTTGGTGAAAGTTTAGTGGAAATATCTGGCATAGTTTCCGAGCTATCAAGGTTTGAAGTTTCGACTTCAAGGGGAGATAACTCTGGAAAGAAGTCGAAAATCCAAAAAGTGACTCGTTATGATCTAAGTTGAGTCACAGGCTAGCATCCATGAAAATTTCATGCAAAGCGGCCCAGTGGTTACTTCAGAAACTTCTGCACAAACAAGTACAAAGAATACTAATGAAGAACACGGATAATAACAATAGGTCTTCCAAACGTAGTCTTGAAGACCTAATAATGTAAAGTCGATTTGTAGCTACCAGAATTATAGCGTACATGTACACATGAATAATTGACCCTTTTGATTTATTGTTCTCCATCGATAAACCCTGAAGAGACAGGGTTGCGTTTATTTTAATCCACGTTTATTCAATGCAGGTGTAGCGTTTCTCTTTCAATATATGTTGGGCGTTATCTTGGATGCATTATTAAATGTCCCCAGAACAGTTATAAGAACGTCACTAAACAGCTGATTGCACATCGTTTTATGTTAACCCTTACAATGCATATAGGATCACACTTATATGAGAAAACAATTATAGATAAGTTTCAGAGCATATATACATGTAATAGCATAACGTTGTTTAATCTGGATAATGTTAATACCCTAAAACAACAATACAGTAGTCACTGGTCCTGAAGCTATATAATCAAATGTTGCATTGTTAGAAGTTGAAGACAACAATAATAAGCAACTTCCATCAAGGGTTCTTAAGATATCCAATTCCTTGCCATAACTTCAAGGTTACTGAAACTGACAAAAGTTGGGGGACGCTTGTGCGAAATTCGTTAAACCATTCTTCAAATGTATGTCATGATAACCTAGTGACCTTGAAAATACGTCAAACAGTGTTGGTGAGTGCAGACATACATGTAAAAGCCTTGCCATAAATATTTGAATATTCATTAAATAGTTGTCAGAATATTGCTAATACACCATTGTTACCTTGAAAAGATCATGTGATGTCGAGAACATTATAATTGAAAAATTCCAGAAATATGGTCAGAGAATTTCAACGATTCCAACTTCTAAGTCGTTTAATTCTTGAAAGAATAATCGAAAACAGTTCATTAGGACATGGCCCCTGTGTCCTTTATTTGGGGTCAAAGTTCATCCAATCTTAAATTTTATATTCTCTATATGCGCCAATGAGTCTGACTCCCTATACACGTAATGCATTTTACTTCTTGAGAATAAAACCGAAATAAACTGTCAATGTGTTAACATTATGCTCTTATTTGGTGCCACAGCGCAGCAAAATCTACGATTCATTATCCCAATTCAGTTCTTTAGTACCGGTAGGTATTGAGAAGAATTCGAAAATGCGTCAATCTTACGGAAGGATGGACGAACGCCGTTCTATACTTCCCATGCCATGAGGGCCTGGGAAAGTTAAAAACTACCCCAAGTTTCGATACTGTATTCAAGTTTAAGTATTTAGTAGTCAGATCAGATGTTCAATGTAAACACAAGTTACCAAAAATAAGTATCAATAAAGAAATAGAACTTTGGTATACATTGTATCTATTATGGATTATAGTATTGACGTTGGAAGAGTTAACACGTATTTTATTTATTGATTCAACTATTTGTCATGTAAACATTCTACACAGTATAATGCCAAGGTGTGTGCCTGAAAAGTGATGAGAGAACAATTGCTACTGGAAGGACTTAGTAGAATACTGTGCATGTCAATTTATCAAGAACATGTAATCAAATATGCTGTCTTATCGCTCAGTGTTTGAATACGATATAGCGTATCCATGCCTTTTATTCCTATGTTTATGTAAACACTGGTAGTACGTGTATCATTATCGGTGTATCTGCTTGTTTGTTAGTAAGTCACCATGCAAGGAATGACAGCGGCGATTTCATTAAGTTTACACAATAAAATAAATACAGGCTTGAGTGTGTAAACCATGAATTTTTAAAGGATTTCCTATATCTTAGAAGATATTTCCGAAACTCATTTGCGATACTTTAACAATGTTCTATTCCCATCGGACCAAATGAACAACTACAACAGATTCATCTTGCGCGCGTAGAGAAACGCGTCTGTTGTGGAATGTTACTATTTATAGCAATACAGGTTATTATGTCATGCATCTATCTAAGTTATAAAAGATGCATATAGGTATACCCAGCGGTGTTGATAGCTAATAAAAATATGTTATCAATATTAATGCTGACGTTTAAGTTTTGATGCTATTATACCTTTTATACAAACGTGCAGATCGTGCAAATACTTCACAATACTTTTCAAGTTCGGCGGCGGAATCGTTTTTGAAGTTTGAGATCTTCATAGACATGAGTTTCTTATATAATGTGTCATACATCCTGTAGAGTTTTTTTCTAAAAGTATGTAAAACTTCCTGAAGAGTTATTTCCACTTCAAAGACTGCCATTGGTTAAGAATTTATTACGTTTTCTCTCTCTCTCTCTCTCTCTCTCTCTCTCTCTCTCTCTCTCTCTCTCTCTCTCTCTCTCTCTCTCTCTCTCTCTCTCTCTCTCTCTCTCTCTCTCTCTCTCTCTCTCTCTCTCTCTCTCATTTCAGTTGTCTAATTGACTTATACCGTTAGGATAGTTGCTTAAACAGTTAAATGAATTGAAAATAAAACAAAGTAAATAAAACTATACGTATACGTTCTCAACAATCCGTGTTGGTTATCCCTATCGTATATTTACAGTGTATGTATCGTAACATTCGCCCAGTTTGACTGAGGATATAACAGTACTTCAGTAATATATATAGCATATCCAATAGCCAATAGTCAATAGCCAATGATACAGAATGTACTGCTACTTCACAAAGTCATTGGTAATAAGTCAATGCACTTAACGCACCCTGCGCTCGCAGAATCAGCAGATGAAATGATGCGGAATTTCCATTCAAAGGACACTTGGTCTACTTTGTTACAGAATCAATGTTTGAAGCGAGACGAATTAATTCGGTCACGTATCGTAACACGATTACAACCTAAGTAGACTAACCTTTACTCAGACATATCACGGGTATGAATATAAGTTTGTAAGAGAAAGGGTGTGGAGAAACATATGTATGCGTCTCAATATGAGTCTATACCAAGTAACTATTAGTTCTTGAAATATGATGCTGTCCCAGCACACAAAAACAGCGCTCATAACTTACGATAACCAAGCATGTCACGGGGTCGAGATACACTGTACATGTATCCGACATTATACCACTAGGGTCGGTTATGTCTATTGTTCTCAGAGGGGTTATTTCACATAACCTTGATAACCGCCCTAGGGCAATTATTTGAATTAAAAAAATTTTTTATTCACTTGTAATGATCATTTTCTTTACATCTCATTCATTAAACGTACGTAAAAACAATATTCCCACGTGGTATAAGCCGTTTAATCACCCAAAACTGCGATAGTTATTTAGATTAACTCTGCTCGGGCTAACGCCCTCGCATAGTTAATCTAAATAACTACCTTGTTTGGGTGATTAACCTATACTTAGCTACCTCGTGATTACGACTTCATCGGGTAAAAACTCAGTGAAGCGTCCAATGGATTAGTTTGCAATCGTTTAAATACAGACAGGCAGACAGACAGACAGACAGATTCTTTATTTGAGTCTCAACTCAACATTTCCGTCAAAATACAAAAGATTAAAGATTACAGTGTGTTGTCCATAAACATATCGATCAATTGCATGCCTTGTGCACAGAACTAGTGGAATTTTTTCACTCTTACATTTTCGTGAATCTCGTTTGGATTAGCGAGTATATTTCATCGCGTTTCACGTGCGGCATGGCGTTCTCGTGATACTCACATGACTTATACCCCTGGTCTATCCACATTTAGCTCTCCAGTACAAAGACGAGCGTCGTGTGCTTTTTAAATACTTCATTGGATTGTTTATCACACATCCAAGATGAAAACCGTGCAAGGTTAATATTTGTCGGAGGTTTCTGGATAAAACCTACTTTTCATCTTGTATATGTATACATTGTATTACTTTGAAATAGTTTGTCAAGGATTGAAAATCAATGAGCTTCGACTTAAAGTGTCCGTAGTATAATAAGCTGTTTGCATTGTTTCACTTTATGTGACATTTTCAGGTTTTTCAATCCTATTATCCAAATATAATGCGTTATTGATGTCATCACTCTATCTTTGAAGGCAGTGTTTGGAGAAAAGATAACATCTTTCAACAACGAAACCATTTTACAATCGCAGTTGTAATATTGCGCAAGTCATTGCTGCAGAGGGCCCCAATCGAGTGTTGAATACGGTAGTATCGCAGAAGGTCGCACAGACAAAGGTCATGGATCTTAGACTGGCGACAAAAACAACTTGGCTCGGGGCCAAAACATCCTTGCACGCTAGTTCATCCCCACTCACGACCAAGCTCAGTTGATGGTTTAAGCCAATCATTAGCAAATTTGTTTTCCCGATGTTTATTTGATAGGCGCTACTTTTCTTCGTGTCGCGGGCTCACCACTTGGGAAGTTTGCCAAGTTGCGCGTGCGACAGCCATCTTTGATGACACAGATTAGCTAAAGTGGCTGTTACATCGAAAACCACTACCCCCTCGGTATCGAATATCAGTGAGGTAATTTAAGTTCGAATCCGTAAAAAGTAGGAGTGCTTTTTATGTACGTTTATCAACGATGGTACTGAACTGATGTAGGCAAAGGAGATAGCGTGAATGTTGTGAACTAAATCTATTATCAGTTATCGATCTTTTAACGATGGCGTATGGCCAACTATTGGATGTCCTTGGATCGGCAGACGAAAAGTTTTTACCACTTGTTTGAAAATGAGCCTGTGCTCTCTTACTGCAAAATAGACTTGTCCATTGTTCTAGCGGGCTGAATTGTTTGGCAAAAGCTTGTTTTTATAAAGTGGTCCGATTGTGACACGGACTTGTCAGAGTTGGGTAAACAGGGGTGAAGTGTCGATATTACGATGCGCGTGTTTAACCAAACAGCTTCATGGCCGTGTTGTTTTTTTTATTTTGATATGTACATGGTCTTGTTTTGTTTTCGAACCACGACTTGATGAAACGAGGGCTTTTGAAAAAGAGATGATATTAGCAAAGTCTGGACACGTGTAAGCATGTCAGCCTTGTTTGTGACAAATAGGGGCCCATCAAAAGTGAAAAAAGAAAACGTGTTAATTAGATCGCCCTGTTTATCCCTCTTGTATCGTGTCATGTTTATCTGTTAGATTGATTAAGATAACATAAACACACATTAACCAACATTGACATGATATACCCAAAGTAATTCTCAAGAGTGATGGTAATCTCTGAAAGGAAGTAATAGTCTTATTTGAATTTCGAATTAAGAATTAACTTTACATTTGTTTGATTATGTAGTTTTATTAAATATTAAATGTACTTTTAGAAATACGAATCCCCATTTGAGTTCAGGTGATACTTCCTGTTTGATTTGAGTGTGTGATGGTCATGCTAAGTACGTCTTCACGTGAGTGGAATCATGCGTGCTTCATAATATAGTCTCTGACAACATTTAACACAAAGAAATACCATTTATATTCATGTCCGTCACCACATTCCCTTGGAAGATAATAATAATACTCATGTCATTGATCATGATAATGCAATAAGCTACTTAATTATCATAAATGTTCACAATATCTTATGTTGGATTACATACAAACCCAGAAGTACATATGTACGCAACGACCGATGAAGTACCTTATTAAAATACTCTTTGCGGCAACATTTAGGGAATAATTTGGCAACATTATATTCTAAGGTTCTTATTGATGTCATCACACACGTAATGGTTGTTACGACTTCTCGGTAAACGATATTAAAAAGTTGAAGTAGGCAGCGTCTTGATAACGAACCTGACAACAAGTGAGCTCTTAAACCAAATTGGCACCAGCGGAATACCAAAACGGTACCATGGTGTTACTCCAGAAATGTTCTTAACCCAAATTGGAACTTATGCGGTAATATATGGTATTACTCATGTAATGTTCTTCACCCAAATTGGAACTATAGCGGTAATATATGGTATTACTCCAGAAATATTCTTAACCCAAATTGGAACTAATGCGGTAATATATGGTATTACTCCAGAAATATTCTTAACCCAAATTGGAACTAATGCTGTAATATATGGTATTACTCCAGAAATGTTCTTAATCCAAATTGGAACTATAGCGGTAATATATGGTATTACTCCAGAAATGTTCTCAACCCACATTGGAACTATAGCGGTAATATATGGTATTACTCCAGAAATGGTCTAAACTCATCCTATACTGGAACTAGCGGATTACCAAATGGTAACATTATATTACTCCAGTCTAAACCGGCAACTTATCCTGAGCAAAACAAGTTAAGGACCATTGGATTTTCTTTCCCCATATTTTGAAAATGTGTGTCATGAAAACAAGATTATGAATAATATTCTGATGAACGTCATTGCGATAATAAATAATGAACCAAAAATTAGCATTCTATAATGTTTTAAATCAGAAATGTACATACGTTTTTGGAGTTACGTGTACGCTACCTCGGAATCGCGATTGTTTTAATGATATCATACTGGATTGAAATCAACTTCATTGGCGTGTATGCCCACTTAGGGTTAATTACGGCTTAAGAACGTCTTGAAAACAGTTGATATGGAATCCAATGGCATTCAACAACAAGGGCGTTAGCGAGCTCATTTAGGGCTGTTGTTGACGACGGACATTTTAAAATGCGACCCTGAAGCAGTTGTGGTAGAATGGGGATAAACTTGCAAAATTCCAACTCCAAATTATGTCAAAATAAAATTTAAAATATCAAATGGTCCTTAACGTTTTTGCTCTGTATATGACAATTACTTGTTTTCAATGAAAAAATATATAGCTTACAACGGACATACGAAAGTATATGAAAGTGCGACCGGGTTCCAGGAATCCGAGGGGATTTCCCTTTTGTGTACACATGTAGTAGTAATGCTATTTATGCATGATTAACACACAGTTCATTTGAAAATATTGAAAAATATGTTATTTTGCATTTTTCTCTCACAGAATTTACTCAAGCCATTTCTTAAAAGATTTCATTGGTAATCTCTTTGGAGAGAATGGTTTTTTGGTGACAATTTTATTATTATCATTATCATTATTATTAGCATAAATGCACAAAAGAGAGGACCATTTTGAATTTCTTTTCACCGAGTCGAGCTGTCTGATTAACTCAGCACCCTTCATCAGTGCCACCTGATTATGGTTTCTAGTTTGTGTATATATACATTCGCATCTGAATTGAAGCAATTTTCCCCACAGGGGCTTGTATCGCCTAAATAGAAAAAATATATGACTATATATATAAAGAACGTTCTCTATTATGGTTTCTAGCTCTATATATAGTATATGTCTTTCTAGCGCCATTGTATCGAAACAAGCCCCCGTGGTTCTCCATAAAGCTTTGTAAATTATTTTTGCTTAAGAAGTAAACGGTAACAAGTTTCAGTTATTATTTCTTAATTCGAGTCTGAGGTCGGATTTTAAGTACGGGCTTATGTGACTATATAGACTGTCACTGATACCTCTCGCCGATTGTGGGATTTGGGGGTAGGGTTGGGGGGATAGTAATGTGGGCTTGCAATTGACTGAATTTACGGAACTTGGTGGTTACAACCGAGCAGTGACCAGACATTAGCGTACCGCGACACTATAGTGTTAGACAAGACCTGATTTTAATGAGATTGGGCGATTTCGTAAATCTAACCAGGTAATTCGGCCACTTTATGGTTGAGCTAGCATAATCTGAAATACCTGGACTTTTATTATTCTAGCTTTGTAAACTAAAAGGATAAATTGAACACACGTAACGGCGGTTACACTGATAGGACAGTCAAAACTATACTATGATGAAACTCTGTGCTTATGACGATGACTTTCTATTTCCGTTTTAACTGGAAGTATTATGACCTCACAGGATCACGTCACTTACAGGTGTGTCTTTGATTCGTCCATTTTGAAAAAAAATCAGTATCAGCATGAAGAAATATAAAAGGAGATACAATTGAGGATAATAAAACTTTATTTAACATTTTCTGCCAAATACAAGTTAGTTTATATACTATAGACCAAACCTTCACATCCTTTCCCCAATAAGGTTACTCCACTCATTCCTTCGGTTCTGACCTATATATTATATATTGGTGATATTTCACTATTCTCGCATAATAGTTTGCAACACTAAACTTTTGTCCAATCAAATCAATCTACGACCGAAATATGTGCGCATCGCACAGATGAAGCAAGTCATTTCGGCAGTAAAGGAATGCTTAGCCGTTTGAAACAGCGTCGCTGATTGCACAACTGACATCTAAGGCGTGTTCAGGACCGCGAGTACTCACTTGGCGTGTACGCGCCTATACCCGCGAACCTAAGGTCGCGAGTACTTCCCAAGATAATTTCAGAATATCATCACCATTTTGGAAAATATGGGTGCCTTGCACATAGCAATTGACCAACTTTCTATTGAGGGGGTATAAATGAAAGAAATATGAGGTAATCGAATTTTGTGACACGCGACTCCATTTTGGATCGTAAAAAGTGGTCATGCGTGTATACGCGAGTACGCGCGAACTCGTTGTCGTTCAGAAGCGGGTACTCGCGAATACTCGCGATTCTGAACACGCCTCTGATGTCACCAATTAGGATTCTTGTTTTTTCTAGCCGATAAATTAAAGTGCTCTATATGCAACAGAGCTTACGATATACAATCCTAAGGGAGTAACCTCTGTGGGAAGAGAATGCATCTTTATTGAAACTAGTTTAATTATAACATGCTATTATAAATGATGGACAGGTGCATTGTATATTATACAATATATAATTCGCACGGCAATAATTCACAATTCCACAACTTATGTTTAACTTTGGTGTTTAAAACCTCTCTATAAATAAACAACAATCTCGGTTTACCTTCACCCGACTTCGATTATCCTGGGTTTTTTTTACAAATTGTCATTTCGAAACTGTACTAATTCTGTCAATTTGGCCAATGTTAAATTTTAAGATTCCTTTAAAAACGACATAAAACACCATCTTCATTTATACTTACACTTTTTATTCGGATATTGTTTTATAAATGGATAAACTTGACATCGGGTAAGACCGGCCAGACGTCCAGAAGTCATGCTTGACATAAACTTTGGGGAAGCTCGTGTCAGCAGTTCGGGAGATGTTGCCTGAGTCAGGAGTGACAGTGAAGTCATGTGTCTATGGTAAGATCGAACTGTGAAATTCATATTAGTATAACCTGCAACAGACATATCTTGGGATCGTGGTTGAAATGGGTATACCGTTTAATCCGGACAACTTTCTTTGAGGGGCGGATATAATTAATGCTGCATATTAAAAGGGCGTGTCAGAAAAAAACTCATTTATAGATCCTGGTAATTCAAGTTCCTCAAAATCATGAATCCACCACCGTTGAGTATATGAAAAAGGGTATACATTTTTTGTAGAGAACAAGATTGTATGAATAAATAATATATATTTGGATCAACATGATAATCAATATTGATTTTGAATATTTATATAAAGAAAACTTTCCGTTGTTGTTAAGTAATGAAATAAAATAGTATCTTTACCTACATCAACATCGTTTAAAACCTCCTGTTTATACCATCGGTTTTAAAATACATTTGTGTACGTATTATTACGCTGTATCCCGAAAATTTTAGAAATGACATTATTTCTCTTATAATTACATCAACTGCATCTTCAAATTCTAACTTTTGCCTGAAAATAAAGTCAATAAGTACATATATAAATACAGAGAAATAATGAATATGTATAACTACAGATTCATGCTCCGGAAACCAGGTTATACTAAAACATATTATACACACACTATATATACACAATAAACAATAAATTGACTGATAAGATAATCATAATTGTAACAGCTAAATAGTATCATAATGAAGTTTAAATGAAAATTAACCAGTAATTCATTCAACGAAAATATTCATGGTTTTATTTGATAGCACTACCAGCTAAACGTTTGCAAACGTCTTATGACATTATTCTTTGACCGTGATTTTCTTTTATACTACAGGTTCAAGGGTACATCGTTTCCCAAATCTTCAAGTGGTTTAAAAGGTATGCAATATTTTTAATTATAACTTTGTCATTCAAATCTTTAATTGCATTGTGGTAAAAGCAATTCTTGAATTACAATTACAATTACATTTCTGAAATTTTAATCTTTGTACGCCAAACCTTACTAGAAAATCGCAGTGACGAGGTTTCTAGGAATTGTTTTACATTGACGCCATACATTGTAAAGGTCAGCTCTTAAAGATGATATCTTTTATCTAATATTCTCAGAAATTCATCGGTAATTTCAGGTTATATAAATATACCAGTAGTATTAACGCTAATATAAACTTTGAAAGACATGGAGTGTACAAGTTGGCAAATCGTTCACAGAAGGTTAGGTTGTGACTTGTATCTTGCTATTACCAACGCGTTTCCCGTGACTCGGAAAGTCTGCCCAATTAGAAAATGATATGGTCCAAAACCAACAAATAAAAAGAACATTATGAAAAAACTGAAGTAAACGTCCACTGGCGGATATTCAAACACAAGTAATGCAACTTAAACCGGGGGTTTAGTCAACATTACAAACGTGGAAAATGTATGGTTTCACTTATAATCTTGCGAAAGGGAGGTTACTTATAAACGACTATAGAGGGACTGACCTCCAGTTAGGTTTTCGGACTGGTAATAACAAGGTGCAATACTATAACATATAGCCTTACTGGAAGTCGATCGTGCAACAACTCCCCGCGCAAGGCACAACTTACGCTGGTCGAATGACAAATTCCCGTTTCCTAACACGCGCAAAGTTCGCCTTGCGGGTAGGTTACCATTCTCTTCCCACAGAGGTTACTCCCTTCAGATTTCCGATCCTATCCTCTGCTGTTTTACGCTTGAATTCGAGGGCAGAAAGGGGTGTCCTGATTGGTTGCAATTGAATCTAGTTGTGCAATCAGCGACGCCGTTGTAAAAGTGGCATTGACACGCCATAATGATAAAATAAACGTAAGACAAACGTTTTCTCGTTTAATGTGTTTTCCTTTAAATATGCTATTTGATTTTGTGAAAGCTATTTATCATAAACATACTTATAAGCAAAGAAGACCAAATCAGAGACAGATAGTTTGTTTGTGTTTTTTTACATCAAACATATTCGAAGGACATATGTTAATGAGCAAGACCCTTAACAGTAAAATGCCTAGATCTTCGAAGTTCCTCGGTCGACATGACCGCTGAAAGATGAGTTTTCATACGGTAAGAGATGTTGCTTTCCTCCGCTAGGGGATTTTGCTTCTGCTCTCGAATTCAAGCGTAAAACAACAGAGGTTAGGATCGGAAATCTGAAAAGAGTAACTTTTTGTGGGAAGAAAATGATAAGTTACATGAACAGCTAATATTAGAAATCTTCGTCAATCTTCTGGTAAACTTAGAGCGTCACCGATGAAACTGAAGTCCGCGAATGAGCAGGGCGGAAGTGGGTGTTCTTCTTCTGGTTTGACGAAACTGCATAAACCGGAAGTCATGTGACTATCATAGGCAGATTGAAGTTCAAATTTCTCTCGACGTAGTTTTCTGAGTTCCATTTCTAGTTCCCGGTTTCTGCCTTGTTGCTTTTGTAATTCCTGGTAAATATTGATATCATTTAGCTAAATATCGTCATTGACAATAAACAAGTTTTTTCGTATTCATGATCAACTTTGAAAATTGCAATTTTGAGTTCCCTGTGAAACAAATGTAACATAAATATGTAGAGGTTTTAGATAATGATGTTTTAAACATTAGTAAGAATATGTGTACTCTCAATATATTGAGTTTGTTCAATTTCTTTCATCGAATACATGTTATGCTTCAAATCTCTGCACACTATGTACTCATTCAACGAGAGAGAAGATTCGTTCAGTAACAACAGTATCTCATCATGTCAATACGTATTGGAGCTTTACTCACCAAGAGAACAATGTTCTGACACATCTTCTTCTTCTGTCGACATCTCTGAGCTGCCAGTCTATTCTGTTCTCGTCTTCTCTGTTTCTTCTCCACTTCCTCCTGAGTGAGCTGAAGCGCACGTAAAATACGCATGTTACAAATAATGCGAAGATGAATTAGTGCCATTTTGTTTATGATGATATATAAAAACTATCGTAAAATGGAAATAACGACAGTCGATGATAAGACACAAACAGTCGACTCATCAGAATTTGTGGTGAGGAAACCCGAGCAATCAGTTCGTATTCCGGTATAGGTGCATCATTTTGTAATTTGTTTTTTTTTTTGGAACAGGGTCGATTTTAATCAGACGTCAACACAGTTATCATGTTAGCGTGCCCTTTGAATATGTTTTAGCTAAGCGCCTTGGTTATTTACGGTACTCCAGATATGGAAAGAAGGACTACAATTCCCTCCCAGTGGACCCCACACACCTCATAGACGCGTGGTCTCTTGTCGTCGTGGTTGATGTCCCCGTCTCCGTTAGCGTGTCGTTTCGTCAGAATCTGTAGTCGCAGTTCCTCTTTCAGTAATGGCGTCAATCTTTGCGTTTCCGTC
The DNA here is from genome assembly GCA_936450465.1 of Gibbula magus. Taxonomy (NCBI): domain Eukaryota; kingdom Metazoa; phylum Mollusca; class Gastropoda; order Trochida; family Trochidae; genus Gibbula; species Gibbula magus. The sequence goes on along the minus strand of OW388291.1, from coordinate 72,460,273 downwards.
ACCATAGCGACAGCCTTGCGCAGTCGGGGATCATAAATTTTACCACTACTACTTCCGCTTTGACTGTATTCGGTCATTTGCGTGTTTTCCCCTATAGGAACGTTTTGGTCCATGTTTCTGTGTAAAATAAATAAAGTTCAATTATTAATATAATGTCAAACAATGTTAACTGACGGGCAAAATAAAGTATAACATATATATAAATATAAATGAGATGCATTTGATTATGGCACGATACAATAACACCTTCGGCAGTAGTGTGAATGACTTAATTGATGACTTTTATTTTTTAGATAAAATATCATTATCTAAAGAAGACAGGGGTAAGAAATGAAATTTACACCAATATGACCCCTACCATGTTCAAAATGTTGTAATTGTGTGCAAGACGAGGCACATTTATTGATTTCCACACATACTATGTGTTACACATGTATATGTCGATGAACAGATGTGTTTATCAAAATTAATTAGGGGGAATTTCAAAATTTAACTTTTAAATTCTAATATATATATTTATTTTTTTAAACCGCGAAGAGATATTCTTTGACTGATTTGATGTTTTGGACTAATTTCCCAAACAAGTCATTTTTTAAATACGACGTCGAATTTGTCTTTGAAAATTGTACATATGATAAATACAACTATAAATGACATGCTTTATTTTGCCCGTCAGTGTATTATTCAGTAATTAAGTCGATTTTTGCCGAGACTGTTAATAACTATTTCTTTGTTCCCCATTGTTGTCGGTCCAATTGAATGCAGTATGTCAATCCGACAAACCACCGAATGATACAAATAATTTTACTGATACAAGGCTTATTTTTCCATTTGAAAAAACCCAACCCGATAATCCATAATTATATATCATGCAAGTCGGTAAATGGTAATTCAGGAATATGATATATATGAATAATAATTACATTTGTAATAATTGTGTTTCCTTTATTTGTGAATATTGCAAACAAAATGCAGTCACTATTTGTCGTTCAATATTGATATTAGAGAAATCAGCATGATACAACACCACCAAGCTACGTCATGTAGGATATAGTGTATTCTTCACAACATTATATTTGGCTTTGATGCGTTGCAAAATATCATATATAATTATATGTGTCGATGTAAGTTCAGATTATCTTTCTCGACTTACATACTCTTTTCCCAAATGCCAAATATATGATACTTGTTGGTTTTCAATGAAAATCGAGCAGCTGCTTTATTAATGAGCACGCGCTAAAATTACGTCCCATTAACATGTTTACAGCACTTACTAGTATACACCACGAAACAAAATCTGTCTTTTTGTCTGCAATAGACAGCATTGTTTGACTAATTGTAATTGTATATTGTCCGGTTTTCGATCAAAATTGGGACTTGACTCCCTCAAATATATTATAAGTTTTTTTCAACGGATAAGCATTGAAATGGTAATTTTGGCAACAATTAGTACTCATCCATACCATAACACCATGATACCATAGTACCATTTAGGTAAAAAGGCAAGAGACTGAAATCGCCTCTTAATTTAATGGTATGTTTTATGAATTATGACAAATTTCTGATATTTTGTTCATCGCATGCATCAGTCAAGGCGACATTTATTGTGCTATAACAACAGCTACATCCATTTCTATTGACTTGCATCCACGGGCAATATGTAAATCTAATTTTAATACTGTCCGCCTCAGAGAACCACGCATGTAAATCAATCATATTCACATATCTTTCTGTGAGTTGCCTAGTCGTCCTCATTACACCCGAGATGAAGAAAGCAAACACTGCTTTACACTTTTGAACTTCCGTTTAAAGCGCCACCATTATACAGCATCTAGGACCGTCTCGTAGGTGTAATGTTTACCTGTAGCGTCTGTTAACTGCGTTACCTGTGACATAACACTGCCTCCCCCATCCACGAACTTGTGACCCCCATCACCCTTCCGGACAGGTAAATCGATACAAGACAATAGAGGGATCACCCTGTAGAAATGGGGGATCCCGTTGTTAGTTTTACGAGTTTGCGGCACGAGTCCTCCCGGCGAGTCAACAAACACCAGGTGAAATCAATCCCTCCAGAAACAAACAACTTGTTGTAAATCCGCTACACTTTAACCCATTTTTAATGTCATGGGGAAACAGAGATTTTGTGAAGTAAATCGATGAGTAAATGTGTAAAAGGCGCATCTATTGATACCAGATACCGAACTGTCTATACATGCAGCTACTGTAAATTGAAGCGAAATTTTGTCGATATGTATATATGTAGTAAATAATATAACTAAAATTACATTTATCATTTAAAAACTGAAATACGATGAATAAAAGTAAGAGCTTAAATACTGTACAGATGGTTGTAAATAAAGAAGTTATAATTTCGTAGTTATTGGGTTCGTTTGTGTTGCTTGGACATCGAGGAGACTATATATAGTAGCTACTCTTTATAATATTATATTTAGCGTTTTATACTTAAAAATATTATATTTGATAGCGTATTAGTATTGATCGTTACTCAGTTTATATAAATCTGTACTTATTTTTAAAGGAAGTAACAGTCCATGGTTCGCGTGTGAATCGGCATCTCTAAAATGAATCGACTTTTTAAACTATGAGAACAGAAGAATGTTATAACTTATTATTATAATTTCTGTCCGTTTCATAATTGTGTTGAAAATTACCACAATGGTAAAACTTTTAAAAATATAATACTGCATTTTCTATGTTTATTTGGAAATGTTTTTGCAGTAAGCACGCGTCAATAAACAAGTGTTATATTAATTTTGTCCTAACGTATATCAATGTCTTGCACGTGCACTCCGCTCGAATTAAAAATACAGTTTTATTAACGTAGCGGTGATCGAATATAATTCACAAACTTACACAAGAGACGCAACAACATATTAATTAAGTTTATTTAAAAAGGTTCATCGTTTCACTTCACAGAAAGGAAGAAATATAGCCTAGTCGATATCAAATATATCGCCCTACCTGCACTTGTAGATTTCATCAACACGAGATAACAGTCTCTGACAGCCAGTACAATCAACAAGATCTAGAGCACGTGATGTCCGTGCAGCGCGATTGAAACGAACACCAAAACAAGATCCCCGCGCAGAGCGGTATCGCTGTTACCGTGTCAACAGTAGCGTACAACTTGTGTAAGCCGACTCCTTTTGAAGACACTGTCTCTTATGGGCAAGTGTCAATTTGTAGAAAAACGAGTATAAAAGTTAATCTATGACATTTAAACTAAACATGTTATCATTGTTTTGATACATGTGTATGGATGTATTGTGATAGGTAAACTTGCTTAAAAGATATATAGACTGTATTCGAGTCGATTAAAGTTAATATAAAGTCATAGTTTATAATAGTTTTACCCCAACTTCACGACAGCCGAAAAATGATATTCCTTGAAACGCATGTCTAGATATATTTCAAGGATAAAACATTCTTAAAATTTCAATTCTCTGAGTATGTTTTCCAATTTTTAATCAATTATATTTTTTCTTATTAATAAATGATTACATCTCATATTAATGTCACTTGTGCAAGATCAACACGCTATATAACAGTCACCACGCACTGCATTACACTGACCGATGGTCAACTCTGTGGTCAGTTGGGTCAGACACAGGTGCCCTGCAGATGTTGCCATGCGAACAATATAAGCAATTATATTCTCATTAATTAGTAATCATCATTATGTTATGCAATAGCGTATGGGGATCATTGTTATTAATCGACGTCATCTATTTGTAGGTAGTGATACGTAATGCAAATATAGCGTAATTCCATTCACGTTCCGACAATTAAGAGATGTACATTGTTATGTCTGATTCTATTTATGTACTTGTGCTTGACTCTGAGGGTGTGGGTTCGAATCCCTCAACAGACCCGTCCCGGATACTGTCTTGCATTCTGTGTGATCCCAAATATAACAACGATACATTTGTTCACTATCTAAATCGCATACATGTTTATTTCTAACGATGGTCATGTTCTTGCCTTTTTCCAACGCTCTTTTAATAATATAAAGTATCAAAGAAATTAACAATTATATACAATCGCAACCGGCGCCCACAGATAAAATCAATGCTATGGGAGCCGATTTACAAATTTGTAGCACATTGATTGACATGGTAAATAACAAAATCACTTGTTAAGAGATAAAGATACATTCTTGTGATTGCAAATGCGAATAGCTAGTTGCCTGAATACGAGTCCAGGAAAATGTTAATAGTTTTACAATTAAAAAAAAAGAATAGAATTAACCAAACATTGTACACCGTCGGCCAAAACAAACGCCTACCAGATATCTTATCAGATTTCGTAAAAACTATAATGAACAGTTTAGCAATATTATAGCAGTATAAAGTTGCACCATTTCTGAATAATACTATTAAATTTCAGAAGTTGTCATGTCACAAAAGAATGGCGATTGTTGAGTTTTCGATCAGTGCTTAATCAGAAAAACATTTGAAACAGATTTTGATACAACCACGAGCAAAAATACAGACACGGATTCGCATTAAAGTGGTGATGACACTACAGATGTACGTGGTTACGCAAGTAAATCAACCGGAAATAATGGTCATCATTGAGCGTGGTTTTCATGAATGTTATTGACTCGAATCACAGTTTTCCCACGATTTAAATGGACTTTCATATTAATTATTGTTTCAGCATAACCTGGAGAACACTATTAATTATATTTCAGAAATTATTTCATCTTTCATTTTAAGGAAATCAAGTAGGCGTTTATTATATTTTTAGACAGTGTATTTGTCAAAGAAACGCGAAGTCACTAAAATACTATCGTCACATCGAAAAAGAAAACTGAAAAGAGAATACAAACAACTAAAATTTCAAGAATATTTTGAATTTGGTATTATTTTGTAGAAAAAGGTGTCTCATTAAGTCATAAAAATAGCACCTCCCTCAGGCCCAAGGTATTAAACACAATTAAGTGTTTTTTATCTAAAGTAAAATGTTTCATATTATAAGCCAATCTTCACTATTTCACACAGCATTATAGTTATGAAATCGAGAAGTATTTTTTTCTCAAGGCAACATGTAGTACAGGGGAGATAACTATTGATTGACAAATTCATTTCTTTTGACCCGTTTTGACTCGAAATAGGTTATGGAGCAAAATGAAATGTTTATCATACAACACATTTCTTTATTATGAAATAATGTACATTAAGATAGTAAACTAATATAACATTCATATATATGGGATTACACGAGTCCATTGCATGATATTTTGTCAAAATTCATTTTGAATTAGCGATTTCAACAAATCATGTGTTTTTGAAAAGAAAAAAGTGTAAGTATAACACCCTAATATATACAATTTGAAGTCCTTCTTAAAGGGACTTCGCGTCGAGGATAAATGTGAGATCCGATTTATCTACGAATGCTGAGGTAAGGTGAATTGTGGTTTAACGACGATTTCAAGAGTATTTCACTTATATCGCGGCTGCTAGTATTATGGCAGGATTATGGTATGCCATGTGGCTATGCATTGCGGTGAAACCTGCGAGCATCGGCTGGAACTAGCGAACCATGGGTGATACTACGCTGAAATTCAGTGTAGCATTGCACCCGAACCTTACTGCGAGTAGAATAGTTCTCTACTCCCCTTGGCGGGATTCGAACTCCGGGCCTCTTGACCCGAAGCCGAACGCGCTAACCACTGCCCCCTACCAATGCTGATTAGCGGGTCTACTAACGTGTTGCGCTTTGCTTCAATGATAACATGGAGTTGTTTGTATTACTAATTACTTCAATTGTCTAAACTTGGGGGTCTATTGCTCGTTAGCAGACAGGTTAATAAGCATAGGTAGTTAAACTGATCTCATATATATCCTCGACGCGATGTCCCTTTAATACAACACATGTGCTTATCAAAGACATTCAGAATCGATGTTGTCCGGCAGCAGATTGTGTCTCTCTAAAATTTGTAGCGTTTCTTTTGGGCGCGTATTTACAAGATGTACAGTGGCACAGCCTCCAAGGCTAATGCATTTGTAGAACAACATATAGTCACTGTTAAAAATATTTCCCACTGAAATTGTACTTTTTAATATTTGATATGAAAGTCCTGAACAAAACTTAATTACAGAGCTGAGGAATCTGGACTTGTTATCATCTGCTAGACTGGGCTTGTCGTCAATTTAATATTTTGCTCTTTGGTCTGGATATGAGACTAATGCATAAGCAATACATGTAGTTTGAATAGTGAACGAATGTATTTTAATTTACTGTTACATCTAAAATGTTTGTATATAAATATACAACTCTAGCAACGTTACACAACCACACTTACAACATATGTTGAAAGGCATTCGCACAGCTGTGGCAGTGATTTCTTCAAGTAGACCTACACAATTAATACTGAACACATCTCAAGCTGTGGTTATAACTTAATAACGTTATATGTTATCCATTGCTATCAACCTACTTTATTTTGGGGGATTATTGAATATATATTTGTAAATGACGAGTGTGTCTTTTATCTCAAAATGTATTTTGTCGAAGTTTATAAGAACCAATTAAATCGAGATAAAATCATACATTCATTTATTCATACATAGGCTACATATATCTTGTAAAAAAAACTGTGGTGATAAGAGAACTGCCAATAGCGTGACACAAGTAAGTCAAACACATACATGCATGCATATAGGTCAAATTACGTCATGTCTATACTAGGCACCCCGGGCCCGGGGAAGTCCCAGACAGGCTGAAATATAAACATTCGATAAAGTTTGTTGTGATCACGTGACAGACTTCAGCCTTCTGCAGCAACCAGCCCAGCTGAGCAAATCCACACGACCTGCTCGCATCTAACCTTCAGTGTCTCTATCATTGTCTTCTTGTATTGTAATGACTCATGTGTATATTTCGCTCCTCTATATTTACTTTACTTACATCGTGTTATCCACGTGTCATTTTACTTTAGTTGGTGTTATTAACATGCTTGTTCGGGGCTGAGCTGACATTTGCACGAGCGCAGCTGGGGGTTACGAGAGGTCATTTCAGGTTAACCCGGGTCACGGGCTTATACGTCGTCATTTTTAATTTAGTGATGTATACGTGTCTCTTCCACCTACTAGAACAGAACATGGATATGTATAATGATAGATGTAAACCCCTCACTCCTCCCTCCTTAGTATCAGCGGCCTCCCTCTAATTTCCCCCTGTTTATCCAATATGCAATAACGTTTTCAACTGCAAGGCTTGTGAGTGCATATGTATAAAAAAAATTATGAAATCGAGACTTTGACCTGTACATGTACGAAGTTTGAAATGGTATAATTAGTTCATGGCGTCACAGTTGTGGCCTGGGTGAATCATATTAGGAAATAATCGAAGTGACAGTAACGAATTTATTTAAACATGGTTTTACACTGGTAATACAAGAGAACATATACACTTTATGATCTTGTCATTTAATAAAATGGGTGTATTAAGTTTAACAAATCTCACACCAATCCGGAGATAATTATCGATTAATGAAAGCATAAAATACTCGCAAACAGAAATTGATACATATAAAGTTTAACAGCAGCGAAAATATATGGTATTTAACATTGATTATTGTCATTATTTAGCTGTTCTTTTAAATAAGCGGGTAATGTTTGAGTGACTGAAAAGTAGTAGTAGTTGTATCGGCAGAATATGTAGCAGGGCATATGAGGAGTAGTACTGTTTGGTAGTAGTAAGAAGACTGCTAGTACAATGGTGACTGCAGTTGAGTTATCAGTAGGTGTAGAACAACAAATCAAGCAGCAGTAGTAGTGATAACAGTAGTAGTAGACATATTAGTGTTAGTAGTGATGGTAGAAGCAGTAGTGGTAAAAGTAACAATAGTAGAAGTGGTATTAGTAGTAGTTGTAATAGTTTCTGTAGTAAGCAGACCTAATAGTAGCAGCAGTAATATCAGTATAAGTAGTAGTTGTAACAATAATAATAGTAGTAGTAGTAGTAGTAGTAGTAGTAGTAGTAGTGATAGTAGTAGCAGTATCATAAATAGCAACAGCAGCAGCAGCAACAGCAGCAGCTGAGTAGTAGTAGTAGTAGTAGTAGTAGTAATATAAGCAGTATAGTACAACAGAAGAAGTAGAAGTAGTAGCAGTAGCACCAGTAGTAATAGTATTAGCAGTTGTAAAAATGATAATAGTAGCAGTAGTAGTAACAGAAGTAGTAGTAGTAGTGGCAGTCGTAACAGTAGTACGAGTAGTAGTACTATTACTAGTAGTAGTAGTAGTAGTGGTAATGATAATGATAGTAGTAACAGCAGTAGTAATAATGATACTAGAAGTAACAGTAGTAGTAGTAGTAGTACCAGTAGTAGTAGTAGTAGCAGTAGTAGTAGTAGTAGTAGAAATAATAATAAATATCGTAGCAGTAGTAGTAATAATAGTAGTAGCAGCAGCAGCAGCAGTAGTAGTAGTAGTGGTTGTAGTAGTAGTAGTTGTAGTAGTAGTTGTAGTAGTAGTAGTAGTAGTAGTAGTAGTAGCATACCCATATGTGTAGTATGCAAGGGTTGACTCATTATAGCCAACCTTTTACTACGAGTCCTGTGAGTAAACTTCATAAAGGAGTGGCGCCAATTCAAACCAAACAAAGCCTCAACTTTCAACTGAACAAGATACTTTTTATACAGTTTAAAGGTCTAACCGACAAAGGTAGGGGTCCAATTTTACGTAAATGGCTTTCTTTTCATGCTCAAACAATACACAATCTTAGAGGCCGTTTTCTGTTTGATTTGAGAGCTGAATCATCCGTCGGTGTCGATTTAAACCCAACTTGCGTTCTACACATGGGTGAGGGTTCGTTTGTTGATATTATTTTGTTTGCGTGTTGCGTCCATTTCCGTCAACAATACTGCTGGTCAGACAGGCAGAATAAATTAAACAAACTTCTACTGCACTAGAGTTCAACAACTCAAACACAATTTTAATTTTTATTTTAAAACTTTTTTTTATCAGTTACGTATATGCAAAGTTTAGTCCTGACGCAGGGTTGTGTTCTTTGGCCATTGCTATTTACTTTGCGGTCTGAAAAATACAAAACATCGTTGTGAACTCCCTTTAACTGTAACCATGTCACGGCTTGCTGTGGTTTTAAGTCAAGGTTAAACAAGGAACTAGTGATGTAACCGGGTGTTGTTTGGGTTAAGCTAGTCAGAAATCATCGCTATTTATAATTTGTCTTCTCGGGGCAATTTAAGAGCAATGATTTACTTAGTGCAAACGGATGACAGATAGCACATAAAAGTCCTATAAAATGATGAAAAGGCAGAGCATGTTCCACATGAGTACATTTTCCCGTATTTGGGCTATTTAATGTTAACTAATTGACTTCCGGCAATTATGAGGTAATGGCTAATTAGATATCTTACGTACCAATTGAGGTAATAATATATCACAGGTAACTACATGATCCATTCAAAACCACTTTTTGAAATTGGTAATGAACATAATTAACAAATTTAACATTTGGTTAATAACCAAAATTTAATAAGATAACTTAATAGATATAGATCCATGTGCATCCCTACTTTTAGACTGAAGACTAATTAGATTAATCATAGCATTGAAATCAACTTGTTTTACAATCTAAATTTTAAGCCATCTGGTGTGGACTTGGAAAGTTGACCGTAACAATTTAAAGAGCCGAGGGAAGTATACCTTGAGGCAAGTCTACACTGAGGCAAGTCTACACTGAGGCAAGTCTACAGAACTCATACAGTATAAGGAATATATGAAAATGAACACATCTCAGAGGCTCATTTTCATTTTATTTTCATTTTATTTAAACACAAATTCATTTCAGAGGCTAAATGTCAGACTACTGACTTCACTGTACATCGATATAGTGTATGTTCAATCTTACCTAAACCAAACTAGAAGGTGTTGAATTACCTACCCATCACCTAAATAAAGTTTGGTCCACTTAACTATCTCGTATGGCTTTAAGAAATATCATTGAAATTTCAATCTCCCCTTATTAATTTAATAATGATTCCCGTGTGTTTTCATTTCACACACGATGTATAAGTTCAACTATTAGGCATATTTATACTTTGCTCAGTTTTTTTAATTGGTTAGGAAGTCACATATTCTCGACCAATGTTAATTCATTCAAATAGTTATACAAAATGAAGCCCCAAAGATGCCTTTATTTCTGAACTGAGGAATCAAGACTTGCTATAATTGTCTAGACTGTGCTGGTCGTCAATTGAATATTTTGCTTTAGGGTATGGAGGACAGACTTGTATATTAGTTCTTGTTGTAAACGTCACATGATCTTGACTGTAACTGAACCAATGTAGATTCATTTCTTGATGGGTTGATCTATTACTCATCGATAACACGTCTCATGACACCTATCTTGTAGATAGACGTATCAGTTATCGAGGCTAGCCTAATTATGTCGTTGAAATCCACAAGTTGACCCGTCAATCATTCACCTGTCATCTACATGCATTACTGCTTTACCGTGTTGATTTCACATGCAAGTACTGCACAAAAGTCCCAATGCACTTAGATACACAAATAAGCTGCACCCATACCTAGCGTAACACGTGTCTAACACATTAACCGAGTTCTGTTCAACTTGTGTAGAATACAACATCCCCTATGGACAGGGCCACACCAACATAAGTGTTCAAAGTCAGGTGAAATTTGCAGACATAAGATATTCTCATAATCAGTCTCTTTATTAGTAACACGATTATTGACTTGAGCAAGGTGATGATGAACATGTGGTATTCCTCTGTGGTACTCTATCGGTATACCGATATATTACATCGCTATATCGTTTTCCATTGACATGAAGCAATTGACAGAGGATCCAAGTTATTAACATTTGTATCTGCTCTATTTATCTACATACATTCTAGTATTTTATAGAACAAACATTATATTCAATACATTATTGGCCTGATTTCAGACAAAACAAATCCATAGTTATACGAGGTATATAAAAAAAACTGTGATTAAATGCATAGTGTATACTTTACAAATATAAAAAAAATTATTATCAATTTTACAGTTAACGATTTATAAACTCATACTTCAAATCACCGTGCAGCAAATGTTACAAAATAATGTGACTATTCGTCCGAGTTTTAAATGGGTGTAAAAGAATGAATGCGCCTAGTGGCCGTACACGTTATGCAGGGAGAAAAGATTTACAAGAGCACGTGCCTGCGAAATTGATACCAAACTGTAAGCGATAGAAAACAAAGCGCCTGAAACCTGAGCTAGATACACATGTAGCATGTTCAACGTAAACTAATAAAAATGTGAAAACGATATTTGTCCAAGGAAGATTATTCTGGTTTTGCAAGATATGAATTATATGTATTTTAATATATGAATAATTGCATTAATTGACACACTCTGGCAGGTAATTTGTATAAGTAATAAGTCATCTTCCTACAGATGTGTCAAAATCAATCATAATTTATTATCGATTTCATGAATCATATATTGAGTCATCAAAATATGAATTTGTCGTTTACGACTGAATTAAGCAAGTGGTTAGTAGGTAATCTAGCAAATTTTGATCTTGATTAACTGTGTACATCACATTATTGCCATGAGTTCTTATATGGTTCTTTAGTTCTGGCTCGGAGACGCTAGCAGGTTTCCCAGCAATATACAGAGACACAGCTCTGGTGGGGACTTTCTTCCCATTATTTGGCAAGAAACCATGAATGTTATATTGCCCGTCTTTATCTGATCCTTCTCAATCGTAATAATCGCCTTCATCAATATACGTCGTCCTCCTCGTCTATTTATTTTGTCGTCATCATCGTAGTCATCGTCGTAGTCATCGTCGTCCTCCTCGTCTATTTATTTTGTCGTCATCACCGTAGTCATCGACAACTTACCTAGTCGTCATCGTCGTAGTCATGTTGTATTTTTTACTTCGACCTCAGCTTAGTGATCATAATAAAAATAATCACATCATTTCCTGCAAATTAGCAACATTGGCGAGTAACTACTAAGGTCTTTCATTCATTTAGATACAACTTGGACACTTTTGTACACGGATTCGTGACCTTCTGTATATGTTATTGTGTCCGTGTCCAGTCTCACTGACAGTTCACCAAAGAAGCATGGTGTTTGGGAATACTGCTGATTCAGTGAAAGAAACTTGAGGGTAAAATAAACTCTGATGTAACAAGCAATATCTGATTACAGGGGACAAGTCTCAACCTGAACAAAACACCTGGCGGCGTCCTTTCATGTGGAGCTCAGATAATACAGGTGATTTCTCTAGCCTTAGAAACTTCCCTGTCACAAAATAACGCTCATTTTGAGCATACAGTATGTCGACAAACGTGGCGTCTCGCATGGCTAAACGGTTTACTATTACATTTTAATAGTGTTTGCGACTGGAGGCTTTTGAATAGAGAGTAAGAATGGGCTCGTTTGCTTTCAGGGGATTCAGTTGCTTTATTACCTTGCAATTTGACCATAATAAGTTAATGGTTTAATCAACATGACATTTTGAATAAGTGTGGACTCTTACGCATATAATTAATACATTGTAATGTTACGATCTTATCTAATATACTTATGAAATAATTCATTATGTTTTTCAATTGTTTATCGTCTATTGTATTATGACATCAACGACTACAAGCTACATTACTTATTATCTTACACTTATTTTGGTTCAGGATCTCAATAAACATAAAATGTATATGGAAATATATTTTTCATATACAAATCTTGATGTATCGTTTTAGATTTTCCTTCAACATACTCAGTCTATTGTTTCTAAAAATTAAAAAAAAGTGTCAACACAAACGATTTTTCTTTTTACAAATCAAAATATTGTCAGCAAACAACATTATATGAAAACTTGACTGACATTGTTTAGTCTATGGCCTTTATGTTGATATCAACAGCACGTGTCTGGATGAATTGAAGTGTTGTATAAATGTTTCAAGCAGTGTTACAACCGTACATGCAAATTGCGTAGTATAGATTGCGTTAATCGTGCTCGATCTCTGAGGCTGGCTTTCAGTTATACTATACATGGATGTGATCTCTTTGACAGTGATCACATGAACATAATGTGACTACTCCACTATACGTGACTGCATGTCCGTGACATTTTCTTTGACATTTTGTAATATGGAGGTTAGGGAATTATGCAAATGAGATTGTAGAATTGAAGTATGTGCAATTGCTATACATATGTAGATCAAATAAGTCCAATAATGATTTATAGGGCGAGATTTACTTCGCAATTGATCAAATAAACTGTCACATTTCTCTTTCAAATAAAGGCAAGTTCATGTACATATATAGTGGTTAGCAAGTTCAAATGCGGATCATGAGGTTTTAAGTTTGAATCTCGACAGTGATTGCAACGTTGCCTTCTGCTGAGAACTGTGCTTTATGTTGTTAAGGTTTTGGTACAGTGCTTAGGTTCTAATGGATATATGAAGCCACATTGGTGTTGCGGGCTTTCTTCCTGCTTTAATATATAAGTACTCTTGAAAACAACGTTAAATCCAAATTATACCATGAAATTACTGGATATTTTTCCTGAATGCAGATTTGTGCTATCAATATTTACAATTCCTTAAAATTTATATCGTTCATATAAATAATCCTCTCATCTCGACACGAACCCACACCGAAATTATAGACATATCCAACAAATTATATATTTTTCTTTGGAAAATTTACATTCGTTTTTATTAAATCGATACCAGATATGTACTGTCCGGATTGTTATAACATCACGTGCAAAAATGATAACAATATATATTATTCAATTCACGTTAAGTGTGTCTAATGTTAATTTGACTGGGGTGTTTTACAGAGTTTTAAAAACAATGAAACTTCACTTCAAACAAGTCATAAACACGTTTCAAACAAATCTAAAACATTACACAGATGTGCACCTGTTTAGGTTTGCAAAGATACACAATGATTGATATGTTTACATAATGCCTCGATTGTGTTCAAAATGATAATAACACACAAAACGTTAATTTCAGGCCCTAGATTCCACAACCTACTGTTATTGATTCTACCTATATAATATAACCTTCAATCAATATTTCATTGAACATGTCGACATTCATCTTCCTTTGAAAACTACAATACACAGGAACAGTGCAACTATGGTATGTCTGTGGAAACGAAATTCGAAATGATATTACACGTTTGTACATTTAGACTTGTATACAGTTCAAAATAACATCTAGGCAGCATGTTCTGTCATTTATTACTCGACCGTTTTAATATATCGCTGTTTAAAATTTACGATGTTATTGCACATTGTGTAATAACACCTCGTGTATCCGATTGACGTGATGTCATTATGTTTCAAATATGACATCACAATGTAAGCGCCGCGACCGCAATGTCGTATCCATATTGACGATTGTCGTTCAAATTAGAAAGATTTAAATCAGCGAGCTATAAATATGATATTAAACTCGATCCCGATTAAGATCATTTTATAAAACTCGTGAATGATAACGGTATCTATCTCGCTCTTTAAATACCAAACCACCCACTTGATTATTCAATATATATTAAACACGTATACCAGTTACTATTGTCTATATTTGATAAATATGTCGTCAACAGGAATATAAAATATGTACTTAAAATACTGAGATCATGCGATATCGGAAATCTGGAGGGAGTAACCTATGTGGGAAGAGAATGACGCTAACTCCTATATGAGACATCGTGTTGACAGCAGATATTGCACAATGCCCGGTTATCTCCAATTAAACTGCCAGGCAAAAGAAAGAATCAGTTTGAAGAAGTTGATTTTATCATATGTATGATTTTCAATCGCAAATATCTCCAGTTGGCGATGTCATAATCTAAAACTGAAAAGTACAGGTGTTAAGTCAGCAGTCAAAGAATACTTCTTAAATGTGTTTTTAAAAAGAAAATTAAATTTTAAATTTCTTCAAAAAGTATATTTGATGATACACAACTGTTCATCGATATGTAAGACATATTCTATGTGAAATTTATTAAATGTGCCTGATTCTGCACACACTTACAACATTTTAAACATGGTAGAGGTCATGTTGGTGTACATTTCATTTCTTACCCCTGTCTTCATTAAACAAAATCAAGAATTAATTCATTCAAACTACTGCAGATAAATATTATTGTATCGTGCCATAGTCAAATGCATCTGATGTCTTTTAAAATATTGAATTAATCGATACCAACTCAGGTGAGTAATTTATTTTGCCTGGCAGTTGACAACACAATGTTTCACACCAAAAGTAATGACGTCAAAAACCTGATGACACAGGTGCTACATCACCACACTAGAAGTCTAATAGCAGTCTGAGGATGTACATTTTTCATTGAAAAGAAATGACGAACATGATTTTCGATAATAAATAGAATCTCACCCGTGTGTCTTCTGATATCGGTGATAAAAGTAAAACATACACGGCAAACCTCGGTTATGTGTTATCACTTCGTGTTCATATATTTGACGTGAGAAGTCACATGGTGGGATTATCTGCTTATTCCTTCCTCACAGAGTACACAGATGCTCATCCATTGTCCACACTGGGGAGATTGTTCCCATTCAGGAAGTCAACTTTAACAATTTTGTTTCTCCTTCAATTTTAATTTCTGTGACAATTTCAAGTCTGGATGAAAATTAAACGTACTTGACGATATCTATATCTCATCACGAGTCCGGACGGAAAAGATTTTTATAGTAACGACTTCTCGAAGCTCTAACTATCGAATATTATTTAATTAAATTGTTTCTTTTCCACATTGTGAAAATATGAAGTAAAAAAAATAGTCACACAAATATTGACAACCGACGGCAAGGAACGACAATCCGATCTCCACAGAATTCAACACCAACTATAGATTGCTTAGGAACCATTGTCAGAACTGTTCTACGCAGTACATCCACGGATATAAACGTTAGGGAAAGTACCGTGTTTAGGACAGGTTCCCGGAATGTATAGGTACTTCTTCTTTTATTCTGAACTCCTGCACCATGACTATATAGACAGTAAACATTCACAAGGCCTTTGCATATTCATATAGTCTAGATTTCATATTGACATTTATCTCATCTACTGCATTAAAAGTAAGCGTTAACATCAAAGAAGAACATGTAATTATGGCGTTTGAATTAAATGAAAAATATATCATACAATTTAAGTTTTAATATCAACTCTATAATAGTTAGAAAAGCGGTACAAATATCACATGCAATATGATTCGAATCGCTTGGGGGTCACTGATTTCAAAAGGAGCTCGTTTATCGGCGTTATAGATCTGTTGTGGTATACCGTCATTGAATTAGAATGTTTCTTTCAGCCACGACAAAACACTTAACATATCCAAATGATCATCATTAAAGTCAATAGAGTTTTATATAATTATTTTATGACCACTAGACAAGGTTTAAAGGTCTCGATAACAACATTCCCCTACTCCCTATCCCTACAGCAACAAACAAGGAAGTGTCCCTTTTGGGTGTCAATGTAAACTAATCTATATGTCTCTTCCTGTTACCTTTAACATTGAAATCTAGAATATATAATTATGTTACGTAACTTCTTGGAAACAGTAGATGAGCGGGGTTTATTTACGTTTTTAGATCAGATGAAATTGATATATTTATCATATTAACATATGAACTTATTTTGGAGATTCGTCAGTTAGGGTATTCTTCATGTATTGAGCAATATTTTGTGGTCGTAATCGAGTGATAATGTATTTTCTACACACATGAAATGGAGTAAGGTCTTTTAATAATTGATTGATAACACAAATATACTATCGTCAAAATTGAATGTTACCCCTGTAATGAACACGCTTTATTCATCTCACTGCATGTTAGTAATGAATCACCAGACACGGTATATGTTGGGATGATTCTGTTGACAAGAACAGTTCTCACAGAACAGAACAACACAATACGTCTAGTTAATCCGTGGTGATGACGTCACTCTATTGTGTTAACAGTGGATTATTTTTAAGAATCTACTGGTCATTGACTAATCCAGTCAGGAGGGGTGTCAGGTTTTGACATTATCGTAATGGCTCACGAAGTAATTTGTTCAAGAATGATGTATTTTGTCTTAGTATATCTGATTAGAATCTTAAAATATCTGATTATTTTTGTAATGTCTGACCAGGGAATCGAACATGTAACCCTTCGTCTGTTACGCAGCGCCCTAACCTATTAGACTACCAGGCCTGCTGGTAATCATTTGATTGTTTGTCAGTAAGATCCTTGCATTCTAAACAAGACTGGTAAAGTGTGAAACGCATGGTGATCGTGCTGAAACACATGAAATGCAGGAGTTCGGTTGTCAGTCAAATCGCTTTGCGTGGAAGAATTGCGCCATGCACGTGCGTGGAAGAATCCATTTCATAAGGGTCGAAGCTACGTGTACCATATCCGATGAATGGGCACCGAAATTTCCAAAATAATATTTTTTTAGGTTACATCATTGAAATGTATTGTCTATAATGCAAGATAATCATATATGTATGTTTCGTGACGTCATACATGGATTAAGATGGAGAATGCATTCGGAGCCGTGGATTCGATAAAAATAATCAATTCGCCCCTTCGGGGCTCGTTGATTATTTTTAACGAATCCACGGCTCCGAATGCATTCTCCATTACTTAATTTGCCGTAGAGCTATGGAAGTAGGGATACATGTTCAACATATACCTATATACTTGATCAGCCTTAATATATCCCTAGTACATAATACAGTATAAATTTAATTCTCATAATTCACATATAGTGTGGCATAGAGAACTACAATTACATACACATTTACATGTATACACACATGTATATCAACACGAACAATAATTGTGATTGATTACAGATAGATTATTTTTGTACCTTCTTCTTTAATAAGTGTTATGAATATAAGGATACTTACAGTAATATGGTGGTAAGTATTCAGTTCGCATCTCGTATACTACACCCGTGATGATAATTCCTACATTCATGGCCATGGGTTTCATACTATAACATTATACTATTACCGTTATGAACATACTGATACCAACCGTGACACGAGGTTGTTCAACACAGTTCAGGAATACAAGCGCCTCTATATAAATTACATGTAGCTAACAAACAGGAAACATGATAGTCTTAGGGTAGAAACATGCATATAGGAGATGGTCGCACGATCATCTGTTGGTGTAAAATCTAGTGGCTACCAGGAAAGATTTGAAAATAAAAGTACAAACGCTATGTTGGCTTGACTTGATGGCAATATATGCAGTCCCAGTGTGTATGGTACCTCAGCCAAACCAATGGCACTAGTTAATAGGATAATATTACTGTAATGTTCCATTTGACCAATTTCAAGATATCAAATACCAATTAATTAGAAATAGGTGTGACATGAAGCTTTTTAATTGTGGTTATGGCTGAAAGCAACTTTGATTTAACAGGATTCTGACATTATTTATCATTTCATTTGTAATTGGAGTTAATTAGATAAATATAACAAGTCTTACACGTCTTCACTTAGTCTTACACTCAGACTGACAAGAGTATTTCTTCTTAAAATATCACAAATTTATTAAATATTGAAAAGAAGACTATGAGAAATGGTATTTCTGAAAACAGATCAGGGCTCCCTGTCAATAGTATTGTTCAGAGTCTATGCGTTAGACGTGTCTTCACTAGATAACATAGGCTACAAAAACACTCATATCAGTTGTGAACAACCGATAAGCGACAACTATACGTGTCTCTATTAATAGCGGAGGATGACCTAGATAGGATCTAGGACAATGTATGGCAATCACACGGATATATACATGTAGGTATTAGTAAATGACAGAATTGTCATGTTATATATTGTTGATAGACATTTGACAATAGTGATTCTTGTGAGCATAATGATAATTTCGAGACCTAAATAGTTATACAATTCATGCTCAGCCCGTTTTTTTCCTACATACTGGTATTGATATTTTTGAAAATATTAGCAAAGAAAAATGTTCTTAAGACGATAAATGTCCATGCGTAGTTATACGTAAATGTCGATTAGATAAAAACATACATTTTTATACAGGTACATGTATATGTTTTCCGAATCAGGAACATGAGTGAATGGGATAGAATGACGTGTTTCCATATTAGGAAAAGTGGTCTAAATCTGGTCACGTATTTAAAGCAATTATTCAGAAGATTAAAAGTTCTGTCATATTACCAAGGTGTACTATTTAACATTCCCTTTACGGAGATCCCCATTTGGAGGTTTTTGCGATTTAATGATTAGGATATCAACTGTACATTTACCTACATAGTGTCTATTGACACGAATGTATAGTCTCCAAGAAAAAAACGCACGAATGAATTACATGTTTAAGTTTGACTCACTGTTTATAACAGCTATATATAGAATGCTTATTTCTTTTGAATGAATGACACCAATAAATGCGTAAACTGCTATCAAATTACTTTAATACTTAACATGTGCATACTGTCATTTTAACCTTCAAAATTTGTTTTCAATACTTTGAAACTACACGGTGAAACGCATTACGATGTAAAATATGTTGAAGTTGATGTATATACATTTATTTATAAACCTTTAGCAATGTCTAACAAATTAAAATACAAATGTAGATATCTCGCCATAAATTGACTCACTTTTTATCACTAAGTACAAAGTGGACCTTCAACATGTTACATAAGGTGCGTAAATAACCACATTAAACTGTAAATCGTTCAAAGTAAATATAGTGCTCTCACCAAAAGAGCAATTAGTGATACCAATGGCAAAATGATACTGTTAAATCAATGGACAAAGGTTCTAAAACGAATGTACATGGTTCGGTTAAACCATGCTAGTCCATTTCCCATCGACCCGCCATTTTAATGTGTTCACAGTAAACTGCCGCTGGAATGTAGTTCAAGTGATCTAACTGATTGAGAGATACTTAAACACTAGTAGAGTAGAGTTTTAAATAGTACTTGTGTACAATGGTGGCATGTTCAACCATCTTGCAGTTCAAACTTTCAAAGTCGCATGAGACCTACCTCTCACACTGAAGAGTTCAACAAAATGTCGCTTTATACGTCGCTAAGTTTCTTCCAACACGGATAACCGTTTTCTATGGATAATACAGTCTATCGGGTCGTGTAATGAGATTGTTCCCCTCTCACGTAACAATATAGTATATTAAATAATATTGCATAAGTATATATAATTATATAATATTGCATACACTTAAATAATTAATGGCAAATTTGAGAAACAATAAAATGCAAAAACGTGCTACAGCACCTTTAAAATGGCATCTAAAAGTGTCTTATTGATCGAATTGCGCCATTAAATATGTTTAATGAAAACGAGAAATTGTGATATTGTCGGGTGAATCTGATAGGTAAATAAAAAAAACAGTTTCAGAGTGATACCTATAAGATATATAAAAACGTGTTCAAATAGACATCAGTGTTGATAACAATCAGATCTGTAAATAATAACCTGACGAAGAGGGCGTGGTTGGTTGATTTACCTGAATGAATCACAGGTGAGGTGACACCAGGTGTGCTGGGAGCTCCATGACGTCACCTCTTCACGCAGGGCAGTACAACGTGACATTTTAATGATGGAGATGTTAAAAGTTTTAATTATGATCTCTGCTTGCTGTTCCTTGTTTGTCTAGATACTATATTTGTTATGTTTCTATAGATCCCCTATTGGCAAGGTTGACAATTTATTATCATTGTATCTGTTCACGTTAAGACATTATCTTACGTCATAAACATTGATGTACTTCAATAAAAGATTTTCATATAGATAAATTAAAGAGAACAATTACGGATATGCTTATATATTGAAGTCATGTCATATGTAAGGAACTTTGTTTGTACAACTTTCACTTTCAAAAGTTTAAAAACAAAATTAAAAATACAGCGATATTATACAATATAAAAAATGCAACCAAATCGTTGTAACTGATAATTAATATGAATTATATTCCTTAAGATACATCAAATGCAATCAAAATAAGAGAGCTCTCAAAATAGTAATTATATGTGTCAAGTTATTGCCACCGACAATTCTTTTCTTCTATTGATTGAAAGCTTAATAAAATACCATTAAAGATGCACATACTGTAAATGTTTTTCGGCATGACTACATTTTCCCTACATCACAAACTGGTAAAATAAAAATGTTCATGTCCAGAGTAAATGCCCCAGGTTATATTTTGTTAACAGTTTCACAACAAACGCAATTCTCCACGCAACAGTTTCCACAAGCCACTGTTTATTTTCCGCCTCACGTTCGGTTTTGTCTCTGCAAGCGTCAAAGCGAGGTGTGGTTTTGCGGATGTCGAGAAGCACTGCCTGTGACATGCGCAGTGCACTTTGACCTGGCAGAGGGCCAATGCACTCCAATGAACTGAATAATGCTGTGTTTTACTGTTCGAAAAAAGTTCACGCCCATCTAGCTGTTGAATTATTTCCTTGAAAATTACTTCATAGATAAAAACAAAATAGCATCAACACTAGTTTGTCTTCCTGGCGTATTTTAATATCTGTTTATAGGCATGAATGTATGAACTTTTTTTTATAGGCATCGATCTGTAGACATGAAAATTGCACTCATCCTCTGGTCATGTCTTGCATCTTTCTTTTAACTATATTTGATTCATAATGGTATGTGTTGCTCATTAAACCACGGACTTAAATTACATTAAACTACCGGGCAAAAGAGACTACTCACCTCAGTTGGTTTCGATTGATTCAATATTTAAAAGAAATCAGATGCATTTGACTATGGCACGATACAATAATACTTATCTGCAGTAGTTTGAATAAATTAATTGGTGACTGTGGTTAATTTTTAGTTAAAAAATCTGTGTTTAATGAAGACAGGGTAAACTGAAATTTACGCATGACCCCTTCCATGTTTAAAATGTTGTAGATGTGTGCAGAATCAGGTACATTTATAATTTCAATATAAAATATATTTTTTTTAATTTAAAAAACAACAAGTAGAAGTATTCTTTGACTGCTGACTAAACACCTGTACTTTTTAGTTTTAGATTATGACATCGAAAACTTGAGATATTTACATTTGAAAATCATACATATGATTTAATCAACAAAGGTGAGTATTTTCTTTTGCCTTCAGTTTGTCATATCAGAAAAAAACACATTGTCTAATAAATACTTGAATATTAAAATATTCATTAAATTGTGTCAACTTCACATAGACTGACTGACTTTCTATATTCGCTGACGTAATTACACGTATTCGACTGCATTAAATCTTGGGAGCTGTGCCACTCTACATCTATCAAAGGGGTACTGATTGTAAAAAGTAACTTAACTACTATGCAGTTGTTCGAGCTCGTTATGTCAAAGTCCTGGACTGGGTGATCAGTTTGGACACTTAGTGCTGACCGAAATGGTCCAACCGAAAAAGTATATAGTATTGCAGATAGTGTGATCCAAATATAACAATGTTACATCTGTTCACTATCTGACTGGCATGTATATCTTTAAAAACTTATGTTTGTCAAAATGAAATTATTGCTTTATCTATTCAACTTTGTTTTTGTCTTTATAAAGTAGTTTATGTTTCTGGAGACTTATTGAACGTACATCGCAACACTCTATTCTCAATGCTGGAATCGTGTTCTGGAAATGGGAGGATCCATCGACCGACGCCTGATAATGGTTCTTGAAGGGACTTATATATTTCAAATATAAATAAGTCCTAAACACATTTTCAACACAACACAATATATAATTGTGATGATAACCAAAATTTATGATTGTCCTTATGTTGAAACTATACACGTTAAAATTTAAAGTTTAGGTTTAAAAATAACAATATTGTCATCAAAGTGACTTTCACAAACGAAAATCATCTTGGACACAATAAGGAACTAATCGGATGTTTCAAAGAGTTCAATCATCTCCGTATACATCTGTGATGTAATTAGTTTCATTGTTTAATAAAGGGTAACTTATTCTTGGACTGAATTTTCTAAAAAGCAAATATAAACCAGTGAAGCAATTTCAGGATGGTATTGGGTTATATGAACTCCTAGATAATTCTATTTAGTTTTCAGACACATTGTCTTAATTATTTTCAGATAACTGAGTGTTGCAATACTTTCCCCTATGTAGATAACGGAAATACATTTTTTTTAGATCGTTTATATAAAACAAGTTAATTATTATCGACGTTAAAGTTGCAGCTTCTAACACCTATAACAATAATCCTTTTAAACGTAAAGTGTCAGCGAATGTTAATGAAAATCGGACGTCATATGGTCCCGAACATGTCCTACCTACCGATAGCAGTCTCCGTCACACAATTCATTAACAAGTTAATGAGCAGTTGAGAAAAACGTCATATTCTGTGTCATTCTAGTGTAAGTTCTAGCACTGACTATTCGCTCACTATTAACTCACAGCCTCCGTGGTCGTGTGGTAAGCTGTTGGTCAGTGCCGATGATAATTGCCTTGTTATGAAGGTGTGGGGTCGAATCCCGCAAGGGACTCGGTCCGAAAAAGTACAAGAATATGTACTGTTGAAGGTATAGTGTTATCCCAAATGTAATAATGTTAAATTTGTTCTCTATCTAAATGGCACGTACTTCCAATACTTTGCAAGGCTGGAATACAAACTCATCAATCCAGTACTGAATACCCAACAACATAAAGGATATGGAACCCACGAATTTGTGTAGTATACCATATGTGATTTAAGATTTTTTTTAAATTAAACGCATCGAGATTCGGACCCAAACCTCGTACGAGTTTTGAAGTTTCAAAACATTCTTTCTATCGGATCCGAATCCAAATAACCATGTTACACATAAATTGTGTTACAGTTATTAATATGTGAATGGTATGTTCATCGGTAAATTAAACGCAATTGTAACCTTTAAATTGACGCATTGGCCAATAAAAAAAATGGGATGATTATGCGTAATAAAATTCACAATAACTCACAAGGAAAATGTCCTTATCCTTTTATGTGTTGTAATCGATATCAAAGATATTCGGTTGTCTAAGCAATGTTGTTCACATTCCTGCCAAGTTATTTCCTCAAAATACTTCGATAATGAGATAAATCGGAATAAGTTGATTAAGTTCGATACTTTAACATTCTTGTAATTTAACAATAGTGAACACACCTTCTGTATAGATTTTTCCTCAATTAAGTCGCAGTAAATTAATTCTTGTCATCATACAGAACACTCCTTCATTAATCATGTCTATAAAGTTTCTATATGAAATTTACATTACAACTTTGTATTTCATTCACAAAAGTCACATTGCAGATAATTTGATAATGAATATTTCAAAACCAATAAAAACATATGTCCCAAATCATTGATTTCGTAATGTGAAGTTGTTCAATACATTAAAAACAACCCCGAATAACAGAAAAACAAATAAGCCAACATTCTATCACAAATCAGATAAAATATCTATTTCTCTCCACTAAACGGTTATTATTTTGGTAATAAAAGTGTAATTGTTTCACTTACTTTCAGGCAGGGATGACCAGAGGGGGAAAAGTCCATTAAGACAGCGTTGGTGTCTTTGAGAAAACGAGATTGAGAATTTTGTCCACTTTACTTAATGACATCGGCATCACAATAAGTTCTTGGGCGTGAGATGCCTATCTATATACACACGTGGGTAGAGACACTGCTATTGTTTGTCGCAGCGCTCTCTTCCTTTGAAATCAACATCAATTGTTTCGATGGATACGCGAGATATCACCTTTCACCTTATGAACCCTGGATACATGCAAAGTCTTGTCTTAGCTAAGAGTGAAATGGACATGTGTATATTTCAAACAACTGTTTGTTTTTGTACTTAAATGACTCTTAGAATACATGCAGGACTCGTTATTTTGTATTGCAAAGTGTCCGTACTTAAATGACACTTGGTTAAAGAATACACGCAAAGCTTCATTATTATAAGTGAAATAGACAGGTGTGTAGATTGCAAATACCTGTTGATTGACAGACACTGTACCTGTGTGACTTGTACGTGTGAGAGAATTCGTGCTTCATGGAGATTTACAGACAATATACTTGAGACTAAACGCCGGGTAAAAGAATAGCGGTTCCTGCATGTAGGCCTATAGATGCATGTACGCGTGTGCAGATGTTGATGCAAAGAATTCCATGTATTTCTTTGAAATAAAAAGAAAGTGAAGCACTATTGGGTGAAAAAGTAGTTTAGTCCATTACTGTGGCGACTTAGTTTACTGAGTGCGTGTTGCATCTAGCACGTACTTGTACGTATTTCTTCCTATTGTGGTGGAAACTAACGAGGGGCTTCATAGCCTCAAGACAAATGATTTACGAAAACCTAAGAAAAATGGTAAAGAATTGGTACCCCTAATAAAGGCAACATATTGCAAAGAACATGTTACTGTTCTTTTCAGACTGGAAGAAAATTTAATTAATTAGAACTCAAATAATTTTTTTCAAATTTAATTTAAATAAAGGAATTGATCAGTTTTTAAATTTGATATGCTAGAAATAATGCATAGTTATTTGATATAATTACGACTGTTTTATTTATGTTCCGATGATCCGATGATTTTCTGTTTTTGTATTCGTATTCTGTGATATACATGTATGTATTTTCGAAATAAAAGTTTGGGTTTAAAAAATGCAAACTCATATTGCATATTTCCAGATGATTTTATGATATGATATTTAAGATTGACATATGATAGTTAGCACTGCGATTAAAGAGAACATAATTTTGTTTATAACTGCGTTTTGGTGTAGATACCGTTACTAAAGCTATGTTACTGTATTGTCTCTATACCCTCGAGAATGCCACAGTTCACACAGTTCATATTGAATCCTCCAACCTTTCCCCTGGTACACATTTAAATACACGTGAGTGCCAACGGTAGGTCAGGCCATGCTCACTTTTTTGTGAATTTCTGATGTCATGACTATAAATATCAAAGTAATTAATTTATTCAAATTTTCCTGGCGGGTTTGTAACATCATTTCACCGAATTACTTACCCCATTATTCCATTAAATGAAATATTTTCCCCTTACGAATTTTAAACATATTATTCCATTAAATGAAACATTCGCTCCTTAAGGGTTTTAGGCGTGTTATTCCATTAAATAAAATATTCTCCCTTTACGGATTTTGACGTGAATTAAGTTGCTACGGAGAAAAATTCCAGTTAGAATGTTGGAACGAGTACACAGGGGAGTGAGTACACCATGCAGGTGTCACGTACACCTGTCTGATGTATTGTTTCATACACTGACGTACACACCTGTATTATGTCCGACACTCGGTGATTTACAAACTCAGGTGCGAAAGCCAACAGTAAATGTGGAACAATTAACTTTGTTTTTCAGAAGGGTTTATGTCAGGTCTACTAAGGATCAGAATAAACTTGTATTAATTGAAGCCTTTCAAATGCTTTCGATTGACATGCATCATCTTACATGTTCAAGTTATGCTGTTACAGCGATACCTTCTTCAGTGATGAACATACAGTACGGAACTCAGACATATCGTTCTTGCCAAAAATCTATCTCATTGAAATAATATATACACTTGATTTTTCGCAAATTTGTTCGACCTAAATTAATAAATTAGTGAAGGTCAAATATATATATCTAGTGCAAATCATTGGGGAGAAACAATGTTTATGAGTAATCAAAGAAATTAAAATATGCAGGTTTTGGTGATTTTTATTTGGACGAAAACCATTAAGAACGTCACTTTGACGTGGGTTGCTATGACGACCGTGAAATGTACACCCTGAAATTGTTGCTATGGACTACGTAGAATGCATTGAAATCTGTTTAATGACAGCAGCTTCTATTGACGCGCGTTAATTGAGTTAAACCGTCTTTAATTGAAACCAAAGTTCATCTAATTGTTGTGATTTGAAAATTAGTTCTCCTATATGTCATGTTGTAGATGAAATATGTATCTAGCGATTGTTATCATAAGTACGTTTTGAACACTGCATTTACTTTTGTTATTTATTACTGGCCCGTAGAAGATACTGCGGTGTAATATTAAT
Organism: Gibbula magus; assembly: GCA_936450465.1. Classification (NCBI taxonomy): domain Eukaryota; kingdom Metazoa; phylum Mollusca; class Gastropoda; order Trochida; family Trochidae; genus Gibbula; species Gibbula magus. Next base: position 72,433,170 of record OW388291.1, on the reverse strand, counting down.
ACGGCTATATTAACTAGTGTATTACCGCCGCAAATGTGAAAGTGGAAGGTCATAAGACTTAGTATCCTCTATATAGCCAATAACGATTTTAACATGCACAAAAACTATTTAAATATAAAACTCTAATTACGGTAAATCGTTTGTCACTGAAATAAAATGTGAACCTGTTTCAAGAAACATACAATGATTGATGGGTGATATTGACAGGATATGATAATTACCTTAAGATGATTCAGTCATGCTGGAGGCCACGTGTTAAAAGGGAAATTGATATGGCGTGTTCCCAATGTGGAATCAACAACAATTTGACATTGACAAACATAATCATTAACACTCTAACGTGTGGTCCAAGTCTTGGTCATCGCGCTGACCCCAGAGACCTTAAAACCGGCCTGCTTACTGGGCGAGTGGTCAATTATTCACAGAAGTAATTCGAGAGGGTCAATTTGTTGAGGAGGAAGGTGTTGAAATCTACATGCCAATTGTCAGAGTGAAATATACAAGGGTTTAAGACCAGATGATCTGGTTGATAGGCGAGGTGAGGGGTCAGGGGGTTCGTTATGGACATGTCACATAACGCTGCTAATTGGAGTGGTCAGTGGTCTTACATCAAAGCCTTGACCACATGGGTTCCAGGTGACCGTTGGACTGACCTCAACACGCGAGCACTGAGTGCAAAGGAAAACTGCTATCTAGTTATGAGTAAACAGTTTACGACACATGATAACGCTGAAAATTGAATAAAATACAAATAAAAAAGTTTGAGTGATCTTTATAACAAAAAAAAAAAACAGGAGTGGCTTATCAACGATCTAACGGTCGTCCATATCTTATATATGATAAATAATTTATCTCTAAAAACGTTATTTTTCCTAAAGTTATCTGTGTTCTTTGTGAATGATTTAAAATTAAACCCCATTCATTTAGGGTAATAACGATTTTTCCTCTACGTCGACACTGATTACGCCATGTTAAAGGAACAAAATTAAAAACAATCTGGGAAATAGAGATTTATTTAAAACATTATATCTCAGAAAGGGAAATAAAAATGCCATATTTTGCCACCAATGGGATCTTTTCTCATTTGAGGAAATATTGAATTTCGATATTCTTCTGTTGACATTACTACGTGAACGTTTCACTCTCAAAAGTTCCTGTAAATGGGACGCAAACTCAGTCAGTATTCTGTTTTGATCTCTTCCACATATGCACCATTTATATTGACTTGATGTGACATTTGTATTAATTTGGATCCAAGTAACACATCAGCCTCAACCATTCTGACCTATCATAGTTATAGCACGAGGCTATAGTGGTTTGACGGTTGTATGACAAGATCTCCAATGGACATACGGGTAGGACATAAAATAAGAATGATAAGTGTTTAAAGTTGTATTAATTATTTGATAATGATACAAGGGCTTTCAAACATTTTCAAGCAGTAGAATACTTTCTGGTTTCGCTGAGCAAGTTTTTTTTTTTTTAGATATTTACCTCATCAGGTCTGAAAGTCCAGATGGGCTTATGGCATGGGGTCGTCGTCCAACGTCCGTCCGTCTATGCTAGACTTTTCACATTTTCGAATGCTCTCAAGAACCACTAAACCCCCGAAGTTATAAAGGTATGTTGGTGAGCTTTCAAACACACCGCATGGTGCACCAAAATTAAGTGAAATATAACTTATTCTTCCTCCTTCAGTGGACAGACATAGTTCCCACAGTCAAATTATCGTTGGTCTTGCGTTTTGAAAGTTTGTCCATAGGACCATAGAACAGATGTTAATACCAGAGTCCAAATTGCCTTATATATGTGTATAGTAAGTCCTTGGAGTGACTGGAAATCAGCGGCTGGCCATGGGCGATGGGTTGACTTGGTTGTCTCAAAACAAATCTGTGCATGAGTGAACCTCAAGAACAAACCACCATGGGTGAACCTCAGGAACAAACCCCCATGGATGAACCTCAAGAACAAACCCCCATGAGTTAACCCAAGGAACAAACCCCCATGAGTTAACCCAAGGAACAAACCCCCATGAGTGAACCTCAAGAACAAACCCCCATGGGTGAACATCAGGAACAAACCCCCATGAGTGAACATCAGGAACAACCCCCATGGGTGAACCTCAGGAACAAACCCCCATGGGTGAACATCAGGAACAACCCCCATGGGTGAACCTCAAGAACAAACCCCCATGGGTGAACATCAGGAACAAACGCCCATGAGTGAACCCCAGGAAAACCACCCATAGGTAAACCTCAGTCACAAACCCCCATGGGTGAACATCAGGAACAAACCCCCATGGGTGAACATCATGAACAACCCCCATAGGTGAACCTCAGGAACAACCCCCATAGGTGAACCTCAGGAACAAACCTCCACGAGTGAACTTGTAGAATAGAGACAAAACAAGTACTTGTTACCATGTCCTTAGATTGCAAAGGTCTATGATAATACTATTTTGTGTTTGAATACCTTAACTGATTTGGATGATAAATTATAAATGGGGTAATTGGGCAATTTATATTTATTTGATATGGTAATCTTCACCTTAGTGATAATGCACAAACTAGAAAATGATCAGCTATAGAGACAATGGTTCTATTTTTAAGTTTATGTTGGATTTGGCAACGTCAACAACTGTTTGATTTATTTCTTAAAATTATCTACCCCTGGTAACCAAAGACATATTGAATTTATTCATAAAAACATTAATTGATTACAAGTAAATGAGTGCTCACCATTAACAAGACCACCGAGTCAATGCAATCCCATAAACAATTACATTAAACAAGATCATGTGTTAATGTCAAAGATCATTGTTGGATGGTTTAGTTTGACAAATGTCCATGTGGTTGTATTTGGAAAGAGAATTTTGTCCTTTTGTCTGAGTGAATCATGTACATGGGGATTTTTTCTGCACACCGACAAAACTATACTTCATTGCAAAACACATGATGGTTGTGGGTGCCCTTTTCCTTCATGTAGATTTTCAGTGGTTTAAAATAGTGTTTTCCCAAATAAACGCAAACTTCGGGTCAACATTTTGTTCATCAAAGTTGTTCTTTATTTCAGGAAGGAGTCATAACATTCTCAGGATTTTGTTCTGCTCGGGTCAGTGAAAGGAAATGGACGTTACCTGACTAAGGTAGTAAAAGCTTTACTAAAGAACTTACTGTTACTGAGTTGTTATCACTGTTTACAACTATTATGTTCCATAACAATAGGAATACCTAAGAATATACTTTAGAAAGAAATATGAATCCAGAAAAAAGTTGATCAAAGACAGTATCGCGCTAAAATACACATGTCTTCCATTGTCAATTCTAAATGGGTTTTTTAAATATAATGAAAGACTATTACACTATGTTTGAAATTGTGGGTGACTTTTATTATCCAATCTTTATAATATCTATTTAGTTTTCACAGGCATGCAAGTTAAGTTCAACACTTCTGTCAGTTTTCTAAAGTCTTAGCACTGGTAATAATTAGCAGCTCCGACTAAGTCGGAGCTGCTATCAGTTTTTGCGCAGTTTCCATCGCCGCCGCCGCCGCCACGTTTTGTATTGGCTATAACTTTTTTCCTTATTAGGTTTTGAGAACTTATATCCATAACTTCTTACTTATACCCCTGGGGAATTTTTTTGACATGTTCACATTGAAGGTCAAAGGTCAAGGTCACGAGTTCTGAAATCGCTAAAAAAAATCCTTGTAAACACGATAACTTGAAAAATATTTGTGCTATCAGGCTCTTCTTTGGTGTATATCAACTATGGAGAAAGGCCAAGATTTGAAAAGGTTTTCGCTAACATCCGTCAAAGGTCAAGGTCATAGCGAGGTGACAACTTAAGCATGCTTTTGCGAAAATGTGTTATTTCAACTATTAACACTTTGAATCATTACATGATTGTGATACACAAAGAAAAGTGATCACTGATTGTGTGACCTTGAATTTTAAAGGTCAAGGCCACGAGATAGGGTCATGGTCACCAGTTCTGAAATCACTAAATAACTTCTTTCCAAGGAGGTATCAACACCTCATATACATAACTTTTTACTTATGCCCCTGGGGAATTATTTTGACATGTTCACATTCAAGGTCAAAGGTCAAGGTCACGAGTTCTGAAATTGCTAAAACAATCCTTGTAAACACGATAACTTGAAAAATATTTGTGCTATCAGGCTCTTCTTTGGTGTATATCAACTATGGAGAAAGGCCAAGATTTGAAAAGGTTTTCGCTAACATCCGTCAAAGGTCAAGGTCATTGCGAGGTGACAACTTAAGCATGCTTTTGCGAAAATGTCTTATTTCAACTATTAACACTTTGAATCATTACATGATTGTGATACACAAAGAAAAGTGATAACTGATTGTGTGACCTTGAATTTTAAAGGTCAAGGCCACGAGATAGGGTCATGGTCACCAGTTCTGAAATCACTAAATAACTTCTTTCCAAGGAGGTATCAACACCTCATATACATAACTTCTTACTTATGCCCCTGGGGAATTATTTTGACATATTCATATTCAAGGTCAAAGGTCAAGGTCACAAGTTCTGAAATTGCTAAAACAATCCTTGTAAACACGATAACTTGAAAAATATTTGTGCTATCAGGCTCTTATTTGGTATATATCAACTATGGAGAAAGGCCAAGATTTGAAAAGGTTTTCGCTAACATCCGTCAAAGGTCAAGGTCATAGCGAGGTGACAACTTAAGCATGCTTTTGCGAAAATGTCTTATTTCAACTATTAACACTTTGAATCATTACATGATTGTGATACACAATGAAAAGTGATCACTGATTGTGTGACCTTGAATTTTAAAGGTCAAGGTCACGAGATAGGGTCATGGTCACCAGTTCTGAAATCACTAAATAACTTCTTTCCAAGGAGGTATCAACACCTCATATACATAACTTCTTACTTATGCCCCTGGGGAATTATTTTGACATGTTCATATTCAAGGTCAAAGGTCAAGGTCACAAGTTCTGAAATTGCTAAAACAATCCTTGTAAACACGATAACTTGAAAAATATTTGTGCTATCAGGCTCTTATTTGGTATATATCAATTATGAAGAAGGCCAAGATTTGAAAAGGTTTTCGCTAACATCCGTCAAAGGTCAAGGTCATAGCGAGGTCACAACCTCAGCATGCTTTTGCGAAAATGTCTTATTTCAACTATTAACACTTTGAATCATTACATGATTGTGATACACAATGAAAAGTGATCACTGATTGTGTGACCTTGAATTTTAAAGGTCAAGGTCACGAGATATGGTCATGCTGACTAACTGACTGACTGACTGACTGGTCACTAAGTAACTTTTTCCATGAAGATATTAACACCTCAGCTTAATTTCTTTCTTATACACCTGGTGAATGATTTTGACATGTTCACATTCAAGGTCAAAGGTCAAGGTCAAAGGTCAAGGTCATGAGTTCTGAAATCACTACAACAATCCTTGTAAACATGATTTCTTCAAACTTTTTTTGTGCTATTAGGGTCTTATTTAGTATATATGAACTATGGAGAAAGACCAAGATTTGAAAACGTTTTCGCTCAAATCTGTCAAAGGTCAAGGTCACAGTGAGGTCGAAACTTATGCATGCTTTTGTTAATATGTCATATTTTAACTATGAACACTTTGAGTCATTGCATGATTATTATACGCGATGAAAAGTGATCATTGATGGTGTGACCTTGAAGGTCAAAGGTCAAGGTCATGAGATATTGGTTAAGGCCACGTTAATCCTTTGATCAAATTTTGAAAGAAGAAATAGGTTTTAAGAACAAACTGAAAAGTGACCCCAGTGATGATTAGTAATAACTCGAATAATGAACAAACTTTTGTTAAAAAGAATTCCCATTTTATTGATGCTGACGAGAAGGCGGAACAGGGAAAGGCGAGACCCTAAGTTTCGGTGTCCCGCAAACGCTTATCTAGTTTTACATGGCATTGTGATGTCATCAGTTCTATTACGTCATAGCATTCTACAATATTTAATTCATCTTAAGCTGTGTAGTTGATTATGTCAAAACATTAAACAAGTTTCCTTATAAATTTGATCTGACACAAGCGACTATATATATATATACGAAAAATGTCCATCATGTGTAAAATGATGTCGAAGATTCTTTTGTGAAAAGAGAACATATTGACGATTACGCTATTCCATTATTCATCTTGATATATATGTTACCGCTTTTCTTCATATCATGTAATATCATTATCAACAAAGCAATTACACAATACTTCATCTTGAGATATACGTTACCGCTTCTCTTCATATAATGTAATATCATTATCAACAAAGCAATTACACAAAACTTCATCTTGAGAGATTTGTTACCGCTTCTCTTCATATCATGTCACATCGATCATTATCAACAAAGCGATTACACAAAACTTCATATCAGATATATGTTACCGCTTCTCTTCATATCATGTCCCATCGGTCATTATCAATAAATCACTTACACAAAACTTCATCTTGAGATATATGTTACCGCTTCTCTTCATATCATGCCATATCATTATCAACCAAGTAATTACACAAAACTTCATCTTCAGATATAAATTATTTTACCACTTCTCTTCATATCATGTCACATCATTAATACCAGTTATGTATATCACAATTGTGCCTTAAATCTATTAAAATCAGAGAGTATTAATAGTTATTTTCTGCTGTCATTGTTAATGATCATGATTAACTTTTTTCATTACTGTTTTCTGATGTCATTGTTAAAAGTCTATTAAAGAAGGTTACGCTAAACAAATACCTTTTCAATACTAAATAAATTCCACAAAGCATGTAACGACCCCCTCGGGGAGTTTATCCATGAAACCAACCATCCCCACATAATCTGCACCATATACCTACCACACATGGTTAACTATTACCATTCCTAAGCCACATCTGTTACCGCCCTGATGTTGGTAACAATACTACACTACACATTCTCTCTGCTACAGATCACGACTGAGAGAATCAAGCGATTATCAATACAGACACTAATGTTTTGTTAATGGGCTTATAACAGGTGTCGGTGACGTTTTGGTACAGTCATTCATTATTGTTAGTGCAAACATGGGATGCTTAATGAGCTAGTGGCCAAACTTCTTATGTGCTCTTAACTGGCCATTGGTAACTGTCCGACGTTTAAAAAGAAGTAAATCTAATTAGTTGCTTGGTAATGGTTTTAATGACTTGTCGCTTCTTTTTCATTTTGAGTTGGTCGGCTTGTTTGAAGTTAGATGTGTTTACGTTCCTGTCAATGTAGCATAAGTAGTGATCAATCAACTTGTGTTGTAAGTAGCAGCTGCTCTAAATCAGAAATATAACGGTATAATTTACACCTTCACACGATGAATAACATAAACTTAGGTTTATTTCTAGATAACTGTGTTCTCAAAGAGGACACTTCCTCTCGTGATACGGGCCAGGATAGCACAGCAGTCAACGTGTTTGAATATTCAGAATCTCGGCAGATGTGTCTGTATAAGAGATTTACATGTATATGTGTTATTTGTATAGTGTAAACTCATATGCAATCCTTAAAATGGTTCGCTTGTTCCAACCAAAGCTTGCAGGTTTCACCACAATATGTAACCAACAATGTGTATCCTCAAAGCGACCTTTACACCTAAACGTAACCGTCAACCCTCATTTAAAACATATAGGAACAGTTTTAAATGACACTCGATTCAATATCCTAAACATTGAATGTAATATTCCAAACACACCTTCTTATTTTACAAAGATTGTTAACTTGTCCTTCTAGTTGTTTCGTGTATTTCCAGATTGCCAAGCATTTTCTACTGTCTTTATATAAACAAAATATTTCACTTACATAAGTTATTAAAGAATTTTGCTTTCCACTTAGAAATGATTGAGTGACCTTTATGTACACTAACACTCTGATTTCATCTGCCTAAACTTTCGCCATAACATCCGATCGATCATGTCCATACATTAGTTCTTCCCCATCCCTGATTTCATGATTCATGTAGCCACACACAGGGTTACAGCATTGACACAATTCTGATGTAACATCACTTTGTCATTTCCGAAAATATCGAATTCTGGCTTTCAGAATGTGGAACACGGAAATTAACGCATTAATAACTAGGTCGGCGTTTTGAAAGAGGTCAAGTTTGTTGCCAAATAGGTTAATGTAGGATAATAAGGGAGAGAACATCACGCCTTGTCTTACCTCATCGCTAATTAACACACATGGTGCCGCGGGTAGAGTTACATGCCGCTAGATTACTGGTCAGATCTCGGAATTCCGCTTCTTTCGCTCGTTATTAGTCACTGTAACCAAAACTATAGCATGTCTAGTGATCTGATATAAAATAATTGATCTGAAAAGGATATGGTGACGTGTTGCATCTTGAGGAGTTCCTACTTCTTTATTATAAGACATTTTAAAGTTGTTACTCATAATTTGACGAATGTTGCAAAACAGGAAATATTTTCAGATTAAAGATTGGTAATTAGAAAATATTTCAAAAACTTAACTATCAGGCCTTTTACATAATGTAAGTTTTGTAACTTCACCTGATTAATTTCAACTGCGCTAACTATCGGTCTATATGAATATATCAAGTTATAGACTCACGCCGTATTTGAATGAATATGTGATCAACGGTTTTTCGTTTTTCGTCGGTGTGTGACAGATACTATAGTAATTATCACACCATATTTTTTTTCGTGTTCATTACGTATATAATGACAATGGATATTTCAGATACATATTAAAGAATGCAAAGTGTTTGGAATACATCGATATGTATATATTTATGAATGATTATTATGTCGTTAACATTTTCAGAAAATGTATGTTGAAATAATTGCCGTGTGATATGTCTAGATTTTGAATCTCGCACCTAAAATATATAGCATTCAAGTAGAAGTGTCAATATTTGGTAGTTTAAACTTATTTTATTGTATGACAATGAACTCGGGATTGACGAACAAGGCAAAGGGTTTAAACGCCGCTACAGGACATGATACACAGGCCGGATACAGAACATTATCAATGAAATAACACTGAGAATGAACTGAGAAAAAAGTAACATGTATACAAATGATCGTGCATTGTGGCTGAAAAACATTTATTTGGGCCCCCGTATAGTAAATATATTCGTATGTGCACGTTTATATTTCTTATACAGTGATAGATAATGTTGAGTTGCAGGATCAAAACCTTCGTGTAAGTTTCATACTGCTCTTCGAATCCCGACAGGGACTCGGTCCAAATAAATGTTACAATGTCAGATTTGTTCACTATCTAAATGACATATATTTCTGATGCATTCAGGGTTGGAAACTGCCAATTTAGCATCTATCAGAGGGGTATTGAATGTGAACATAGCGTAACTATCGAATGTTGGGCCGCTATTTTTGTCGAGTCCCCGTGGTCGTGTAGTAAGCTGCTGATGCGGCCAATGCTTGTGATAGTTCCTATACACTGAGGGGTACGGTTCGAATCCCGCAAGGGACTCGACCCAAATGACATGTATTTCTAATTCTCTTCAACAGTTTAGACTCGGCGTGTTTAATGGTTTGTTGAAGAGTATATGCAGTTCACATACACATTATCTCTCCAAATGCTGAGTGTACATGTTCCCATAGGACTTTACCTAACAGATAACAGAGTTATAGCAATTTTAAAAATGTAAATATGCAATAATTTCAAACAAAACCTTCAGTCACAACACATAGTTTCTGATACATTTTAGCTGAAGGTATTTGTTACGGACAACATTGGATGCATTTGCAAGATATCCCCACAGGTTGTCGTTGATTCCTGCAGTCTCTGAATACATGAATCTAAACTTTTGAGAAGCCTATTTATAACAAATAAAGTAAACTGTAAAAAGCCAAAATTTCCGCCATTAGTTGTGACTGTCCTAAGAAAATCACATATTCATTATAACCTAAATGTTAACATCTCAAACAAAGTTTGTTTTAAAATGTTTTTCAAAACTTGCTTTAAAAAGTCCTTTACCTCAGTTAAAGTTCAAAGAAAGTGTGTTTATGTGCTAGATAAACTCACGGCGGCTGTCTCAACGTGTACGTAGCGTGTAAGTAAGTGCAATCTCAAATAATCCTAACCTAACCTTGTTTCGCGAGGCTGGTGCCACACTATGAGACGACAAACCTTCTTTGTCTGCCATAGGAGACAACACGTCACTTTTTCTCACAGACAAACACGAAAACTTGTCCGAGATTTAACTGCGAAGTCTTAATCCAGAGCACTGGGCAAAATTGCCACTTAGTTACAATAAACTAACGCCTTCTTCACGACAGCTTAGCTGCACGTTTGCACAATTGCCATTCTAACGGCCCTGGGTGGTATTTTTATTTGCGCACCTCTGACCCGAGCGAAGGTGCAAATATTGACCTACTTTCATATTTGTTGATTTTTCGTCGTTTTAAATGTTGGGTCTGTGTGACAGATTTGACCGTTATGACTGTGCAGTCAGGGGATGACAGACTGTGGCCCCATTGTTCTATAGAAGAGGAAAGTTTGATGAGAAAATAGAATCAGTCCGGCAAGTTGACCCCTATCGATTGACACATGTACTTGGTTCAAAATGCATCGTCAGCAAAATATACAAACTGAGTAAATAGTTGATACTTATTTAATGTATACATTCAAATAATTCATGCATATCTGTATAAAACCTTCTCAGTCATTAGGCTCTAGCATGACGTAACCATAACAAATTATGGTTAGGTTAGATAAGGTAAAAAGGCAAACCGTTGAGAGAAAAGTGATTCACTCATGATAAAGTACCTCTAGAAATGTTAAACATCGCCTGTCCAACCGGTAGCAGATGATAATTACCCAACTCTACTTTAGCTTTGATGATGTATTACTCATTTCACGATTGATTTTTTTTAAGATGATAGATATATTTTATTCTTTTATGTATACTTTTGTAGCACTTACAATGCTTTCATCATTGCTACAATTAATGACTTTGGTGTCTAATAGGCCCAAGTTGGCCGGACGATTGTATTGTGTACACATGTATGCTTAAAAACTATGTATCGCTAGACACCTGAATAAAATAATTTTCTTCTTCTTCGTCATGCATCTTCGTCTCATTATTACAATAGTTTTATGGTTTAACTTCATGATCTGACCATGCTACTTACATTAAGCAAGTCTGTTGAAAAGAAGGACGCTTTTTGTTTGACGTTCATGTCTGGTTGAGTTTTTTGTGTTGACTTTGATTGATTTGTCTTTCATCTGATAAATTTCGCATATTATTTCAGAATGAAATGTTCTTCACAACATACTGCATGTCGCTAATGTGATGATCAAAATGGAAACATTTGTTAAATGATGCATTTGACTTTATGACAGTTTACTTTTATTAGATACTCTTTGAAACTTGTCACAAACATCCTGAATTATTTAGCAACTAAATTTATTTGAAAGTAGGTTTTAAAAATGGATCGGACCATAATGAGTGTACAGTCGTCATGTAAATTGTCATTTTTGAAACACTTCAAATAAAGTGAAAGTCGGGTGTCTCTTATATAGATCACATAATCTTCAGAGCAACAACCCTTGCAGTGTTTGAACTGTCAGCTTGCACATAAAATCACCTTGCTAAACAGTAAGTGTGTTAGGACAAACAGCGAAGTCGTGTGTTTACCTCTCTTCACAACAAACTTAAAATGTGCAAACTCCTAACGACGCCGCCAGGGGACGCGTGTGGACTTTAACAGATTCCTACCATTGATCGATATCGAGTAGGATTCGCTCAACTCCCTGTTATGTGTCCAACCGAAAGGCGTGTGTCGTCAGCTAACTGTGAATGGCTAATTTGGCCCTATTCGCTAGCTTGTTAAACATTGGGGTATTACAAGGGGCTATTCTATGACCGCTCTTATTTAGTTTAAATTATGATACCCTTTGACACAACGGAGTAGCAATGTGTCCATTTTCAAAAGGGTTTGATCCAGGTTTGGTATGCACAGATGTAAATTAAATGTTCACATTGTTTATATATCAAGTCCTCAGTCATTTAAAGAAAGTCTTCAATAGTGATCATTTTCACGATAGATACCAATTTCAAATCTTCATTGAATGAGATAAATGTTACCATGGTAATCATATTAATCACATTCCCCACTACAAATCAAAACCGTGAGAGGAGTTATAATGTATAATAAGTGAAGAATTATTTTCTACAAAGTTACATACACCTATTGATTTATACACATCTGATTAACGTTGAAATGAAAAAAAGCAAACTAACTAGTAACACGAGCAAAGTAAATAGCTTTTGTAAACATGATCATTAATTATTGTCACTACACACCAAATAATTTCAGCTTAAAATATCAAACACTTAAACATCAATAAGCCGTAAATAAAAGCACAATATTGTTCCCCGTAACCGATCGCGGCGGTTCAAAGAGACATCTACCACATTGAATTTATAGCTGGCAACATCTGTCGCGGACTGATGTGATAAAACAAAGAAAAGATCGGGGCCGTGTAGTTATGTCCATCGATTAAAGTATCCTTTTACCGTTATTATAAGCTCGTACATCGTTAGTTTGCAATATCAGAGCAACAAATATTGCTAAATGATGAAACTAATGCCAGGTAAGCAAGAGGTAACTGACCTCACCTCATCGAAGGGTGAATTTCGTGACAGCCCTGAAAATGATGATTGCTTCATTTCAGTTGGAGATGTACATTGCATGTCATAAACACGACACAGTGCAGGTGGAAATGTACCCGTGTAAATTACACTCACGGAATTCAATAGAAATCGTAAAAGTGCCTACACGTTGATTATAGTATATCGTGAAGGTTCTGTCAGTAATTACTCGACTGGAAATTAGAACTTATAGTATATCAGATTTAATCAGTGAGTAGATTTCTGCGATCAGGGAAATTTGATTGATATTATAAATATTCACCTGGGACCTTGTACATATCACGTGCAGTTTGATTTCGGACAAATGTGAAACTAATGAGCAATATGTGTCCAAGGCAGCAGTTGTATGACACTAATATGACTGACGAGGGATATAGATTGCTTCAAACTGGTATTTTGCCGTCTCATGGGTACTGAAAGAAGATCAGTTTTGGAAATTAAAGTTGTTTTATGCATTGATTTCTATGGGAAAGTTCCTCCACATGCATTTGGCACATGTCAGCGTTGTCCGCAGATTTCATTCATTTAACCCATTCATTAATTTGGTTTTTAAAGAAATATTTTCAATCTGAACAAGTAGTTTCTGAAAGTACGTTTTATTGAAAGGGTGATTACCTATTTCGCATTCACTCATTTATTCACTCATTCATTCACTCATTCATTCTTTCGTAAACTCACTCATTCCATCACAAAGTGTCATTTCATAAATACATTTATCAAATAATTTCGAGAATTAAATCCAAGTTAATTTAACTACTCATCTGGATACAATCAACGTTTAGACATCCCATCACCAATACTTTGATACATAAAGCAAAAGTTCAATTGCTCTAATACGTAAGTGCCGATTTGAAACCCATTTTTTATAAGAGACACAATAAACCGACGTCAGTCTGTTAATATAGCACAATGAGCATCTCGATTTATTTATCAACTTGCGTCAAAGCGCTGCACGTGCTTCGCGATGAAGCGTGCGTTTTCACTCTTTGATGTCGCCGCTCTTCTGGCAAAGTGCCAATTTCAGCAACAAAAAGACGTTAATGTCGAGACTGTGAAAGAGACAAGTTAAGAAGTGATTGACACGTAATTACATGTCAGGGAGCACAGGTGTTCAAGAGGTGACGAATAAATATGACAAATTAACGGGGAGCGTATATATTGCATGTACATAACAATTGATTATAAACATTATATACGCCTCATTCTAAATTATAATATATTCTAATATACCGAGCTTGTAGCATTTTACTATAGTGTATAGAGATGTTACTTTAGGTTGTATTTACTTTTTAAATAACTCTTAAATGTTTTATGTAAGTTTAGTAAATTCACTGACAATATGAAATATATTTATGTAAATAAATTTCTGTTTGAAATGCCTCATATTATTAAACTGCTTGTAAAGCTTAAATGGTATCTTTCAAACGTTGATAATGAGCATGATATGTTTCAAATTTACTCATCTATATATTATGACTGCTCTTGAACATTTCGGACTCCGACTGACAAGAGTATGTCTACAGGTAACTGATGACAATATGTGTTATATCTATCTAGTACAGTGGGTCACTGTGCATAAAAAAAACTCCTATCCGGATATCAGATTGAAGCTTTGGGCCAACATGACCTGCTTCGATAAGGTCTGCACGCCGCGGTTGATCCCTCGCCTCGAGGTGATATATTAATTAAATATGTCGCGAATCTTATTGCGCATATACATGACTATGTTCTCCATAATATTGGCGTATTGTTGATGAAGATGCTGTGTTTTCCTACATACTCACTAGCTTGGTTGATACGTTTCTACTATTCAGGGTATGAACGTTTCTATTTAAATAACATTTTCATTAGTATTTAAGCTTCATGGAACGAATATAATACCTTTGAAATACACATGTGCAATCGTTTAAACAATTTAAATGATGAGCTCATGAACGAAGCGTACACGTCTTCAGGATTTGATTTCTAATCCACATTATTACCTTTATTTTGATGGCATTAGTCAGTTTTGCCATTGAAATATATTTTGAAACATGTGAAAGTACATTCTCTTCCCACTCCTTTCAACTGCGACGTATAAAGCGACAGTGGTGGAAGGGAGTAACCTCTGTGGGAAGAGAATGGTGAAAGTACTTTCTCCACTACATAATGGTAGCATGCTGACTCGATGGTTTATGATTCCGATGTAAAGAATCACAGGCATGTTTTACTCGTATATAGCTTATAGCTGATTATATTAATATAAACTGAAGTCAGTCTCAAGAACGACATAAAACAAAGCGTATAAGATTGTTTCACACTGAGTCTCTGAAAAATCTCACCTATTTTTATTCATTATTTATATAGTTATTCAGTTATTCCTTAAAGGCGCTGTAGCACGTTTTTTGGCATATTTTGTTTTCACAAATTGGCTATTAAGCATTTAAGTTTATACAATTAATGTTATATTAATATATGTTAGAGTGTTAAACATCTCACTTAAAGTAACACGGCCCGATAAGTCGTATCCATAGAAAACGGTTATCAGTATTGAAATAAAATAGTATAAAGTGGCAGTGGTGTGGAACTCTTCAGTGTGAGAGGTAGATTTCTAGGTCTTATGTGAATTTGAAATTTCAGACAGCAAGATAATTGACCATTCTATCGTGGGGTAATGTATTCAAAAACATATAACATATTCGCCACAGCGATCACTTGAACTACCTTCGAGTGGCCATTTAAATGTGAACTTGTTATTGATTCAGGAGTATTTACCTTTTCGTAAGATCCCTTTATTTCAGTAAGAAAAACGTGCTACAGCGCCTTTAACATGCTCGGCGAGATAGTAGAGTCAAAGGAAGACTGTTTGGCTTATTTTTTAATCTACAACAGTAATTATTCAGCAACGAAGTTCAAGAAAATTGTTTATGTCGACAACATCTTATCTCATATTTCAGAAATGTTTATCTGTAATGACAAACATTCTGTCCACAATCCATTTTGAAATAGAGATATCAGCACTCCATATGTTTGAACATACATAAACCAACATATCATACCCTGATGAATTGTGAATATCCCTTTACAAAACAAATGCTTATCAAAGATTTTCAAAATCCTTTTTTTATTTAGTTGAAAATGTGTTGACGTTTCTTTTGCCCGAGAGTATGTATTGAATATTTTTGTTAAGAAATAAATCCTAAATCTACACTTACTGATGCGATATACTGTCTTTCTAGGATCAAATATGGGTGACAATAAAATAAAGGACATGGTAGATCAACCGTCGTGGGAAGACATCAGTTCTAAAGTTTGTAACTATTGCAGACATGAATTATGACGATCGAGTTCGTTCAAAATCATATGTAAAAGCATATAAATAGTAAAATACAAAAACA
Organism: Gibbula magus; assembly: GCA_936450465.1. NCBI lineage: Eukaryota > Metazoa > Mollusca > Gastropoda > Trochida > Trochidae > Gibbula > Gibbula magus. The sequence goes on along the minus strand of OW388291.1, from coordinate 72,417,095 downwards.
ACCATCTAGAAATGAACTTAGGATACCCTCCCTGATCCACTCACAGTGCACTTGGCTTCCACCCAACATACAGGGGGGATGTTTCTCACGTGTGTATTCACTTTGTATTATGTACAGAGGACTTTTTAAAACTCAACATTGTCAATCAACGAATTTTCAATCAAATCTGGATTAAACCGAGCTCCACATCAATTATTTTTCATATAATTGATTGTCTATTTTCTTCTTATACTAATCTTGTTTTATAAAAATATTGATTGAATCACCCAATTATTTTTTCTACATCAGTCAATCGTAATGTGATTCCAAATTTCCACTTCATTGGTTCTTTTTATCCAAAGCTTAAAGCATGCCGGGACGATGACTTTGCGCTTGTATGATGTGTAGTCATGTATATGTGCACACGATAAGCACACGTATATTCAATATACAATTATATCTAAACTGTCATATCATCGATCGTGTTTGGTCTGGGACAAACCTTCATTAACTTTCACAGTGTGGGTTTCTATTTTTCTTGCACATTTTGTGCAGTCTATTAAGAATACACGTGATTACATACGTATATATTAATTTGACACATGGCGTGTCTGTGGGTGTTGTTAACAGCCGTTGACAGACGCTCCTGATTTGACAGACATCTGCAGTGTCACATGTCTGCCATTGAAGCACATTATAGGACTTCAAGGATGATCAACTTCTTCACTCAAATATAGCCGTTTATGAACAGCATTCTTAATTCTCTTCGTTTTTCAATTCTTGGAAAAATTTGTGTGACTGCCTCAAATATTTCCTACATCCCAGCAGTAGTGTCTCGTGTTAAAGGAAGTGATAGTTGGGAAGATTGATAACGTAAAAATACGCTTACTAGACTCACACTTTGTTCCTGAAAAATATTGCGTAAATATATATGTATATATACGAGGGGCGTTCAATAAGTGTTGCAACTTCAATATAAAACCAACTCGCGTAGTCAATTTTTTACTTTTATTTTTCAATATAGTTACCCTTCACCTCAATACACTTATTCCATTTCTCTTTTGATGCCGCTTTTGTAGAAGTCTTCCGTTTGCCCCCCTAACCACGCCTCTGTGGCAGCTTTGACGTCTTCGTCATCCCGGAAGTGCCTTCCACGTAGGGCGGATTTCAGGTTTCTGAACAGGAAGTAGTCACTGGGGGCTAGGTCTGGGCTGTAGGGTGGGTGGTTAAGCTGTTCGAATCCACAATCACGTATAGCGGCCTGTGCAACTCTTGACTTGTGGACTGGAGCGTTGTCATGCAAAATCAGAACACCACGTGTCAACATTCCACGGCGTTTCTGTCGAATTGTCTTTCGCAATTCTTGCATTAGGTTGGCATACTATTGACCATTCATTGTAGTTTTGGTTGGCAAGTAATCAATTAATAATATGCCTTTTGCATCCCAAAAGATTGTTGCCATAACCTTGCCAGCTGATGGTTGAGTGCGAAACTTCAGGGGAGGCGGTGAACTCGGGTGCTTTCATTGCTTGGATTCGAGTTTACTTTCCGGGTCCCAGTGGTGGATCCAGGTTTCGTCACCTGTCACCAGACGAGACAAAAACCTGGCTTCATCCGCATTAAACCGATCCAGGAGCTCCATGCAACTTTCGGTTCTTTTCTGGCGATCTTGTGCTGTGAGGTTTCTGGGTACCCATCTTGCAGATACCTTGGACATACCAAGATGGTCATGAATTATTTTTTCAACACTTCCAACTGTTATCTGGAATTCCAAAGACAGTTCAGAAACTTTAACACGGCGGTCAGCTAAAATTCGTCTTTCGATAGCGGCAATAACTTCCGGTCGGGTGACTTCAGATGGCCTGCCTGACCGTGGGTCATCGTCTAAGGACTCCCTGCCCCGCTTGAACTGAAGAGACCAGCGACAAACTGTTGAAACGTTAGGAGCATCCTTACCCATCACATTACACATACGATTATGTATTTCTGTAGCTTTGCATCCCTCTTTAGTAAGGAACTTGATCACAGCGCGTTGTTCATGTTTGAGAGAATCCATGATTATGGAGACCCCTAGGTCAGCGCAGCTATTATATCTAAATAATTGTTATGTCTAGAAATTGTTTTGACATGTGTCAATGTTATGTTTTGACTATAGTAACACCTGCTATAAGCTGACACTGTTTATGTAAACACCAATGCCCCGCTTGCAACACTTATTGAACGCCCCTCGTATATATATATATATTTACGCAATTTCCTTGCACTTAAAACTTCACCCAAATGTGTTGACGACATTTAAGCAAATTGCCCTTATATAACGTGTGTACAATTGACTTGCATAAATCAAATTAGTCGTTAAGTGATTTTAAAAGAATGCTTTGACATGTGAACAATATTACTCTTTTGTTATACATATGTTTTATATCACCGATATACACACTGGTAACCGGTAAACCTCAATTAACACATTATTTTAATCAATACGAATTCTTTCAGATAGAATGGAGTTGTTAGGTTTTGGTTTAAACTCGACAACTGACCCGACAAAGACGTTAAGTGTCATGGGGTACGATCGGCTAGAGTTACGTCCCTTGACGACCTTGTGAAGATACGTCCCATGTTACGCCCTAAGTGCAGATGCATGTCGTTCAGTTGTTACATGCCTTATACCAAGAACATGTTGGCAGATTCCGTAAGTGTACTTGGTGAACTCGATTGGTAAAGTGTTGGATATTCTCAGGATGTTTCATAATAGGTTTATGGCATAACACAATTGTTTGTTACGGTGATATATGAGAGTATAAACACGCCAAATATTCCTAATTAATGTGTCGAGGAATATTTTACAACTTATTATTCCCATTCCCATATGATCGTACTGAAAATAAACTTTCCATAAAATTCATTGTTTCATCTCATTTCGCCATGACGGTAGCACTGTTAATCTCTTTGTTATAATTTGTAACATCAATATTTCAAAGATAAGAGAGATTTGCAACCTTTACTAGTGGAACACAAACAGAGCATTTAAACTCCTTGAAATAGAAGTTAGTACTCAAAGTCTCTTTGTGTTTGTTATTCATAATAAAGAAGTTAAAATCACAGACGCTTGAGAAATATTCTAAAAGATTATAAAAACAACGCCATCTTCAGGTATAGTCTGTGTTTTATGGTTTCCAAAACTTCATCCAAATCTAGATTTCGAGATTTTCATCCAATGTATGATGCATATAGATTTAATTATATTGAAAGAAACTACGTGCCAGTCAACTCGAGTATTGTACCTCAACTAAAATTGGTCTATTCTTCAGTTGAGTCCCGGCAGGCAAGACTGTGCACTGTAGTTCATATGTTTTCTTTCAACACGTATTTTTAAAAGCCACTTTTCATGGATTGATAGTGTAATAAATAAATAAAATGCTATGTTTTCAATGGGTTTTGGTTTTTGTCAAATTATGTTCGCACAATGGAACTTCACACATATTTTACCCCGCTTTGTTAACTAGATAGTGTTAATTGAATACAGGAGAGCACGGATATAATGAACTCCAAGGGAACAAAGGATTTAGTTCGCTATATGGACTGTTCGCTATACACGTATTATTTTAATCATATTAGGCAAAAAGAGGACTTTGACGGGACATATAAATTCATTCGCTATATCCGTTAGTTCGCTATATCCGTTTGTTCGCTATATCCGTGTTCTACTGTATGTCGTCAAATATTACCTACTCACTGAGGTTCATTTCATTTCGTAACCCAGTAGTTTTCCCCTTGTAACTAAGTAACTATGTAATAAAAGGTTAGCATCAACACGCTCGCAATTTGGAGTTATGACCGCAGTGGCCAATGCAAACAAAATAAAATCTATCAAGATTAATTGGGTGCAAGTTGAAATCCAGTCAATCGGAACAAATTCCAAAATGATTAATAAAGCTAGGATTGTGATAGTGTTGGAAAAACACAACTACCAAACAACCTTTGGAAACAGCTGTTGTGTGAGTGAGATATGTAAGTGTGATATATAAGAATCTTATGTCATGAGTCGCCATTGTGGAATAGACACGTGTCTATATCGTGAAAACAGCACCTGTAGACACTCACCTGTATAGCAAGTTTCTGTGTCTGTAGTCACGTATGATAGTTGAAGAACGTTTTGAAATCCAAATATGTCAATATTCATATGTATTGCATTCGTCATACAACACAATAAAATCCAATAGAACACTATACAATGTAATTCAATAGAACTCAATACAATAGAACAATACAATACAATTCAATAGAGCATACCAAACTCCTTCTTATCCGACATCCTTCCACTCCAAATTCCGACATTCAAGTCTGGTCACAAAATATATCTGCAAATTGCCTCTCCCCGACATTATAAGTTATTCACTAAAGACAACAGTGAGTTTGGACCAGGGTGTGACAGTTCGTGAATACGAAATATGCTTGTGGTTACTCTTTGATCGATCGATGTATTCAAATGTGAAATGTTAAAACTGTAACTCTAACTCAACATCCCTGTAAATAAACACCCCTCCTATAACCGATATCCCTTTATCTATTACAACTCTAACTCATCATCCCTGTAAATCAACACCTCTCCTATAACCGACACCCCTTTATCTATTACAACTCTAACTCATCATCCCTGTAAATCAACACCCCTCCTATAACCGATATCCCTTTATCTATTACAACTCTAACTCAACATCCCTGTAACTCAACACCCCTCCTATAACCGATATCCCTTTATCTATTACAACTCTAACTCAACATCCCTGTATATCAACACCCCTCCTATAACCGACACCCCTTTATCTATTACAACTCTAACTCAACATCCCTGTATATCAACACCCCTCCTATAACCGACACCCTTTTATCTATTACAACTCTAACTCATCATCCCTGTAAATCAACACCCCTCCTATAACCGATATCCCTTTATCTATTACAACTCTAACTCAACATCCCTGTAACTCAACACCCCTCCTATAACCGATATCCCTTTATCTATTACAACTCTAACTCAACATCCCTGTATATCAACACCCCTCCTATAACCGATATCCCTTTATCTATTACAACTCTAACTCAACATCCCTGTATATCAACACCCCTCCTATAACCGACACCCCTTTATCTATTACAACTCTAACTCAACATCCCTGTAAATCAACATCCCTCCTATAACCGACACCCCTTTATCTATTACAACTCTAACTCAACATCCCTGTAACTCAACACCCCTCCTATAACCGACACCCCTTTATCTATTACAACTCTAACTCAACATCCCTCTTAACTGACTTTCTTCTTTACCGATACCCCTCTAATTACGTACAACTCTATCTCAACATTCCTCTGAAGCGACCTTCGTCTAAACCGACACAACTATAAACCGTCATCCCTCTAAATCGACATAAACATGAAATTCAAACTTGTTAATTGCTAAAGGACATCCCTATAAACCGACGTTGCCTACACTGCCAATCGCATAAAACTAATATCGTCTAAACCGACATTGCCTACACTGCCAATAGCATAAAACTGATATCGTCTAAACCGACATTGCCTTCACTGCCAATAGCATAAAACTGATATATTCTTAACCGACATGCCTAAACTGGCAATCGCCATGGATTGTTTTCCAAAGCGCTTCCGGGTTTAACTTTAAAAATCAAATGTATGGATGCCAAAGTTGATTCTTTATCTGCGGTCATGATTTAACTTTTCAGGGCTTTTGGAATCCATATTTATATCGCATTTCAATCAAGGTTGATTCGGAATTCGACATTTGCAATTGTGTAGATGACACGTTCATCAAGGTGTATATGATTAAAGACAAATTTGAATTTATTGAAATATACATCTGTAAAATGTAACTGTGTAGTTGTCAATTAATTATTTTTATTTATGAATACAGGTAGCTTCAAACAGATATCCAGAAGCGCTATAATCCAGTTTCAGACAATGTAATTGTAGATATCAGAATATAGATGAAGAAGATATACAAACTTTTTATACACCATTTATACAACCGATGTGTAATACCGTGGGATATAGTCGTCGTCCTGTCCGCCCGTCTGTTCGTCCGTCCGTAATCATTTCCTTTTTCGGATCAGAACTCGAAAACTTTCTGAAACTTCCCATGTGCATTACCCACCAACTGAAGTGGTGGCTTTTGATATTTTCCTATTTTTGTTTTTAAACAAAATAATTTTGTCATAGAAACGAGTTCGATTTGGACTTTGTTCCGAGATATAGGTTTGCTTCCGGAGCACAGCTCCGAACGCTTCATCATATCTTGGCTAATACCTTCCATGTGTATTACCCATCAACTGAAGTGGTGCCTTGTGATATTTTCAGATTTCTGTAAAAAAAATAATTTCGTTTCCATAGAAACATTTTGGATTTGGCCTTTGTTGAGATCAGAACTCGAAAACCGTTCATAATATCTTTCTGAAACTTTGCATGTGTATTACCCACTAAATGAAATGGTGCCTTTTGATATTTTCAGATTTCTGAGAAAAAATAGTTTCCATAGAAACGCGTTGGATTTGGACTTTGTTCAGGGATAGGTCTGCTTCAGGGGCAGAACATCAAAACCCTTCATCATTGCTGAAAGTCAGCATGTGTATTACCCACTAACTGAAGTGGTAGATATACAATTATCTGTCAAAGATGTGTTTTACAAATATTGTGGGACAGGTGGGATATGTCATCTTCTGAAGACTCTTGTTTATAATTAATGTTGCATTATTGTTGGCATCGTTATTATAAAATGCCCGTTCGGTACTCAACTGTCAATATCTAAACGTAAAGCAGCGTGAGCGGAAAGTGATAAAACCGTGCACTTGGTAAAAACTGATAATTGGAGCTGTGTAACTTAATCGCTTTAACAAAGATATACATTAGTACATCGGGAGTAAGTCAGTGCTTCCATAATGCAAATCATATTTAACATTATATATTTAATTGACATGCGTCATTACTTATTATGAAATAGACACTTCTAAAATAATTGATGTATAGGAATCCATACCACCTGTTATATTTTATATAATACGAAACAATGCACCTGTATATTTACGATATACAATTATATTAAACATCCCCTATTTTTAAAAATATTCTTTTGTATTATTTGTTTAATATAACGACGTATGTACAGCTTGGACTGTATTTCAGCTATGCCTGTAAAGAAATAACATACCGTGAAATTAACACATGCCGATGCTATGTATATCCTTGTCTGTTCTATTGTCTTCCGCAAACTTCCTGGAATGGACACCCATAATTATACACATGTCATCAGGTTTGTGAACTGACACGTGTGTGTATTAATAGGCATGTAGTTAGTGAATATACATAATAATATCTAAATATGAATCTGTAACCAATGGTGGTGAAAAATGAAACTTTTCGTTATCTTTACTCATTTGTCAGTTTATTAAGATACATTTGCGCCGGTACTACACAGGTCATAAACAGGAATTGAAGATGGAAGTGAGAAATACATCATGTCAATTATACATAGTAAATAAATGTAAGATTGTTTTTTTATTTGGTATCACACTATTGCAATAGTACAACTTCTTGCGGGTTTCGAATCCACATTCTCAAAGTCAAGCACCAACCACCAGCACTGATTGTACCAACAGCTTACACATTCGGTCGTTGTGACCTCGATCAATACTAAACTAACGGGCCAAAGAAACGATATATACAAGGATTCATCGAAACATAAATGACAAAAACTATGCAATTCATGTTTGATTAAACTGTGTTGAGTAGATGAATAGTCTATCACATGTCATAAATTGGTATCTTTCTTGTGAAAGAAGTCAGTGATTAGAACTCCATAAAGTGCATGAAGCAAAATGTCCTGAATTCGGCCATGAGCTTAGAACACAATAATCACATCGACACGTTTTGTGAGTGCCTTTATGGCCGCCGTCGACCTCGATGCATGCCTGAACTCTATGCTGAGCTGAGAATATCATATATGTAAGATAATTAGGTCTGACACTCTCTAGCATTCCTCTCTAAAATCATGAACAAACTCTTGATGATTTCCTTGAATCCTAACTCCTGATCGGACTTGACGACCCAAATGGTCCCATTAATTGTCTTAATTTGATTAAATTTTGGTCTAGATATATCCTCTGGTTTTGGGGGACAAGAAACCTTTCTAACCATTTTAACGGTGAGTGCCTGCAAATGCATTTCCCGACCACACAGGTTGTGCTTTGCACCCACATTTCGCCAGTTTTCTGCAAGACCTGGACTCTTCTGGAATATTCACCCATAGTTCATACCAATGTTGTGAAGATGAACTTCATTATGTATTGTTTTTATTATGTATTGTGTGACAGCAAGTTATACTATAGCTGTAAGTTAAAACAACTCAACAAAATTTACATAATGACATTTTACTAATTAGTATATAGTATAATTCCGAGCCGTGAAAGAGGTGCATGTATTCATAGAATACAGTCATGACATTTGTGTAAGGATTTATTATGCTGAATGAATGTAAAATATCATCCTGGGTAAGGCGCCACAAACCTGAAAGCTTAATTTTAATTAAGTCTTAAGAGGATGACCTAGTAAACCGACCATGGCAAGATCTACGCACTATTATGACAATAACGCATTTTTGTAAATAATTGATTACGGTGATTAATATACACTTCCTTTTCCGAACAAATCAAGTCAAGTCCCCCCCCCCCCCCCCCCCCCCCCAAACGTTGAAATTGAAATTTAGATCATCAAATTTGAGTGAATAGTTATGGACCTGTGGTCATTTGGAGGTGTCGGTGGGCATTTTTGACGCCATATTGGATTTTTGTGTTCCATAATAGACAAACACCATTTGTTATGAGTTTAATGTGTTCGTTGCCCCCACAAACCTGGGGATAGACACCACGATCTTCACATTTGAGTTGATAGGTACAGAATATGGTCATAAAGAGGTGTCGGTGGCCATCTTGAAACAAAAACACCTTTTGTAGCAATACAAATTTTTTGTTGGTGGGGGGGGGGGGGGGGGGGGGGTTTATGATTAAATTAAATAATCGATCTGTATGTGATTATATGAGTATCATACCAATGTTCATGCTTGCATCACGATGTGCACAATTCAGTTGGAAAATCCCCTAGGTGGAAGGTACCTCCCAAAAAATTTCAGCTTTGGGGTTCTGGTTCTGGAGGAGAAGTCGAAAATGTCAAAAGTTTACGGACGACGCCAGACGTACGCCGGACGCCGGACGCCGGCCCATGCCATAAGCCCATCAGGGCCTTTACAGCCCTGATGAGCTAAAAATCATATTTTCAATTGAAAGGTCTGGCATGAGACACGCAGCTTGTCGATATTGTATGTGCATGTGTATGATGAGACACGCAGCTTGTCGATATTGTATGTGCAGGTTTATGGAGGTGGTCTCGTGTCCTTTGGGCAATACGAAATTTTTTTAGTCAGATAGTTTGACCAACGCGAAGCATTTTGTAAGTTTAGCTGTGAAAAGAGATAGGGGGTTCGTGTTACAGCTTAACGAAAGTTTGTCTCAATGCTAATTGCGATATACGATAAAAAAAAGAAAGAAAATAGCATATTCAGTATACCCTGTTTGTACCAAAAGAGCCTTCGTGTGGTGAGCATTGCGTAAAATAGTTTTGACGTGAACACGTGTATATTTGGTTGGTATAAACATAGGGGAAGTCCCTGACAAACCGCATCAGCCATCCATCACACACGCATCTACACTCATCATACACTGCAATAAGCGACATGTCAACATGTAAATGTATATATCTATGTTGACACTCTGCTAATGACACGTGTCAATGTTGACGTTGATATTTACAACATTTACATAAGATTTTGACCTTAATATTGCCATGATTATTTAAACCATTTACCTTTATAATTACAATGCTTTCGATATGTGTGCTTTATAAAGTATTTTAATTGGTGTGCGCTATGAGAATATGCACAACAGAAAACACCACGACTTGCCTCTTCGTATATATCGATATCATTGGTCAAGTGCAACGACTTTACAATTCTCGTCAAAAATTATTGGAAAAAATAAAGAAATGCAAGTCGCATTTATTTTTTGGTTGCAGCTTGACATAACCTGTGACATTATATTAATTTTACTGTTTACTATTCTGTCTTCAATTGATGTATTGTACGATTCTATTCTTAAACAAAATATTATTTTATATGCATTCCTTTTCATCCTATTCAATTCACCCTGCGTTGGAATCAATAGTTAGGTAGTTTTCTTTTGCGGAAGTGAACTACATTCAATAAAGTTGTGTGCCAACTACGTTAGATCACCAAAAAGCCGACGCTTTCAAGTTTCACCGCAATGCACAGCTACTTTGATAAGTAGAACATTCTCTCTGGTATAAGTATATTCACCGTGATATTAGTGAAATACTCTTGCAAGCCAAACTCTTGTCGCCTAACCTCAAACAGAACAATGTGACATGTTTATAGATCGATATTCATCCAACCGAATATGATATGTTTAAACAATATCATATCGTTATTATTACTCTTTAATCAGATTAACGGCATTACCGCGATGACAATTTACTGTAAACGATCTGAACACATCCCCAGATGTCTGCTAACTAAAGGTGTTAAGTTGTTAGTGTTTGAGTCAAAAGCCCTCTCAACTTACACTCGTTTGTTATTCCGCGCGTTGAGTTGCGGACGCCCTATCCCCCTTTCAAACACGAACGCTCAGGGCAGTGTGAGGGGACCGTTTTTCTGACTGTGTATAATGATAGGCTATAGTTTAGGTGGTATATCACAGGCTGGGGATTAGCGACTGACAAAGAGACTGGAATTGGACACTTTAATTATTGACTATCTGTCTGACGGTCTTTCCGCATGTTGGCTGCATGCTGTCTGCAGTGTGAGCTTCAGTACGTTTATGCGTGTCCTTGTAATTTGACATGCGTGTATGTATGACATGTATTTTATATTTATATTGTTTTAATATGTTCTGCTTTTAAAAACTGAAAATGTTGAAAAATGCTACTATAATACGGTTTCACTTCTACGAATAATAATTCATACTATATAAACTTGTTCACGCCAATAAAGGAAAAAATAGAATATAATATTATATTATTTGTTCATGTGTAAAGATATATACTTTTAATTAAGATTTCTGCAATTAAATAAAAAAAAAATATTCCCCATTGTAAGTTTTGTATTAAATGAAGAAGACACAAAGTTTAAATTCACTAAAACATATAGACATGTAGAATAATCAAAACAATAGGAAACTCTTTAAATAATAAAATCAACAAATACGTCTTTCAGACTAAGTCTTTGATTTAAACCATCACTCCGAAGGACACTGACCGGTATCAAATTAACTATAAAAGTGGCTACAGAGTGACTAGACGGTGATTATCGGTCTATTGGACTCTCTGAAAGGTGCAATGTTTCTAACGCGCGACAACAGGTGACACCGCCAGCTAAGCCCGCGAGTAACGATACATCGCTAGGGGCTAGTCTCCTAATCTCTCCTCTGACCTTGGAGGCTATTTTTACGTCTTACGTGTTCTGTCCCACAATGCATGTCGAGACGACGTAGATTAAACAGTGATAAAACCTGGCGATGAAACTGAAGACGTCGTTTCGTGATTTCGTGACTGGAATTGAGCGAACAGTTTTTGGAAATGAAATAATGCATTTATTTAGATGATATTGTTTTTTAATACATTGGTTTCTTTTACACAGAATGTTTGTGGGACAATTATATTGAATTCATTTGCCTTAAGTTCGCAATTAGTAAAATCAAGTGTTCGTAATTTCAAAAATATGGGTAAGCATGTACATAGTCACGTGTAGTCGTGTAGTTTAATACCACAGGAAGATTAGACTATTGGTACAGAGGGGTGTGGATACTTTTATATACATTGTTTACATTAAGATACTGAGTATCCTCAATTTCCTGTGTTTAATACCATTTGTTCCCCACCCGTTCAATGTATTACGTAGCCTAATGGAGAATGCATTCGGAACAGTGGATTCGTTATTCGTAATCAACGAGCCCCGCTTCAAATGCATTCTCCATGTAATCCATGCATGACGTCAAGAAGCATGTATATGTGATTATTTTGGATTTTAAACAATAAATCTCAATTATGTGATTTCAAAATAAGTTATTTGAAATTATCGGTGCGCATGCATCGGATACTGTACAAATAGCTGCGACTCTCATGAAACGGATTAGTCCTCGCACGTGAAGCGCAAAACGTCCACGTGAAACGATGTGATTGACGACCAGAACCCTGCCTTTTCATGCCGTCTCCGCGCATGTCATGCTTCACCAACCTACTGGAGAACGGAGGGCTCTTACTGACAAATAATCACACCGTTTGTAACAGCCCTTCGTAGCCTAATGGATAAAGGCGCTGATTTTCACGCTTTACCATTCTACTTGAGAACAGGGGGATCTTACATCTTACATGATACATCGTTTGTAACAGCCCTTTGTAGCCTAATGGATAAAGGCGCTGATTTTCACGCTTTACCATTCTACTTGAGAACAGGGGGATCTTACATCTTACATGATACATCGTTTGTAACAGCCCTTTGTAACCTAACGGATACAAAAGCCGAGTTAGAAAAAGGAGGGTTCTATCGGGGTATTTTATTGTAGATACATAATCCGAGAGGATATTCCCGTTTACACATGTAATTAATGTATGATTAAAACACAGTCAACTTGAAATATATTAATGAAGTTAATACTTTGATGACATACAACTAGATAATGACAAGCGTACATTTGTTGAACAATACAAACAATGAGAATTGAAACCATTCATCGGCGCTGCGAGTGGGGAAAATATCGCTACGGCCTAACAGCATATTGTTTATTAGTTTTATGATACATTATGAGTTACTGTGTGACATTTCTATCAGTGTATAGGTTTTATTTTCACCCAAAAAAATAAAATTGGGTTCAATATCGCATGTTTTTCTTTCACGAAATGTCAAAAATCCAATATGGCGGATGCTGCCGATATATCGGTGATAGAACTTTCCCTTTAATTATAACGAAGGGTTGCGTGTTCGAATCTGGGCTCATACATTAACAAAAATAAGTTTGTTATAATTGAGATATTTTAATATCCTATTCAGCTACAACAAAGCAAAATACGCCAATCTTGAAATTCACGGTTAGCCATTACTAAAAATGTCAACACCTGACAAACCCTCTTACTGGGACGGTATATAACCAGTAGATATATCATATTATAGTACATGTATAAGCCACTGTTAACACAAAAGACTGACGTTATCACCATGGATTAAACATTTTTAATCCATGGTCATGACGTCACTCTATTGTGTTATCAGTATATTATTATTTAGGAATCTACTGGTATTGACTGTCCCAGTCAGGAGGGGTATTAGGTTTGGACATTTTCAGTAATGGTACATTTTTCGAGACTGCTGTATTTTGTTTTGACGTGTAGGATAGAATCTCAAAATATCTAGACAACTATAGACAAATTAATTTTTGTAATGTATGAACCTGGAATCGAACATGCAACCCTTCGCTTGGTAGTCAGCGCTCCTAACCACTAGGCCACAAGACGCTGTTAGAAACCTTAGGATTGTTTGTCATTAAGAATCCCGCGTTCTATTCAATGCACCGAAGGCATGAAAAGGCAAGTTTTTGGCTGTCAATCACATCGCTTCGCGTGGAAGTTGTGCGCTGCACGTGCGTGGAAGAATCCATTTCATGAGGGTCGCAGCTACTTGTACCATATCCGATGAATGAGCACCGAAATTTGCAAAATAATTGATTTTGGTGTCTCATAATTGAAATTTATTGTTTCAAATGTAAAATTATCACACGTGCATGTTTCGTGACGTCGACATACATGATTTAAGATGGAGAATGCATTCGGAGCAGTGGATTCGTTAAAAATAATCAACTCGCCCCTTCGGGGCTCGTTGATTATTTTTAACGAATCCACAGCTCCGAATGCATTCTCCATTACTGAAATGATATATCGCGTCCTTCCTATGTGCGTGACGTAATAGTCGTTAAAGATATAACGTCAAAAGGATGTATATTGGTCTGATTAATTTAGACTGGAAGACTCATTCGCAGACATCGCCGGACAGCTTGAACACCGCTAGTCCAGGTAGAATTTCTGCAACTTTCAGGGCATACTACGCGAGTTACCTAAATGTGTACATGCAATTAAACAAATGTAACCAACACATTATTTAGTTTTAAAAAGTGTGTCGAGTGTCACACTGAGTAACACTTCATATTTCATATTTGTCATATGGTTGGTATAAAGTAACACAGTACGGGAATTTGTCATATGGTTGGTATAAAGTAACACAGTACGGGAATTTGTCATATGGTAGATATAAAGTAACACTGTACGGGAATTTGTCATATGGTAGGTATAAAGTAACACTGTACGTAGATTTGTCATATGGAAGGTGTAAAGTAACACTGCACGGGGATTTGTCATATGGAAGGTATAAAGTAACACTGTACGGGGATTTGTGATATGGGAGGTATAAAGTAACAGTGTACGGGGATTTGTGATGTGGAAGGTATAAAGTAACACTGCACGGGGATTTGTCATATGGTAGGTATGAAGTAACACTGTACGGGGATTTGTCATATGGAAGGTAGAAAGTAACAGTGTACGGGGATTTGTCATATGGAAGGTATAAAGTAACACTGCACGGGGAATTGCCATATGGAAGGTATAAAGTAACACTGTACGGGGATTTGTCATATGGAAGGTATAAAGTAACAGTGTACGGGGATTTGTCATATGGTAGGTATGAAGTAACACTGTACGGGGATTTGTCATATGGAAGGTATAAAGTAACAGTGTACGGGGATTTGTCATATGGAAGGTATAAAGTAACACTGTACGGGGATTTGTGATATGGAAGGTATAAAGTAACAGTGTACGGGGATTTGTGATGTGGAAGGTATAAAGTAACACTGCACGGGGATTTGTCATATGGTAGGTATGAAGTAACACTGTACGGGGATTTGTCATATGGAAGGTATAAAGTAACAGTGTACGGGGATTTGTCATATGGAAGGTATAAAGTAACACTGCACGGGGAATTGTCATATGGAAGGTATAAAGTAACACTGTACGGGGATTTGTCATATGGAAGGTATAAAGTAACAGTGTACGGGGATTTGTCATATGGTAGGTATGAAGTAACACTGTACGGGGATTTGTCATATGGAAGGTATAAAGTAACAGTGTACGGGGATTTGTCATATGGAAGGTATAAAGTAACACTGCACGGGGAATTGTCATATGGAAGGTATAAAGTAACACTGTACGGGGATTTGTCATATGGAAGGTATAAAGTAACACTGTACGGGGATTTGTGATATGGAAGGTGTAAAGTAACACTGTATGGGGATTTGTCATATGGAAGGTATAAAGTAACACTGCACGGGGAATTGTCATATGGAAGGTATAAAGTAACAGTGTACGGGGAATTGTCATATGGAAGGTATAAAGTAACACTGCACGGGGATTTGTCATATGGTAGGTATAAAGTAACACTGTACGGGGATTTGTCATATGGAAGGTATAAAGTAACACTGCACGGGGAATTGTCATATGGAAGGTATAAAGTAACAGTGTACGGGGAATTGTCATATGGAAGGTATAAAGTAACACTGCACGGGGATTTGTCATATGGAAGGTATAAAGTAACACTGTACGGGGATTTGTCATATGGAAGGTATAAAGTAACAGTGTACGGGGAATTGTCATATGGAAGGTATAAAGTAACACTGCACGGGGATTTGTCATATGGTAGGTATGAAGTAACACTGTACGGGGATTTGTCATATGGAAGGTATAAAGTAACAGTGTACGGGGATTTGTCATATGGAAGGTATAAAGTAACACTGCACGGGGAATTGTCATATGGAAGGTGTAAAGTAACACTGTACGGGGATTTGTCATATGGAAGGTATAAAGTAACACTGTACGGGGATTTGTGATATGGAAGGTATAAAGTAACACTGTACGGGGATTTGTCATATGGAAGGTATAAAGTAACACTGCACGGGGAATTGTCATATGGAAGGTATAAAGTAACACTGCAGTGTAGATTTTTCAAGGCTCATTTTGCACAAAGTGAATTGCAGGCCTGGTTAGGACATGCAATGTTAACTGTTCTGTCATGTCACAACATATGCCACGATCGCATAGTCATTGAATGTCATGTTTGTTCAGATATATTTGAATTTCGAACTTCATTACGACGCTCGAGGCTTTTAAATTTAAGTTTAACTAATCTAGTCTGCAGCTCGAGCACGTGTGTTTTGGGAAGGATTTCTTGGGTCATCAATAGGAATGCAATAAGTGTTTCAGCATGCAAGTGTTATTCCGTTTAGCAGTGTCTGTTTTTGCAGTGTCCTCTTATTCACAATTGGTTTGTAGTTATTTTAATTTTCATATAATAATATCCTCTATCTGTATGTATGTGTATATAAAACGTGGTTTGTGTATCATGTGTACATGTATGGTTTGTATAACACGCATGCATTGTAGTATTCAGTGTTTATGAACATTATTATCATAATTATGAAAAAGAAGTGATACATTACATATTATAGATAATGATTAAGAACTATTGACATTATGAAGCAGTTATGATCACACGCCCGCTTTCTTTTACTTCTGAACACAGCTGAAGCTTATACTGAACACAGCTGAAGCTTATACTGAACACATCTGAAGCTTATACTATAAACACAGCTAAAGCTTATACTGAACACAGCTGATGCTTATACTATAAACACAGCTGAAGCTTATACTAAACACAGCTGAAGCTTATACTATAAACACAGCTAAAGCTTATACTGAACACAGCTGAAGCTTATACTGAACACAGCTGAAGCTTATACTATAAACACATCTGAAGCATATACTGAACACAGCTGAAGCTTATACTGAACACAGCTGAATCTTATACTGAACACAGCTGAAGCTTATACTGAACACAGCTGAAGCTTATACTGAACACAGCTGAAGCTTATACTATAAACACATCTGAAGCTTATACTGAACACAGCTGAAGCTTATACTATAAACACAGCTGAAGTTTATACTGAACACAGCTGAAGCTTATACTATAAACACAGCTGAAGTTTATACTGAACACAGCTAAAGCTTATACTGAACACAGCTGAAGCTTATACTGAACACAGCTGAAGCTTATACTAAACACAGCTGAAGCTTATACTGAACACAGCTGAAGCTTATACTGAACACATCTGAAGCTTATACTATAAACACAGCTGAAGCTTATAATATAAACACAGCTGAAGCTTATACTATAAACACAGCTGAAGCTTATACTATAAACACAGCTGAAGCTTATACTATAAACACAGCTGAAGCTTATACTATAAACACAGCTGAAGCTTATACTTTAAACACAGCTGAAGCTTATACTATAAACACAGCTGGAGCTTATACTATAAACACAGCTGAAGCTTATACTATAAACACAGCTGAAGCTTATACTATAAACACAGCTGAAGCTTATACTATAAACACAGCTGAAGCTTATACTATAAACACAGCTGAAGCTTATACTGAACACAGCTGAAGCTTATACTGAACACAGCTGAAGCTTATACTGAACACAGTTGAAGCTTATACTGAACACATCTGAAGCTTATACTATAAACACAGCTGAAGCTTATACTATAAACACAGCTGAAGCTTATACTGAACACAGCTGAAGCTTATACTAAACACAGCTGAAGCTTATACTGAACACAGCTGAAGCTTATACTATAAACACAGCTGAAGCTTATACTAAACACAGCTGAAGCTTATACTAAACACAGCTGAAGCTTATACTGAACACAGCTGAAGCTTATACTATAAACACAGCTGAAGCTTATACTAAACACAGCTGAAGCTTATACTGAACACAGCTGAAGCTTATACTAAACACAGCTGAAGCTTATACTGAACACATCTGAAGCTTATACTAAACACAGCTGAAGCTTATACTGAACACAGCTGAAGCTTATACTAAACACAGCTGAAGCTTATACTATAAACACATCTGAAGCTTATACTGAACACATCTGAAGCTTATACTAAACACAGCTGAAGCTTATACTGAACACATCTGAAGCTTATACTGAACACAGCTAAAGCTTATACTGAACACAGCTGAAGCTTATACTGAACACAGCTGAAGCTTATACTGAACACAGCTGAAGCTTATACTATAAACACATCTGAAGCTTATACTGAACACAGCTGAAGCTTATACTAAACACAGCTGAAGCTTATACTGAACACAGCTGAAGCTTATACTATAAACACATCTGAAGCTTATACTGAACACAGCTGAAGCTTATACTATAAACACATCTGAAGCTTATACTGAACACAGCTGAAGCTTATACTATAAACACAGCTGAAGCTTATACTGAACACAGCTGAAGCTTATACTGAACACAGCTGAAGCTTATACTGAACACAACTGAAGCTTATACTATAAACACAGCTGAAGCTTATACTGAACACAGCTGAAGCTTATACTGAACAAAGCTGAAGCTTATACTGAACACAGCTGAAGCTTATACTGAACACAGCTAAAGCTTATACTGAACACAGCTGAAGCTTATACTGAACACAGTTGAAGCTTATACTATAAACACAGCTGAAGGTTATACTGAACACAGCTGAAGCTTATACTATAAACACAGCTGAAGCTTATACTAAACACAGCTGAAGCTTATACTGAACACAGCTGAAGCTTATACTAAACACAGCTGAAGCTTATACTGAACACAGCTGAAGCTTATACTATAAACACATCTGAAGCTTATACTGAACATAGCTGAAGCTTATACTATAAACACATCTGAAGCTTATACTGAACACAGCTGAAGCTTATACTGAACACAGCTGAAGCTTATACTGAACACAGCTGAAGCCTATACTGAACACAGCTGAAGCTTATACTGAACACAGCTGAAGCTTATACTATAAACACAGCTGAAGCTTATACTGAACACAGCTGAAGCTTATACTATAAACACATCTGAAGCTTATACTATAAACACAGCTGAAGCTTATACTAAACACAGCTGAAGCTTATACTGAACACATCTGAAGCTTATACTGAACACAGCTAAAGCTTATACTGAACACAGCTGAAGCTTATACTGAACACAGCTGAAGCTTATACTGAACACAGCTGAAGCTTATACTATAAACACATCTGAAGCTTATACTGAACACAGCTGAAGCTTATACTAAACACAGCTGAAGCTTATACTGAACACAGCTGAAGCTTATACTATAAACACATCTGAAGCTTATACTGAACACAGCTGAAGCTTATACTATAAACACATCTGAAGCTTATACTGAACACAGCTGAAGCTTATACTATAAACACAGCTGAAGCTTATACTGAACACAGCTGAAGCTTATACTGAACACAGCTGAAGCTTATACTGAACACAACTGAAGCTTATACTATAAACACAGCTGAAGCTTATACTGAACACAGCTGAAGCTTATACTGAACAAAGCTGAAGCTTATACTGAACACAGCTGAAGCTTATACTGAACACAGCTAAAGCTTATACTGAACACAGCTGAAGCTTATACTGAACACAGTTGAAGCTTATACTATAAACACAGCTGAAGGTTATACTGAACACAGCTGAAGCTTATACTATAAACACAGCTGAAGCTTATACTAAACACAGCTGAAGCTTATACTGAACACAGCTGAAGCTTATACTAAACACAGCTGAAGCTTATACTGAACACAGCTGAAGCTTATACTATAAACACATCTGAAGCTTATACTGAACATAGCTGAAGCTTATACTATAAACACACCTGAAGCTTATACTGAACACAGCTGAAGCTTATACTGAACACAGCTGAAGCTTATACTGAACACAGCTGAAGCCTATACTGAACACAGCTGAAGCTTATACTGAACACAGCTGAAGCTTATACTATAAACACAGCTGAAGCTTATACTGAACACAGCTGAAGCTTATACTATAAACACATCTGAAGCTTATACTATAAACACAGCTGAAGCTTATACTGAACACAGCTGAAGCTTATACTGAACACAGCTGAAGCTTATACTATAAACACAGCTGAAGCTTATACTGAACACAGCTGAAGCTTATACTGAACACAGCTGAAGCTTATACTGAACACAGCTGAAGCTTATACTATA
Source organism: Gibbula magus (assembly GCA_936450465.1). Taxonomy (NCBI): domain Eukaryota; kingdom Metazoa; phylum Mollusca; class Gastropoda; order Trochida; family Trochidae; genus Gibbula; species Gibbula magus. The sequence continues at coordinate 72,396,808 of OW388291.1, read as the reverse complement.
AACACAGCTGAAGCTTATACTAAACACAGCTGAAGCTTATACTGAACACAGCTGAAGCTTATACTATAAACACATCTGAAGCTTATACTATAAACACAGCTGAAGCTTATACTATAAACACAGCTGAAGCTTATACTGAACACAGCTGAAGCTTATACTAAACACAACTGAAGCTTATACTAAACACAGCTGAAGCTTATACTGAACACAGCTGAAGCTTATACTATAAACACAGCTGAAGCTTATACTGAACACAGCTGAAGCTTATACTGAACACATCTGAAGCTTATACTATAAACACAGCTAAAGCTTATACTGAACACAGCTAAAGCTTATACTGAACACAGCTGAAGCTTATACTGAACACAGCTGAAGCTTATACTATAAACACAGCTGAAGCTTATACTGAACACAGCTGAAGCTTATACTGAACACAGCTGAAGCTTATACTGAACACAGCTGAAGCTTATACTGAACACAGCTGAAGCTTATACTAAACACAGCTGAAGCTTATACTGAACACAGCTGAAGCTTATACTGAACACAGCTGAAGCTTATACTATAAACACATCTGAAGCTTATACTGAACACAGCTGAAGCTTATACTATAAACACAGCTGAAGCTTATACTAAACACAGCTGAAGCTTATACTGAACACAGCTGAAGCTTATACTATAAACACAGCTGAAGCTTATACTGAACACAGCTGAAGCTTATACTATAAACACAGCTGAAGCTTATACTGAACACAGCTGAAGCTTATACTATAAACACAGCTGAAGCTTATACTGAACACAGCTGAAGCTTATACTATAAACACAGCTGAAGCTTATACTGAACACAGCTGAAGCTTATACTATAAACACAGCTGAAGCTTATACTGAACACAGCTGAAGCTTATACTATAAACACAGCTGAAGCTTATACTGAACACAGCTGAAGCTTATACTGAACACAGCTGAAGCTTATACTGAACACAGCTGAAGCTTATACTGAACACAGCTGAAGCTTATACTGAACACAGCTGAAGCTTATACTGAACACAGCTGAAGCTTATACTATAAACACATCTGAAGCTTATACTATAAACACATCTGAAGCTTATACTATAAACACAGCTGAAGCTTATACTATAAACACATCTGAAGCTTATACTATAAACACAGCTGAAGCTTATACTATAAACAGAGCTGAAGCTTATACTGAACACAGCTGAAGCTTATACTGAACACAGCTGAAGCTTATACTGAACACAGCTAAAGCTTATACTATAAACACAGCTGAAGCTTATACTGAACACAGCTAAAGCTTATACTGAACACAGTGCACCGAGTTTCACAGAACCTGCTCCGGTGATCATCATTGATTAACACGCCCATGAATGGTTTAACACAAATACACTCGCTGTCTCAGTAGCAGTGTTGCCGCCGATTGTAACGTGGCATGTTGAATGTAGTTTGATTAGAAACATGCACAAGTGTTTGCAGATTTTTAAATTTATAATCGAACAATATTCATCTGTTACATTATTTTAAAAAAAAGAACAATGGTTCATGTCGTGTAATTTTCCTTTCAAACATCGACTCGGTAAAACTTCAAACATGAAGCAGATGCGACAACACAACAAACCTACCAGTAGCATACTGGATAGGATACATTCCTTTCCTTTGTACTATTGAAATAATGCATGAAAAACAACTTAAATCAGATACTATGAAAGCAAGGAAATCGACGTTGAAGTCCACGAAAATATAACGGACTGTGCTGCATCTAGTGTATGAGTTTGTAGTTGGGTTTGCTCTGCTAGTGAATTTTTCACAGTGTGAATATAATTGGTGATTCAGCCGTCTGTTCCATTAACTTGAGTGCTCATTCCCTCCTGAACGATACGGAACGATACCTCCAGGCTTTGCTTTACTGCTCCCTTTGCTACGTAGCGCTACATTGAGCACTCGCGTTCAAGAGGTTTAAGTAATCACGCGAATTGAACGATTACTTTTAAACCTCTCTTGAACATGGCCCTGCATTCTCTTCAGATTTTCTATCGTAACCTCCGTTCTTATACGGGCAGTTTCGTGGCTAGAAATATATATCCTGATTGTCGTATCAGAAATTAGGTAAGGTGACATTTACCAATGAGACGTCATAATGCTATTTTGAAACAGAAACGTAGGATACCGTCTCGTTTTATGTGTTGTCCTCGATATCTGCTATTTTATTTTGTGAAAACAATTGACCACAAACTTGCTGATAAATAAAGAAGACCAATTCGGAGGTAAAAACTAAAAAATATAGTTCATTATAATATATGTGTAGCAAACATTTTCGAATAACCCTTTACAGTCAAAGGCTACATTTTTAAAGTACCTCCGTCGATGTAGTCGATTTTAGATCTCATTTCATTGGATAAAAAGCCGAGATATAATACGCGGCTAGCTATATATAGGGGATTTTGCTAGAACCGAGGAAGTGTTGACATTTGTATACAGAGCTTATATGATAAAACATCTGAAGCGAGTAAAGTCTGTGGATTCCGGTGACAGTGGACTTTGAAAGATAATGCGGTAGTTGCTGTTCATAATTAATTTTTATATTTACCCATGTTTTTCAGAAAGACAGAGACAGACAATTGTTTATTTTTATCGTTTGGTTTTAATTGGTTAAATTAATAATAATATTTCACACGAAATGAATCAAGCAGTCTCCAATGCATACAATCAACCGCAAAGAAACGTCACCATACAAACTACATGATAAGTCAACCCAAGAGTGATACACACGACTGAAACAAAGATATATATCATGCCTCCAGTAGCCATCGAAACTAAATGTGAAATTTCAAAACATTATCTGTTCAAATTTCTGACAAACACATGTTTGGAAACTCCCCCTTAACTAGACGAGATTGGAGAGTCAGAACTGGCCTTTTGGCATGTTTTATCACGTCATGTTCACGAAAGATGCGTAAACAAATTTAAGTCCATGAAGGTTATTTATGTCGACATCGTATTTTGTAAGTTAAATGCCAAACATTTAGGCCCAAAACCATTTTGAAAAAAAGTAATTAAACTGTGAAACTGTTGAGTTGTTTCATACTTAGAGCAATGTGTCATAATGTGCGGATATACTGTTCTCAAACTGTGGAGTTGTTTCATACTTACAGTAATATGTCATAATGTGCGGATACTGTTCTCAAACTGATGCAAATATTGGGCCTGTGGCCTCTTGACGGAATAAACGCATTCACAGCTCCGCAGTTTACTTGAACAAATATAAAAATAAAAGCATCATAATGATATATGAAATTGAGGATATACCTCTTTAGAAATCATGTCTTGTATTGTGTATTAATGCATCGACTTCCTCTCGCAGCAGTATTGCGAATTCTATAGACTGTTGAAAACGTGGTGACGTTTTTAAATTAAATCACGATAGTATTTCATTCATTTATATTGAACAAATCATGATGAGTAGTAAATGTTCATCGATTCAGAGTAACTGGCATGTCGTTATGACCTTCCGTTGATTAAAGCATCTTTTGGCTCATCTTCCAACTGCAAGGTGAAAACGTATCGAGACCACTCTTAAATATATTTGGACATATTTACGCCCGTGACGTTGTGAAGATGCTTTTGGCTCTTCCTTTTTTTAAAACAATTAAATAACCAATCAATCAGCGAAATAGATATGCGTATAAATATAAAGAGTTATCTTATAACCTGTAAACAACAGGTGTGTAATACGTATATCAGTTGTCATACACCATGTACATTTTATGTGTTTGTAACGAGATATAATATTGACTATTACACATCTGCCGGGATCCTAGAAGCAGATGTCAGCAGTTGTTAAAATGTTTGAATAGTTCGGCTACATATCTGACCTAACATAACGTAACATTTCATCGATCTGGACGTCGTTGTACATGGTAACTTCATAGAAAGAATCAGACAGAATGTATCAAATAATTCGAGAAATATAATAAATATAGACTGAACACAAACATTAAGGGCCATTTCCATCTTCAGTATTTAAGTATTTATCACTTCACATTACGATAATGTAATAATTAAATATTAAATTGGGGAATACCTTTATTTTATTGTTCAGTATATATGTCAGTCAGACGTGTTTAGATCTTAAACACAAACTTAAACATGTCCCATTTATTAAACACAAGAATTATCTAAACATTGTTTAAGACGTGTAGGATCAGAACATGTTGTAAAAAGTTTTTTGATTTAAACGTGATATGACGTGTTTTTAAACTAAACGTGTTGTAAATAATGATTAGATTATTAACGTATTTTCTGCTTTGAAAGAGCGGTAGCGTTATATTTTAATTCCAACAACATGTACTGCTGTATATTATATGCTGTCACATATCGCAGCCATATTTATGATATTTATATAACATTGATAATACACAAAGATAATGTTAACTAATACAATTGTAGACTGAAATGTAATCTTGGTATCATAACGAATGGCAGCCATGTTGAGAGCATGTCTAAAGTCAAAACACCGTTTTTGCAGTGTGCGGGCGGACTAGAATAAGATATTTGTTAATCACTCGATGATAAATTACGCCGATATATAATAATAGCATAATTAATTATTTATAATGGGCACATTAATGCATGCTCATGGCGCACTGAAGGAATCGTACTTTCGGTGCCGCCTCCAGTTCATACATTCCCGTGTTCAGGTACCCGTTTGTACAGGTGGGTGAACTGAGTGCAATGTGGATGCCCAAGGACACAACACAGTCACAAAAGTGTCTCCACAGGGATTCGAACCCGGGCCGTTTGTTGGCGTAAGAGGCAAACATGATAACCACTACACCACTGTACTCCATACACATACGACTTGCTAAATCGGCCTGTGGATTAATGATATGTTCCATTTGTAATAGGAATCCATTTTGTTCAGTTTCTGATAACTGGGTGACACTTGAGTATAAAGTACTAACATTTTGAAATGGGTCATATTAGAGATCTGAATAATAAGGAAAATTAACTAAAATTAGTGTAAGTATATCGAGAATATGTCAAAGTGAAAATCACAGACAATATTGGATATTCGAACAAACTCTAATCAACTTAAATCTATTGACGCCTTTAGTGTTAGTATAGCTATCTCGCCGTTGGGATATCATACTTCATTAAATTGTAGCTGTGTGGTGAATAGTTTCAAATCTAAACGACTTGTAAACCTCTAACTTCTAGTCCTGCTGTCTGTCACTGTGTCTCTGCAGCATGTACAGCAACATTATCCGCAGCATATCGTCGGATGGGAGGCCCGCTATATATATGACTAGCAACGTAACACATCTGAAAGCAGGATATCCAACACTATATGGCAGTGATGTGAGTTGCAAGACGTTTAATAACGCAGCCGTTAAAGCATCCGACATAACAAGTATTATAAGCATTGCAAATGGCGACATAAAAATAATAATAAATAAACGGCGTTTTCACAAAACTTTCCTATTCTCATCGTCTCTTTACAAGTAAATTGAAGCAAAAGCGATAGCGTTTACAAATCACACGTGGTGTTAACAGCTCTCTGCTATATCTTCATCATGGAGCACATGGTTTCATAGTAATTTAGACATTTGGTTATGTCAATTATCATTTTGTTGAGATGTCAGTGTTTCGCGATAAATAAATTGTGGCACAGTAAGTTTAGCACTTGTGTACGAGAATAAGCATTTTACGAAATTTCAGGGATTCCATATAAATAAATAGATGGTTTCATATTAATTAAGACGCTTATTTCGGAAAATATAATTTAATTAAAATTTTTCAAACGTCGTTGTCCACCTAGCTTGACCTGCTGACTGACCAGTCACTGACCGTCTGACCAGTAGGTTGAGTATATACGTGCATATCATCAATATTGTGACAGGTGTTTGTTTGTAGCGTGTTGATTAGACAAAGCACCTGTTATGTTAATATCAGGAAATATACAAGTCATTTTGAATAAAATGACATTCTAAGGTCTCTTAAAAGGACTATTCCGATGGTGTAATGCGTGCGTTCCAAAAATGAAATGGAGTTATTATCCCAAAGTATGGAAATATAAGTGTGAGCCATTGTAATGAGAATTTTCGTTTTGTTAATTGAATTTCTTACGTTAGGACACGACTGCGCATGTCGAGATAAGTCGTTGTATTTCTGCCTTGATTCATCTCTAACCCAATAATGCATTTCATTGTTTCAATATCTGTAGTCAAATCAGAAGCAATCGAGTAAATCTACAAGGAATAAAATAATCATGACATAATTGTATACAACTGAACTATTGATTGGAAAACAGTAATATTATATCTCGTACAATAACATAGTTCAAGTTTTATTATTGAGATTATTGTTTTATTACTTACAAAATCGAATCAACGGCATCTGTGACTATGCGAGTGCTTCGAATTAAAACTCGATATGTTATCTAGTCTGTTCTATGTAACCAACTAAAACCTTCAAAACCTGATGTATACTCACGTGTTAAATAAACTTCCTATTGTTTTTAAGAGAATATAAAAGAAAATGCTGTCTGAGAAAGTAGACATTGAATGTATTCGCTAAACACATGTTTAGTAAATAAGCACCCCAACTGCATGCATCAAAGTGTGACATTCATAATTCTGTGTCCGTTCAAATACACTTGTAGTGCCGAAATGACTTTGTCAACATGTTATTTGGCAAGACTGTTTGTCATTTAAGTTAAACTTTCATAAAATGTAGAAATACAATTAATAAATGATAATTTGGTGAAGTATCTTTTAGAGGACGTTTAAAAACAAGCGAAAAAGTCTTTGTGCACGTGACGTCGACTCTCCTATCTGGTCAAGATAAGGAGAAACCAAAATGATGATTCTTTAAAACGTGTCTTTCTCAGAAATATGAACAGATAATGTTTTGAAAATTCAAATTTAGTTAAGATGAGTTCTGAACATTTGTTTCAGTATAGAAGGTATCGCTCGCGAATGGAAATAATTAGTATTTTGTAGTGGAAAGGTTCTTTTGCACGTGATTATATTATCCATAGATGTTGGCGGTGACAGATCTCGAGTACAATGGAACCGTTATATCTGCTAACATAAGGAACATTGTCGAGTCAGAATCACACACTTTAACAGCATCCTTGAAAGTGCTGGTTGGCCTGCTGCGTTATCCTACACACTTGTACTTCTACCACTCGTGTTGTTTACTAGGTTATCTTGTGTCAACAAACCTGGGTGACGTTTGAATTATTGCATTACCTTATGAGATAAAGGGCATTGATTAAACTATCTAATTAACCTTGAGTGGTGCGGGAATATTCCCATAATATCACCACTGGGCAGTAGGCAAAACTATTTTCCACTATAGCCTATATATTAACAATAAGGCATGTAATCGTTGGTGTTTGGAACATAATTCTTAATGGAGTTTGTCAAAAATGAGTATGCCTGGCGAAGGTGTTACGATTCGAAAGCTCAAGGGCTCTGTCCAAAGATAACTTAATTACCAAGTAATTCAGACATAAATATGCATTCAAAATCCACGTAACACTTCCTTACTTTAAGAACTTGTACAACGTATTCTCAAGGTTACAGCGTTTCATCAAACATACCTTTACTCTGTTTAAGTTCATCAAGTCTGGAATATTTATTTCACTATAACCCATTTACTGCTTTTCAAATATTGAGTATCAATAAATCACCCCCCTTCCCCCCCCCCCCCCCCCCCCCTTCCCCCCCCCCCCCCCCCCCCCCCTTTCATCATCCCCACACCCCCCTCCTCGCCAAGGCACACAGTATGATAGTGCATCATCACTAACCTTAGCCTGAGACGTATAGCGGAATCAAAGGGAGGGAACAAAGCGGTATTCTGTTATCAATTACCGCTCATCCCTCCCCTGCTGGCCACGGTAATTACGGAGATGTGTGGCGTGTCCACTGGAGCATAGATCACAACACCTGTGTATTCCGTTTACCTGTACCAACCATCGTGTATATCAGGTAACTAATACACAGGTAGGGAAATGCACTTGTCCATTATTCTTTATTACTCTTTTCCGGTTTCTGAGTTCAGTCAACTATGTCGGATCTTCCGAAGTAAATTCATTAGACCGTATCCTAATATCGTTAAAATATCTATGTATTTACTGACAGAGAGTGCGTGCAGCGTGAATATAATCTACAAGATGGGTTGTATTATTCAAGCCAGCAGGTAGTACCTGTCAGTCCCTGTAAGAGCGTTTAGAGCAGGGGTGTCGCCTGAAGCTCTACAAGTCGACACATGAAATAACGTCTGTAAGAAAGGGACAGAAATGGATTGTTATCTTAGAAATGAATATTGCTTCTTTTCATGTCATCTTCCACATGAAGGGGTCCATACCAACTAGATTAGTGTTGTGTGCTGCTACACAGTGTTCGTGCCCCTAGTAGTGCGCGTATTGTTATGACAAAAGCTTACGTCGACAGACCAATTTCATCATTAAACATACTAAAAGGTGAACATTCGATTTTTAGACATTGCATGAATATTTTTACGATTTTATATTTCAATTCTCCATAAAATTTTACATAGTGTTGCCTTTGTGTTTTATCTGCACCTGTCCGTCATAACCCCATGGAGGGTACATGGGTCGATGTGTTTTACCTGTCCGTCATAAGCCCATGGAGGGTGCATGGGTCGATATGTTTTACCTATCCGTCATAAGCCCATGGAGGGTGCATGGGTCGATATGTTTTACCTATCCGTCATAACCCATGTAGGGTGCATGGGTCGATATGTTTTACCTGTCCGTCATAAGCCCATGTAGGGTACATTGGTCGATATGTTTTACCCATTTTAACCTGGAGCATTGTTTTAAAGATCTGATGAAATACATTTTTCTCAAGAATGACAGATGATACGTACATTATATATCGGAAACAATTGAGCATAAAATCGAGACAATATACACTTGCAATTGATTATGAAGACGATTTTAATTTTCCTATTTTTAACAATGCCGCGATCAGCGCCGGGATCCGTTTGAAGACAATCATTGAGGCGTGACTGTGATTAACCACAGACGAGGGGTCGTCTGCGACCAACTCCCTGGAGCCTCATTAATTAATGAGTAATTATTTATGAGGCGTGTTAAATCGCCAAAAGCACATGTTTATGTAATAGATAGAGGACGAGTAGCAGTACATTATCGGGATATAAATGTACGGGTTTGAGAGGGTTGTGCGAGGCGTCAGCCGAGCCTAACCCTCTCAAACCCGTACATTTATATCCCGATAATGTACTGCTGCGAGTTCTCTATCTATCTTAGAGCACAATCAAATGCTTGAGTCGTCAAGAAAATGTCTTAAAATGAATATATTTCAAATATTTTGTCAACAAATTTGGGAAACATTCTCTCGAACACAACATGCGAAACATTGACATCTCTCATTTTCATATGCAAATGTTAGGGACATTGACGTCATCTTCGGCACTGTGAGCACTGAATTTCTTAAATTGTCGGAGGTGCATGAGGCGTACATTTTATATAAAGCGTACGAGTCGTGCTACAGCATAAGCGTCGTGCTTGAATCACGCACATGCATGATTTAAGCACGTTTTTATTCAGCAACATTGAGCAGTAATACATTTCATTGCCTATAAAGACTGAGTGGTTTGTGGAATGAATCAGTTCACACAATGGTTTCATCATGGACAGTCCAAGGACAAGTACACTATTCATTCAGGAAAGGTAACTTTACTTTTTTACTCCTTACTTTTCAAACTCTGCAAGTTTAAAATTCAAACTAATTTTCATTAAATTGGTTTATTTAATAACAGTTATTGTTTTTGTTTGTATTTTGTAACTTTTTTACCAACACGTTAAGTTTTTTGTTGAGCTGTATTTATCAATATACGAGTGAGCATCCCGTCTATATTGCATATAATTAAATTATTTCAGGTTATTGAAGCAAAGGAACTCGAACTGTCTGTAGGAAAGAATGTAACGTCGTACTGGACATCGCTCGGACGCTGTGTGACGATACAGGAGTTTCTATGAGACGACAATGGAGCCTCCGTCCTCTAACACTCCAAGAAGGTAATTTGTATCACTTTCTTATTTCTCATTTTTATGTCGTTCTATAACTTTTGATATTATTTTGTATATCGTGGTTGAAAATTTATAAAACATTGGTAACATTGGTAACATGGTTTCATGCTTGTCATTGTTTCACTTACTCGTGATATTAATGAAATACACTTGAAAAAACCCAATTGACTTCCATTACTTGCTTTATTTACATGCTTTTATTCTTCTTTTAGGAATGTCAAGCTCCTTAATATAGAAGACCCCCACCAACGGAAGCGACTATTTCCTTTCGGAAAGGGAACACAGCAGGTCATCTGTCAATGTAATTAGTGTTTAATTGTGTATTATCTCCATAAATAAAACAATCAGTTGACATTGTTTGTTGTTTTTATGAAAGTCTGCGAACCAGTTTATGAGCATGACACCCGAACGCAACCAGACAACCGTACATCTATCGGGATATAAATGTACTCCACGTGACCACAATACACTCATATGATTGGACGAAAGCATTTGACTGTGCTCTAAGCAGTAATAATGTAATTGTCATTTGCGGAATTATCTAGTTGGATAACTAAACATTCGATATATGGACAATTTAAGTGGTTTTGTTGAAGATTTGATAGTAAAATTAACAATTCAAAATGTTGCGAAATTACGTTCAATTATGACTATCGCCGATAATGAGATTACTCCGGTGACGTAACAGGACTCGCTCCAGGCACCACAACCCCGCAGATTTTTTCATTCTGGTCACCGGGACTAAATTAGGCCGTATATAAGTAGTTTATGGGCCGATTTCAGAAATTCAAAATCGAGCAATTGTCAAATTGACATCCCATTTTTATGAATCCGAATGTGACCATTTGTCATTACATCTATCCTTTAATGAACACTTATAATTGTAACAAAAATCTAACATAACACTGTGCATAGAAGTTTAATAGGTTACATCTATAATGTACACATATTAAATGGAGTTTATTAAATGAAAATTAAGTTATATAAACTAGCAAAATACCTCATAAGTGAGAGAATTAATTGTGAAAATGATAAAAAAGATATTTTAAAAAATCTGTATACGAATGGTTAAAATTGATTTGCAGGTCTTGGCACTTCACATCATATATACTGATATGTTAGTAATAACCTTAAAGGTAATATATAATGCAATGATTGATGAGCTGCAAAGTCAATGGCTCTTCTATATTTTTAATATATCAACATAATCATTTTACAAGGTTGAAAGTGATAAACGTTCATCATCAAAGAGGTTAAGATCTAACATCTAACATACTGCCATTATTTCTTTCAATCGGAAACAGTAGATAATACATTGTTCATGCTGGTTCCTAGTTAAGTGTGATTCAAGCTGTCGAGTTGAATTATCTCGGACCTGTGAGTTGCTTCACGAAGATCCAGTGTACGAGGACATACAGTCAGTAAACAGTTGAGTACAATCTGGATGTTGCTAATACAAGGAATAGTATAGTTGTTGTTGAAATAGTAGTAGTAGTTGGTGTTGTGGTATTTATTGTAATAGTAGTTGGTGTTGTGGTAGTCATTGTAATAGAAGTTGGTGTTGTGGTAGTCATGGTAATAGTAGTTGGTGTTGTGGTAGTCATGGTAATATTAGTTGGTGTTGTAGTAGTCATGGTAATAGTAGTTGTTTTGTTGTTGATGCTGTAGTAGTTGTGGTAAAGGTAATAGTAGTAGGAAGAGTAATAGTAGCAGTTGAAGCAATAACAATAGTGGTAGTGTAGTTATGCAGCAAAAGCAGTGTCAGTGGTAGTTGTACTAGATATAGTTGTGGTGTAGTATGTAATATTTAGCAGCAGCAGAAGCAGAAGCAACAGCAGTAGTAGTAGTAGTAGTAGTAGCAGTAGTAGTAGTAGTAGTAGAAGAAGAAGTAGTAGTAGTAGCAGTAGTAGTAGTAGCAGTAGTAGTAGTAGTAGTAGTAGTAGCAGTAGTAGTAGTAGTAGTAGTAGTAGCAGTAGTAGGAGTAGCAGTAGGAGAAGTAACAGTAGTAACAGTAGTAGTAGTAGTAGCATAAGTAGAAGCAGTTGTATTAGCATTAGTATTATTATAAGTAGTAGTAGCAGCAGTAGCAGTAGTAGTAGTAGCAGTAGTAGTAGAAGTGGTAGTAGTAGTAGACGTAGTAGTAGCAGTAGTAGTAACAGTAGTAAAAGTAGCAGTAGTAGTAGTAACAGTAGTAGTAGTAGTAGCATAAGTAGAAGCAGTTGTATTAGCATTAGTATTATTATAAGTAGTAGTAGCAGCAGTAGCAGTAGTAGTAGT